>JARFIW010000929.1:4929166-6180833 GCA_036346225.1 Platerodrilus igneus
AAAAAGAGTTTTCTTAAATAATCCGGCCGAACTAAAACCCACAATATTTTAAGAAAATTAGAATGAAGGAGGTTGTTAGTAATTCACACGCACGCACGCACGCACGCACGCACGCACACACACACATGCACACACACATATATATATATATATTATATATATATATATATATATATATATATATTAAATGCTTTAATGGGTTTGAGGTCAGCTGGTAAAAGAAAACTCTTTATAATGCCTAAATTTTCGGATATATTTAATCCTTGATCACAGGCTTCTAAAAATGTTACAAACAACTAGGCTAAATTATATAAATATTAATTGAACTTACAAGATGAGTTGTTAAAAAATTAACATCGAAGTATTAAACATAACTTTTTAGTTTTTCACTTTTAAATGTAAGAAGGATATATAATTTGTATAAGAAAAATGTAAAATTAAAAATTATGTCAGATTTTGAAATATTTCAAATTTTCTGTTTTAATAGGATACCTGATACCTTTGTTTAATGTATAAGTTATGTTGTATGTGATAGTTGTTGTTTGTATGCGTGTGCGTTTGTGTGTGTGTGTGTGTGTGTGTGTTTGTTTGTGTGTGTGTGTGTATGCGTATGCATTAGGTTGTATGGTGTGTATGTGTCTATGTATTTATAACGTTAAACATATTAACAAATATTACATTAGCTATGTAGCTATGTTTTAAAATTAAGTAAATATGTGTAAATCGAGCTCAAACCACTAATATCAGTTTTTTTATTTATACTATCTTTTGAAATAAAATGTGATACATTTCAAGAAATAGTCTTTTTTGTTTATCTTTCTCTAATTCTAAAATTTTTGGATTTTTGAAATCTATTTTGTGATCTAAATTAGCTGAATGACTCGCTAAAGCACAGGAATTTGGTTTAACTTTTATGTCACTTCTGTGTTGTGTTATACGTTGATTTAATGATTGACATGTTTGTCCAATATACAAGCCATTACAATCTAAACAATTAATTTGGTACACAATATTTTTTTGAAATAGTTTGGGTGTTTTATCTTTTAATTTTGAAAAGAGATTGTTGACTGTTAAAATATTTTTCTTTGCATACTTAAAATTATAATTTTTAAATACTTTAATTAGCTTATGAGTTAATTCATTGTCTATATTTGGTATTGTTTTATATATTTCTAAATTTTTGCTGTCGTTACTACTTGTGTTGGTTTTGTTTATATTACTGTTACTGTTGCTTGTGTTTTTATATTCTTCAGAGGTATATAGTAATTTTGTTATTAAAGGAGTAGGATAGTTGTTGTTTTTTAAAATGTTTGAAAGTTTTTTTATATTTTTATTGTAGAATGTTGGATGACATATTCTTTTAATTCGGTTTTTTAATCCTAAAATGAAATTTATTTTTGTTTTGAAAGGGTGATAGGAATGGTAATTTAAATACCTGTTGGAATGGCTTTGTTTTGATACCAATCTAAAATTATTTTATTTTCATCGTTTCGAATTAATAAAGTATCTAAGAAAGGTACCGATTTATTTGATTCTGTTTCTATTGTGAATTGGATATGACTATTATAGCTATTAAAAATATTAAGGGTTTCAACTATTTTATTTTCTGGGATAGCCGTTATTAAATCATCAACAAATTTTTTTAAAAATGGAAGGTTAAACGGAAGTTGTGGAATAACACTATTTAATAATTCATCCATAACTATTTGTGCTATAATAGGACTAAGATTTGATCCCATTGGACATCCAAAAATTTGTAAATAAAATTTGTTATTAAAGGAAAAATAACTGTTATCAAAAGAAATTCAATGATTTGTAAAAAATAGTTTTGAAAATTTACAATTTGGTTCAATTGTATTCCAAAATTTACTAATGTTGTTAATAACTAAGCCTTTAGGGATATTTGTAAAAAGAGATACAACGTCTAAACTTATTAATACATAATTGCTTGGTAATTGAAAATTGTTTAATTGTTCCGAAAACTCAAAAGAATCTGTTATATAATGATTGTTTTTAGGGATAGATTTTGTTAGAATTTCAGAAATAAATTTTGACAGCTTTTCAGTTGCTGCATTGTTTGTAGCAACAATGGGACGGAGTGGATAATTGTCTTTATGTATTTTTGGGAGACCATAAAGTTTTGGGATTGTGCTGTTATAATTATTGAAAGATTTTGCCTCTAAATCACTAATCATTTTTTTATTTCTTAATAGTTTTATAAGATCTAATGTTTGTTTTCTAATTTTGCCGTTGGATCATTTTTAATTTCATTGTATATATTATTATCCATTAGTAAATCAGACATTTTTTGTATATAACTTGTTTTAGATATAGCAACGGTGACATTGCCTTTGTCAGCTTTAACTATTAACAAATCTTCATTTTCTTTTAAAAATTTTTGCATTGAATATAGTCGTACAAGAATTTTGATTTCCTTTTGAGTTTTGACGGACAAAGTTTGTAATAATATTAGTGATATAAGCTCGATTTAGGTTTCTATCTTCTTCTTTAGTTTCTAAAATTAAATTTTCTAAATCCGCTAATAATTTTATAATTACATTGCTACTGATTGAAGGTTGTAAACTAAATTTTGGACCTAATGCAAGAATTATTTGTATGTTATTAGGTATTTCTATTGTGCTTTTTTTTTCCTTTAATAACAAATTTTATTTACAAATTTTTGGATGTCCAATGGGATCAAATCTTAGTCCTATTATAGCACAAATAGTTATGGATGAATTATTAAATAGTGTTATTCCACAACTTCCGTTTAACCTTCCATTTTTAAAAAAATTTGTTGATGATTTAATAACGGCTATCCCAGAAAATAAAATAGTTGAAACCCTTAATATTTTTAATAGCTATAATAGTCATATCCAATTCACAATAGAAACAGAATCAAATAAATCGGTACCTTTCTTAGATACTTTATTAATTCGAAACGATGAAAATAAAATAATTTTAGATTGGTATCAAAACAAAGCCATTCCAACAGGTATTTAAATTACCATTCCTATCACCCTTTCAAAACAAAAATAAATTTCATTTTAGGATTAAAAACCGAATTAAAAGAATATGTCATCCAACATTCTACAATAAAATATAAAAACTTTCAAACATTTTAAAAACAACAACTATCCTACTCCTTTAATAACAAAATTACTATATACCTCTGAAGAATATAAAACACAAGCAACAGTAACAGTAATATAAACAAAACCAACACAAGTAGTAACGACAGCAAAATTTAGAAATATATAAAACAATACCAAATATAGACAATGAATTAACTCATAAGCTAATTAAAGTATTTAAAATTATAATTTTATGTATGCAAAGAAAAATATTTTAACAGTCAACAATCTCTTTTCAAAATTAAAAGATAAAACACCCAAACTATTTCAAAAAATATTGTGTACCAAATTAATTGTTTAGATTGTAATGGCTTGTATATTGGACAAACATGTCAATCATTAAATCAACGTATAACACAACACAGAAGTGACATAAAAGTTAAACCAAATTCCTGTGCTTTAGCGAGTCATTCAGCTAATTTAGATCACAAAATAGATTTCAAAAATCCAAAAATTTTAGAATTAGAGAAAGATAAACAAAAAAGACTATTTCTTGAAATGTATCACATTTTATTTCAAAAGATAGTATAAATAAAAAACTAATATTAGTGGTTTGAGCTCGATTTACACATATTTACTTAATTTTAAAACATAGCTACATAGCTAATGTAATATTTGTTAATATGTTTAACGTTATAAATACATAGACACATACACACCATACAACCTAATGCATACGCATACACACACACACACACACAAACACACACACACACACACACACACACACACACACAAACGCACACGCATACAAACAACAACTATCACATACAACATAACTTATACATTAAACAAAGGTATCAGGTATCCTATTAAAACAGAAAATTTGAAATATTTCAAAATCTGACATAATTTTTAATTTTACATTTTTCTTATACAAATTATATATCCTTCTTACATTTAAAAGTGAAAACTAAAAGTTATGTTTAATACTTCGATGTTAATTTTTTAACAACTCATCTTGTAAGTTCAATTAATATTTATATAATTTAGCCTAGTTGTTTGTAACATTTTTAGAAGCCTGTGATCAAGGATTAAATATATCCGAAAATTTAGGCATTATAAAAGAGTTTTCTTTTTACCACTGACCTCAAACCCATTAAAGCATTTAATATTACTAGAAGGTCATATATATATATATATATATATATATATATATATATATATATTGCTGTGGACTGAATATGGCTCTAAGCGAACCTCAGGTTGTGCGTCGACAAAAGTTCTGTGAGCTGCAGCTGATGAAACCCCTTGTTGCGTCTCAATAAACGTTGCTGTGGACCGTGAAGGTGATTCTATTAAAAGAGTTATCACAATTATTTTGCTAGCTCAATTTAAATGAAACCACTAAAATTAGACATCAAACTTATAGTGAATTAAAATATTCTTTAACAAACAATCTTTCAAACAACGATTACTACACCCACATACAGCTTTTCTTTAACAAACAATATTTTACAGAAAACCTCAAAAAAATACTTTTATACAACTATTAAATCCAAAGATAATGGTCTAATATTGCCCCAGCGGCATTTTCCTTCAAGCAGCATCTGAAGTCTAAGATCCAAAATTTATTACTTGTTTACATTAAAATAAAGTCCAAAAATCTCTTTTTTTAATTAGGATATTCATTCACACACCATCCCCTATTTAAGTCCTACTATATACAAAATTTTAGAAGTTAAGTTAGATAATCTCCCCTCGAATTTAATCGCAGCTGATCAGTAATGTTCAATAATTTTCATAATATAATGGCCAAAACTACCGAAGTTTAACCACTCTGAATTCCAAATTATCCACTTTTACACAAAGATTTACACACAAAATCTTACATAAATTAAATAATTCAAATTAAAAAGAATATCCTTTTAAAGAACAAAAGGATGCTTGTTTTACCGTTTAAATAGTGCTGAGTGTCCTTGTTCCATATTGTAAGCTTCAATTCATGTCCAAAACTGGTGGAAAATACCATTAAAATTGCATTTCAAATTTATATACCAAGATCGTCCATTAAATATCATTAAATTTCATATATGCCATTCAAATACATATACAAATATTGTTCAAATCGTTTAAAATTTGATAATCAATTTACCATTAAATCCATTTAAATTTCATATATGCTTACGTTCAAATTAAAACTTCATCTGGCCGTAATGCATTATTGTTCAATCATTTAAAACCATTTTAATTATCCTCTTTTAAAATCTTACTTATTTCAAAGTAGCAATAAACTCTCAGTCTTTTGTTTACTACAATATAGAAAACTCGCATCTTGACGTTTAAAACGAGTATTGAATATTGACCATTGTAATGTTTTTAACAAGTATTCAACAACGATTGATCCCGTGTACTTCTTTTTTGGGTTTATAAAAATGAAATATCTGTGACACTACACGTTTCGAAAAATTTAGTAATCTTCGGGCGTTGTTCCTACGTTTTGGTAAGTTCAAAACAGATGTCCATCCGCCTACGCCACGAATCTCAAATCGTCTGGATGATGCAACTTCACAGAGTATGTCCTTTTACGGTTTGAGGCTATCGTTAATTAATACATTTACGAGCGTTATCCTTTATATTTAAGATTTAGTGCTGTTGTTTCTTCATTTTTACAACCCTTATCGTTTGATCTAAGGCTGAAGTTTGCCACAATTGAATCGCCGTCTAAACTCTTTATCTTATACTGTGCATGATGTAATTTACCTTCATTAATGAACACTATAAAAAAAATCCCGTTTAAATTCGATTTAGCCTCATAGGTTCCAAAGTAAAGTGACATGTTCTGATTTAGAATTTAATGCTACCTGCTACACATCATGCGTCAAATTGTCCGCGGAAAGAAACAACATTTTTATGGTGTCAAAAATAGTGACACTTTACTTCTGAAGTAAATCTATATTGCAAACTTAAAATTTATTTTGGTCAAAGGTGACCATGAATTCTAAAGTTTCTGTTTTATGAGAATCCTGGATAAGATTATTTTTAGTATTAGGGCATTTTTGAAAGCACCATATGTATGACCAATAAATTTTAACATTGATACTTTCAGTTTGGGATATGAAAATATAATTTTACTTTAAAGAAATTGTTTTGGCACACCCTTTATATTAATTGTAAGAAAAACTATCAAACTTACTAATCCAGGATATGCCTTCGTCATCTAAATGAATAGATTCATTAGGATCGCGTTTCGACAAATGCGGAATCAAAATTGTGACAAATCCTGTGATCATGCCATATGCTATTAATAGAGCATTCATCAGCGTAACAGCACAAACTTGAGATAATGGTTTCCAAAAATTTCGAGTAGAATCATTCTCAGGCGCTGATGGTGATGAATAATTTCTGCAACCAGAAAAATGTTAAACAATTTGTGAATATATCTCTTTATAAGGTAAACCTGATTATTCATTATTTTAATCCTATAGCTGTAAAATTCTATTTATGGATTGTTTTATACGTGATTTTATTAATCTACGTTGACTTCTAAAGGCTGTAAATATGCATAAATTTTGAGGTTTTTTATTGTCGCAATAAAGACTTGAGAAAGAACACGGAGAACTAGAATGATCGAACAAGAGAATATCTAACCATGTGTGACATTCTCTTTTAAGAAATATTATTTTAGAGTTACATGCATTCTTGATCTAAGGAAGGATTACTTTATATTGTTCATACTCAAAGGTTGTACAATTCATTATGGTGGTTTTTAAAGGTTAGAAATAATGTCATTTGTAGTTTAAATGATTACAATCTAAAATTCATTTATTTTGATTAATAATATACAACGCTGGCGCCTACGACCTCATCGTCTTGACACGAAGAAGGTACACATTGAAAAATAATACTAATAAAAAACGAGAAGTCCCTTTCTCTGGGTCTAGTTAAAGGTATTGATTTTAAATCATTTCTCCAAGTTTGGTCAAGATATCTCAAATCGTGCATGAAAGGAAAATAATTTTTATAGAACACTTCGTCTTTACCGTGCCAACAGTTAACATGTAACTTGAGTAGGTTAGTAAACCTTAAAGAAAAAGTACCGAACCGATTGCAATTAGTCACAGAAATTCGGATAATGTCCTACCAGGTTGGTTAATTTTAATTTTAGTAACACTTTAGTAATGTAATCACTTCGTGTTGGACAAAAGCGCATTAATTCAAAACAGTTAGTCTTTTCGACGTCCGAGTAGGATTTGCTTAAATCAAATTAAGTCCACGAGATAGTGAATTTTAGTGAAGTACGAGTTAACTACTGTCACTAGGTATTTATGGTTAAATTTCTGAAAATATAATCTACAGTAACTGTAACTAAATGAACATTTTTTCCTGTTTAACCGTATAACGTTTATATACGTACCCACGATACTTAATTGTTATTATATTATGACTTTAGACTGTTCTAGTTTTGTTGTAATAAAATATATTGCAATTATCGTGATGTATGATAATCATCCAGGTAATTTAATATTTGGTTTTAAAAACTTTTTTTTCAGGTAGCAGTTTTAACTAGGTGTATTAGTATCTTTATTGTAACGTTTATTTTAGGCTGATTTTAAGATTGATCTACTCTATTACTTCTCGTGTAAATTTTAGACCGGAAACACTTTTTTGATCTCGAGTTTTAGTATGCTTTTCTTAGAAATCTCCGTAGCTCGACATCGGCTGGCGTCCAATTTAATTCCCGATTGAGACATACTTCACACACGACAGCATTCTGGAACCGCTTTCAAACACTTATACCACCCGTCCCACTGAGTTAGTCGGCAACCATCCTTGTTAGTACAGTCGAGGTTTTCGGTATTTTTACGAAACCTAGTTTTTGAAGAGAAAATTTGGGCGAGTATTTCTGCGGACTAAGGTTAGATTTTTGGGAGTCAAATCGGCACGTAACAAATTGTTCTTTGAAAATTTCTTACAATTCTTTTATATATATATATTATACTGTCAAGAAGGGGGTGAGCTTATAAAATGTTTAGATAGGGCTTTGAAACGACTGGCTAGAACGGGGGTATATTTGGTTACGTTAGGGTATTTTGTTTGAGGTATTATGGTTTATAAATTAACAACAACTATTCCACGTTTGTAAATTTATAAAGCTTTTGAAACTGCATTGCATTCAACAACGTATACCGGCCAGATACCAAGCTAGGCTAGTTGTTATTAAAGTTGGATGTATATAAATGTAATTTGGAGTTAGCGTGTTCAGAACCTTTTAGATGTAAAAACAAATATCAAAATTGTGTGGTATACTGCGCGTTTAAAAAATTTTGAGTTTAGTGATACTTTTGAAAAATTTGTAAATCAATTTCAGTTTGAATATGTTTTAACAATTAAAGATTTGTTATGTAATGACAAGACGTTACCCAATAAGACATTAATGCCTGTTACGTACAATTTAAAAGCTGAACCACCAAAATTTGTTAGCTATTTTCAATATTGTAAAAAGTTCAATATACATAAATCGCTGGATTATCAAACAATCTAGAAAATGAATGTATCTAGAGACAAGAACTGTATCATTAATCAATGAGAAATAATTATGAATTGCATAGTGTGCGTATACGTAGGTGTTAAGGCAACGGAGACTAGGGGAAACGGGTTATATTTATAGGGGACTTAAAATTTGTATTACTGAAAAATAGACGTGTTTTGTACTGTTCTGAGTTTTATTTCATTTAAAAAGTTACGAGTAAATTTTGAAAGTCAAGTTGTAACTGGAGGTAGCAAATAGTGAAGAAAAGTAGATTCAGTGGCACTGGAATGCAGTAAAGTAAAGTCTAAGGTAGCAGTTTTGTGGCGAAGAAAAAGTAATTAGAAGAGGCAGTGCTGGTCTGTACCGTTATCATTTAGAAAGGAAAGTAGTGGAATTGAATTGAATCAACATCAGAAGTATTTGTATAACATTAAGTTTGTAGCACTAGTGGTAGTTTTATAGTCAAGAGATTTACCAGTTGTTTGTAGTTACTCGTTTTTCAGGAGGTGCCTGCAGTTGGTCATTTGGCTTCACCACGGCTGGAAGGCGGCGCCTGTATCTGGATTCCAGGTTTTAGTATTTAATATCTACGCAGTGCTATAATCAGATTTATAAAAGTGGAACTAGTGTTTGGGGATAATTTTGGGTTTTAAAATTATTTTAAAAATTCCTTGGATATTTGTTTGGATGTCTAGTTGAGAGAGGTTTGCCTAGGACGGACCCACCCTAGGTAGATTCCGCTACGTGGTTGACGGCCCTATGAAATTATATAAGTGCAGCAGCCGTGGTAAATATTTAGAGATAAATTGTGTGGCATAACTCAACAAGGCTCTAAAATAAGACGAGGAGTGAGAGATAGATATACTAGGCCTATCACTGATAGGGTAGCATGACAGTATATAAAAATATATATTTTATATATACATATATAATATATATATATATATATATATATATATATATATATTCTTGTGCATCATCTCGTAGACATCCAACGCCGCATACTTGAGAAAATTCACGAAAAAGTCTACTATGTAGATATTTATTTGTATAGAGAATAAGGTATTTGTTAAAACACTCGATATATGGAGTATAAACGCATAGGTACCGTGATTGAAAAGATTTTCATTCTTATTACGTAAACTTAGTGACGAAAAAATACTGTTTTAAGTTCAAAATAATAGCATTTCACTATATTTTTTGCGTGAGGAGGCGTTTTTCAATGAGTTTTATCCACAATCTTGCTATAAAAGTACTGAATTGTGTAAAAATTGCCCGCAAATTTCATTTAAGGGAAATCGCATGTACAAAGTTTTAATTTTATTTTCCTTTTAATAACAAACATACGTTGGTATTTCGATAAAAGCGTATTCAATCAATATCAGTCGCATATTCTAAGAAGAATTACTATTGTATTTCAATTGAAAAGTAACTAGGAATATGTCTGATTGACCTATGTTCTAGAACGAACAATTACTACAATAAAACATAGCCGAATAATAAAACAGTTGTGGACTTCAAAAAATTTAGTGAAAGTCATACATTAATCAATAAAATCTTGAATATTGATAAGATAGGGAAAGGACATCAATTATGGCATAACTCGAGGGTGTTATATAAGGACAAATCTTCAAATGTAGCATCAAACGCCTACCAGAACAACCAATTAGAAAAATCGAAAAAGAGCACAGAAGTATTTCGATGCCGACGTTACAAAGGACTTGTCTTTATAAACCCAATGGTTGCTGAATAAATGGCAAGTTTCCATTTATACGTCATCACTCTAATCTGATAATACGCCAATTAGTATTTACTATTGGAAATTATTATAGAAGCAGACCATTTTATCGAATTAGATGACGTTAAAAATTTATTGCTACTCAGAAGGGAGTAGTTTATTTGAAGTCTTTACAATAGTTTTAAAAATGAAAACAAACGACTAAAAATTAACTAAGAGTAACTAAGTCTTCTGAAATGGAATAAAGCATATGTAATGGAAATGGTTTGATACGCGTTGTATGGTATAAGTAAACGATTTGAGCGATTTTGAAGCCGTACTTTATAATTATGGCCCTTAGATACGCAACAACAATCAGTTTTTTCTCAGTAAAATAAAATTGTATTGTATACAATTTTAAAATGCACATATCTACTGATTAATTAAGTTATTTGTTAAGATGTTTTAGTTTTGTGTGTAAACCTTTTGTGTGAGCGTTACATGTACAAGTCGATAACTTGACTAAAAACGGTTGACAGCTTACGGTTAGGTCTTCACCAGTAAACAAATAATTAAACCTAACTGATCAAATATGTTTAAATCCGATCTTAAAGGGATGGTTATTGATTTATCTGACTTATCTTGATAAATTTTGTACATAATAAAATTTAGGGTGCTATTTGCGAATGAAAATTAAAAGATTGGGTTATAAAAGAGAGATTTTTGGAATCTATTTTGGTACTATTGAGCGATTATCTAGAAGTTACATATTTTTTTGATGACATATTTAAGATATTGTTCGTAAGTCAAAGCTGCTGAGGCAGTTTTGGACTTTATTTTTAATGTTCAATGTTTGTGTTGAAAGAAAGTCATTTTCCTTAATGTCATATTGAAGTTATGGTTGGTAAAAGAATATTTCGTATCATTATAATTCTGATGTCTGATTCTGTGGTTTTGTATAAAGAGAGCTAGCCAAAAGTAATTAGACAGCGGACAAAACTAACACATCCATTTTTGATTGTGGTTCACTTAGAACCTTTTCAGACTACATCATCTGTTATAGACGCTCAACGTGGGGGCTACTTTAATTCACAGCAAAGTATATTGCTGTGATCAGATCAGATATCGTTTTGAACCTTTTATAATGGTCAGACTTTATTGGAATTTTACCTCAATACAACATTGTAATATCCATTTACACAAAAACATGCAAGCTTCATCTACTAAAACTAATTTCATCACAAAATGTCTAATAAAAAATTTTAAATAAAGCTGTACATGAGTTTCGAATATCAAATCTGGCAGGCGTTTATGTAGTCGTTAAAACAAGATTTTTGATTATAATCTCCATCCCCGGAGTTTTATTATTTAGAATAATTTTATCCATGACTGCATTGGAAAATCCATTGTTTCGATAAATTTTTGTATGTAAAAATTTACTTCATGGGTTTCAAAAATATCTCATTATCAATAAATAATAAAATATCGAGGTAACCTTACACCAAAATTTAAATTATAGCTTTTATTGGAGCAGACAATTAGTAACTTTATCGATCAAATAACAGTAAATGAAATGCCTTTATAAACAGACAATTCGTAGCACTTCACTAACTATTGGTGAATGAATCATTCTTCCTAATTATTTACCGGCTTATATATATAATAAAATCTTTAATAAGTCATAAGTTTCCAAATTTGTACACTTCACTGGGTGATAGTACTCATCAAGATGATGTAATAATTAACTGTAATTGCGTTCATTTTACGTGTTACTGTAATTTATGATATCGTAAACATTTTACTATCTTCTTTAGTTGGTTTGGTTTATAGGGATGAATGTAAAATACTTATTTCTTATTGCTTTTGTTATAATTTATGGCGATTAAAAACGTGTTATATTATCTGATTTATAAACTTTACTAGTCTTATCACGTTCTACTAATTGGGCTGTTCATTCATAGTGCTTGCTAACGTACGAAACAATTATGTCATTTGTGTTTGATAGGTTCATTTGTAATCTGTGTTTTATTCTACCAGATGAAGCTATCGTTAGAAAATTGTCGAACTTTTCAAAATAGTTTCTTTCTAAATTATTTCATTTGTCCTTAAATAGTACTTTGTTACTGAATGCATACTCAATGTTATTTAGCATCTAGAAGTGTATTTGGTACAGCTTTGGGTAAACATACGCAATTAAAATTTTGGTTTTAAAGACACAGGTTTTACTTATTTACTAGTATTTTAGTATAATAATAATAAGAGTATTGGAATATAATACAGGGTAAAAATTTAATATTTGAAACTTTTTTTTGGCTTGGTGGGGGTTTTAATAAAATATAATATAATATAATATAAATTGTATAATATAATAAAATATAATATAATATAATATAATATAATATAATATAATATAATATAATATAATATAATATAATATAATATAATATAATATAATATAATATAATATAATATAATATAATATATATATAATATAATATAATATAATGTAATATAATGTAATATATATAATATAATATAATATAATATAATATAATATAATATAATATAATATAATATAATATAATATAATATAATATAATATAATATAATATAATATAATATAATATAATATAATATAATATAATATAATATAATATAATATAATATAATATAATATAATATAATATAATATAATATAATATAAATTGTATAATATAATAAATTATAATATAATATAATATAATATAATATAATATAATATAATATAATATAATGTAATATAATGTAATATAATATAATATAGTATAATATAATATAATAAAATGTAATATAATATAATATAATATAATATAATATAATATAATATAATATAATATAATATAATATAATATAATATAATATAATATAATATAATATAATATAATATAATATAATATAATATAATATAATATAATATAATATAATATAATATAATATAATATAATATAATATAATATAATATAATATAATATAATATAATATAATATAATATAATATAATATAATATAATATAATATAATATAATATAATAAATATAATATAGTATAATATAATATAATATAATATAATATAATATAATATAATGTAATATAATATAATATAATATAATATAATATAATATAATATAATATAATATAATATAATATAATATAATATAATATAATATAATATAATATAATATAATATAATATAATATAATATAATATATATATAATATAATATAATATAATATAATATAATATAATATAATATAATATAATATAATATAATATAATATAATATAATATAATATAATATAATATAATATAATATAATATAATATAATATAATATAATATAATATAATATAATATAATATAATTGTTTCATTGTTAACTTCTACAATGAGAATGTCTCATTGACGCCCAACGAAAATAAAAGAATGTTGCAGTATTATCAAGCAATATCATCATAATTAGGTTTTTAGGTTTTCTGGAACTGGTTGAACATGTACTTCTTTTTCTGAGCTAACCTACACATTTCTCTGAAATTCCCATAACCTACATCTTTCACTATCTGTGTGCAATAGCCAAGGTCTATCTCTACACATCTCTTTTTTCGTTTCTCTGCTTCTAATATATTCGGCGTATTCCCTCATGCCTCAGAACATGTCTTATCATCCTATCTCACCATTTTTTCTATCTTCCACATATTTATTTCTTCCACTACAATTTCTAGTACCTATTTGTTCTTAACTTTGTCTGTCTATGATATTTTCGCCATACATCTGTAGCGCCACATTTCAAATGCTATCTTTTTCTTGTCCACTTCTCCTACTGTCCATGTTTCTCAGCCCTACAGTGATGTGCTCCACACACGCGCTTTCAGCAGTCTTTTCTTTGTATCCGTGTTTGTTGTCTTAGAACAGTAGTAGCTTTTTCTTGTTAAATGCAGCACGGCCGTGTGCTAATCTTTGTTTATACCTTTTGTACTTGTCCCATATTGCTTTATTTGGCTTTCTAGGTAGCAGAAATCCTTAAACCTCTTGTAAATTGTGGTTTCCTATTTGTATTCTGGTTTTTGATTTATTTTCTCTTCCTTTACATGCTAGTACCTTAGTTTTATTTTTGTTAATTTTCATATCGTATCTATCTGTTAGTACTGTTTCCATTTCATTAAGAGCTGCTGCTAACTCTCCCTTGCTAGATGCTAATATTGCTATATCGTCTGCAAATCTGAGAATATTAATCATTTGTACCTTGTAATGTTAAAACGCATTGGTCAGACAGAAACAGCAAGAAAAGTTAAATAGGGACCTGCATGAATGACGATTACATATAAAAAGATAAGGGAATTCAGAAATACCAGGCTAACTACAAATGTGGAGAGTGGGGTGGTTCACATAGACAAAGAAAGGTCATCATCGAGTTTTTATTTACACAAAAAATAAAAATTTCTATTTAAACAAACAAAAAAATTATAATCTAAGGACAAATTTTTTTTTAAGAATTGAAGTACGAAGTGTGCATTTCGTAGTGTAACATGTAAAAAAAGCTAATCGGTAATGAACAAAAAAAAAGCAATTTAAACTTGAACATAGTATATTTGGAAGATTTTAATAGCAATGCTTTTTTTAACGCACCAACATAAAAATGCTGACAAATAATAATCCCTTGGTATGCAAAAAAAATATATCCCTATAGTAGGGGATAAAGAATACTACTATAGTAAGCCTGCTTATCGTAAAAGGCGATTAAAAGGCGCAGCAAGGGGCAGCAGCCTTGCTGGCTAAAAGATATTGGAGGAGGGTCGGTTGGTCTCGGGCAATCCTCAATAATTTACAAGCTTGTTGGGGGTTGGCCGTGACGGATACGGCTTTTTGCTAAAATCTTTAAAAACTGCGTTGTGGAAAGATATGGAGCCTACCACAATATTTCCCAGGTGTGCGTGACCTAAAACACGAAATACATATGATGGAGAGCTCACAAGTAAAATTCTTGTCCGGAGGTAAAATACTCCCTCATTCGGATCTCCGGGAGGGGGTACTTGGGGCTCGTCATCGTAAGAATATAAAACGACAGTTCGGTTTAGTGATAGGGACTTGGAATGTAAGGTCATTACTTAGAGTAGATAAGTGAACGAATTTATTAGTCGAAATGAAAAAGGAAAAGCTGGACATTTTAGGTATTAGTGAGGTGAGATGGCCAGATAGTAATGACTTTTGGAAAGATAATTATAGAATAATTACAACTTCTTCAACTAATGGACAGGCAGGGGTAAGAATAGTGTTAGGTAGAAGATTAGGGCATAAAGTTAAAGAGTACTTACAATTTAGTGATAGAATAATTATGGTTAGATTGAGTACAAAACCCACAGACACTGTTTTAGTACAGGTTTACATGCTAACAACTCAGTACAAGGATGAGGAAGTAGAAAAGGTATACGAGGATATAAATAGTATAGTGAGAAAAGTAAAAGGAGATGAGAATTTAATAGTTATGGGCGATTTTAATGCGTCAGTGGGAGAAGGTAGTGAGGGAAAAATGGTAGGAAAATTTGGGTATGGCAGACGAAATGATAGAGGAGAAAGATTAGTTGAGTTTTGCCAGGAACATACATTAGTAACTGTAAACACCCTATTCGAACAACATGTTAGGAGAAGATATACCTGGAAAGCGCCAGGTGATAGGGTTAGATACCAAATAGATTATATTTTAGTTAAACAAAGATTTAGAAACCAAGTTAAAACTGTCGTAGTTATCCAGGGGCTGACATAGATAGCGATCATAACTTAGTTAAAATGAAGTGTAAACTAAAATTCAAAAATTGAGAAAGGGTAAAAGAGAAGGATGGGATCTAGGTAAGCTTAATGATAGTAGAGTAAAAGAGGAATATAAACAAGTATTAGATAATAAGAGCAAAGAGATAGCTGTAGGAGGGAACGTAGAAAATAGATGGAAAGAAATAAAACTGACTGTACATGATACAGCAACACAGACTATAGGTAAGAAAAAAATAGAAGCGAGAAAACCCTGGGTAACAAAGGAGATATTAGATTTAATAGAGAATAGAAGAAAGCTTAAACCTTTCATAGAAGTGGATAGTGAAAGTAAGCAAAAATATAATACAGTTAGAAATAAGATAGTACATGAGTGTAGAAAAGCTAGAAACAAATGGATGGAGGAGAATTGTAAGGGAATACAAGATGATTTGAGAGTAGGTAAGATAGACAGGGCTTACAGGTCAGTTAAAAAGTTTTTTGGGGAAGATAGAAAAAATATAATGGTATTAGAGACGAGAATAATAAGCTTCTAATAAATACAGTTGAGGTAGCAGATAGATGGAAAAGATATTTAGAAGATTTATATAAGGGAGACGATATGGATGAGTTAGAGAACGACCAAGAAGAGGATGTAGAAATAGGGTTCTCAATATTAAGAGAGGAATTTGATAGAGCTGTTCGGAATCTTAAACTAAACAAAGCGCCAGGGATAGACGATATTCCCGCAGAATTAATAAAATATGCAAGTCAGAAAACTTTAGATAGATTATATGAACTAGTACAATTAATATATGACACAGGTGAGGTTCCAAAAGATTTCGAAAAAAATACTATTATTCCAATCCCAAAAAAGTCAGGAGCTGATAGGTGTGAGAATTTTAGAACGGTTAGTTTAACTTCTCATGCTTCCAAAATACTAACAATAATAATTAAAAATAGAGTAGAAGCTTTGACTGAGAATTATTTAGGCGAAGACCAATGTGGTTTTCGTAAAGACAGAGGGACTAGAGAACCGATACTAATGATTAGGGTAATTATCAAAAAAAGGTTACAAAAAAATTAAAAGACTCATTTCGCGTTTGTAGATTTAGAAAAGCATTTGATAGGGTTAATTGGATTGTTATGTTCAGGGTTTTGCAAAAATAGGAATCTCTCATAGGGATAGAAAAATTATTTACAGTCTATATAAAAACCAAAGTGTAGTGATTAGATTTGATGAAATAGAAAAGGAAGCTAAGATTAGAAATGGTGTTAGACAGGGTTGTATACTGTCTCCCTTGATTTTTAATGTTTATATTGAGGAAGCTTTAAACTTAGCTAGAGAGAGAAAAGAGATAGGTATTAGTGTACAGGGACAGAAAGTAGACATGTTGCGTTTTGCAGATGATATAGCCATTATGGCAGAGTCTAGAAAAGAGTTAGGAGAGTTTTTAAATATTTTAGATGAGATACTACAGAGTAAATATAGTATGAGAATTAACTCAGTAAAGACAAGTGAGTTACAGCCTAGTTCTAAACCAAAATTAAAAATATGTAATACTGAGTTAGAGGAGGTAGATGAATTTTGCTATTTAGGTAGTATAATTACAAAGGATGGACGTAGCAGAAGGGATATAGTAGCTAGAATAGCTCAAGCTAGAAAAATGTTTTTAAAAAAGAAAAACTTACTAATAGCTAATAGTATTAGTTTAGATAATAGAAAAAGGTTTTTAAAGTCGTACGTATGGAGCGTTCTACTATACGGTAGTGAGACTTGGACAATTAAAGAAGTAGATAAGAAAAAGATAGAAGCTTTTGAAACTTGGTGTTATAGGAGAATGTTAAAGATTAGTTGGACAGATAGAGTAACAAACGAGGAAGTTTATAGAAGGATAGGTGAGGAACCCTGTATGTGGAAACAATTGAAGGTCAGGAGAGATAGAATGATAGGGCACCAGTTAAGACATGAGGGACTATTTAGTAAAGTCTTATAGACTACCAAATAAAAATAGAGTAGGAAGGCCTAGACAAAGCAATATTAGTCAAATTATTAGAGATTTAGGTTGTGAAGGGTATGCAGACCTTTTTAGACTAGCTCAGAATAGACAAGAATTTAGAGCTGCGTCAAACCGACTTTAAGTAAGTTCGAAAACAAAACAAAAAAAATAAAAATCAGGTAACTAAATGTCACCATGACATAACTCACAATTAGTTAGCGGTCTGGCATGTTGGTAGCGTTTCGTTGCTTAAGCCTTATCATAACATATAATTTAACACTTTTCCTTTTTGAAGCGGATAACCAGGTTACATTTCATTTCCTTATAAATGGTAATCATGTAAACATGTTAGAGTTCTTTAACAACCATCAGGTTGCTAATATCTATGTAGAGCCAGGTGGATAGGAAAAAGGATATAGGAAGACCTAGACCAAACTATATTAGTCAAATTATTATAAATTTAGGTTGTGAAGGGTATGTAGAGCTTTTTAGATTAGCACAGAATGGAAAAGAAGTTAGAGCTACGTCAAACCGACCTTAAGTAAGGTCGATAACAAAATGATGATGATAATATAATATAATATAATAAAATATAATATAATATAATATAATATAATATAATATAATATAATATAATATAATATAATATAATATAATATAATATAATATAATATAATATAATATAATATAATATAATATAATATAATATAATATAATATAATATAATATATATATAATATAATATAATATAATATAATATAATATAATATAATATAATATAATATAATATAATATAATATAATATAATATAATATAATATAATATAATATAATATAATATAATATAATATATATAATATAATATAATATAATATAATATAATATAATATAATATAATATAATATAATATAATAATATATATAATATAATATAATATAATATAATATAATAAATATAATATAATATAATATAATATAATATAATATAATATAATATAATATAATATAATATAATATAATATAATATAATATAATATAATATAATATAATATAATATAATATAATATAATATAATATAATATAATATAATATAATATAATATAATATAATATAATATAATATAATATAATATAATCTTGAATTATTCTTGATTTTGTTCCCGACTTTGTTTATTTTACTTTATGCTTTATACTGCTTCTAGAGAATAAGTTGTATTAAATATTGTAAATTCAATAAATATATTGTGTACAATAAAATATATTACAATAATTTTAAAAGTGACCATATGGTTACCGTTTTGTATTGTCGTTCTGGTAATTGCTGTAATGTAGATCTAAAACAACTTCTTTACCTTCACGATCTATTATTCTTTAAATACACTAGATGGCGGTTGATACATACTTTTGCCGATGTATTGAGATACTTTTTAGGATTCCGTAGCTTATAAGGTATAACGGAATCATTATAAGATCACTCTCGAGTTTGTCCGTCTGTCTGTCACAGAGGTTTTTCTCGAAAACTACGTAACGTAGGAATTTGAAATTTGACACAATGCTAGGTCTTTATGGCGCACACATATATCGACAGTTATAAAATAGAAAAAAATATTTTTGGATTAAAATGGCGGGGGTTAATTCGGTCAAAAGAAAAAAGTTTTAATAAATATATCGTGTGAGGTATCATTTGAAAAAAAATTCTAAAACGCTTCTAAAATTTTTTTTTATAATTTTAAATCCAGTAATCATCATGATATAGCTCAGAATGTGCCAAAAATGATCGTTCCCCCTCTGTTCTCCTGCATTTCCAAAGCTAAAATTTTGATTTTAATAGGGATAATAGCTATTGAGGCATAGATTATAGGAAAACTGCGGGTTTTTTTGACAGTAATAGTTGCTAGGAAAAAAATTTTTAAAATACAGTAATAGACAACGTATTTGTTAATGTACCAGTACAATGTGGGACAATATATTCATTCTATAGTTATCACAATCAAATTTAGATAAGATTTAAATATAGATAAAAAATATAAACAGCTTAATTTGGTTTATTGATTGCTCGCTGTAGTATTGGTCCGGAACCCTAATAGTGCGAGCTCGATTCGCTCTTGCCTAACCTTTTTTTTTGTTTATGTTAATGTTATATTATTTGATTGTGTCAAATTGGGTTAAACTATTGTTCTGATGAGGCCTAAATGACCTACACCATAGTCAATGGATATTGTTTTCCCTTTATGAAATATTCTTAAGTTTCGGTTTTGTTATTGGCTAACCAAATATCTTGTTTGATTTGTATAGGTACATTCACTTTTATGATTTCAAGAAAAGCTAGATTAACAGATACATCTTAATGCATAATATATCAATATTTTATTTAAAGTGCTTTATTTGAGACCTTTTACAAAAAAGTTCTTTGAAAATTTTTTCTTGCATTACTGATCTTAATCAGTTTGAGACCGAAAAAGTTATCAAATACCTAAGTGGCTTTGTACTCTGTTACAAACGAATTCAGTTTATGAAGAACAACCTTGTAAACCTGTTATATTAATTTAGATGACATTTTTAAACGCTGCCGAACACAGAAATAAAATTAAGTGGGTCAGAATGTTTAACTTTAATATACTGAGGATTGAAAGTGATGCTAATGAAGTTTTTTATTATCTTAGAGCAAAACGAGATCGTTAGTATTTTTGCCACTTTACATTAAAAATTTATGCTTTTTCTTAAACTGAACTGGAACTAATTTTACTGTTGTAATTAAAATAAGTCTTTCTGTATGAACCGGCACCTTGAAACAGTCCTAGAATACTATAGAGGGTATAACTTGTGTGTTTCAGAGAGCTAGAGAGCGATACTAAAGCCTTAACCAAATCAGTGGGGTCTTTATTGAGGAACTAGACTAAAACAGGTTTCCGAAAACGAGCAGCGGCTCTTTCGATACTTAAAATGGCAGAGATCTTGGGGGTCGGTTTGGCATTCTAAGACACACTACTACGATGTGGAAGACAACAAAAAAGCACCACATTACCTCACAAGTACACAGTGTACTGAAAATGTTTTGAATATTACTGATGGCAACCTATAAAGTAAAAAATTCCCAGAGTTAAAAAGTTTCCCCATGCGGATCTCCGGGGAGGGACTACTTTGTAGGATGTGGTCAGCAAATTTAAAAGACGACCCGGGAACATTGTGGAATCGGAGCGTGGAATATCAGAAGCATGGAGCAAGTAGGTGCGCTAGAGAATCGGAAAATTGAAATGGATAGGTTAGCATTAGGCATAGTAGAGATTAGCGAAGATCGGTGGCCGAAGGCTGAAGATGATTTTCGTAGCCGAGACTATAGGGTAATTCATACAGGATCGGAGCAGGAAAATTCAGGTGTGGGAATAGTTATGCGAAAAATAATAGTACACTGTGTAGAAAACTACTTACAAAAAACCGGAAGCGTAATGGTTAGATTAGAATCTATACCTGTACATACAATAGTAATACAAGTATACATAATACCTCCAGCTACAGCGAGAAGAGGTTGAAGGATATTGAAGATATACTAAGATCCATAAAAGCACATGAAAATTTAGTAATTGCAGGAGATTTTAATGCAGTGATAGGTGAGAGTAGAGAAGGAGCGATAGTAGGTTTATTTGGCTTAACACGAGAAACAACAGAAGAAATAGGCTGGTAGAATTTTGCGATTAAAAAACAATTTAACCTTCACAAATATATTATTTCAACATCATGCTAGAAAACGATGCATGTGGAAAATGCAAGGAGACATAGGGAAATCAAATTGATAAAACTCTTGTTCAACAGCGGTTTAGGAATCAAGTTAAAAACTGTAAAAGCTACCAAGAAACAGATGCAGACACTGACCACAACATAATAATTACGAAAGCCGCGCTTAGATTAAAAATTAAAAAAAAAAGAAACGGAGAAGGGCACTTTGACTTTGAGAGACTAAAAGATAAAGATATCCACAGAAGATTTGAGGAAAAGTCAAACGAATTGCTGAAAGACATCGGAAAAGTTTCTGATACAAAGCAAGTAATATCCGAATGAAATAACATTAAATTCAGCTTAAACCTGGCGGTCACAGAAATTATGTAGGAAAGACGAACGAAGCATAAAAACTACTACAATGAATTTTAGGGATATTAAACCGTATACCAATAATATAGGGCCCAGAAAGATACATTATTATAGAAAATTGAGAGAAAGTGGTTAGGTGGCAGGAATATATAAGGAATTTATATGCAGGATCGGAACCAGAAGCACTAGAACAAGAACCGGACATTGAAAATATAAACTTCGAATATCCTATATTTAGAGATGAGTTTGAATTAGCATTAAAGGGTTTGAAGAATAATAAGGCATCAGGTATAGATAAGGTGCAAGCAGAAACTCTAAATGCCACGGGTCAAGCAGTAGCACAACATCTCTTCCAATTTGTATGTTATGTGTAAGAGACAGGTGAGATACCCAAAAATTTCAAATGTAACACCATAGTCACCATACCAAAGAAGAAAGGTGCGAATAAATGTGAAAATTTCCGCACAATAAATTTGACATCACACGTGTCAAAAATATTAACTAAAATTGTATAAAGATGGATGGAAAAACGGGCTGAACAAATACTAGGAGCAGATAAATTTGGGTTTAGGCGAAACTGAGAAACACGTTAGGCCATTCTAGCTTTAAGGGTGATAATGGCGATAAAGAAAAAGCATTCGATAATGTAAAATGGGAAAAAAGGTACAAAATACTCAAAATGATTGGAATGAATTATAGAGATAGACGGATAATGGCACAGCTAAAACAAAGACTAAACAGCTGTTATGAAATTAGAGCAGGACCGTAGGAAAGTAAATACTAGGAAACACGTGAAACAGGGATGTGCCCTATCACTACTAATTTTTAACTTGAATATCGAGTAGGCAATGAGTACTGTCAAAAGTAGAAAAGCATTTGGAATTATTATGCAAGAACAAACGATTAATATGATTAGATTTGCAGATAATATAGCGGTATTAGCTTGCAGCAAAAGGGAGTTGGAAGTAGCCTTTAATGAATTAGAACAGTACTAACAGAGAGATGCGGTTTGAAAATTAACAAAAATAAAACTAAAATACTAGTATGTATAGCAGGGATAAATAAGTCAAAAACTAGAATACAAATAGAAAATGAAGAAATTGCAAGAGGTTAAAGATTTCTGCCACCTAGGAAGTCAAATAACGTAAGATGGGAAAGTGCACAAGTATACAACAAAGATTAAGATAAACTCGTGCTGCATTTAACAAGAAAAAGCAACTAATATGCTCAAAGACAATAAATATACAAACATTGAAAACATTGCTAAAAATATACGTGTGGAGCTCAGCATTGTACGGCTGTGAAACTTGGACAGTGGGAAAAGCAGAGAGGAAAAAGGTAGAAATAAACCTTTGAAATGCGGTACCATAGAAGTATGTTGAAGTTAAGAACAAAGTAGTACTAGAAATGTTAGGAGAAAATGAAATATGTGGAAAACAGTAAAAAATAGGAGCGATAGGATGACAGGACACATACTAAGACACGAGGGAATAGAACGGAATATATTGGAAGCTGAAATAGAATAAAATAGAAGTAGAGGTAGTCCTAGATTAAACTATTGCACACAGATAGTGAAAGATGAAGATTGTACAAATCTCAGAAAAATGTTTGTTAACTCAGAATATAAAACAATGGAAGTACGCGTCTAACCAGTTCTAGAACTGAACACCAAATGATGATTCTTTAAAATAACATTTTGATGTCTTATGCACATTGTGAGTAATTTATTAAGTTAAGTTATAAGAAAGATAGAAATTTTTTTCAGAAATTTATTTGTATAAAAAAGGTTTCAAACATATGTTTTTTTAATAATTAATTGGAAATTTTCCCAATTTAAAATATTGGAGATCTAAATTCCAGAAAAATTGAAGATAAAAGTATTTAATAAAAGAGAGATGTAAAACTTTAATCAGTATATTGTAATAAAATATTGCTATTTGAATTTATTCATATGCTTGGATTGTTTCAAGTATGTCCAATGTGTCTATGAACGAGGAATAGCCGATCATATTTGTAAATATGTGCAATTTATAAGAAATTAGGTGTTACTAGTTTTCTTTATTCAATAAACATTATTCAAGGGTTTTGTGCGTGTAATTTATTAGAGAATGGTTCAAAAAGAGTTTTATAGATGAGACTCTTATTACAAACCGAATGCTCTTTGGTATACATATTATTTCCTTTGTTGTTTTTAAATCGCTTATTAACTAGAATCATGTTCTTTAATTGTGCTGTAAAAGTACTCTTTTTTACCTTTGGTCCTTCGTTATCTCATAGTATCCTTAAATCTCCAATACATTTACATTGCACGGTTCTGGTAAACGAGAATATAGAATTACTTCACCTATACTCTTTCTCAATATCTCAATTGCACCTGCCAATCCTCCACAGTCTACTGTTCTGGATTTTGTTCATGGTCAAAAGAAGGCAACTTCCAAGCGGATCCCGATGACCCTCTAATCACGGTCTTTTAGATCATATTTTCAGAAACTAGGCAAATAAGCTTGACTAGTTCTGACTTTTTGTACTGCAACTTTTAGGACTTAAAAGATTAACTTAATATTATTGAATGGTACGGCGACTTAATTTTACAATTACTTAAAACACTTAACTTATTTTAAAATTCAACCGCATTTTGTTATTAAGTAAACAATGCACTTACCTTTGTATTTCCATGAGTTTAGAATTTGATTTATTTCACTTTAGAACTAGTGTTTTGGTTGAATAGTGAACTACAAGTACGTCTATTTATTAATAGCGGTTGTTTTTCAAGGTACACTATTTGTCATTACAATAGTGGAGTTAAGTTTAACAATAATGGATTAGTATAAGTGCCGGCGTTTACAATTAGGATAAAAGAATTAAGCAGTGATTTGTGATTACTTGCCATTATGAACCATTTTAATCAATCGTTTGAACTAGTATCAATCTTTAGATAAGATAAGATTGTAAAAATTTCCTGATGATACAGGCACCTCATGTGAACTTCAAATTTGAATAGTTTTTATTGCCATTTTGGATAACAATCCAAATTATTATAGTATTATTTATAAAACAAAGATTATTAAACAGGACTAAGGGTACGAATGCCAATGTTGAAATTTACGAAAATGCAGACAGTTTAATATGGTCAATTACGCAGTCCAGTTATTTTGATATGTTTGGTCTCAATATTTAGTGGGAAAATATTACTTACCACGAAAATGAATTTTGGATATAAAATATACAAAAGCGGATCTATTGCTTTGCTTTCACTAAAAATACCCAAAATACTATATATATTATTTTCTATATCAACCTATATAATCATAGATCGTTTCTTCAACAGTAGTCTAATCATTTCGATTCTTTCAAGATTTTTTGCAAATGAACGATTATTTTGAAAATGCAGTTTTCTATTTTAAAAAAGCCTGTATACACGAACAGCAGTTACCTTTACAATAACGTAATCTCTGCTGGTTGTAATCCTAAGTTATAAAACTAAATGATAGATGCTTTTACATTTCCTAAAGTTTAGCTTCTATTGGTTGAATATACGTTTCTGTATCTGTCTTAGCAGTTGATATGCTATGATAATAGGGTTATTTAAGGGTATATAAGGTCACAAAAGAAGTATACTTCATGTAAACAACACAAAAATCAAGAAAACTAAACATTTAAACCATAAAAATTATACAATTTCTTCATTATGCAAAAAACAAATACCAGACACCCTGTATAAAATCAACAACTAACTACATTCAATAAAAGGAAGCTCATTCTTTAATAATTTAATCACACTTAGTAAAATAGATAACTCTGGGCGCAACCCAATTCATTTTAAAATCATTAATACATTCATAAACTTAAAACAAATACAAATTAGGCGTATCCAAAGTAAAACGAACAGGAAAGAAATCTTTTTCAAACTCGACGCATTAGCGCAAGAAAATAATCAGTGCATTCTTATAATAAACAGGGCTTTCAAAACAAGCATATTTCATAACGCGAAATGTCAATAAACGCATCTAATTTACGTTGTCTGTTAAAGAACCCTATTATAAAATTTAGCCTACGTGATGTTTTAAATGTAGAAATCGCCACATTCGAAAAAACCCAACATACTAAATAAACAAAATATGGAACCATAAGTTTTGGTGTACGTGCAAGGTTAAATAGAATAGTTTATAAATCCCGGTACAAAATTACAATTACGTGATGCTAAAAGGTACAAAGTACCGTTGGCGAACGAAATCTTTAATACAAGGCTTTGGGTCTACGTTATTTTTGGAGTCGGCTACGTAAAATTTTTAGAATCAATTAAGATAAAATAAGCTTTTCGACTGAAATAGTGAAAATGGGTTAGATCTAGGTATAACGGCGAAGTGTATGGATAACATCTTCAGAGGCGATGGTGAAAAAAAGCTTACTACAGGTAACGAAATTAATTTCTCTTGCTTTTGCTTGAACATGTGTGCTGTTATTTTGTGATTGAGTGATTTGGCACATTGGGGGTGTATTTTATTACCATTAAAAACTCATTTAAAGGGGTATACGTAAACGACAATTGGTTTTTATCATTTATAAGTGTTACTAAATGACATAAAATTTTTGATATAAGGAGTAAACGGGTCTTTAAATTTGTTTTAAACAAAAATACGACGTTTTAGGCATTTAAAGTTACTGGGTTTATACTGAGCTCACCATAGACCTGAATAAAAGTCAATTTAGGGTTTCACGACAGGCCCATTTACTCGTATAAAATAAAACTGTTGAAATAGATACAAATCATGAAATTTCAATAGGTTTAAGGATTGAGATTGTAACAATTTATGAAACTGTATATACAAATGTGTAAATATTTTCTTCATAATGGAAACCTAAATATGTATAAATAAAAAAAGTTGTATGTCTTGTTGCATTATTTGAGTGGCAATTTTATTTGACTGCATATGTAAGAAAGAATAAACTTAGGATGGTAAATATCCAGCAAGAACCAGATTTCAGAGCTAGCCGGAGTGTGCAGGAATAAGGAGGCGTTCCAGAGGTATTGAAAGATTTGTTTATTTTTGTTATAGTTTTTAGCAAAATTTTATGTTGGCCCAAGAGAGGGGCTCGATTTCCCCGACTTTCACAGCAATATATATATATATATATATATATATATATATTGCACGCAAGGCGTCAATAAAGGTGCACTGAAATGTAGTTGCATGCCGTCCGTACGTTGGGAGTCAATAAAAGTGCTGTGGCTCGCAGCATTTAAAGACAAAAACTGAAATGAATTCCTATGTTAAACGTCAATAAATGTGATGTGACTTATTGCCTGAAGATGCCCGTATTACCTTGCAAGATCAGTTTAAATGTAACAACGAGAATCTAATATCAAACTTATAATGACATTAAATATCATTAACAAACAATCCATCAGATCATAGTCGCTACATTCACATACATCTTTCTTCAACCCACATTATCCAAAAAGTATTACTTACATACAAGCATTAAAATCTACAAATAACGTCCAATGTCGTCAACATCTTAAGCCTAAAAAAATATTTCATAACTACCATAACGTTTTAAAAACGAGAATAGATAATTTTTAATAATGCTGTTTACCTCAAAATTAAACGCAGCTATGTTTAAGAAATGCCTTCATAATAGTCAAATTTTACCAAAAACTTGACCATACTTTACACTTACAAAATAAAAATAATCGACGTACCAAATTCTTATGTAATCTAAGCTATTTAAATAAATAGGGAAAACAAAATGTCTTCTAAAAGATTTTAAAACAATGACACCGTTTATTTATTGCCCTTCTTCTCTTATACCTTAAACTTTTTTCCTTTAAATTTCTTGCATTCTCTCACAAATCTTTATCACTGTCGTTCAGTTATTTTCAAAACTAATTCACTATTAAAATACATTTGAAAATTCATAAAATATTCTTCTATTTATATTAGAATTTATCTTCCTGGAGTTTATTGCGATTCATCAAAATCCAGTTTCATTATTTACTTTAAATAATCTCAACATAAAATCCACTTTTTGCGTAACTCGTTATATGCTTAAAACAAATCCTCAACACTGGTCACTCACCAAACTCATTTCCTGCGTTATAGAAAATTTTATTACTTATTGACAGATATTTTAAAGGCGAAGTAACACACGAACGTGAACTAATCGCAATTAACTAACAATTGATTTTATTCTGATTCTTAGTCGGTTTATATAGTATAATTTCCGTACGTCATTCAAATTTTGAACATTCTATAAATTTATGATAGGTTTTTCTACGATCTCACTCATATAACTTTCACCAAAAGTGGCGTTACTTAGTATATAATCTTATCTAAAGTGTTGGCATCGCTCGTTTTATAATCATTATCTTTTGATCTATGTGTTGTTTAACGCCCTATCTCCCATTGTAGTCTTCATAATTGGAATATCTATTCATGTTATTTATCATCTTGAAGATAATTATCTGCCACCTTGTTATTTAGTTTGATTTATTGTATGTTTCGCTACTTGTGAATGAACTTTGAAACTCTTGAATAATCTAGATTTCACTCGAAGAAATAAATGCGCGAACGCAATTAAAATACACAACTTGCTTGCTTCAGGTTATTTTATACGTTGTTCAATAAAATAATGTAAAATTCTTTTTAGAACGTGTCTAAAAATTTGTTTAATTTGGAGTATTTACCAAACAAGGGTTTTTAACTTACCTAACTTACTTTATTCCTATCTAAAACGTGTTTTAAATAATATGAAAAACTTTTTAATTGGGAGAATATTCACGGGTTTTTACTTACGTAATATGTATTATGCAAAGCTTATCATGTCGCGGGTTTTTTCACTTTGAGTTAACATTACAGAGTGTTTCCAGTTACGGAGTGTGGGTATTTTAAATATTAAAATATTTAGTAAAATTTCCTTATTTTTCTTTGGTTTTAGGGTGATGTATCTACACGGAATTGTGTTCAATGACCTTTACATGACCGCTTATCAAATCAATATATATATATATATATATATATATATATATATATATATTGCTTTGGTGCTTGGTAAAACTGCCCTGACTTTGGATGTCAAGATATATTGCTACAAATGTTAGCTTAATAGAAAATATGAATTCTTTCTTTAATAAACCCGTTTTCTCTTACCAGCTCAGCAATAAATATAATGCGGATTTTACGAAAATAAAATAAAATAAAGAAATTTCAACATTACAGGTATAATTTTATGAAATCCTCAATACATTCAAAAATATCTTTCTTCTATACACATTATTTAAGAAATTTACTTATACACACAAATATAAAAAAGCCTTTAAATGCAATTTACAGTTAAAGTTTAGAAAAAAACAACATTTTATCAATACTTACATATTAATACAACCTTCACCTAATTCTTGTTGATAATTAGAAAACCCCAAAACATTTCATATATAAACCACAAAACTTTTTTTAAATTTTTGATGGATAATTTTAATATTCTTCTAGTACCCCGCCTCAGTGTAGCTGATCAGCGACCTTGAGCAGAAATTTTTGTAAGGATCAAATCATATATTTTAATCAATTTGCATACGTCGAAGTATATCAGTTTTCGAAAACACTTTTATTTCTGATAGACTAAAATAGCCAGTGACCTTGCACCAATATAACTTATCATTTATATTGGAGCAATAAATTAATTGTTGTTGCACTCCATAAAAAGCTATTGAATAACTATCTACCAATGATCGAAACTCGAAGGATTTCTATTCAAATCTTGATTGTACGCTTCTCATGAATTTCCGGCTTTTATATTAACACAATCTTAATACGTCATCTTTTCTTGAATTTCTATTACCTTCTAGGAGGTGAGTCATTTTCATGATGTAACAATTAACCGCAATTTCGCGTGTTCTTATCTTTAATGTCACCTAAAAATTTATTGCAATCTTTGTTTAATAAATAAAGTTAATAGTCAGTTATCTCTTCCCTTTACGCGCTTCTGCAATATATAGCCATTAAAACTTGTTTTATACTCTATCCCCGTGTTATCGCGTTCTACATATTAACTGAAGATAATTAGCTGTCCTTATTTACAATTAATTTATGACTTTGAGAACACTTTCGAAAACGTGGTTTGTTTATGAGAATAAACGCGGTATTTTTCATTTTGGACTAAATAACCAAATTAAACGATATTTCCAAAGAGGATGAATTGCTTATTGAATCCTCTTACGGTTTTTTCAGTCTGTATAAATGCAATAAACTCGTTCCTAACTGATATTTCCCAAGAGAATAAATATTTACACGGGATCTTAATCAAATAAATGCTTTTGTATTTTCACGGATTAGACAAATTTTAAAATTAGGCTTCATTCTTAAACGGTATGTCTAAACACTATATATACTTAAAAGGTGTTACTTTACCTTTTGTAGATGCTCGTTTCCTATTTTTCGTTCTGGTTTTTGACTTATTTTGCTCTCCTCTACACACCGGTACTATACTTTTATTTGAGCTGATTTTCATACTGTATTTCTCTATTAGTACTGTTTCTATTTCATTAAGAGTTGTTTCTACCTCTTACTTACTACATGCTAATACCGATATTTCATCTGCAAATCTAAGCATATCAATCGTTTGTTCTTCATAATAGTTTCAAATATCTTTTTACGTTTCACAGTATTCATTACCTCGTCGATGTACAAATTAAAAATTGGCGAGGCAAGCGTGCATCCCTGTCTCATACCTTTCTTAATATTTACTTCTCCATGTGTCTGCTCTAATTTCATTACAGCTGTTTGCTCTTTGTACCAGTTACTTACTATCCGTCTATCGCTATAACTCATTCGAACATATTTTTCCGTTCTACATTTGTTAGGTATATTATAAATAAGTATTTGTATTTAAGTTTTGACGCTTGCGCTGCTAGGGGGAATGGTAGTTTAAGAATGTGAATAGTACAATAGGGCATTCGTGAGCCAGCCGCAATGCAGGCAACAATGTTAGTATCATTAAGAGTTCAATTCCTTTGTCTTGTATATTTACATTTATATAAATAAAAGATTAGTGTAATAATTACTTGTGTGGTGCTAATCAATACATCACAATTGGCGACGAGGAAAATAGAATAATATAACGTTGCAATCAGCAAATGGTGCAAACTCACCGGTCTGGTGGTATACACGTGCAGGCGAATGGATAAATAACAAATGATGGCTACAGTAAGTGATAACTTAATTGGACATTTGCGAGAATTTAACCCGGAAAATTCAGACTGGTCAATATTCAAGAAACGTCTGGACAATTATTTTGGGGCAAATAACATTATAGACGATAAACGTAAAAGAGCAATACTTTTAAATGCGTTAAGCGAAGAAGCATATAAATTGGTGCACAACCTATGTTTACCAACAGAACCGGAACAAAGAAAGTATTCAGAATTGATAATCCTGTTATCTGATTATTTTAAACCAAATTTAGTGTTATTTGCGGCCCGATATAAATTTTATAATGCCCGTAAAACCATAAGCGAATCTGCAAAAGAATGGTCAGCCAGGCTTCGACAATTAGCAGCATTATGCGAATTTGAGACGGGAGAATTAGAAATGGCACTACGAGATATCTTTATTATCGGGTATGACAAGGGGTTAGTACAACATTGTTTGAAGGGCAAATAACGCTAACATTTAAAGAAGCTGTAGAAATAGCAGCGGCTAAATCAGCGGCAAAAACAGAACCTTCGGAAGCCGGCTCAATAAAACAAGAATAGGAAATACATTTCACACGAGCATCGCAACACCAGCGGCGAAAACCGCAGGGACAAGGGGAAGCCACCGATTCAACACCCGCTCCTAGTGCTCGAGGAAGTAGATATATGGTTAAAGAAGATTATGAACGACAATGTGCGATTTGCGGCAAAAAGAACCACCCTATAGATAGATGTTTTTTCAAAATTCTTCCTGCTACAAATGTGGACAGAAAGGGCACTTAGCGCCCAGATGTACAAAAAACTAGGGGTACAAAAATAATAAGGTAAATGCAATTAAAAATAGTGTTCATAATTTCTTGGAAGCAACGGAAGGTTGTTTATATAATTTAGGAAATCAGGGTAATCCAATCAAAGTTAATGTGTATATAGAAAATAATTATCACATATTTAATTTAGATACAGGTGCAAGCTATAGCGTGATATCGGAGAATTATTGCAAGAAGCATTTTGCAGACATGTTATTGTATTCGACTGATAAAGTATTTAATTTGTATAACGGAGATAAAATTGTTCCCATCGGTTATATACGTGGAAATGTTTGTTTTCAAAATAAAACAGAGCCACTCAATATTTATGTGGTTGGAAATGGTAACGGGCCTCCATTGTTAGGATGCGATTTTTTTAATCTTTTTCAGTTAAGCATCGCAAATTTAGATTTTATAGCTGATACATTTGATAAATTACCAGAGGATGTACGGGAAATAATAAAAAAATAGGCAGAGGTATTTGAACCCGGAATTGGCCTTTTTAATAAAGGACACATTTCCATCAAACTAAAAACCGGAGGAGTTACACCGAAATTTTATAGAGCAAGACTGTTGCCGTTTGCTATGCGGGAATAGGTGGAAAAAGAACTACAAAGATTACAACAGTTAGAGGTTATAGAACCGGTAAATTATTGTCCCTGGGGAACACCTATCGTCCCGGTCCTAAAAAAGATGGGTCCGTGTGGTTATGCGGGGACTTTAAAATAACATTAAACCCACATATAGAAATCGATCAGCACCCGCTTCCACGTATAGAAGAGTTGTTCGCAAAACTGCAGGGGGGTACCAGTTACACAAAAATCGATTTAGCCAGCGCGTATACTCAAGTAGCGTTAAACGAAAATAGTAAAAGTTTAGTAACTATTTCGACACATAAAGGGTTATACCGTTATAATAGGGCACCTTTTGGTATAGCAAGTATACCGGCCCAATTTAAAAAATTATGGAATCCCTATTAGGTGGCTTAGAAGAAGTCGTGGTGTTTCTAGACGACATTCTAGTGACAGGCCGAGACAGACAAGAACATTTAACAAGGCTAAATAAAGTATTAGAAATTCTACAAGAATCGGGTTTTAAAATATCTCTTAAAAAATGTGAGTTTTTTAAACCCGAGGTTGCGTACTTGGGATTTGTAATTGACAAATTTGGGTTACACACTACAAAGGAGAAAATTCTCGCTATTAAATTGGCACCAAAGCCAGAAAATGTTACTCAATTAAAATCCCTACTGAGTCTCATAAATTATTACGGTAAATTCGTGGCCAACTTATCCACCTTCTTACACCCCTTGTATAGATTACTAAAAACCGACATAAAATGGGAATGGTCACTCGAATGTGATCAAGCTCTTAATCAAGTTAAAGACATGTTAGTAAGCGCATCCATATTAGCGCATTATAATCCTAACTTTCCCGTACTTTTATCAACAGATGCATCTGCATATGGCGTTGGGGCGGTAATCACTCATCAAAGATCGAATGGGGGCGAGCAATCGATAGCTTATGCTTCGCGTACGCTGACTAAAGCAGAAATTGGATATTCTCAAATTGAGAAAGAGGGGCTATCCATAATTTTCGGGCTGTGTAAATTTAACCAATATCTATATGGGTGGCATTTTACCTTAATAACCGATCACAAACCACTTACCACCATATTTCACCCAGAAAAGGGAATTCCACAGTTTTCAGCAAATAGATTACGGCGATGGGCAGTCATTTTATCCAATTATAATTATGACATAAAATTTGTTAAATCAGAAAAGAATTATGCGGACGCTATGTCGAGACTGCCGATAACCTTTGATGAAAAGGAATGGGAAATAGTTGATATTAATTTCTTAAATTATTTTTCAAACAATGACCATCTCCCAATAAATTTCGAAAAAGTACGAAAAGAAACCCTGAACGATGCAACATGCATGCAAGTAAGAGAGTATATTTGTACAGGGTGGCCTAAAAATTTTAAAAATACGCTTAAAGGATTTTATAACATACAAAATGATTTAAGTCTAGAAAACGATTGCATTTTGTGGAATTCCAGATTAATTATACCAGATAAATTGCAAGAAGATATGTTAAATAAATTACATAAATCCCACATGGAAATCGTAAAAATGAAAAGCCTGGCCAGATCATACTTTTGGTGGCCAGGATTAGATAAAGAAATTGAAAAAATAGGCAGTTTATGTGAAAACTGCGTGTTAAATAAAAAAGCGCCAAATAAAGCAGCCATAAATTGTTGGGTATGTCCTTCTGAAGTATGGTCGCGGTTGCATTTAGACTTTATGGGCCCGATATTTGATAAATACTTCCTAATAATATTAGATGCACATTCTAAATGGATAAAGGTCTTTCCAATGTCCTCTACAACAGCCAAACTAACAATTGATGCACTACGATCTACTTTCGCGAGGTTTGGGTTGCCCCGTCTAGTGGTTACCGATAACGCAACCACGTTTTGCGCACAAAAAGTGCAAGAATTTCTGGCTAATAATAATGTAAAACATATAACTTCCCCGCCGTATCATCCGGTCAACGGGGCGGCAGAAAACGCCGTTAAAATGATTAAGAATGCGTTAAAAAATTATTTTGGTAAAAACTACCGAGCAACAGATTTAAATAGAGTGCTAAATATATTTCTTTTTGATTATAGGAACACAGTGCACGCCACGACCAAGTATAGCCCCGCATTTCTAATGTTCAATCGTAATCCACGCACTAGGTTTGATTGTCTAGTACCCGAGAAATGAAATGGAGACCAGAACTTAAAAAATATAGCAGTAAATAAACAAAGAAAACAAACACGGTACCACGGGGGAAAAAGGCATATCGAATTTGAAGTAGGCGAAATTGTACTGGTTAGAGATTATAAAGTTGTAAACAAACCTACGTGAATAAAAGGTATAGTTAAGAAGCGAATAGGTAAATCTATTTATATCGTTCAAATACCGAGTTTAGATAACATTAAATGGAAGCGACATCTGAATCAGATAAAAAAATCTATATTAACATCAAGTTCCCTTCCAATAAAAATGGAAGAGAAACAATCTGATTCAAATGTCGTAGAACAGTACCAAGAGGCACCGAATGAACCACAAGTGACCAATGACCCAATCACTAACGAACTAAATACTAATTCTAGTAATGCTAGACCTAAGCGTACTATTAAACCTATTGATAAAAATCATTATAAAAATGTTTTAATTTTTTTTAAGGAGAGAGATACTAGGGGGAATGGTAGTTTAAGAATGTGAATAGTACAATAGGGCATTCGCGAGCCAGTCGCAATGCAGGCAACAATGTTAGTATCATTAAGAGTTCAATTCCTTTGTCTTGTATACTTACATTTATATAAATAAAAGATTAGTGTAATAATTACTTGTGTGGTGCTAATCAATACATCACAACATTGTTAAATGCTTTTACCAGAATTACCAATTTTATATACACACACACCTCCTTTTTCAATTGTTTTCTCCATCTTGACCCTTAGAGCTAAAATAGCCTCTCGTATTCTACTGTTTCTCCTAAACCCAAGTTTATCGTTTCTTAATATTTTTCTTTACTGTTAACATGAGAAGTGGCCATTATTTACTCCATTGCTTGAATGAGAAGTAGTTCTTCTCTCCCTAGAATAATAACAGTCAAAGTTCCTAGGTCAATAATGAAAAAACGCCTACTATTTTAGTCAAATAACGTTTAATACTACCAATCAAAATATTTTAGTTTGACAGATTTACCTGTGTAAAACTTCCAGACCAATTTATCAGTCACCAGAAACTTTCAATATTTAGCTATATTAACTTACTGATAAGTCAAAAACCATTTTTCTGATATTTTTGTAGCTTTCTTTTTTTCACACCATTCCTTGAACTAAGTGTATGCACATATATACAATTTTCTAGAATTATCTGTCAACAAATCACAACCACCACTGCTTACAAGTTGTGCAAGCTCAGGTGGGGTTCTATTTATTTCTACTTCTGAGCCGCTATAACTCATTTCTACTTTATATATTTTACTTAAACCAATTAAAACTACTTCTAATAACCTAACATTGAACAGCATCAATCGACTTTTTATAATTTGACATACACTGACATCCAGCCTACTTAGTATTTTAAAAACTTAAAAATAATTTTGACTTGCTATAATAACGATCTAAACTAACAAAATTTGTACGTTATACTGTTAGTAGTAAACAAATTCTATATATACCTAAGTGCTAGATTTATAATTGATCGCCCCTCTACCAGGTATCTAACACACTCTTTCAGCCCGCTTTTTCTGTTATTGAACAATTCTAGTTAATATTTTTGACAGGCATGCTGTCAAATTTATAGTTCGAAAATTTTCACATCTACCCGCACCTCACTTTTTTGGTATAGTGACTATAGTGTTACGTTATAAATACTTAGGTATTTTGCCTGTGTAATGCACATCGTTCACAAGTTGAAAAATACTTCTGTTACTGCTTATTCAGCGACTTCTAAAGTTTCTCCTCGCACCTTACCTATACTCGGTGCGCGCTATTACTTTTCAGACCCTTTAATGATAACCCAAACTCATCTCTAAGTATAGGATATCCCAAATCATCTTTTTCAATGTCTGATTCTTGTGATAGTGCTACTAGTTCCTGTCCTCCAGATAAATTCCCTATTTGTCTTTGCCATCTATTCACTTTCTCCACATTTTCTATAATGAAATCTCCTCCCGCGCCCCTTATATTTTTGATGTACGTTTTTATATCCCTGAAATTCAATTTAATTAGTTTGTATGCTTGGTCTGTCTTTCCTAATTCCATCTTAGCGCTTTTCCTCAACCCGTTGTTCTTTAGCTTTCTAGAATTTGCGAATAATTTTTCATTTTATAGCTTTCCGACTGGACCCGCGCCTTGAATAAGTTCTAGTTTACTGTAACGGGTGTAATGGTTTCCGCGTTCCAGTGATCTAAAGAGCCAAACTACAGGTCAAACCAAAGTAGTAGGGTATTTTGTGTGGAACCATAAGACAGGTCCCTAAAAGGGGGCAGCAGCTTTTTCGGTACTTAGAGTGGCAGACACCATAGTGGTCGGTATGGCATTCTAAGACACTACTACGATGTGGAAGGCAGCGGGAAACCAACACATTACCTCCCAAGTATACAGCGTACCTAAATTGTAAGTAACATGATGGTATCCTCTGAGGTAAAAGATTCTGGAGTTAAAATAGTCCCCCATTCGGATCTCCTGGACGAGACTACTTCAGTGGACGTGATCGGAAAGTGGAAGACCAGGAAACATTTTGCGAGTCGGAGCGTGGAATGTTGGAAGTATGAAGCAAGTAGGTGAGCTAGAGAACTTAAAAATTGAAATGGATAGGTTAGTACAAGACATAATAAACATCAGCAAAGTTCGCTGGCCATAGGCGGGGGGTTTTTGGAGTAGAGACTTTAGGGTAATTCATACAGGGTCAGAAGCACGAAATTCGGGTGCGAGAATACTTATGCGAAGAAAGATAGGACAACGTACAGAAAACTACTTACTACAGAACGAAAGAGTACTTAGATTAGAATCTAAACCGGACAATACAGTAATAATACAAGTGTACAATGCCCACCTCTAGCTACAGTGAGGAAGAGGTAGATGCGATCTACAAAGATATCGAAGCCATACTAATATACGTAAAAGTAGGTAAAAATTTAATAATTACAAGGGATTTTAATGCAGTGGTAGGTGAGGGTAGGGAGGGAGCGGTAGTAGGCTTATTTGGTTTAGCCTTGAAATATAACAGGAGAAATGGACTGGTAGAATTTTGCGACAAGAACAATTTAACCATCACAAACACATTATTTCAACATGGTGCTAGAAGACGATACTCATGGAAGATATCAGGAGATATAAAAAGAAATCAAATAGATTACATTCTTGTTAGACAACGATTTAGGAAACAAGTATAAGCTACCCAGAGGCAGACATAGACACTGACTACAGCATCGTAACTATGAAGGCCGTTCTTAAATTTAAAAATTTGATAAAAAGGAACAAAGAAAGGCATTTTGACTTTAAGAAACTAGAGTTTAAGGATTTTTGCTACCTAAGAAGCGATATAACGCAAGATGGGACGAGCGCAAAAGATATTAAACAGAGATTAGCGTAAGGTCGTGCTGCATTTAACAAGAAAATGCAATTAATGTGACAACAAACATAGAAACAAGTAAAAGGTTACTTAAAACATTAGTGTGGAGTACAGCACTGTACGGCTGTGAAACCTGAACAGTAGGAGAAGCGGACAGGAAAAATATAGAAGCGTTTGAAATGTGGTACTACGGACATATGATAAAGATATCATGGACAGACAAAGTTAAGAACAAAAAGGTACTAGAAATGGTGAAGGAAGAAAGAAGTATGTGAAAAGCAGTAAAAAATTGGAGAGATAGGATGATAGGCCACATACTAAGACATGAGGGAATAGTGCGGAATATATTAGAAGCAGAAATAGGAAAAAAGAGAGGTAGACGTAGACCTAGCTTAGACTATTGCACACAGATAGTGAAAAATGTAGGCTGTGAGAATTTCAAAAGAATGTGCAGGCTAGCTCAGCATAGAAACCAACGCAGGTACGCGTCCAACCAGTTCCAAGAGGGAAAACTTAATGATGCAAAAAGTAACTGTACTTAAACTTGATGATTATTATAAGCAACTACAGGTATTGGTTTTGCAATACTCTCAACCAATGTTAATTGTGCAAAAAGATTTACTAGAAAACTATTAATTCGGCAAATATCTAAGTGATGGGGGTTCCTTGGCAGCCACGGGCAACTTAACCCCCTTCACATACCACTGAATCTTGAAGAAATAAGGCAGATAATTAGGAAACAACAGAAGGGGAATCAAGCTGTGTCTAGGCTGAGAGAATTTCAGTGAACGGTGTAAACTAGTTCAGAATAGAAATAAATGAAGATACGCGTACAACCAGTTTCAAGACAGAAAACCTAATAACGAAAAAATAATTGCAATTAAATGTGATGATTACTATAAACAACTACTGGTGTTGGTTTTGAAATATTTTCAAATAATGTTGACTGTGCGAAAGGATGTATTGAAAAACTATTAATTCGGCAAATGTTCAAGTGTGGGAGATCTTGGTAGCAGCATGCGGCTTAATCCCCTTCAGATACTACTGAATATCGGGGAAATAGGGTAAATATTTGTAAACAATCGAAGAGGAACCGAAATGCATCTAACAAGACAGAGCAGCGTCTATGTTCGTAGACAACAAACATAGAAAAAAAGAGAAAATTGTTGAAATGTTATGCGTGGAACACAGTACAATACGTTTATGAAATAAAGGCAGTTGAAGTTGCAGACAGAAAAATGGTAGAAACCTTTTGGAGTGTTGTGCTTCAGTTGTATGAGAATGATAGCATGGACAAACAAAGTTAATAACAAATAGGTTTTAGAAATTAGTAGGAGAATAAAGATAGATATGTGGAAAACTAAAAAAAATAGGAGAAGTAGAAGGGCAGGATACGTTCTAAGGCGTTTTTAAGGAATAGTGCGGGATATATTATAAGCAGAGATGGGGGAAAAGAGGTAGACCTAGATCAGACTATTACCCGCAGATAGTGAAAACTGCAGACTGGAAATTTCAGGGAAATGGCCAGGTTAGTTCACAATAGGAAACAATGAGGGCCCGCGTCTAATCAGTTCAAGAACTGACGACCTAATGATGATAATGAGCTTTGTATGTCTATTGCTTTACTTCATCTGGTCTGTTTTTGTATTTTCGCGTTTCTTCCATAGATGAAATGGGTCATGGGTCAACTGGGTCAATGGGTCCAAGTGGGTCACTTTTTTGTTTGGGTCACTGGGTCAGTGGGTCCCGTGTACTGACCCGGATTGACCCAGTGACCCACATTGTCCCAGTGACCCACATTGACCCAGTGACCCACATTGGCCTAATGACCCAAATTGACCCGGTGACCCAAACTGACCCAGTTACCCAAACTGGCCCACTTGATTCAGTAACAAATTGAATTATTGAAGTCATAAAAATCTTTTTCCCATACTTTCAGCTCAATTTATTAACTATTTTCACAAATGCATAAGCTTATTGTTGCCGTTAGTTGCTAGCATTCGTTTCATATTTCAAGCAAACGCTAAAATGTTCTGTAATCAATACATCGCTTTTTATATAATATGAAACGCATTTTTACATGTTTTTCAAGAAACGTGCTGTGGCGTTGTGCCGCGAGAATGCAGTGTTATGAACGTATACCATATATTCAAATAATAGTATTCTTTCACATAAGAACTGAAATATTTTGTAGCAAAAATCTTAATATTATATACCCGGTTATTTTCAGTGTCCATTATTTTTGTAATTTGTGTATCATTATTATTAAGCATGGATAAACATCACCTTAATTGTAATTTAAACCTTATACATAAGTGATCACTTTTATAAATCTCCGTGAGACCGAGTTTTCTTGATAAGACAAATTAACTAAAAGAATAATAGATCATATAAAACAATGTTCCTGTATCAACTCGATGTCAGAAAACGGGATTATGCAATTTATATTTTATTGCGTCTGTCATTGAAAAATATTTTGATCATTTAGTATATTTAATTGTTAAATATTCTCAAACTAATTAAAATTGTCTCGGACAGCAGCTACTCCTTCTGCCAGATAGTTCTGAGATTTATTTTGTAACTGTAATTCGTAGAACAGCACATATTTATTAAAAATTAATAATAATATTTCCAAATTTCATAATCGGTTATTCGATAAAACTCGCCCACTAATTGAAGACATCACAGAGGGCCAATTTGAGAAAGTAAGAAAATTTTTGCGACTGCATCAATTTGGGTCAATTTAGGTAACTGGGTTAATTTGGGTCACTGGGTCAATGTGGGTCAATTTGGGTCACTGGGTCAATGTGGGTCAATTTGGGTCATTGGGTCAATGTGGGTCACTGGATCCATTTGGGTCACTGGGTCAATTTGGGTCATGGGTCCCTGGGTGGTGGGTCACATCCTCATTTGGGTCACTGGGTCATGGGTCACATTTTAGGTGACCCATTTCATCTATGGTTCTTCTACAAAATTCAGATTATTCCCTATTACAATGGTTTCGTATTTTCTTTTTGTTTATACTCTAGAACGTTTCTACCCGCCATGTTTAAGCTGGATTTAATGTTATTCTATTCTACTTCTACTTTCTTAGTATAAGAAATTTTCCTGACATTTTTTCAGCAGTTTTATAACCTTTGCTATTGAATGCGCCAATTAAGTTTTCGTCCATTAATGTTGGTTGTTAAAAATTTTTTAATACACTTGTAATTGCTTCAGAAGTGTTATTTTCACTTACTGCAACATATTTCAAATTCAAAATTAAAAATCTATTAGTTTAGTATTTAAGGTACCATTCACAATTAATATAACTTTAATTCCGTTCGTTTCTGTATGCAGCAGCGACAATTACGATAATTGAACTTGAATTTCACTTTTACATTATTTAACTACATTTTAACCGTGTCGCATTGAATTGTCACTCTACTGAACTGAACTGACTGATTGACTGACAGCACTCTTCTTTTATATAACTAATTACAAATGCGTTCTATTGCCTTAACAATTAGTGGAAGTGCAAGCTTTCTGATGACTAATATCGTTTGCTCTTTGTACGTAAGGTTTCTAATATAATCTATTATATATTGGAAAAGCAATAGAAGACTATTATTGAGCAATTGAAACGGAAATGAGTGTTTGAAACTTTGTTATGTGTGTAATTTTCTATACTACCGTTAATTACTAACTAAAATTAATGTATTCTGAAGTTAGTTAAAGCATTTCTTAAATTAATTATAGCTTAAAATTACGTGAAAATGCTTTCCCTTCTTACCCTATTGCTAGTTGGTGTTATTGAAACATTTGATAACATACATACAATCTGTTGAAACTAATTTAAGAGCGTTTTTTCCTCATGATCATTGTTCTACAATTTGAAAAGCATACTTCATTAACACTTCTTAATAATTTTATTAGGTAGCCTAATGAAGCGATTCCTTAACTCATGCCACAAATAAATTTATGCCAAATTTAAAATACCTTCTACTCCAGATTCTTACACCCCCTTCCCGTCTTCTCAAGCGTTTTGACGCCACGCTCTCGCCAGCTTACACTAAATTACCTGCGTCCAGTCTTAAAACTATTCCGGCAAATTCTTTTAAAGCACCTGAGAACGTTTTTTGATTTGACACTTTCGGGACTTCTTCTAGGCTCTTAGACCGTTATAGTCCTTCAACAGCTAGTTTCTATTTGCTAGTGCTGTGTATGCCACCTCGGTCGGAAACACAGGTACAGCAGAACCGTTTAATTTAGAGTTGAACTCTCAATTAACGAAAAACTACAAGTAAAATTCAGAAATTGATACCGGAGTTTTGGGTTCCAAAATCAATACCAGCTCACTACCCTGAATTGTGGGAAAGAATACAGAAATTTTTAATTGCATTTCTTTCATCTTATTTGGCTGAGTGCAGCAGTTAATTTACGGTCAAGAAAATGAACACGCTGCACATAACCGAACGTGGCGATTTGCAACTGACGCTAACGGTTTGAAATCTGTTATCTGCAAATTGTTAAAACTGCGACAGCCTCAACCATTTCATTAATTTTTTTCTTATTAATTTTACGTTTATCTTTTTGCTATATTTGATTGTCGTTTTAATTAATTTCTACTTTGTGATTTTTAATAGATTGATGGAGAGATAAATTATGCGTATATTATAGATAGTATTCAACAATATTTTAATATTTGGTATATTGAACTATTATGGGAAAAAAGGACGTTGGAATTTGCTTTTCTAGTAAAGGGGCGTTGGTCAGGAAGTGTTGGGAACCTTTCGTTTAGAGTATAGCAGATGATCTATTCCTGGGAATTGGACAGCGCAGAGTTTGACGGTCAAAGTTATTAAATGCTTGATAATTACATAATTTTACAAAATAAAAATAGTATTACATACATTATGTATGAAGCAAATTGAACTTCGTTCGGTAATGATTATTCGCAATCTTCTTTTTAAGTGTTTTTGTACATAATAGTTTCGCTGTTTAATCACTACTCTGTGACGTATATTCGTTACGTTATTCAAGCGCTATCAGAACCGTGATTAATAAAAAACTAAACCTTCCGTTCAGTTTAGTTAACGTGAAAGGCGTGGAGTGTTTGGCACATTTCCAACTGATATACAACCAGTTCCTTTTGTATATGTTCGGTTCACTGCAGCTAGGAAATTTTGTGATATAAAATGGACTCCAATAGCAAAATCTCGAGGAAAGACAATCCTATATTAAAAGCAAATCCAATTTCTGCGTTATTTTTTATGTAAGTGATGTATAAAGTGGTTAAAATTTAACATTATATAACGAAATACTAAAAATTATCTTGGTCAAAACTGTTCATGGATTTCAAATCATCTATTTTACCTGATATTCTGAATCTCCTTTATGTCAAATAATCCTTTTATTGTCAAATTTTTATAAACTATAGTCACTCGTCTCTTTGATTTTCACAACAAGACGCAGACCTTACATGTTTGATGCACATTTTTAATAGGGCGTGCTTGTTCTGTCATATATGGTTATACCTTCAGCGAAAGGTAATTCGCAAAAAAAAGTGTCTTTGAAGTTGATAATCCCAATACTTTTACAGAATATTCAATAGGCTTCTTATAATTAGTGTTTAATTTCCTGCTTCTCGCAAAGAAATATTTTAACATACATTTTCTAATTTCTAATGCAAATCAGTTCAAAAACAACATTTTGAAAGAACTTATACGGCAGTCAAAGTATGATGAGCTTCCGAATAACTATTTTTAACAAGAGCCATACAAAACGAAAAACAGAGTTTTCCTTCGAGAGTTTTTCGATGGCCGGTTTTTAGTTTACATTCAGAAGTCAAGTTTTCTTTGACGTGAATTGTTTATTGTGTCCGAATTTGTGTTCTCTTGTCTAAAAAATAGAATGTTCAAAACCTGTAGGACTGTAACAGAGAAATTTTGCGATATAGATTTAACAGCAAAAAACGCGAATAAGCAAGTTTAGTGAAGGAGAAAAAAGACATTTCTATCACTTGCTTTAGTTTAACTTTTTTATTAATACAACAGCTATGGGGTCAACAAACGTGATGAACTCATTAGTGGGTCTTCGGGTTTTCGGGTTTTCGTTCGTTTAAAACAATCACTGCAACCCAATAGCGTCGGAAGTCACATCGTCAAAATTTTAAGATGACGCAACCAATTCAAACAGTTTTGACCAAAAGAATTCGTAAAACCCCGTATGTATAATTCTATAAAAAAGACATGTTCTTTATAATAATCAGGTTTCTTAAATACTGGGCTTGAGGTCTATTGATGGTAAAAAAAACTCTTTATTGACTGCCTAAATTTTATATGAATGTTTAATTTATATCCGGATTTTATATTATTTATTTTAGAAGCTTTCGAAAAAAAGATAAAAGCTTACGAAAATGTAGCCATTTTTTACCATCAGCAGACCTCAAGCAAATTGTTTAAGAAATTTAATTATACAAGGTGCTTCGCAACTTTATAGAAATATTGTAACTGCTGCTTAAGAACGGGCCATAAATTGGTGTTTACGTAAATAGAAATAATTTTTTAAAGACTACAATTGAAACGAATGCCGTTAGGGTACGTATAAAAATAAGGAGACTACCCACTACATGCTCTAACTGCAACTTCTTGGTGGGTGACTTACGGTATAATGTTTATGCCTATTGCCTATTGTAAAAGTTGATGATATGGTTTGTGGTCTAAAGTTTATAAACCCACAAATTGATGTGTTTTATTAATAGCTGTGCCAATGACACCGACGAACGTTTCAAGTAGTGTTTATTTGTTACTCATTAGCAAACGGCATTTTTTGAATTTGGATACAAACAATGGGTATTCACTTTACAGGTAGCGAATGTCTAAAACGCTATTTTACAAGATAGTAACACATAATTGGCAGTTGTGATTCCTTTTTGGTGTCAATGTTTAACCTTTTAATGGCCAAGGTTCTCTTTGGGAACATGAGTTTATCCAGAAATTATATTATTATGAAAAGGATTAGCTTTATTGTAAGGGATTTTCTGTAATATCTGAACCTTTACCTGAAACTGTATATTAATTAGTTAGAGTTACCAATAGTTACTAACAGCTTATCTAATCTTCGGACTAAAACTGCTAAATTGTTGAATTTGAGCATCATTACAATTAGGTTTATTTTCAGTAATGTAATCCGAAATTTTTCAAGCAAACGTATTTTTCTCAAATGAGCAAGGTAGCATATATTATATTTCCAAGTGTTAATCTCTTTGACATATTTCTTAGAAGCTGATAAAGGTTATATAATCTCTTGTTCTCATAATGGGAACGTTGGCAATTATAGATGGTTAGTTTCACAAGTGCATTCGGTTGAAGCGGTAGTAAACTGCATAATGGATGTAAAGAAGTATTAATGGGTAAGTTGGATTATTATTGGGTTTTGTCGATATTAGTTAGAATTAAAATTTTATTAGGACATCTATAAAGAAGGTGCGGCTTTTGTCGGACGCAATTGAGTACGCAACTACAAGTGCTACACCTACTGACATAATGATAAAGATGTGGACAGTGACGAAGAGTATATGCCAGATGATCTCAGTTTAGTTCTACAGGACAACTATGTGCCATCTGAAATATCTGGTGAAATTGAAGTTCACCTTAGACACGAGGACAATGATGATGAAAGTGTGGGCCAATTGTCGGAGCGGCATAAAGTTGAATCTTAATCTTGAAAGAAAAATGAAACCGTTGCTATTCAAGATCCTCCAATTGATTTAGGTATGGTAGTAGAAGAGCTCGTAGGAAAATCAGAATATGAGGTATCTTCTTTATACATGACTGAGCAAATTATATCATACATAACAGAACAAACATAGTTATATGCAAGATGCGATAAAAGTAATCATAAATTTATTATTTCTGAAGAAGATGTGCGAAAATTTTTAGGATTGCTGCTTATTGGTGGATATCACTCTCTTCCTGGAAAAAATGATTATTGGTCAACTGCTCATGATTTGACTGCTTTAATTTTTGCCAAAACTATGAGTAGGGAGAGATTCTAGTCTAGCAAATTAAACCGTATCTTCATTTAGCAGATAACAAGAATCTTCAAAATTCAAAGATGTCGAAGGTCTTGCCATTGTATGAAAAATTGAAAGCACAACGTCAGCAGTTTGGTGTCTTTTAAAAAAAACTTAGCATTGATGAGGCAATGATACCTTACCATGGACATCATTCAGCAAAAATGTTTATAAAAATAAACCCATTCGGTTTGGTTACAAAATGTGGATGAGGTGTGGAACATATGGTTATCCTTATAATTTTGAATTACACTGTGGAAAATTCGAAAACGCACTAACGAGCCTCTTGGAAGTAGAGTGGTAAATAATATGCTTTCTGCTATTGGAAATAGCTCGAAGCATATTGTGTACTTTATCAATAAAAGGTGTAAGAGCCTGTGGCACAGTAAGACAAAATAGAACAAACAAATGTCGACTTCAGTCTGATTCTGAAATAAAAAATATAGACCGTGGCTCATATGATTTTAAGTATGATGGGACAATATTATACCTAAAATGGAATGATATCTCGATTATTATGGTAACTAATAATTATCACGGTGTTGCACCTTTATCTAATTGTCAAAGACGTAAAAAAGGAAAATAGAAAAGATGTAACTCAACCAAATTTGATAAAGCAGTATAAGTGGCATGGGCGGTGTCGATTTATTGGATCGATTGAACTCCAACTACCGACCTCGTTTACGATCCAAAAAATGGAGGTGGAATTTGTTTGTCAATGGGTTGAACATGGCGGTTGTTGCATCATTTAAATTCTTTCAGCACTTGAATTCATCCTCACAAATCAGTTATCTGCAATTTAGAAGAACGGTAGCAATAGCTCTAGTGAAGGTTTGTTCGACATTAGAAAGAAGAAGAATGGGAGGTTTTGCTTCTCCGGCGTCGCCGTGGATCAATGTAGTAAGCGTAAGACTACGGATCCCAAGGTCCTGGGTTCAAATCCCGACACGGCCGACTGCTTGAAAAATGGCAGGTGAACATTTTTCACAAAAATTACGCCCTCGTTCGGATGAGAGGTTAAATGGAGGTCCCGTGTGTGAGTGTTGTCGCGCACGTTAAAGATCCCTACCTTGCCTGGAACGGCAAGGGTTTGGCAAAATTCTAAATTTCCAGGCAACAAAAAAATTGCCTCCTGGCCAATGTAGTACCTTCTGGTGGAGCTTGGAAATGTAAATGAACAGTCTTGCTGCTCCCGTAATACAGAACATTCGTTTCGATGCGATCAATCATATTCCAGAACCGTATGACCAGAAAAGATGTGTATATTGTCAGAAAAACACCTGGCTAAGATGTAGGAAATGTGAAAAGCGGTTACATAAAAATTACTGTTTTGAATTATATCATACAAAAGCCTAAATAGTGATCATAATAATATATGATTAACATCGAGGAAATTTAAAATTAGTATTATTTTGATAAAAATTTCGTTATCTATAGATAACTTTGATTTCATGGTTGTGTAGTATTAAGTGCCAACGTTCCCAAAATGGGAACATAACTTTCTTCATGAAATATTACAGACATTTTCTTTTTTTTTGTAGCATAACATCATTGAACAGTACATCAATTATGTGTCTGAAAATTTTTCATCTACACCAATTATTTCAGGGATCAGCAATTAAAAGATTAAAATGCACATTAACCGCAGTCATAAATTTAAAAGGATTAACTGACAATAAGCAATTGTTTGTACAAAATAAAATTTGTTGGTAATGTTCAATCAGTTTCAACTTTATCCCACTTGTGTTTCCTGTGTATTTTAATTTCGCAGGAAATATCAAGAACTTTGCTTTTGAGGTAGCGTTTTACAAGTTCACTACTTGTAAAATAGAACATCTATTGTTTATATTCATGCAGTTTACTAATGAGTGACAAATAAACATTATTAGAAACGGCCGTCGGTGTCATCGACACCGTTAATCATAAAACACATCAATTTGTGGGTTTGTAAACCTTAAACCCCAAAACATACAATAAAGTTTTGTGATAGACTTGTCAAACCGCATTAACATTATACCGGAAGTCATCGTCCAAGGAATTTCAATTAGTGCATGTTTGGAACCGCATCATTATTTTTAAATGTACCCTACAAACATACGATATTATTTGGTGTGGAGAACTACGTTATATATTAATTGAGTGGAGAGATATTTTACTCGTATGATTCATTCAGTATAAAGATAAAATTTTTAATAAAAAGCGTTATTAATTTTACTGAAGATTGCATTAACTTTACTATAAACCACTTCATGTAAGAAGTCTCGCAATTGTTCATAATTCCATATAAAAATTTTAGATTTGCAGTGATCAGAAAAAAAATTCCAATTATAAGGTAACATTTGTATAGATTAGGAACTTGAATAGTTGATTTTGCGTTTGGTAAATGAAGTTGATTTTGCACTGCTCAACTGGTTAAACGAAACACATACTTTGTACTATAGTGGAACGATTATTATTGGTACGGATTACGTAATCTGAGAGGTCTAATACTTTTATAAAGCATCAGATTTACTGAAGATATTGTTGGTTACAATTTAGATGAAAAGTTGTACATACGAGAAAAAAAATCTTAAAGATTATTCCTGTTATTCTGCAGAGAAATAAACTGATATAAAAATAGCACCATGTGTAATGAAAACTAGTGAAAATAAATTCCTATAATTGTTATAAAATGTTTGTAGTAAGTTAATTTTCGCCAATTTTGAAAAATTATAAGTAAACATGTATTTGTTAAATTAGTTTAACTATTGGTGAAATATTTTAGGGCTTTAATTTTAGTTCGATTAAATTCATTTTAATTTAGTTTTGCTTCAATTCTATTCGCTGTGCATTAGCTTTCTTAGCTTGGTGCTGGTGAAGATCTTTTGTAATTTAGCTCAAGAAACAACCACGGCGCAAAGGAAGTTTAGTAGAGATTCGAAAGATAAAGCGATCCTTATTTATCAATCATATCTATTTCTAGTACTTAAAGTTTAAAGTGTTGAAGACTGCCCAGTCTGCAGTTATTTCAAGGCACAGAAGTTAATTGATAGAGTGATTAGATTTGTCATACTTTTGTATAAAACTTTATATAGATATTTAAATTTGCAATGAACGTTTAATAATTTTATTATGAGAAATAGTAACTCGTAGATAAAATTAATTTAAAATCTCAAGATTTATTTGTATAATAAAAAGTAATGTATATGTACTGTTACGAAAAGGTTATATTTTTAAAAGAATAAAAACGGTTATGGGATTATATTCTAACGCAGGAAGTGCAACGTAAGATTATTCTGGGTGTAAGGTAAAATTTTGACCATTTTATTAGTTTTATGTCATTTTCCTATATTCTGTTTAATATTTCTGCATATTTGTACTTTGAAAATTTAGCAAAAGTTAATACGCTAATCTGTCAGAACTAGAGAGCTTTCTAATGTTCCGCTAACTGAGGTAGTTGAGGAAGTGGATTCTTTAATCTAGGTATGAGATTCTGCATCATTTTGTTGAGAAGAGAGCTACATAACTTCACGGCATAAATTAATTATTCAACTCGTGAGGTATCAATATCGTAGCAGATAAATTGCTAGCACTTCTCGTGGCATCGCGTTCCTTCCACCAAGAATTGTGCCCTTGTCGGATCATGTGCTTTGCAACCTTCCGATTTGTATCGTTGTTCTTTACGGTGGGCGGCATTGTTTGTCTTGCATTGCTGCTTCGACATTTACAGTCCACTCATTTGATCTGTTAATTCTTCAAAAGTTATCGAGAAACCTTCTATTGTTTTGACCGCTGTCGCATCCCCTTCTTGAATTGAAACGGTTTTGGAGAGTCATTCATCTTTTCAATTTATCATTTACATGGTTGTTTGGACTCTCCACTTTATATTGTTACACAATTTTTCTATATAGATATAGATTGTGTATTTACTCTACCTTATAGACGGCAAAGCCTCGATAAATTATGAGGTGTTCCTGTTTAAGGTTTAAGACCAGGGTAAAGAGGACGGAAAATGGCTTTGAGTAAAAAGAGGACCCTCTAAAGAGATCTTCCAGCCAGCTAAGCTTCTTCAACTTAGGGCAGAGCTATGAGCTAGGGTCGTAGGATGGTATACGGTAATAAAAAAATTTTTAATGAACGCCACCGTATCTTAATAATTGTTATAATAAGAATCAATCCGAAGATAAGATACGGAAATCTTCGAAAAGAAAAAAAATCCTTGACGAGCAAAACATTGAAATATGATACTTACTTATGACTCTGCAAACTGGAAATGGAACGGCGATCTCGTATTATCTGAAAATTTAATCACTTCTAAACATTTTTGAACTAGGGCTTCATTAGAGCCTAGTCACCTTATCACAAAAAATAAATTATAAAAAGATCAACTAGTCAAAATTATACTTCAAAAAATTTTTAAACTCAAGACCAACAATATATCTTTTTTCACTACAAAAAAATGATAAATGTGGTTGTTTGCTTCTATAGAAAAATTATTGTTGACTCCAATGAAAGAAAGCTTTAAGACAACTTATTACTCTTTCTATTGATTTATAAAAAATATATATACATCATTTGTACAATTTTATACGTACTAAAACTTTTGAGATATCTACTTTTATTAAGGTCTAGTATTAGTCTCTGAGCAGTTGTGTAAATTTTATAATTGAAAATTTATTGTAATTCTTTATAGGAAATATAGTGTTTTCATTATTTTTCTACAATTTGTATATGATACCTGAATAGGATCCTGTTCGGGTTTACAATTAATTGATTAAATGCTTTGACTTTCCTTAGATTGCATAACTACATTTTTAATTAATTTAGTTGATGGAATCAAAGGTCAAAAATACTTATTGTTTGAATTAATCTGTACTTCAAGTGTACTGCCAAAAAAATTATTTTTTATAATGTGACAAACAAATATCAACGTTACGAATACATTTTAGTATAACCTTGTAAATTCAAAAATTATCTAATAGAAATTTCTTTGTGTTTATAAGAGCATTTATGAAATATCCAACTATTAAATTCTAAACAAAAATTACGTGTCTAATTTAAATGACCATATAAAATTTACAAAAATTTCTTGTATCAATTTAAATGAACATATAGAATTTACAAAAATTACGTGTACCAATTTAAATGAACATATAGAATTTACAAAAATTATTTGTACATTTCCAGTAATGGTTTCATGATATGAAAATTGAACTAAAATTGGAGATGACTCACTACAAACAATCTGCTAGGCATCCAAGTTCGTCAACCGTCTTAAGTACTTACGACAGCAGGTGCGCGGCTGACACGTGCACGGACTTGACATCTATACGAAACAAAACTTACGGAAAATTCCACCATACTCCATAGTAACATTTGAGACTTTGTACTTTCAATACAGCTAACAACAAATTGTGCTTCAGTGTTCCATAACAATTATATACATAAGATTTATCGCTCCAAAATTTAATACATTACGTGCTTAGTTACGAAAATATTTTTTAATTGCGTTTCAATACTGTATAAACATTTTTTACTTGCGTTTCAAAATTGGACCTAAAACTTTTTTTACCTGCGCTGAAAAAAATCGAGAAAATGATTTGGATGCAAACTTGAAAATTATTCACCTACCGTAGATGTGTATTTCTTGGTCACACTAGGTCGATTCAACAACTAATCGATGCCATGGTATCCGTCGACACTATTTCACCTGTCTTTGGGACGGCATGTTTTATCAAACCTGCTAGCCCACGTTTCAACACTTGCTTAGCTGATTACATTCCGACGTTAAAAATGATGAACCTCAAGCACGCGCAGAATGGGAATGTTGTATCAATACATACACAGATAAAGGAAATCTTAAATTTTACTTCAAGTCTTTAAATATAGGTGGAGCTCTAAGTATGAATTGGTAATATATTGTTACAATCGGAATTTAATATTTTCTGTTTAATAATGAATATTTGTTAAATAGATATTTAGAACAAAAGCGTACATTAATGAAGCAGGTAACTATATTCGTTACAATATAACATACAAAATCCGTTAGTAAACTACACTGATCCTTTGTTCTGTTTCTAGCTCCACAACGCTTTGAACCATCCAGTCCGGATCAGTTATAAAACAGGCTCCTTGCAAATTATCCTCCTTTATCAGAGAGGGAATATTACGGATTTGTGGTCACCTATCTCACGCACCGTTATCTTTCGAGAAGAAATATCCCGCTCTTTTAGCTAGTAAAATTCGCTTTACAGATTTGTATATCACCTTTGTTCATCTGAAATACTTCCACGCTGGTGTTCAAATGGTCGATTCTATTGTACGGCGACTTTTTTGGAGTATTTCAAGTAAACAGTCGATTCGGCAAGTTTTGAGTCAGTGTATGACTCGTTGGAAGACTAATTCTACCGCATTGCAACCTCCTATGGACCATCCTTCTCCTTGCCGAGACATTCTCAAGGCGGCAGAAGGCGAACTGAAGCGCTCCATCGCTAAACTATGTTTTTTACCTTTACTGTAAATTTACCTTTATCTTGTTCGTATGATTTTTTTGTTTTGGATTTTTTGTGCGCGTAAATATTTCCTAAGTTTTCTTATATTAATGTATCTTTTTTTTTTTGATTTCGTTCCACCTATTGTTTTCTTTTCAAAAATGCCTTGCATTTTGGTGGGCGGTATGTTCCGTTTGTAAATTATAGCTTATAATATAATCTTTAATTATAGCATAAGATGTAGCTTGCAGGTAAATTCTCATCCGTCGTGTAAATAGTGTAATCTACGGTTTTCCGCAAGATTAACCTTCTGGTACTTTTGTGTTGTATTGCCGCAGTTGTACAGCTGTTGTTGTACAGCACAGTTGTTAAAAATGTTCTAAGTAGGCAGGTATATATTAGCTATGGTGCTGTGAACGTTTGAGTGCTGCACACGGTCTACCGCTTCTCGTTCTTGCCATCCACCGCCGCTGCAGTTTATTATGTTAAGTGCTTCAAGATTTCGCATATTTTTAAATCTCGTCACATTTACATGTCGTTTATTCTCCATCATCTGTGACTATCTAATTTACCGCTAATCAATATACTTTGTCGAAATTAAATGCACGAAATTTTCACTTGCTATTTCCTCTAAACAAACGATTCTTTTATGTATAATAATCCAATGCATTACGGTTTGAATCTATTAGAGCGTGCACCAACGTCAATAGTTCTTATTAAGAATATGCTCCCCACATTTATAAATATAAACGATCAATTACAATTCTTAGATACAGATAGTTATAATTCAATTAATTTAAAGCAGTTTTTTTCATTCCTTCAAAACTCCATCTACATCAACAGCCAGGACTCACAGTAAAATTCCATTCTGTTGTGATTGACAAAAAACCCCTGAATATGATCACTTTTTCACAAGACTGGTATATAATGTCCGGGTGTATTTGCGTCCAAAACCCTGTCTAATTCCTGGCGGTCTCAATATTTGAATACCGTCCCGTACCTTAACGTACCGGCCCTTCAACCGTTGTCTAGCACCACAATCGAGTTTCTAGAGATTGCTCTCGGGTGTCTATTAATCTGATCCGAACTGATCCTCTCGTACTATAATTCGGGCGTTATATAAGTTATAACGTTCGAGTGCTATTATTCGGTGTCCTCGTTCTCACAGGATAGTGTGTTTAAACTGCTCGATTTTTTAGGTCACTGTTGTTCTGTTTACGTGAACGGTCATCCTATTCCTACGCATTTACATTTGATACCTAAAGTTGCGTCATTTGTTTATATTCCCTAAACATTTTTATTGCTGTAATTTATGAGTATATGATTATTGGAGTGTTTCAATGGTTATAATTTCTTGAAGCCATGTGAATTTGTACAATTAAATTTTTATGTGTCTAGTTATTGACTGATGGCTATCTTGTAATTCAATGGAGTGTAAAGTCTCAATATTTATTACTGTCTGTGTACAGGGTGTCGTAAAATTGCTGGGAGTAAAGCTACCACGTATTGTAGACGTCAAAATAAGTAGATTGAGCCCAATTTACCTATATACCAAAATGTACCATTTGTCCGTGAGAAGAGTTCAAACACAAATTCAGTTTGCCGTAGACATAAAAATAACATTTTTTTACAACAAGTGTTCAATGTGACCTCCACCTTCATTAATGTAGAGGTCAATTTGACGTATGAAATTAACATGCACCCATCTTAAAGCATCATCGTTTTGTCGTAATGGGTTTACAGCATTTTGAATTGTGTTTCATAATTGTTCGGGATTATTAATTTGAACCTTGTATGCTTGTGTTTTTAACACTCCCCAGATGAAGAAGTCGCAAGGATATAAGACAGGAGAACGCGGAGGCCATTGAATGGGTGCATCGTTACCTTTATCAATCCATTTACGAGTAAATTGTTCATTAAGATACTCTCTTACAGCACGTTCAAAATGAAATGGTGCACTGTCGTGCATGAAGAACATGTTTCAACGAACGATAAGGGACAAGCCTTTTAGTAATCCTGGTAAGCTTTGTTGAAAAAATCGAAGGTATTAGCGCAATCCAATGATCAGGCAATGGAAATGGCCCACCCATAAAACTGCCAATAACCCCGACCCAAACATTAATTTTAAATTCTCGTTGATAATGTTTACTTTTAATACCATGTGGATTTTCATCTGCATACACATGCTCATTGTGCAGGTTCGTAATGCCACGACGTGCAAAACAAGACGTATTAGTAAATAAGATATTAGTGTGAAATCTGTTGTAAACTACCCTGCATTCCCGAACAATTTGTGAAAAATAAAGTAATCGATCTCTAATGCGGTGCTTTTTGAAACCCCAGTCCCTCGTTGCAATGTTCTAGTACTAGTCTCAGGATTGTCATTAATCACTTGAGGAACAGCGTCTTCCGTAATTGGTGTTCGGGCTTGTCGAAGTCTTCCAGTGTTAGTTCTGAGAGGTTTCAAGTTCCTGTTTCTCGATGACGTCTTTCGATTTGGGCATAGGTTTTGTGCTTTGGAATTAACCGGTTTGAATACTTCTCTTGACACACGCGGACACTTTCGAGGCATTTATCCCGACAGAATCCAAGAACTAATAACATGTCCACTTGCTCATTAAAAGGGAACTCCATAATTTACAAGTTTCCAAAATTATACATCAGTAATAGCAATTAAAGCGATATCGGTGATTGCGTTAAAAAACAGTACAAAAGCAAACTGAAGCGAATAAATTATTGTAACATTTACTGTCAAACGTGTCAAAAAGTAAAGTGATACAATTGTGTTTTAAGACATTTATGTTTATGAATATCGTTTAGCAGTGTTTGAGAAAACATTTTTTCCGCCGAAACAAAGCGAAATACGGAGTTTTTACTACAGTCATAAAATGAAGATGATAGGTAAGTCTTTCTGTTAGAAAGGTCTTAGAACGGTATTAGCACTCCTAAGAAAAGTATACCAAAAACTGCTAGGGGTGAAGGTGGTTTTAACCGTTCTACAGTTTCCTTTGGCTTTCTTTGACTACTGAAAGTAGGGTAATCTTCCAAAATTCACTTTTACTAAATTTCAATAAATTTTATCCACACATTTCTGAACTGCGTGCAAAAATGTAATTTTATAAGTAAACTTTCTACTCTTCTCACAGACACACGGTACATTTTGGCATGTAGGTAAATTGGGTTCAATCAACTTATTTTGACTTTTACAATACGTGGTAGCTTTATTTCCCAGCAATTTTGAGACACGTTGTATAATATACTGAGTGCTTTACTATTTTAATTCCTTATATTAATTTAATATTATAGTAAAATAGTAACGTTATTAAATGTAAACTACCAAACCTATAAATTTTTCAGGGTGTTTCGTTGTTATAAAAGTTTATTTAACTACAAAATTTTATAAATTCTTTTCTACTAACCTAATGTTTTATTAAATAAGGCACTAGCGTTACACGTTTATGAACACCTTTGTTACTATGATAAGGAACTTGATCTAATTCCAGAGTTTAAATAACTATTTCAGCTATACATAGACTATTTTATTAGAAACTATTTCTTTTACTATTTTAGTTACTTGCTACCTATATTTTGGCGAAACTATAAAAAAAATTTAAAAGAAGAGGATTTATATAATGTTCTGGACGAGCACAAATCCAGCAGTTTGGGAGACACTTTAGAGAATATATGGAGAGGAGCACTTAAAACACATCCAAAGTATGCTTTACATTTAGCATTATTCAAAGTGTTTGGCCTAAAATTTATATTTGCTGGTATTCTTCAATACACCGTACAAGTGACTTTATTGTAGGTATAGGAACGACATTAGTGTAATTTGATATCTCTTTTTTTAGATGTGTATTACCTCTCAGTATTAGTAAGTTAGTAACTTATTTTGAAAAAGGGCCTCCATCTGTAACTGAAAATGAAGCTTACATTTATGCGGGTGCGGTTATAATAGCACTTTTGGTTGATACAACAATCAGCCACCCAGTTACGTTATTGCTATTGCATATCGCTATGAAGATGAGAGTGGGTTGTAGCTCACTTATATATAGAAAATCCCTGAGATTGAGTATGGCATCGTTGGGCGAAACAACAATAGGACAAGCCGTAAATTTGTTATCAAATGATGTAAGAAAATTTGACGAAGGAATTGTACTTTTTCACTTTCTATGGATAGCTCCACTTCAAGTCGTGGTTGGTACCTATCTGTTGTACCAAGTGATCGGAATATCTGCGTTTTCTGGAATAAGTTTCTTAGTTATCTTTGTACCCTTACAAAGTAAGTTTTAAGTATTTCTTAATATGTCATTAAAAGTTTTTGCAGTTTATCTTGGTAAATACAACTCAACTGTTAGATTAAGAACAGCTTTGCGTACCGATGAACGTGTACGTTTAATGAATGAAATTTTATCTGGAATTCAAGTAATTAAGATGTATACTTGGGAGAAACCATTTGCAAAATTAGTATCACTTGCACGAAGGTTAGTAGTACTTTATTTATTATGATAACATTTTATAATGTACATATTGAGCTTGATCGCTAAGCAATTTGGTGGAAGTAATTTTAAATCAATATTGTCTTGAACTTAAAAATTAAATTGAAGCATTTTCAATTAATTGTCAACTTACCAGCTATAGCAAAGCAAAGTAATTAGTGCTCTAATCTAAGTTTAATCAAGAACTGTGTGCAATTTACAAAGCTGATTAAATTTTACAATATGTTTTCCATCCACGTGCAAATGGGGTCTGGATTTTTTTAAAAACAACAGTAGAAGTTGTACTACATTGATATAGTGTAGTATTTGATCAAAACCGGATGTATATAACATTAACAACAAAAAAAGAAGCGCTTACATGACTACATACATGGGTTTAATATTTGGCCTGTGTATATGGTTGTAAATTGGATTCCAATCAAAACCCAATTAAATCAAAAAGCACACACTGTTAAAGTAAAGGATGCTCAAAAGACATTATATAGGTTCCATTAGGCATAATGTATAAAGCGCCGTTTGTGGCTATAATAAATACCGAAATATATATATATATATATATATATATATATATATATATATATTTCTAATATATATGTAAAATATTTTGTTATAAATATTTTTACAAATATGTAATGCTATGATAAGAGGTTATTTAAGGGTAGATTAAGTCATAGGGGTCGTAGGGTAAATGTAAATATAATTAGCGTTAAGAAAACCAAATAATTCCACCATTAAATAGAAGTAAATCGACTATTTTACAAAAAGTAAACAGTGAACACACTGTATATAAATTATAACCAATTTAATTTACAAAAAAGAATCTTATGCTGCAATAATCAGATACTATTTAGCTGAAGTAATAATGTACACGTCGTATAATACGTTTAAGTTAAATATACAAGTCCAGAATTGGAAAGAAGCGAGTAAAGATAAGGTTTTAAACGCAACGGATTGCATCAAAATAAACATGTAATCGGGAAAGATAAACAACCTGGCATTCTAGCTATTTAATAATTTCATTAAAAATGTCAACGCAAAAATAAGCAAACGCATTGAAATACGTCATTATTGGAAAGAAGAGTACGTGACTAGGAATATCATATTTGCATAAAATCCAACATATTTGGAATAACAAACAATATAACAGGCGGCTCGTGATACGATAAGGTTTGGACTATAATCGACACAAACATAAAAGACGTGACAAAATGCAATAAATATTCGGAATTTCTCAGAAGATGCGGCGAAATATTGAACGTCGTACGAGATTGAATGACGGGACAACAATTAAAACCAATGAATTTTGAGAAATACCGAGTTCTACAGAGATAGACGCAAAGTAAAAGCCTTGATTAACAAACACACCAATTAGAACGTGGGTAGGAGGAGTCTATAAATACAATAGGCAACTCGTAAACATTCAGTATCTCTTCAATAAGGCATGAACCACGTCAATTTAAAGTGAAAGATTACGTACAAGTAAAACTTAGTGAAAGTCAATATTTTATTAAAATTGTGAAAAGTAGAAAGTGCTCATTTATGCAACGAAAAATAGCCGTTTTACGCTTAAAACGTAAGGTAAACTAGTTATTAAATTTTATTCTAATATTTAATAATTTAGGGCTCCAATTATGCGTCTAATTAACCATCCAATGATACTTACAATTATACGTCTGATAAAATGTCCATATATACGTTAAATTAACCGTCTTAATTAAATATCTAAATATACTTTGAAAAATATTATAAAATGTAAAGGTACTCAAATTGGACTACAAGATACTTAGAGTTAATCCAGAAATCCGAGGGAAAAATTCAAGCAACCCTTAACAAATCATTCTGGCCAACAAGTGAAGCAAGTCAAGCTGTAACAATCAAGCGGTGCTGACCACCGATATTCAGAGGCAGTTCCAAGCAAGGAAAACCCAGGTTAGAGACCTTATTTATTATTAGTAAGAGACTGTTTTCCATTTTAATATTTTCTATATATCAAATATCTGTAAGGGTCAACAAAAAGATACATCTTATTTTATATATTGTTCTACACAATTTCTTATTGCGGACTGCAAATAACTTGTCTTTTATTATTTGAATTGCCTTGGGGCATGAACCCGGATGTCGCCACGAGCAGGTTTGTTACGTTTGCAAATAAATTTTGCTGTAACATTCCGCAAATCTCAAATGGCTAGACGTACTTGTATAGCCATCTATGGAATTTACTATATAGTTTCGATTCAATTCTGTACTTCCACGTTTAGTAGTGTTGGTGTTTTATCACCTGATAGCGGTTTTATTTACTTTTGCCATAGTATAGAGATTGTTTCGAAATTATATCAGTATAACAGCTTCGATTACTTCATGAGGCTTAACGAAGCTAAAACCGTCGGTCAGTGGATGTTTCCTCCCCTGTGAAGTAATAAAGCTAATGTTTTGTTAATGGCTATATAACTACTAGCCCGATTTGTATTAGGCAATAGGCTCTATTACTTTCATAGAGTTTGTTTACAGATACATCTTATTTTATATATTGTTCTACCACAATTTCTCATTGCGGACTGCAAATAAACCTTTTTCTTTATATATATATATATATATATATATATATATATATATATGCTGTGGATCGTAGACTTAATGGTTCGACGCGCCGTATAATCCGAAAAACGCTCCACCTGTCGCATGTTCGTCCGTTTGTAAACTATCCGTTTCAACTAATGATTCTGTTCTATGTCGTCATGAAACTCCGCCTGTAATATTTTTATCTGTCTTATGCATATTTGACGTCGCGTTCCAAACCCCACTTGAGTTGTAGAAAATCGATATTGCTGACAGCGTCTCATCACTCCACGTGGATTCAGTACGTGCGTTTTGAAACCAATGCCTTTTATATCCATCTCTATCTGTAGCATATTACTGATCGTGCATCTCACTTACTCTTTAAGAAACTTTGTTAGCTTTTTATTCGAAGCCACTGACGGTTGAACACTATTTCCTATGAAGCCCGCTTTATTTTGCTGATAATTTCAAAGAAGGTAACCCTTTAAACATGCAGGTGTTCTTAATTATAGACCGTTTAAAACAACAATTCTTGGAGTCTATATTTCACGGTATCCGATAAAACTGACGTCTTTGTTTGTTACCAAGACACTTTTTGCCTTGGGATTATCGATTTTCTTTACCTTGGTGAGTTTTCCAATGCTTTTATATGTTGAATAAAAATAAATTAAATTAGTTATGCGTTTCTATTTGTTTTTTAAAACTGGTTTTCTTTATGTACTTCTAACTTTTCAATCATTACTTATAAAATTACGTCAATACTTGTCCGTTTAAATTAAATAAATTAAATAAATTTTGCGCGTAAATAATTAATTCGTTTCTCCATACAGGGTGTTTGAAATTGCATTGCTTACCCCAAATTTAACCCTTTGAATCCATAACAATATATATGTATATATATTTATATTTTAAACATATATATATATATATTTTATATATATATATGTATATATATATATATATATAGTATATATACATACCTATATACATGCATATATACATACATACATACATATATACATACATATATATATATATATGTATATATATGAAAAAAATATATATTACAAAATATTTTACATATATATTAGAAAAAATATATATATATATTTCGGTATTTATTATAAACACAAACGACGCCTCATAATAATGCATTAAATACGTTACTTAAATGATTTTTACTCATACCATAAACAATGTCTGCCGTTTGGTTGCAGTTCTTACGATCGAATGCCTGAATTAGTCATGCAAGTATATTCGTTTAGAAGTATTCTTTAATTTTACGCAAAATACATTTCAACTTGTTCTAGCAAATGAGTTTGCACGATTAGAAATATCAAGCATGCTATACCTCTTTTCAAAAGTGGAAGCAGTTTGATCTTATTATACTCTAAAATCATACAGTTTAAATGTTGGAGAGTCATCAGTAGACATTACATCAGTGTCATATCAACATTTACGGACAGTATATTTTCCATAAGACTACACCGGTTTCGAGTGTTCGATTGTTATTAGAAAAACCTATGTGTGTCTATATATTTTGGTCATTGTAACGAAAACTTTATTTGCACAAACAACACTTCTTTTTTTGCAAACTGATTATACAAGCCTTTTCGTCAACTCGTAGTTACAGTGGATTTCTAAAAGCTCCACAACAATTTATTTCCAGCTAATCACTAGCAGTACAAGTAGTATCTTCTTGAACTACGGTACTATCTTCTTAATTAACTTCATATCAAAGCGCTACAATTAACTATCCAAGCACTAATTATTGATTTATGTACGATGCACTATTGCTAGTTTATACCCAATAGGGTGGCATATGTCAACAATAATTTGTCACATTTTTCAAAGCTAGTTAAGATTCGGGCCTTTGAAGCAATGTTTTTAAAAAACGTTTCCAAAACTTAACAAATTTATTTATCTTACACAGAAATTAATGTGGAATTTTGACAAACTGTTCTTTATTTTAAACCAAAAAAATTAATTAATTGTACTAATATTAGGGCGAGTAGCCTAGGTAAACAACAATGCAAAAGCTGTAATACTCAGACTGACTCAATTGAGTAGCGTGAACAACGACGTATGGAGTTTGAAGACTGACTGCCCGGCCTTGAGCTCCCGGGCTTTTTATAATATCCTGCCCCCTCACATGGCTGTGGGAACTTGCAGATCTTATGTCTGCTTTACTCTTAATTCTACACTTTGTTACATTGTTTCAATCTTATTTCTAGATAATTGCAATATCTTAACCGTCTGTGACCTGCCACCTGCAGTATCACTGTCATCTCGGATACAAAGTTGCATATCCGTTCTCATGAGCTGTTAATAACCTGTCTGGTTTATCCTTGTATTACATTGTTGCAATTAACCTATGATTTATTTAATAATTCTCTAATGAATCTTATTAGTAGATGGATGACAGAATCAGCCCCACATTTGCTCCAGCATCCACATTTGCTTCCTCGTCTGGACCAAATAGTTTTCTTCGACTAACCATTTTCACCTTTCGAGATAAATTTATACTGTTTGGTAACAATTAATATTAGATTTTTCTCAGCTTTTCTTTCTTTCTTTCTAAGAATTTCTAAGATAGCATCCCCCCGAGCTACCTTCATTTTAAGATTTTTACGGGCAGCCGATGTTTTGCCCGATTCTTATAATTATTTTTTAGCCATGTGACACTATCAAATTAGTCTAGATACATTTACGCGATAATCCGATAATCTACAAACAGATTACATATAACGCGCCACCGTTACAAGAGTTAAACACATATACCCTCTGCGAGATAAATCTTTCATCCACATATTCCACCTCACGCGAGATTAATCTAATAACATTTGTTTGGATATAACCAATTAATATTCAGAAATTTATTGAGCTCCGAAAGCTACCTCGATTCATCCTTTAAGAATCCTTTATAGATTCATGTCATCATCCCTCATGAGAGCTACGCCTGTAAATTTTATTTCTTATGATTATTTACTCGCTCCAACATCACTTGAGTTGACCAAATGGATATTGCTGTACAGGTTCTAGCCACTTGCATTCTACTCGAGATACAATGCTTTATCCTTGTTCTGGTATCAATTAACATTAGATTGTTCTCAGCTACCGAATCTCTAAGAATTTTTAGATTGCATAATTCACTCAAGGACGATGCACATTATCCTATAAGCTTTTTTTGCTGGTAGCGATTTAATAGGGTACCCTTTATAACATAGTTTTTAACCATGCGTTACAACAAGTTAGTCTGGAATTTTATCGCTAAATCCGAATCTGTCAAACATAATTTAAAATAGGATCCACCTCTTAGAAAGTTTCACACATACCTTACTATGTTGAGCATACTGCCAACTTACCACTACTCGCTTTTAAAACTGTCTTTATTACTCTAACTTTCATATCTTGTATTAGCTCAATCTTTCGAGATAAATATTAAATACTTGTTCGCGTATCAATTAATATTAGATTCGTTTCTCCAGCTACCCAGCATCTCTATGGAATTATTTAGATGGCATCACCCCCAATAAGCCACCTTCGATCCTAACAATATTTGTATTACCGGAAGCGATTTCTGACAATCCTTATAACATATATATTATATACATGCACATCAATATTTTATGTCTAGAATTATTATGCATGAATACGAAATCTGAAAACAGATTTGAAATAAGATGACTGCTAAACAACTTATCAAAATATACACTATTAAAGAATCCCAAACGGCTGGAGTTTATAATTTTTACACATTGTTTATTTAGCGTACCATATAAAAGATTGACCAGTTTCGCTTGTTTAGCCTTTTAAGATAAATAGTAGACCTTAGTATCTTAAGCACTATATGAAAATTTCGAAACTTGTTCTATAGTATAAAGCATGTTAAACACCAACACACTATGTGAATCTTGCCGAAATCTAATAAATCCATAGATGGACAAGTACGTTTTGAGATTGGGGTAAAGAAATTTATTTCACCAACTTCCCACACCGTATCCTTAGCAATTTTAATTTCTAAACGTATTCGTCCAATAACATAATTATGTAAGTCAATGCTAAAATAAGGTAAAACTTGGAAAATACAATTCGTTTCAAACTAATTTCTTGACGATTATGGATTACCCAAATTACATGTGAGAGCTCTGTATAATTTCTTTTTAAAAGTGTATATCTTCTCCAAACAAATACCTTAATTACAGAAGAAAAGTACGCTGAATGCATGCTAATTAATAGCAATTTAATACAGCTTACTGACCTACCTTAATTGTTTGTACAAGGAACCACAATAAAATATATACAAATATAGCAACTATCTCATATATTTATGTCCCCATGGGTAGATTGCTATACTATTAGGAATGACGTACCTTTTGTCGTCCTCACCCGACAAACTAATTTTATTAATTAATTGGGTATAAAGTTGGTGTTTACATGGTTTCGTTTAAGACCTCTCTTAAGACCTCTCCAGATTACTAGAAGATGTTATAACCATATTTTTTGTGTTAAAGTATTTCACCTCGGTAGCCACTTCTCCCATTATTGTGTAGACGGTGTAGAGTTCGCAATAGACTTTTATTGCTGTATGTTGTGTTCCATTTTCATTAAGTAATCGAATAAACCGCTCTTTCTGCTTCCACAGAAACTCAGACACTCCATCGTCGACACTGGCGTTCTTTATGCGATAGCTAGCCATACGGTTGTTAAACACTGTGCTAACCTTTTCTACACCATCTTCGCCAGTAGCAGTAACTGTTGCATTTCTATGTCTGTTGCTTCTCAAGTGTGCGGCACACGTAGCCTTTCCATTTCGAAATCGCATACTTTACACAGAATTTGTGGTTGTTTCGTACAGGACCCTTTAACAGCTGGCGGAGCTAAACGTCTACGGCTTAATGACATACCGTGCTGTATCGCAGAACTTGCCCATTCTCGTAAAAGCGATACCGCAAGACCCACAGTTTAAGTACTTTGCTGCTGATGGATGTATAAGCTTAACCGTGAACGATGTTTCACCACATTTGTTCTGGTGTCGTTTGAGAGCATTTTTCCAGGTATAGGAAGCACCACAAGAGTTGCAATTAAAAATACTTTTTGATGACATTTTTATTTGACCGGCTTCCATGGATAGCGCCATGGTTTATATACACTTTGAAAACAATCGAAGATTGCCGAAGACACTCGAAGAGTGCACAACTGCGGTCACTAAACCAATTAGCATTAATATCAAGTATTCTGTGCTTTTGTATGTTGCTCATTTCCTAAAACCAAATCTTCCGCATAGCGGTCGGTAGCACGTAATTATTTCTAGAGCCGACAAGTACTCGATATCGCCCAAATAGAGAGTTAGATGCTTGATGTCTGTCAACTTTCGATTCCCTCGTAAAAGGTAGAAAAAACTCGGTCAATCATCCATCTAACTTATACTTCGACCCGTTCCCGTTCTGATAATTTCCAAACATTTTTCAAACGACAATGGTCTCAGAATTTTAAATCTACGAGGGATCTATAGGTCGTGATCAATTACACGTTCGAGCTACCGGTAAACTAACATATTTTATAGTAACAGCGCGCTGTATAATACATAGATTCCCCTTCTCTGCGCTACTGCTATTCTTGTAGTTGCTTGAAAAGGTCAGTAGCCTTTTTACTGCTAGGACCGCTGCAAAGCACCATTCTATACTTTCTTTATAAGTATAGCACATCGCACATTTTTTTTTGTCTGATAATTAAATTTTGCTTATGTAGGCTTTTACACTTTCGCATATTTAAACATCTAATACGATCAATTAACCACTTTCGATTATTCTAACGGAAACCGCCATACATTCCGCCGCACCGTTCTTTTTAAACCCAACGATCCGATGGGGTGCCACACACTAACACCTGACGTATCTTTCCTACTATTTGTTAAACAAAAACTACCGGCATCGCCATGTCCGTATGTGGACGTAAGCAGATGTTTGTGGATGTGTACGAGAATATGTAACCATATATATTAATCAGTCTAAGCTATTTTATTTAGTCCAAGAAAACTACTATTTTTCTAAACCACAATTAATAATCACCTTTATAGGTTTAACATTTTTACCATTTCTCAATGACCGGTGCTACGTACATGGAAACTTTAATTTCTTATTGGAGAGAATCCTTATGCCCACCCTTTTTGGGGATATATGCTCGTTATAGGTTGTAGGACCCTCGGTTTTACATAACTACACTTCGTGAGACCCCTTTAATCTTTTTAATCGTGTTTTCTCGCTTACAATACAGTAGGACTTGGTTTTGTACCGACGAATTCTAATACTAGACCCCATTAAACTCGTCTTTGAATTTCCCTACAACTTTTTTGTTGACAAGCGGTATATTGTATTTATTATCCGCGATGTAATCACCTTTTTAAGATAACTATATTTTTGTTTGGTATCAACTAATATTAGATTTTTCTAGGGAGCTCAAATCTGCAAATAGATTTTAAATAGGATCACTTCTTACAAAATTACGCCTTTTAAAGGTCCAAACCTCTAATTTTTGTCTATTTATATACAACTCCATCTTTAAAACCGTCTTTTTTCGCCACCCAAGACATATGCTTTAACCAACCATTTCCCGAGAAATCTAAAACCGCTGTAACCCGCGAACACCACGCCATGCGCACCCCTGTCAATGCGCATCTCTGCCCATGCGCACCCTACCCATGCGCAACCCTCTCTATGTGACTGCTATTTCGTGGTGACGTCATATAGGTAAAATCACCACAACGCTATGCTATCGGCTACCTAGATTCGGCTACTTTTCCAAGGTTGTGGTGACGACATAGCCTTTTGTAAATAAAGTGCAATGTAATAGTATTCTAAAATTTTTATTCTGACATTATACATAACAAAATTTAAAAAATTTAATGCCAAGCATGGAGCCATTTAAACTTAATTTTAATACAAAGTTATACACAGAAGAGAGTCCTTTTTTTACGTTTGTTTGGAGTGGTTTTAATTTTATCTAATTTTATTTTCAGCTTAAAATTTAAATTGACACCCAAGTCCTCTATCACCTTTTTTAGCCAATAGTTTGATACATAGAGACCGTCTAGGTTTTCGAATTGCAAAATGTACCGAAGTTTGCCTCTATATATAAAGAGTTTGATTCAACCGACAACCAGATCCATTCCTTTGTGTAATTCTTGCAGCTTATGACAATCTTTTAATCGCAGCTTATCCACTATATCCATCATACGTATCTTGTTAGCTTGATCGACTTCTTCTTGTGGGTATTGGAGTGGGTCCTTATTTTCCCACTTACTATTACGTAGTTGCATGTCCACCTCTTTTGGGAATATATGATCGTTATAGGTAGTAGGGCCTTCGGTTTTAAATGATCCGAAAAGTTCTTTATTAGGCAAATATACAATGTTTAGCGGAACCCCTTTGCCTGTCGTGTACGCCAAGGTTACGAAACCCGCATCCTTTAGTTCGTCTTTGTTATCTGCCATTTTGATAAATACGTTTTTAGAATAACCTTTCAAAAGTATACGGATTTAGTACCATCCTTTTCCGCAAGGACGCCTACATAACTAAAAGCGCCTTTCTTACTAACCGCAAATGCATATAGCTTGTAGAATCCGGATGTATTTAAGTCAGTCCATCGGCACAAAAAATATTCTTTTAGTTTTTCCTCATTTTCTCTAATAAGATATTCTTTGTCTAACACATCTTTGTATTGTTCGCGTATTGTCGCAGTGTTTTTCATGTACTCAATTTTCGCTTTTTTGCATCCATTTCCTCTAATTCCAGTTGTCTTTTCCTTCCACTTACAGCGTATGGCATGGATAATGGGGTAATTTCCTTTAGCGTAAACGGATAGAGTTTACTACCAATGTTTACGCGTTGTCGTACAACTTCTGGGCGAATGTTAGGCGTATTTATCAACCCCAATTCCGAAATGACTATTTTTTTGGAATTGTAGAATATGGTGTTGTAGATTGTGTAAAATATGTACTACCTGCTTTAATATAGCATTTGTGTAAGATTTTTATTTTATCTTGGCTGTCTTCCTCCCCTACTATCTCCAAATAATTTACAGGTAAATAGTTAAAACTAAAAGCCGAAAGCACATACTTTATCAATTTTTCCCTTTCCTCTGGTTTATAAGAACGGCCAAAAATCGCTACCAACAAAAAATCTTAAAATGAGGGCATCTTCCTGGGGGATGATGCAATCTAAAAATTTCCTAGAGATTCGGGTATCTGAGAAATTTCTAATATTAATTGATACCAAACAATGTAGATTTATCTCGTGGATGGAAATGTGGAGAAAGACTTATCTCGCAGAGTGTATATGTGTAATTTGTAAGGGGTGGTTCTATATTAAATCTGTTTGCAGATTCGGATTTCGCGTAAAATTCTAGACTAATTTGATGTGTCACATGGCTAAAAAAATTTATAATAACGGGCAAAAATCGCTGCCGGTAAAAATCTTAAAATGAAGGTAGCTTTCTTGAGGGGTGATGCTATCTAAAAAATTCCTAGAAATTCAGGTAGCTGAGAAAAATCTAATATTAATTGATACCAAACAATATAGATTTATCTCGAAAGATGAAAATGGTTAGTCGAAGAAAACTATTTGGTCCAGATGAGGGAGCAAATGTGGATGCTGAAGCAAATGTGGGGCTGATTCCCTGTCATCCATCTACTCCTATTAGATTCTATTATTTAATATATATAGGTAAATTGGGGGATACATAACTAGCTTTAAACTAGAACAAATTCTAATCAAAACTTTAATTAAAACTGACTTGACTAACGCACATACGGCAATTATTGTATCAAATTTTACAAGAACATACCAAGATATGCAAATAATCAATGATGACTTTGAGCCGGGCCTAGCCAGACTTTTGAGAAACCCGACCCGGCCAGGCATTTCTTAGCACTGAAAGCCCGGCTCGGTGAAAAATACTCAGCCCGGCTAGAAGCCCGGTCCGAAATCGGGCTGGGCTTCGGGCTGGGTCAGGCTAAGCCCGAAATAAAAAATATTAATTTTAGTTATAGAAAAAGGGCCTATCAAAGTACCACGTTTAATTGCGTGTGCACAATCCTCACCACTAAAGCAATAAGTTACAAGAACTAACGAAGTTATTATCTGCCTTATGATTATGAGGTCGGAATTTTCTGCGTGGAATAGACAGAGGACGGTGTACGTATATCCTTAGAGTTTTATATAACAGATGATTATTAATAATTTTTTACTGTACACTGTCTCAAATTGATTGCTATTATATGGAAAATTTATATTTAGAACTAAACAAAACTGATTGCACGTATATACGCCATCTTTTCGAAACCAATTCAATGGCAAAAATCAAAAACGAGTCTTCTATTGTTTTCAAGTTTTAAACCAAATGTTGATATTTTTATAAATTATATTATTTCATGTACGTATAACTCCCTTGTTTTTGGAAATATGCAAAAATACGGCTCGTGTTCTTGTACAATTATAGAACTGCAGCCGACTGACACATTAATTAAAAACCGTTCTAAAGAGTTTTCTTTAAAACAAAAATTTATTAATAACAATTTACAATTTACATAATAACATTAGTTTTATATAGTTATTTGTTGATATAGTAACCCCATTGTGCCATGGTTTTGTTATAAAAAATGTGCAATATTTGTATGACAAAATTTTGACTTAAATGTACCATTTGAAAATTTTTAACTATTAAAGGATATATTTTCGATAAACTCTTTAAAGTAGCTATGCATTAATGTAACAATCAGCTGCTGGTTATATATATATATATATATATATATATATATATATATATATATATAGAAATGTAAGTTTATATTATAACTTCAAAATTTTTATGAATACTGAATATTTACGCATTCCACTGTAAAGTACGCAAAATATTGTATAAGAAATTTCAACAGCATTTTCGAATATTTTTTTACAAACAAACAAGTTATACGAATTAATAAAATTTGTAAAAATATCTTGCTTGAGTAATCACTTGAAAAGATAAGAAGTTGGCCTATATATGTTTAATCAGTTTTGTTCTAGCCTCAAAAGATAACATAGTTCCCCTAGATAGCGGAACCCGATTTGGAACACACTGTAAATTGTTGTTATGTTTAGTGGCCTGGGTATCCAAACCAATTTACTCTGTCGTAAGCCATAAAATTCACCAACCCACTTAACCTAATATAATGCGAAGGGGAGTTCCACACAAATACCATTAAAGCTCTCAAGCAAAAGTCAATACAAAGTGCTAAAACAATTTATTATTAATTCATGTTATTTTATTACTAACTTATTTAAGTTTTAACATATTTAGTTTAGGGATCCAATTATGTGGGGCTATTAGATTTCTTGCGGAATCCGCTGAAACTCCGTTTCGTTCCTTAGTTATAACATGTCCTGCGGAAGAAAACAATTTTTCCACCGGGACAGAGGTGGCAGGTATGCTCAGGAGATCTTTGGCTATACGGAATAACGTAGGGTACCTGGAAGCATTGTGCTTCCAGAAGGACAAGATCTCAGTTTTACTACCTGATAGCGATTTTTCTAGATATTTCTGTAGTTCTTTTTCACTGCTTTGTTTTTCTTAAAAATGGAATTTATATTCAGTTCGTCCTCTTCTTCTTCAATATCAGAGTCACTATTACAACCTGCTTGGACATTCTCCATGTTTAGAATTTCGTATTGCTTAGAAATTTTCTTCAAATTTTTTTAAAGCTCCAGATTGTAGTTCTTTACGCCATTCAGTTGTTTGAAATGTTTGGAGCCGGTGGCGTGCATATAATATTAAAACTACTCCGTACAACCAGTTAGTTTTTATAATGTTTGAGAATTTTGTGTCTTGCAGCCTGATATGACAAAATTAGTATCTCGTCTGTCTGGTTTCTCTCAGGTTTTTTGTCCAGTGTTTTTGCTTTCATCTCAATACGGTCGAGCAGAAGATTTATTCCCAGGATAACGGACGTCAAGGTTATGTATGTACTGCCTTCCTAAAAGAGTAGATAGTGTTGTGAACATTTGCGGGAACTTTGAAACCGATGCTATCAAATCCCATTCATCCTCGCTCAGAGCTAATGATGGAAGTGTGGGATCACCAATGCGCAGACAATTAATGCCTTGTTTGTGTTTCACTGCGGCTTCCATCATACCCTGGGTCGAATTTCACCGGGTAGGTACATCTATAAATATTTTTCTTGGAGACATAATCTTTACAGCATGGCAAGCGCTGATAAATCGGTTGTATAATTGTTCTGATTTGGTTAATTTTTTGGTCAGAGTTGTTACTTTAACTAGGGGCGTTTTTATTTCATCGTCATCTTCATCTTCTGTTTCACCATCAGCGTCCCATTTGTCAAAGTCTTGGTTTTGTGCGAGGTGTCGAGATTTAGTTGTTTAACTGGGTTTTACACAGCAAGGTTTAAAACGTGAGCAAGGCAGCGAAAATGTTGGTTATCAGAGTCAAAATTTGAAAGAACGTTTTTTAGCTCTTACATAAACTGTGTATTTGCAGATGCATTATAACTTTAAATTTTGTTTTCAAGACCAAATTCTTTTATTGTGCCTGCAAAACTTTAGCAATATCATTTCCAGTATGTTTCCCGTGAGAGGGGACAAATCAACAACAACTAATTGCATATTACATTCACTATCGATGAAGTGCGCTGTTATTCCGAAAAGAGATTTACCATTTATGGATGTCCATCCATCAATGGCGAATGAATTTTTTGACTGGTTACCTTGTAAAGTTTCCCTTGACTAGTACTCGAACTTCAAAAAACCTACCAGCCACCATGTTTTAAGCACTTTTGTAGAAGGCAAAGTTATATCTAAACGAATGTGAGCAAAGAATTTTCTTGAAAATTCGCCCTCAAAAAAGTTGTACGGTAAATATTTTTCTGCTAGGAAGTCTGCGAAAGCATAATGATGGATTTGTGATCTTGTAGATGATGCATGTTCCATTTTAGGTTGCTGAAAAAAAAGAAATAATGTAACTGGTTATATAAGCATCTTAAAAGAGCATAAATTGAAATTGAATTAAGTCTACAGGTAGCAAGCAATGCGACAGTGCAGGTGCAAAATAGGCATCACAAACTCGAAGGTCTAACAGTGTAGCGTATAAGTGAAATTAAATTGTTTAATTTTTTCAAGAATGTGAAGAATTGACAAATGTATTATTTTATAATTTTAAGCAAATTAATTTATTAGGACTGCATTCAATATTAAATTATTAAAGTAGTGATCACTCGATTTGCCTGAAACCTGATCAGCAACCTGATTTTTTTACTTGTTAATGCAGGTATATCCTACACTTTCGTCATTTCCTTTTGATATGATTATCTGGTGTATTTCTTGCAAGTTTTGGTTGAATTTTGAGTTGTATCTGTTAAACTTTTGTTAAATTTCGTGTTTTGAGGACGTGATTATGCCTAGAGTGCGGTAACGTGAAAATTACCGCCAGTTGAGCGAATTCGACAAGGGTCAAATTGTTAGGTTGCGTGAAGGTGGTTTTTCAATCAGGGAAATTGCAAATCGCCTTAATTGGAATCAATCCACAATTGTGCGTTGTTTTCAACTATGGACTAGGAAAGGTCAGGAATGTCGCAAAAAAGAAAGAGTGGCCGAGGTGAAAGACCGTCATCTTCGCCCAAAGGCTCTAAAAGACCGATTCTCCAGTACCAGGTCAATTGCTGATCACTGTTTAGAGTAATAAAGGTCGTCCTGTAACCCACCAAACTGTTTATTGCCGAATTAGGGCTTTCGGCTTACAATACAATCGATCACACCTTGTGTTACCGCCTACGACCCAACACCGACAGCAACGAGGGACATTATGGGTAGATAACTGAGGAATCCGCATACCCGGAAAGCTCTTCGGCATGAACGGCAGGTTGCTTAAGACACAATATCCCAACAGGATATCGACCGCTTACTGGATTCGATGCCACGAAAAATGAGAACGTGTGTAACAAATAGGGGGGGGGGGGTCAACACATTATTAATAAAAATTGTATTAATCTTTTGGTTCCTCTTTGAAGTTTAATCAATTAATATCGTTCAATAGCTAAACATACCTGCCAAGTTTGTTGAACAAATTCCCAACCCTTCGCAGTGTTGCAATTTCCATCTCACTCAGTAAAATACAACCCTGTTTTTCTGAATTTGTCTATATAGGGTCTGGTATTTGTATCTGTAAGACGGAAGGGACAGGGCACTTTACATTCACTAAACTACTGATTTTCTGTTTATAGTAAATTAGTAATAATGTGACAATTCAATAAGTGATTGTTAAAAAACTGTCGAGTTTTTTTCATTCACGTCAATAATACTTACATATTTAAAAATGAACTAATAAAAAATTGAAAAATTAAAAAGTGGAGGTTAGCTGTCAACGCCGCCCCACGAGCACAATTCAATAGACTTAGGAAAAATTAAATACTCAAAGAAACGGAGTTAGCCGTTAACTTGTCCCGAATCTCCGATGTTTTCATTTTTTTCGCTATAAGCAAATGAGCACAATTGAAAGAAGCACATGCACAATTGAGCACAAAACGAGTTAACATTAAGTTTTTTGTTATAAGGAAATAAGCACAATTGAAACAAACACGGCACAATTAGGCACAAAACGAGCAGAGTTCGATACCAAGGAAAAAATAAAAACTAAAAAAGCGAGAGCAACCGCCAACATGGCTCACAGGATTTTTATCTTTTTTACTACAGAAAAATGAGCACAATTGAAATCAACACAGGTGCAATTCCGTACAAAACGAACATATTTAATACCATGTTTATAGAGTATCAAGTCCCTGAAAAGAATATATTGCATTATGAAAAGGTAAACAAACAAAACAATGAATGGAAACTGATCACAAAAATCGGTACATATTTAATTTTTATCATATAAGGGATCGAGCACAGTTGAAGAAAAATCTCCACATTAAGCAACAAAACGCGCACAATTTTCGTAGACAGAAAACATTAAAAACTCAAAAAAGCGGGTTCGAACTATCAATCCCGCCCCCCGGATATGTTTGTATTTTTTCCGTTATAACCACATGAATACAATTGAAACAAACATACCGCCTAATTGAGCACATAACGAACACATTTCAATGGACAAAGAAAAAATTGAAAAACAAAGAACGATCTCCTGGATGTTTTCATTTTTCTGCTGTAAGCAAACAAGCACAATTGAAACAAACACCGGCACAATTGAACACAAAATGACCACAATTCAAAAAACCTACAAGAAAATGAGAAATTCAAAAAAAGCGGAAACTAACAGTCAACTTGGCCTCGGATGCATTTTCATGTTTTTCGCTATAGGTAAATGAGCACAATTGAAACACAGACAGGTACATTTGAGCACAAGCGAGCACAATTCAATGGACTGAGAAAAAATTGAAAATTTTAAAGAAGCGGGAACTAGCCGTTAACTTGGCCCCCTGGACACGTTTGAATTTTTATCGCTATAAGCAAATGAACACAAATGAAACAAACACTGGCACAATTGAGCACAAAACGAGCACCTAAAACTCGAAAAAGCGCGGGGGAGCTAGTCGTCAACTGGACCCCCCGGAAAAGAGAATAATTGAAAGAAAAATCCGCACGGTTGAGCACAAAACGAGGACAATTTAATGAACTAAGAAAAAATGAAAAACTGTATGAAAGCGTTGAGGGTGGGTGTGGCTAACTATCAATTTGGCCCGACGGATGTTTGAATTTTGTTCGTTATAACCAAATGAGCATATTTGAAACAGACACCGGCACAATTGAGCACAAAACGAACACAATTCAATAAACTTAGAAAAATTAAAAATTCAGAAAAACGGGACCACCAGTCGTCAACTTGCCCCTCACTCCCAGGGAATAGTCATCAGCTAGATCCATCCGGGCGTTTCCATTTTTCGCTATAAGCAAATGAGCACAATTGAAATAAACACCAGCACGATTGAGAACAAAACAAGCACAATTGGATGGACTAAAGAAAAATTGAAAAATTAGAAAAATGCGGGCGCCTAGCCGTCAACTTGCCCCAATATTCTTTCATTTTTTCGCTATAAGCAAATGAGGACAACTAATACAAACACCGGCCTAATTGAGTACAAAACGAGCAAAGTTTAAGGGACCAAGAAAAATTGAAATACTCAAAAAAGGAGGCCCTGGATAGGTTTTCCTTTTTTTTCTATATGAAAATGAGCACAATTAAAACAAACACCGGCACAGTTAAGCAAAAGACGAGCAGAATTCAATAGAGTAAGAAAGAAATGAAAAATTCTAAGAAGTGGAGGCCAGCGGTCACCTTGGCCAACTGGATGTATTTGTTTTTTTCGGTATAAGCAACTGACCATAATTAAAACAAACTCCAGCACAATTGAGTATTAAACGAGCACATTTCATTCCACTAACAAAAAATAGAAAAACTAAAAACAGGGGCTAGCCGTCAACTAGGCTCTCCGGATGTTTTTATTCCTTACTATAAGCAAATGAGCACAATTGAAGCAAACACCGGCAAAATTAAGTACAAAAACGCGTAATTCAATGGACTAAGAACAAATTGAAAAACTCAAAAGTGGAGGGTTATCCGTTAACTTGACCCGCGAAAATTCTTTGGTTATAAGCAAATGAGCACAATCGAAGAAAACGCGGGCAAAATTGAGCATAGAACGACCACAAATTCAATAAACTAAAAAAATTGAAAAAGCTAAAGTGGTGGGTTTACAAACGACGATTTGGAGGTCCTATGTATGAACCTTTAAACAGTTGAAGTATTAGTTCCAGTTCAGTGGTTAAAATACGAGATAATTCATCAATTACGCTATTTAAGTCTTATATAGGCACAAATAGCAACGACGTTAACATGCTGATTTGTAATATAAAATCAACATCATTCTTGTAATGGACTTCAAGTAATGAAGACCCAACTGTGTCCTCGTATTTTTGGTGTGACGAATTAATCACCCAGGATTTCAGCATTTGGAAAAGCATCCTTGAAAGGGTTGGTAGCGGCTAATTCAAAATCACAGATCTTTTTGGCTTCAAATTTGATTGAATATCGTTTAGCAACCATCCATGTATAAGTGGCAGTATCCTTATTTGGCAACAGAGTATAGACAACAGGGTAAACGTCACCGAATCTGTTGGTCATTATACCGTATACTTGACCGAAGAATTGTGATACGATAGAAAACGCTCCAATCCTGCAATTACATTAAAATCCCATAAAAATAAATAATGTGAACAAAGTGTTAAAATTTAGCTATGAACGAGACCCGAAACCGGCCTCGGTCTCGTTCTCGTCTATAACTAATAAAAATAATGATGCACCTTACTCTTTTCTCGATGTTATAAAAAGAGTAAGTGCACGACGAAGTATAAGAAATACTTCGGCACAGCTTGCATCGACCTTTATGGTTTCTAAGGCTGCATGACACTTGAAATCACAGGGTAAGGGGAATGTTTAGAGAATATCTGAATGTTAAAGATTTAAATATCTAGACACTTGTTTACACAACTGTAAAATAACTTAGAGAAACAAAAGTTAAAATACGATAAAAGAAATTTGACTAAATGTATATTAATACTCAAGTTATTACAATTCCAAAGGCATGTATAAGATATACGCTTGTGTAATTAACATTGTAGACATAGCTATATATTTTAACATGGTATAATTCATATATTTAATAAAATGTACACGAGAAAATTTCTATAGAGAAATCAAAATAAATAATCTCTGTTTAGAGACTCTAAATTTTACTTAATACGGGAGTAAATCAAAAAGTGTTCATAATTGTAATAATGTCATGTAACAAAATGCACATGAAATGAAAGTTCAAGTAATAAACCTTTTCACCATAAGAAACTTCATAAAGTTCGAATATTTACATATTTTAGGTTATGTATTAGAGAATTATATTTGAAATCATTTAAGGTAAGTAAAATGTAATTAATTATCAAAACTAAGATAAGTAAAATGTAATTAATAATCAAAACAAAATATTTGTAGTGACAAAGACAAATTTAAATAGAGGTTAGGCCTCTTTATTTTAACAGAAAACGGTAAGGTAAAAGTTTTAATCTCATACTACCTGTAGTATCAGTAACTGAACTAATACAAAGCTACTTAATTTATAGGAATCCTTCAATATCCAGAAAACTGAGACACCCTGCGTTGGAGGATCTCCTAGTGTAGGTACAAAAACAACATGTGGTCAACTTCAAATGTTGTCTTTAACAGACTTCTGTTCCATAAAATTAAATTTGTAGATATTTTTCAATAAGATAATAACTGAGCATCATTATGTAAAGTAGAAGGAAACGAAATATAAAATTCTTGTGATGAGTGTTATTTTACATCATCTGGTTGTGCGACAAGCAACTTTTCCATGTGGAAAATCCGAATGAGAGAAAACACGTCGCCGTGACGCATATTTGACCGGAGCATACTTGACCGGAAAATACTTGACCGGAGAACCCTAGAAAATGCAGTTGTGTTACAAAAAAAGTGAAAATCTAACACGAGGTGCAAAGGAAAATTAAATCCATTAATATCTTGCCATCTTTATAAATATTTGATGGGCTTAAGGAATAAACAACTTCTTCATCCATTATACAACACATCTAGAAATATATTTAAATGTTAATTTAGGATTTATAATTAGAAAATTTACATACCAGGCAAGCACATGAGGCAAAGATAGAAGTTCAAATCAGAATTGCAGTGCCAGATAAGCAATCAGATATCCGAGAAATGAAAATTTGACACTTCAAATAAATTATTTTCCGCCATCTTCGGGATGGACGATCTCTAGCGATTATTCTCAATAATACAGAATTTAGAACCACACCAGTTGTGCTTTTAGAATAAACACTTCAGAAATAACCAATAGGAAAATTTCATATAGATATAATTATTTGTACTATGTAAACAAATTAGCAACTTGTGGATTAAAACTAATAATCCAGAATTGTGCAAGATAAATTCTTATAGAAAATATTATTATATAATAGAGTAATTTTATATTTAAATGTAGATATAAGCATTTATATGCTAATAGTGCCAAGCACAAATGTAACATGCTAAAATATACGCAAAAAGGCATGTTACAATGATAATATTGTATAGTAAGATATTTAAAAATATGTGTTTGAATTTTTTTACAAATCAGGCCTTAAAAACGTTCCACATATAAAAATATTGTTATCGATAACTTTTGCGTAACTAATTACGCCCAGAGTTTAAATATCGTGGTTTGTATTATTCTTAGTGAAATTTACTTCGAATTCATTGTTCAAAAATGTTGAATATTATTAGATATCACATACACAAAGTATTCTTTTCATTCTATTCATAAATCGTGTTTTCATGATTACAACTGCCGTTTGAACTTTTAAGAATGCTTTCCCATGAGAATACACAAGCTTGCATTTTACGATTAACAAAAGGAAGTTGTTCCGTACAAGCTCTGCTCCCCCCCACACAGGACAGCTAAAAAACCCGTTTCTGTAAAATTCCGAAAGCCTCGACTGTACTAACATAAAGTTGGTTGCCGACTAACTCAGTAGGACAGGTGGTGTAAGTGTTGAAAAAGAGTTTCAGAACGCTATCGGGTATGAAATGTGATCTAGTTCGAGAAATACCTTAGACGCCACCTAATCTCGTAGGTTTTCTAGATAAAAGCCCTACAAAGAATAACAAGGGGCTGGCAAAATCTGAGATGAGGAGAGCGATTCTAGCTTAAAAATATATCCGAAAATTATTTAAAGACAATATTACGTTAAACCTAAAAAAACGTAGAACCGTTTAAAACTGCTAACTGAAAAGGCACTTCCTAAAAGCAAATGTTAAATGAGTCAAATACTCAGTAACGTTTTTAGGTAATCGCCACAATTTATTACAGCCAAACTAGTTATACCGTTAGAATAATGGAAAAACTAAACCGAGTATCCAATCTTTACACAATTATATAGGACTTGTTTCTAATTATATCACACTTACGTTTTCGTTAAAATACATAATATAGTCTTAAGCAAGCATTAAAAATCAAATTTATCGCACAGTTGAGTTACTTAAACTAAAAACTTAATCTAAACACAGACGTTCAATCGGTACACTGTCAGTTCATAGATTAACTTATAATTGCTTATTTACAGACCTTCACTCTGTTATAGTTTCAGAATTTTTCTTCTATTTCAGCACCTAACTGGTGATTAACTTATCGTTCCTTACTATTCTGTTATTGACTTTGCCCATCCCAATATGATTACTTCTAACACAGGGTTATTATATGGAACCAATGTGCCCCTTATATTGAAACCGACCCACTTGGCAGAGAGTTATCCGAACATACTTAAGACTACTCAGCCTCGTTCGATTACCTCTAGTCAAGGTAATTGACCTACAAAAGCGGCATGTTTCTAGTCTGGATCTTAAGTACGAAATGCCCTATGAAAAATCAATCAACTCTTTCTAAATCATTCGATACCTCCTCGGCAAACGTCTACAGATGTATTAAGTGTATAAAATACACATACTTCGTGTCGTTTTCTGCTATCACCATATATATTTACTAAAATTTACATATCGTAGACTGAGAATCAGAAATCGAGAGTATACATTTATTTGAGTCAGCACAAAATTGTGTATAATCTGTCTGCGATAAGACCATGAGATCATTTTGCGCTAAAATAAATGCCTTCTTAATCAAACCAACTGAATCACGACTGTACTAATTACCATGGTGGCATCATCTCTAATCTTCAAAAACTGATATATGAATTTGAATATGGATCATATATAATAAAAGATAATTTTACCAATGATCAAAATTATGGTAACACAAAAAATTATATTTTTTAAAGATAAGAACTTAATCATATAGTTGAACTTTACTAATACAGGAACTATTCAAATGAAATATGACTATACGTACTTCTAAGGACCGTCACATCCTCTCTAATTAATCAAATTCTTTTAAAAACCTTGAGTGAATTAAAGAAGTCAGCATGGAGGCAACAACCTAGATGTATGAAATAAATCGTAAAATCGTGTGTAAGTGAATCAATGTATGTGTGTTTGTGTAAGTACGTCTATCTCTATTTCAATGCCGTAGGTGATACGGAAGGTGAGGGGTCGTGAAGCGTCTACCTCCCTACCGTTAAAAGGAGAGAACACCTACGGTGAGCCTAATTTGCCAGAGCAGCTCTGCAGCCACGCTTTAAGGTGAAGTCAAACCCACCAATATAAAAGGGATTGGGGAGTCCTGACCTTGATTAGAAAGCACTCTAAGCACCTCTCACGAACGTCACAAAGTTATATAGTTATGTACATATAGCACATTGGTATAATATATCGGTGTAAGAAACTTTCCTATTGTACTTTTTGGTTTATTATAAGGTACGGAAGTCAAAATTTTAAAACTATAAAATTTTCAAAAACCAACAGACATCCAAATAAGCAAAGCTAGCGAATTCATATGATGAACTTTAGTTCATCAAATATACTACAGCTTCCGTGCGCTAGTGGCTCGCGCCCTAACGGCCTGCACCCAAGTGTTCCGTGCTCTAATGTCCACGCCCCCTAAAAGTTTGCGTTCTAGTGACCTGCGTCTTTTTGTCCCACGCGCTAACAGCGCCGCCGGTATATATTGCAGGATATATTACAAGCATAGGTATGAAAAAAGAGAAGTAGAGGTAGACATAAACCCAGATTAGACTACTGCACTCAGATACTGAAAGGCTGTGAGAATTTCAGGGAAATGTATATGTTAGCTCAGAATAGGAAGCAACAAAAGTATGCATCTAACTAGTTTCAGGACTGAAGACCTAATGATGATGATGAGGATATAGGACACACTAAGACATGAGGAAAAGCGTATATATTAGAAGCGGAGAATGAAAAAGGAGGGGTAGATGTAGACCCAAATTAGACTATTGCACACCGATAGTGAAAGATGTGTGCTGTGAGAATTTCCGGAAAGTGTGTAGGTAATTAAGTAAGTGGATTATGCAGAGGAATGCAAAGGTTTAAGTATATAAACCAAATTAAAAACCATATAGGTAATAATATTTATAATGCTCAAAAAGCCAGCTCAAAGTAGAAAATCGTAAAAAATTCTTCGAATCAACGTTGGGATTGTAAATAGAGCAGGGAAAGAAATGATCTTATTTGATAATTTTGAGTTTTATTTAGAACATATGGTTTTTATAATTCGTAATGACATTTAAGGGAAATCTTACAGAACCCGAAAATAAAATATTAAAGAGGTAATATTGATTATTGAACACATACTTTTTAAACTTTAGGATGAATAGAAAAATAGTCAAAGTGTAATACAAATGGCCATTGTTGATCCGTGTACCCAAATGTTAAAAATATCTAAGCTTGCAATTACGTGAGCTATACTTTTTACCCGAATTAGGAGAGCCAATTTCTTCTCAACCTTTGGTGTGCCGTAAAAAACAAGTGTATACAATCAAATGATTTTATTATTGAAAGTGGTGTGAACTAATGGTTACTTTTCGACATGATCACCTTGGAGAATGAGGCATTTGTCGTACCCGTGGAGAAGCTTTTCAATATCCTCTGCATAAAATCTTGCTGCAATGAATTAGGATAGCTGTTGACGCCGTCATGAAGCTGCTCGTTAGTTTGCAATAGCTCTCACCTAGCCCTCCTAGTCACTTTTTCAGCTCAGGGAAAAGATGGAAGTCACTTGACGCTAGGTCGGTACTAAATTAGGGTGTGTGTAATCGATCACATCCAATTGAAGTTGTTGAAGGGTCTCTTTCTTATGTACCTCTGTTGGGTTACCTTTAAATCCTCGGTACCATTCTAGCAATACACAATCACTCATAAAGTTTTCTCCATGCATGCGGTTCATTCTTCGAAGAATTTCTGCTGCACTATCCCTTTCTGCTTGCAAGAAAGAAATAATATTTCGCAATTTCCCCTTGGCGGGAGAATCAATCGAAGTTGTTATATTTACGTAGCTGTATCTTAGCTCAAAATGTCGTCATAAACTAGGGTGTGGCAGATCGTAAGATGGGAAGGACGCGCAGTCGCTCGCTGCTTACAGCGGCCACCTACCATTCATTTTATGTTTACGGTAAGGAATCTGAAGTTGAAAAAAAAACGGTTTTCGTGTATACAGAACAGACAAAACTTCATAATAAAGTTTGAGAACCGTTTCAATTTTGTATTATTATTAGTTCAAATTATTATCCAAAAATTATGCTGATTAAATTTTGGACGATAACTTAAATAAAATAAACCCATATGCATATCTAATCAGCAAGTAGCAGGTGTATGAAATATATTTATTTTCGAGTCATGAACAGAAAAATTAGATTTGTTGTTACTATGTATGTATAAAATAATAGAAAAATGAAATTTCGTCATACAATTAAACTCAAGATTATTTTATCTCAATCGTCTCCGACTGATTGTAGTATTGCCACACAACTTCATATCAGTACTAAAAATCGGAATTTAAGCATTTACGTCATATTTATTTATTCATCAGAGTATTTATTCATTAATAGGCAATGAGCTTTGCTTTCGACTACATTATTGTATATATCTAATCCAACTGGTATTGGTAATAAGGGCGATTAGTCAGAACAGAGAGCAAATTATTTGGGCCATTCGGTTTTTTTTCGAAAATAAATTTAAAACACTGTATTTTGCTTTTTTATGTTTTTGGGGTCAACATTGATAAAAATAACTTAACCTACGCAATACATTTATTTTAATTTAATCAAGTCACTCATAATCATTTTCTTCGCTTTCTTTATCATAGTTTGGTTCTGACAAGAGTCTTTAGTAAGTCTTCTTGGGGGTTAGTTTGTATTCCATACAGCTAATTCTTCTGTTACGCGTCCAGCATTTATTAGTTTAAGTAAGTCTTCTTTATGTTGTAATATAGGTAATGGATTCTAATAAGCAGGTTGTAGCTCTACGGGAGTAATTCTTGGACAGCCCTTCCCGATGACATAAACCTTTTTTAGACGGATGTATGGTCATACCTATAAAATAGAATTGCGGAGCATTCTTTTTCACCTTTGATACTTTTAATATTAAGTAACAAAATTTTCTGACCGTTCGCATCTATGTTGCGGGTTTTAAGCATGTAAATCATAAAAATCATTGAATTTAAGAAGATGAAGTTTGTAAGCCACTTTCGTTTAATGGTTATGGTCTTTTTGGCGTTAGAGCAGATTTATATCTACACTTTCCTTCATTCAGAGAGTCTATTTATATTTCCTGGCTGATGCAATTACCGTATGCATGGAATCACATTTTATGTGTGAGTGGCGTGATTCTAAAAACTTAACTTCTACTGTCTTTAAAGTAGTTATATTTTAAGGGTATAAAACAATATAGCAGTTAGGTTTTAGGGTTCCGTAGCTTATAAGGTATAACGGAACCTTTATAAGATCACTCTCGTGTCCGTCCGTCCGTCTGTCACATAGGTTTTTCTCGAAAACTATGTAACGTAGGAATTTGAAATTTAGCACTATGCTAGGTCTTTATGGCGCGCACAGAAAATAGAAAAAAATATTTTTAGATTAAATTGGCGGGGTTATTTAGGTCAAAAGAAAAAAGTTTTAATAAATGTATCGTGTGAGGTATCATTTGAAAGAGGATTTTAAAAGGCTTCTAAAAATATTTTTTTTATAATTTTCGGTCCAGTAGTCTTCATGATATAGAAAATGTGCCAAAAATGACCTCCCCCCCCCGTTCTCCTACATTTCCAAAGCTAAAATTTTGATTTTAATAGGAATAGTGTCAATGAGTCATAGATTATCGGAAAACTGCAGATTTTTTTGAGTGTAATAGTTGCTGGGAAAATTCTTTTTAAACAGAGTAATAGACAACGTATTTACTAATGTACCAGTACAATGTGGGACAATATATTCATTTTTCAGTTATCACAATCAAATTAGGATAAGATTTAAATATACATAAAAAATAAAAACAACTTAAATTGGTTTATTGATTGCTCACTTTACTATTGGTACGGAACCCTAATTGTGCGAGCTCGACTCGCTCTTGGCTAACTTTTTTATTCTTGTTTCACCCCCACATGTGTCAGGAGAAATTAAAATTTCTGAGACTGGAAGGAAGAGAATACAAAATGAATGCTATTTCATTACGTGTATCGGTGGCGGCTTTTCCATCTCTAACATAAATGGCTAAGTTATATACACAAATTGTTCTTAAATAATAAAATAAAGATACGCGTGAATACAACAGTTGCAGTACACATTTAAAATCAAAAGTGGCGGTAATAAATATTGAAACATAATTACATCTTACTTTATCATTATCTTTAACTTCATTACATTGGTTTCTTTCTAATTAAGCGAAGCTTTGCTGTCTCACACTTACGTTTGTCAATAGCAGATGCTTGGCCATATTTGGTACATGTAGCGCAAAGATCCTGTTTAGGTTTAAATGAGAAATTATAATTATTACAAAATACACGACGATAAGTTTTCTCTTTCAACTCGGTAAATATTATTTGTTTGGCAAGAATCATTTCGATACAAAGTATACATTTTTGCAATGGATAAGTATTGTAGCATGCCATTTTGCCAAGGGCAAATTGCCTTGTTCCAGTTAAGTAAACTTTTCAATTTTAGCTTGACCGACCATGTCTCTCCTACCTGAGTTTATTCTAGACTATAGTTCTGATATAGCTTAAATATTAATAAATTGAAGTCCTCAGAATGTATTTCTAATTCAGAAATGAAATGGGTCACCGAAAGAGCAACCCATGACCCAGTGACCCAAATACGTATGTGACCCACGACCCAGTGACTCATTGACCCAAATTGACCCGGTGACCCAAATTGCTCGGGTGACCCAAATTGTCCCGGTAACCCAAATTGACCCATGGACATCATCAAAGATATAAATTCATCTTATAACCTACGCTTATCAAATATTGATCCATGCTATATTCTTAAAATTCCGTTTTTAAAGATTCTGAAACAATGAGTTGACTTTCTACGGCATCAGCCTTGAGTCGTGCCCTGAGTGTTATTTCCAGCCCAAAAAATGTCTCTCCGACTCAGCAGATGAAGCTGGAATTACTAGAATTTTTTGACAATTTTGCTTAGAAATGGGTACTTCTTTTTATTAACACCCCACCATTTTAATGGAACAAATCGTGCTTCATCATTATCGTTATCGCCATTAAAAGGACCAATTAAACTTTTATAAGTGTGCTCTTCGTTGCATATAAAATTCTGCAGCTCTTATTCGGTCTGCTATTTAAAATCTAAAGTGCGTGTAGAAAGTCACTAACTGAACCAGTAACTTTATATATAATCTTGTGAATGTACTTAATAAACTGACCTGAAAGTTCACTAAACTACGGCTTTACCTAGAGAAAGCCAATCTGTTACTTTATTAATTTGGGTCACTGGATCAATTTCGGTCATCGGGTCAATTTAGGTTACCGGATCAATTTGGGTCGCCGGATCAATTTGGGTTCGTACACATGACCCATTGACCCGGTGACCCAAACAAAAAATGGCCACTTGGACCCACTAACCCACTTGACCCATGACCCATTTCATCTCTGATTTCTATTATATTTAACTATTTAATACAATTAAAATAGCATAAAACATATGTACATTTGGCTATGGTGTGCATTCCTTTAATTTCATTGACAGTGAGAACCATTGCATAACAGGTGGATTTGATTTCTTTCAATTCTTTAATAATTCCAGTATTCGTCTTATTTGATTGTCTTATCTTGGGTATTATTTGTAATTTACCGGATGGTTAATTTTGTCCATTTCCTTCTCTGATATAGAATGATCTTTTCTTAGTTTCGAAAAAGTTGAAGTTTAACATAAGTGTTTCAATAAATGTATTTTGTTAGTTCTTTATAAAAATAATTCTGTAGCATTTATGTCTGGATAAGTGGCGGTTGGCTGAGCTGCTATAAACTTATTTCCATGATTAAAATGGTAAAATAAAATTGGATTTTGATTTCTGTTTTACGTTGAGATGTGCTGCCATTATAGGCCTAGTATATTTCAAAGTTTTATGGCTGAGTTCTATAGCAAAGTTTTAAAGCGGAATTTTACGAAGGATCTTAAGTATTTTAAGGCAGGACTCAAAAGCATATATTAATAAGTTTATTTCCGTTTCTTCAATTTGGTTTGATTTTAAAATGCCAGATCAAAGAGTACCTATAATGTTTGGTTTACCTCGAACTCAGATATGTGTAATATCGATTTTTATCTAAAATAACCTGTCGTAAATTGTTTAAATAATTTGTAAGAACGTAATGTAGTAAAATTTTCAGTAATATAAAGAAAAGGATTGGTAAAATGAACACCGGCGGATCAACAACTGGAAGATACTTTACAGTAAAAATTAAAATGATTTGTTTTGAGTGATTTATGAAAGACCCATATGTATAGATTCAGTAGTTAAGTTGCATGATAGGATTCTTGTGTGCAAGTAATTTTAATTTGAAGGTTTTTTTTTAGCAAACCTACACACAGATTTGTCATTACACAGGTAAAGTAAAACATACTGAATTTAGTTACGTTTAATACGATTTTAAGAAAACTAATATTGAAATAGATGACTCCTAAAAGTAATTGGTGTGCACATTAATTATGAGGAAAGTTTAATTAGAAAGTTGTTAATGAATGACAATGAAATGAGTAAGGTTTGTTTATTGGAGACCAAAGTCGAGAATTACTTCGAATATGTGTTGTGAGAAGGTAATTGGGGCACTTAGTAATTATAACGAAGGTTTAATTAAAAGGTTATGAATGAGTGATATCATAGGTTTAGGATTTGTTTTAGAGACCAAAGAAAATTACTTAGAATATGTGTTTGTTACGTGCCAAATTTGGCACTAGACATTCCTTAGTTTAATTTTGATGTGCGGGAGTTTCGCGCCCTAAATTTGAAAGACTTGGCGTGTATTTCCGTCACGTCAAAAGTGCATTGGACGAACTTCGCACCGACGCGTGTGGGAGAGGAAGGAGTGGGATTTTTCCGAGAGACGCTGAAACGTGTTTTTTTGCCTTTGAACTTCGAGTGGAGTGGTCGTGTCTGGTATCGTATCTTTATCTTACTATGTAGATTCCCTTGCCTTTGATTATTCGTTCCTATAAATCTGATCCTGCCGTTCTCTACATACAGGAAGAAGATTAATCTGGATACAACCTGGGAGCAGCCCACGACCGCCGTCGCTAGCCGGAGCAATCCCGATGGACGTCGCAGACGCCATCTTTAACTTATTCTGTAGGAAGCTGTACCTATTTATGTAAGTACCTTATTGTTTATAATTCATTTCTAACTTTTTATATATTTCGTCATTTACGGGTAATAATTTGCCTATTGTGTGACGTCATTGACAGATGGGCGCGCTAATTTCTGCATTGTAGATTAGCGATACCAACTGCCTTTGCGTCTAGTATACCTCGTTTGCGGGATTGTAAGATGTTTTGAAAAAGCTATTTCGAATATTAGTTTTTAAAATATTGTTAGTTGTATTTAAAAGTTTGTTTGTAAGGGGTTTATTCTGAATGATTATACCTGTATGATCACAGCGGTTTCATTAATTCTAGAAGATAAGAATCCAGAAAAACGATCGGAGAGCTACCAAAAATTAGGCGTGTGCAATTAGAAACATTTATCATAGCAATTTTTATTGGCGCTCAACGTCGAGAAATTTGCTTTACTAAAACTGCTATATTAGCGCGTTTGCCCGCTTTTCAAGCAAAATTGCAAGGAGTAAAGGCCATCGAAACTAAATTTTATAAGCATCAAAATCAAGTGTTTGAATTCAACTTTAAGGTTAAACAATCTAAAGAAAAGGTTCAAGATTTTCAATCTTCATTCAACGATGTGATTGATTTTATACGCACCCGTTATATTGAAATAAAAGGAAAATTAACACTGAAGCTAACTGCTGCCACAGCCAGCCTGGCAGCTGCGTTCACGGATTTGCATTATTTAAAACCCCTGGATATCACTTCATTTTCAGGGCGCATATAGAAAACTGGGATCCATTCATTTTCCTCTATCGTATTTGTACCTCCGCTTCTATGTGTAGGACGAAACCCTGGCTCTTATAGCCGATCTTCTCTAGAACCTGATTTATACAACCAAGCATTGGAAACCCGTTACGACTCACCTCGCAGACTTACCAACTACTACTTAAATAAGATTTTGCAATATATGCAAACTGGTTCTCTCACTCACTTTACAAACCTCCATTTCAGTGCAGTGAGTACGTTGACAACATGGTTGATTTTCTTTTTTTTCGCTCAGTTATCACAACTTGGATTTTAAAACCCAAAATGCGTGCGATATGCAGGTTGGATCTGAAATTCCACATGCTCTAAATTGTTTGAATTTTTAGGATTGCAAAGCCAAACGCAAGAACTTCACTCTGATTTAAAAACAGAAAAGATTGTGACTTCAGTTTTTCGTTTTAAGTCGAATTCGTACAAATATTTTTTGATTAAAAACTCTAACGCTCCAGTTAAAGACTACACCAATAACTTTTGTCCCCATTGTAATAGGAATCACAAAATTTACGGTTGCACCTCTTTCAAAATTTGAAGTGTCGACGAACGTTATTTAATGTAAATCTCAAGGCAAATGTAACACGTGTTCCTCCAGTTGGCATCATTCTTTACTACATAAATCTCTTAATAGAAATGTGACAACTCAATCACACCAAACCACAATCGTTAATGCTCCCGAAGTCGCAAACTCACAAGAAGTCGTTTCTATATGTAACGTTTCTCATACTCTCGGTAACCATGTGATACTACTGGGTACTCTACAAGTTAAAATATTAGACGCCCATGGTAATCTATAGTCCGCATGTTGTATCTTAGACACCGGATTTTAAATAAATGCTATATCCGTTTTATGCGCGGAAAGACTTGGTGTTCAACGTAGTCAGGATTCCATACAAATTTCAAGTGTATCTGATATTCCCATCAACTCTAAAGGTTTATTACACTGTGTAATTTATTCTAAAAATTCTCCTGCGCAAAGTCGTTTCCAAACTTCGATATTTCTAGAAATTACTGGAAATATTTCAAGTTGTTCCGTACCTCAATCAATTTACGCAAAATTTCGTAATTTAGCCCTAGCTGATTGTGATTTCCATCGATCTACACTAGTAGATGTTTTATTAGGTGCAGATAGATGTTCGCCAATTTTATTTAGTAATAATTAATTATTCCAGGAAAACCTGCAGTTTCCATCAATTTCGGCTATATGCTAATGAATCAGGTTCCGACTATGGAAAGTATTTCTTCTTGTACTTCGCTATCACGAATTATATAAATTTTGAAAAATTGAACATCCCGCAAATCCTAGTCCTGAAGATGTTTATTGCGAACAACATTTTATAGACACCGTTAAAGTGCGATGAAATAATTTCACTACCATTTATTAAAATGTTACCTCTCTCGGTAGTAATCGTCATGTGGTTATTAAAAGTGATCTCGATTTAGAATCTCGTTTGGATTGCAATCCTGATGAGAAAATCGTATTCAACAGCTTTTTTCAGGAATATTTGTCTTTAGGATATATGAATATTGCTGAAAATTTCTTGCCATATGTGCAACCTCATCATACTGTCCACAAACTCACGAGCAGCACAACTAAACTCCGTGTTGTATTTAACGGATCCGCCCCTGATAATTCTGGGGTCTCCTTGAATGAACGTTTGTAGACGGGCCCTAAATTACAAAAAAGACTACCTGAAATAATATTTGAATTTCGATCACATGCTGTTGCTGTATGTGCTGATATTTGTATGATGTACCGTCGAAGTTTGGTAGATCAAAAGGATTGCAAATTTTAACACATTTTTGGCATCCTTCTTCTGAGACATCTGTGCGCGAGTATGAACTCAAAACCCAGCTATGGTCTCTCACCCTCGTCTTTCGTTGCGCAGCGTGTTCTCCAGCAGTTAGTTAAAGATGAAGAGTCCCCTTACTCTATGGCATCCCGTGCCCTATCAAATAATACATATATGGCGCAGGTTCTATTAACGCTGCCAAACAACTCCAAACTGAATTAAAAACCCTCTTATCACCCGGAGAATTTGGACTTCGTAAATGGTCCGGCAACTCGACTGCAGTTCTAAAGGATTTTGAGAAAATTAATTTAGAGACCTCATTATTCTTCTCTGCTAATGTCAGTGGTATTAAAATTTTGGATTTAGTATGGGACCCCGCTCTAGATAGTTTCACCTACCACACCCTTCCTTTTGAAGGACCTCCTACTAAACTATTGTTCTTTTATATATGGCACGTATTTTTGATCCGCTAGGGTGGTTATCACTTATTAGTTTTATAGTTAAATCTTTCTGCAACGGCTATGGTCGCAGCAGCTCGATACTCGACTGGGATGACACCCCGATGATATCTGGTGTTGTGAATGGAAAAATTTCTGTAATCAATTTTCAATTTTGTGTCGGATCAAAATTCCGCATAGATTATTACGGATTAATGGCATTTACCACTTGTTAGACTTTTGTGACGCTAGCAAAAAGGAATATGGTGCGTTCGTCTACCTACATGTATCTTTTGAAACCTCTATCTTTTGCAATTTATTGCAAGCCAAGTACAAAGTTGCACCTCTAAAATCTCTTATAATACCTTGCTTAAAGCTATCTGCTGCTTTGTTGCTTTCTCAGTTGATTCACTCAATTACTTCCAACCCATTTGATTATCCTTTAGAAGAGATAAAATTATACTCCGACTCTCCAGTTGTTATTGTTAACAGTTTTGTAGCAAATCGTGTCAACCGCATTCTCGGGCACACTAATTTATCACAATGGAACCACATCCGGTATTTGAACCCCGCAGACATCTCATCTCGCGGTTTGCCCCACTTTACAACTAATTTACAGTAATTTATTATGACATGGATCCATCAATGATTATGATTTATTTTCTTTTAATAATATCGAGATTTTACCTCTACAAATTGAACAAATTTCTAAAATATAATCCCCTTTTGCTATGTTGGTAGCATCTACATGTGATTTATCTGAGTTCATCAGTACATTTTCTTCTCTCAGTAAGCTGCAAAACCGTCTGGCATACATATATTGCTTTACTAATAATTGCCGACACCCTAAAAAAAATTACTTGGTCCAACTTCTGTTGATGAACTTCAAGCTGCATTAGAGGCAAGTGTTTAACTCGTTCAACAACAGTACTTCGGTTCAGAAATTAAATTATTAGAAAATGACCAACTTCTACCTTGTTACATGCGTAAGCTATCCCCATTTCTTGACCCCTATGGCCTCATTAGGGTGGGCGGTCGTCTTCGGCATTCCTTGCTGTCTTACATAAGTAAACATCCTTTGTTAATGCCCAAGCCGGCTTCATTATGTCTTCTCATATGTAATCATTATCACGTTTCATTGCGGCATCCTGGCCCCTCTACTGCACAAGCTGTCATTTCTAGACAATATTGGATCATATTTGCTAAGACACCGTATTCATAAATGTTTAATTTGGGTTCGTTTAAGCACTAAACTTCCTCAACCTATAATGGCTGATTTACCTTCCTCGCGTATACGCATTACCCGTACATTTGCTCACATCAATGTTGATTTTATAGGCCCCTTCCCTCTAAAATCTTCTACTCGTAGAAATGCACATATTCTCAAAGGTTACTTATGTATTTAGGTTTGTTTATCAACCAAAGCCATTTATTTAGAGCTTGTATCAGAGCTTTGCACTGATGCATTTATGTTTTACCCGATGCGTTTCTCGCGGCGGTCTACCTCACTCTGTGCATCACGTGTAATTGAAGAAAGCGTTCGGTTTTTAAGGGGCCATCATAACGATTTATTGTCTGCCCTTGCCTCGCGTCAAGCCAAATAGATTTTTAACCCTCCTTATGCCTCAAATTTAGGCGACATTTAGGAGTCTGATATAAAATCAGCTAAACTGCTCTTAACACGTACTCTTGGAAGGCAATCTAAAGTTTTGAAAAACTTACTACAATGTTCACCCATATAGAAGCTGTTCTGAATATAGTCGGCCTTTGTGCCTTCCTTCCTCCAATCCGAACGACGATATCGACTGACTCACTCCGGAACACTTTTTGATTAGTGGTCCAATTTTAAGTCTTCCCGAAGTTACATTTGACGAATTTCCTAACCTGCATCCTTGGTGTCACCGTATTTGCTAATTTACTCAGTTATTTTGGCGACGCTGGTCTAAGGAGTATTTACATACGTTCATTAAGCAAAACAAATGGAATCGTCCTTAAAATTTTTTTAAAAATTGGTGACCTAGTTCATATTACAGGAATTAATACCAGCCCTTTAGCTCGGCCTCTTGGCCGGGTTACCAAATTATTTCCAGGCCATGTCTGAATCGTTTGCGTGGCTTTGATTAAGATTACCAGCGGTGATTTTATTCGTCCGATAAATAAACTTCTCCCTCGCCCCCTTCATTAAATTCAATTTAATTTTTACTTTTTTTATTTTGCTTCATTTAGTTTAATTTTTACTATGTTCTCTCCTCCTCCCTCTTCTAAACCCGAAAAACGGCAGGATAACCGTTCCCTTAGTTGGGAAGAAATGCCTAACTATTATTATTTCCCTTTATGTTATTTAAATACCCCTTCTTCCACGTTCTTAAAATTCTTTAACTTTAGGTGGGCAGAATGTTTGCGCCGTTCCCAGATCAGCGTGCATATCCACGATATTATCGCACGGTCAGCGTATTTATTGGTTTGACAGACGTTCGTGATCACTCTCATAAAAGGTTGTATATTAATATCCTTGCATATCCTAATTATTTTCCTCTTACTATTCACCTATCCAGCCTTGTGGATTTTGGATTAGTGTTATTCATAGACAGAAATTAGTGCTACTCAAAAACAGTACCGTGTGACGTTCCAGTGATGCATCACAATAGATAGAACAGTTTTGGTGAGTGACTTTCATCGTGCATATTATTATCAATGTTTACATTTCTAACAGTCAGCCCTAAACTACAGACTACTTCTTTCTCTATAAAACAATTTTTGTGGTCCTTCGGGCCGGTTAGTGCTACTCAAAAACTGTTCCAGAGGGAAAGAAGTGGACTGTAATTTAGGGGTGAGAGTTAGTTGTGTAAAAATTGAAATAATATGCACGATAAGAAGTCACTCACCAAAACTGTTGCACCGAAGTTCTATCTATTGTGATGCATCACTGGAACGCCATACGGTTCTGTTTTCAAGTAGCACTAACTTATGTCGATGAATAGCACTAACTCGAAATCCACAAGATTGGATAGGTAAGGAGTAAGAGAAAAATAATTAGGTTATGCAAGGATAATAATATATAACGTAATTGTGAGAGTGATCTCAAACGTCTATCAAACTAATAAATTCGCTGACCATGCGATAATATCGGACAACTCCGTGTACACGTGCACTGAACCGAGAGCGGCGCGAACATACTGTCCACCTAAAATTAAAGAATTTGGTATCGCGGAAAGAGGTCTATTTAAATGTGTCTTCGAATAAATACAAGTATTAGCGGTTTCATTTTTAAAAATAATCGGCCTGCCAGAATATTAGACTGTGAAAGCATTGTTTATTTTGACTGCTAAATCTACATGTTGTTACGGGCCAATTCAGCACTACGACACCAAGGGACGGATCGGAATCCGTGCGCGGCCTAGCTCTAGCCGGCGAGGGGTGGGTATGATAAAAGTCGTAGGTCGGGATTGCTAAATGCCCTAAGATGACAATTACAATGGGTCGTAAACTTGGTAGTATGCCAAAAATCGGGTATGACGGCAAAATCAGGTGGGCACCACCAGTAATGTCACTGTGTTAGATATAATCGGGGTCTCGTTACTGGTCCAGCAAACGCCCCTGCACTTGTTATAATAAGAAAATATGATGTTAAAGAAAACTCACGGTGTAGAATGTACTGATTCATCCTACTCACGCAAATTACTACAACAGAATAATGCACCTGGATTATACTCTTAACTCTATTTACAAACACATGGCTGAAAAGAACACATTAATTAAGTACAGTAAGTAACATGAACAAAGGTGTATATAAGCAAATGTAGGTACGGCGTATATGGAGTACGCCACAACTACGATCAAATTAATTATGATAACTAACCAAAAGTAACAACTAAGTGTAAGTTCACACTGGCCAGGGCTACCAAAGATATACTTGTGAGTACAATTATTTCTAAGATGGGGTAGGTTGAATGCACCTGGGCCTCACGACAGTACGGGTTCTTAGGTTTGACGACCAAAAGAGTGTAGACTATAGCCCGAAATATCACGCGTGTTACACCGGGTGCATGCAAACCTCCGGTAACAATGTGGACGGTAGACGTAAGTCTACTTGAACTATCTAGGCGCTACAACTGGTACAGTCTTACGTTGCGAAACAAGTGGTACAATTTGGAAAAGTATCGCAGCTTTAAAATTTTACGGACTAATCGATATACAATGCGCACACAAGCGGCTTTCTGTTTTACACTGTTGACTACAGTGAAAGTAGGGTAAATACGGGGCGAAACACACTATCTACTTTTAGCTTCACTGGCGGTAGATGCAAAAGAACATTCTATAGTTCAGGGTAAAATATCCCAATACCAGCGTGCGAACCAGTTTGGTCACTTAGTAACGACTACAGTGCAACGCTTAGCTTGAAGGGTTTGTGGGGTGAATCAGATCACTATAGACACAGCGAGGAGAATGGGTGTCGGTATAATGCAACAGCCCAACTAAGTTTATCATAGGTGTGTGTTAATTCATCAGGTTCCCGACTAAATCGGTTGATTACAGCATACGGCAAATCTAATCTGAGGTCACTTTTCTTTCATCCAAATAAACTCCCACTATGAATTGGCATCTTACAGGCATAACAATGACGGTATATAACATCGGATGTTAGAGTGGACCTACAAAAGATTAATTAAACACACCCCAAACGTAAAACGCGACTCGACACTTTTTTAATTAATTTGACAATCCTCTCCTGTCACTTTCTAGCCTTCTTCGCAATTTTGAAAAAGTGTACAGTTTACTTGACTGTCCTTTATCACAAATTGGCATGTTTAATATGCTCGCTAAAGTAAACTATACAATACTAAACGTTGAATTAAACCGAACGTTACACCTCCCTTACGTTAAGACGAAAATCCCATTTTCGGCTTGAGTAACCAAAACCTAAATCTAAAGAAAAACAACCTGAGAACACAAAACAAAAGAAAAACATAAAACCAAACCAAACCGGTTGACACGATTTGCTACAAAACTGTTAGGTAAATGCGTAAAGGTCCTTAACCAGGTAATGACAACTGGAGAGTCGGAGTATAAGTTTATCTTTTCTAAAGAATAATCAAATGGGTTGGAAATAATCGGGTGAATCAACTGAGAAAGCAACAAAGCAGCAGATAGCTTTAAGCAAGGTATTTTAAGAGATTTTAGAGGTGCAACTTTGTACTTGGCTTGCAATAAATTGCAAAAAATAGAGGTTTCAAAAGGTACATGTAGGTAGAAGAACGCAACATATTCCTTTTTGCTAGCGTCACAAAAGTCTAACAAGTGGTAAGTGCCATTAATCCGTAATAATCTATGCGGAATTTTGATCCGACACAAAATTGAAAATTGATTCCAGAAATTTTTCTATTTACAACACCAGATATCATCGGGGGTGTCACCAGTCGAGCATCGAGCTGCTGCGACCATAGCCGTTGCAGAAAGATTTAACTATAAAACTAATAGGTGATAAGCACTGTTACGTCTTCTGTACCTTATTTTTAATACTGTAAGTTAGGATATTTACCTAAGTTATTCAAATACATTATAAAGCGCTACGGCGCATGCACCTCGTTCACCCTTAGTTTTGTACGTAAAAGAGGGAGAGTATTATGCGAGTACCGGTTGACGATGCACGCACGCTTGTATTTTCAATAAAGGAATAATGTACTTTCTCGTTTATTCATTATGATTACATCGTAAATGTACGCGATCGTTGTGAGGATATAATTGTTTATCGTCACAAACATACTGGTTCATATCATCGCCGGATTATCTTTAATTACAATGGTACTTATTCAATAACACGGTCAATATTGCGCGCCAAATATATAAGCCAAGCGTGTCTATACAGATCAATATTATAAGCTCGTCTCACTCGTTATTGTGAAAAGTGCTATAGTGGGATTGCTCTCTGCGCTGTACCTGTTTCGCTATTTGATCTCGTCTACACAGCTGTTGCTAACGGATATTTACGTTTGTGCATCAAGCATTCAAACAGCTATTTCACTCACTCAACTGTAACTGCAACACACGAAATTCGAAGCTTTGGATGTATGTCGTTGATTACTGGTTCCTGTCAGTATTGATGCGAGGAATATCACAATAAAACATCAATTCAAGGTTAGATCGTTCTTTATTTTCTTACACTGAATTTTTATAATCATGTCTCCTAAAAAAGGTGGGTTTGCTTCAACTTCGGAGCAAATTAAAAAGTATCACAGCAAGTGTACGTATTTAAAACGCACATTGTGTATTTTAAATAATTATTGCGATGAACCTCGAACAGCATTGAGCTCTGAAGTTTTAATAAAATTTCCCGACAATTTGAAACTTGCGTTAAATTATTTGATGCGTTAGAAGAATTTCTTGAAGAAATATACGATGTGGAATTTGATACAGAATTTGAAGACATTTTTAGCGGGAAATCGATTATCAATGCTGAGTTTGCGAAATTGGAAACTAAATATAGGGCTCTTAGTGGTACGCAGCCACAGTCTTGAGTTCAAGGTTCAATGCCACCTCACAATCCGCGTAATCGGGTAACTAAATTGCCTTCAATTGTATTACCAAATTTTAGTGGTAACTTTCACGACTACATTTCTTATCGAGAGACCTTTAATTCATTGATTGACTCTGATGAATCATTAACGGCTATCGATAAAATGAGATACTTAAAAAGCAGTTTGATTGGAGAGGCTGCGGATGCCATTAAATGTTTAGAAATAACTTCTCAGAATTACGAACACGCAAAACAAATTTTGCGGGAAAGGTATGAAAATGAACGAGTAATTGTAACTAATCACGTACGGTCACTTTTTGAATTAAGCGCGTTAAATAAAGAGTCATACCAAGGGATTAGAACTATTTTAGATAGCGTTGCAGAGCACGTACTTTCTCTTGCTGCTATGGGTAGGCCCGTCGAACAATGGGATGATCTTTTAGTTTATTTGATTACCTCAAAGCTCCCGATTTCTACCAGGAGCGAATGGGAACATAAATTAACATCTTCTAATCTACCAACTTATAAAATGCTTAGCGAATTTTTAATTCAAAAATGTCATGCTCTAAATGCTATTAGCTCTCGTGAAGGAAATGTTTCTTCTAACAAACAAAAGCATAATTATAAATCCGCGTCCTGCAGTTTGTCAGTGAATAAGCCAGGTAATTGTAATTATTGCTTAGAAAATAATCATTTTACAAATCAATGCCCTTTCTTTCTAAAACTCGCCGTGGAAACACGTATAAAAAATGCACGTTCAAAGGGTTTATGTCTTAACTGTTTGAGGCGTGGACATGCAACCTCAAGTTGCAAATCATCAAGTTGTAGAAAATGCTCCAAGCCACACAATACAATATTGCATTTGGGCGCTACAAGTGCGAGCGGAAATGACCGCTCTGATGACCAAGGTGGTCATGATTACAGCGAAACTATTGAAATGGCTAACATAAATGTAAACACATCTCAACAAACTGGTGCAGTTTCACGTGCAACCAGTAATGCCTTCTACGTATGGCAAAACCCGTGCTATGTAATTTTATCAACTTGCGTGGTTGAAGTTAGGGATAATTCTGGTGGCTATCGTACCGCCAGGGCTCTCCTTGATTCAGGGTCACAAATCAATTTAATGACGTCAAAATTGTTGAAAAAACTCGAACTGAAAACTAATCGAATTGAGCTGCCTATTAAGGGCATTAGTGACAAAATGACTAATTCGTCATTAGTCACAAAGACTAAAATCAAATCTAAAATCAGTAGCTTTTCGCTAGATCTCGACTTTTATATTCTGGAGAATATTTCATCTAATCTGCCAAGTAAATCCTTTGACCCAAGCAAGGTCAATTTACCTTCGCATCTACAACTGGCAGATACTGAGTTTTATAATTCCGGAGATATAGATATACTAATCGGTGCCCAAGTGTTTTACCAATTGTTATGCATTGGGTCAAATATGCACAAATAACAAAAATATTACACTTCAAAAATCAGTTTTTGGCTGGATTTTATCTGGTTTGTTAACTGAAAAATACGCCCAAGACAACTCAACCGCATTATGTAATTTAAATATATTACAACAGTTAGATCAAAATTTGGTCAAGTTTTGGGAAATTGAAAATGTCACACGCGAGTCTTCGATTTCTCCAGAGCAAACTCTATGCGTCCAACATTTCGAAAAAACCATTAAACGCGACCACGACGGTCGGTTTATTGCGTCATTACCTTGGAAGGCTGATCCGAACAGCTTAGGAAGCTCTTTAGAAATTGCGAAAAAGCGTTTTCTAAATTTAGAACGCAAATTATCCAAAAACTCTGAAGTCAAACGCGACTATGACAATTTTATACTTGAATATTTAGAGCTGGGTCACATGAAAGAATTAAGTAGTATTGAAGGCTGCTTAGATAAAGGTTATTTTTTACCTCATCACGCGGTCTACAAAACCGACAGTTTAACGACGAAAACTCGTGTTGTATTCGACGCTTCTTGTAAATCATCCACCGGTATATCACTTAATGATGTTTTAATGTTGGGTCCGGTTTTGCTAGCCGATCTTTTCAGTATGTTAATACGATTCAGATTTTACAAATTTGTATTATGTACCGACAAAACATAATTTCTTCTCCACACGGTATCACCAACTTCAAAATCTGCGGGACGCCTTCGTAAATCATATTTGATTTTGGCGCGATCATATGCCACTTTAAGTCTCTTGACAATATCATCATAAATTTTCTGCATCGCAGCAGAACGCGATAGGAGATCTTTTCGATCAGCAAAATCAACACCATTTAACTCACGAGAATTATCAGGTACATCGGGACTTCCTTCAAGATTCATCTCACGACCAAAATTAGCAAAATATGGCGACATACCGGTAACTTCATGAATAGCCGTACGTACGGCGCAAGCTACTTTAGGTAAATAACGATCCCAATCTTTGTGATGATCTTTCACATACGACGACAACATAGTCTTCAAAATTCTATGTACTCTCTCAACCGGATTCGCTTGAGGATGATAATAAGCATTAAATATTATCTGAATTTTATACGAGGAGGTTAACTTGCTGAATTCCTTAGAACGAAACTGAACACCATTATCGGTAAGTAAATATTGCGGAGCACCAAACACTAAAATAACATTTTCTTCAAGACGTTGCACCACAGCTGAAGCTGTAGCAGAACGCAACGGGAAAAACAATGAAAATTTCGTAAAACAATCGGTAACTGACAAAATATAGCAATAACCTCTAGAAGAACGCGGTAACGGACCTATAATATCACAAGATACCATCTGCCAAGGTTTCTTAACAATGGGGTGTCTGGACATCAGACCTGCAGGTTTCTTCTGCTCAGGCTTTTGCTCTAAACACACTTTACAATGGTTCACATAACGAGTAACATCAGTTTTCATTTTCGGCCAATAATGTAAACGAGAAATACGACTAAAAGTCTTAAAAATACCTAGATGACCTGAAGTAGGCTCATCATGAAACTTTACTAAAAGATCTGTACGGCGAAATTTCGGGACAACTTCTCTCCAACAATCATCTTCTTCAGAAACATCCGGATAATCAACTTTCATCCGCTTATACAGAATATCACCAACAATTTTCCAACTATTATAGACAATCGGTTTAGTCTGCACAAGCTTACACATACGATTATACCAGCGATCAATTTTCGAATTCACAGGAGGCTCCACCTCTTCACGCTCCTCCACAACCACATTGACAACATTAACCTCAGGCACGGAACGAGATAATGCATCAGGTACATGATGGTCTTTACCCTTCCTATGTAAAATCTCAAAATCATGCTGCTGTAACCTAATAGCCCATCTGGCTAATCTACCTGATGGCTCTTTCAAATTATTTAACCACACTAGGGAATGATGGTCCGTAATAACGGTAAACCTAGCGCCTTCAAGATACGGACGTAACCTCTCAATAGCCCAAATCACGGCTAAACATTCACGCTCGGTAACGGAAAAATTTCTTTCAGCTTTAGTAAGAGAACGACTAGTATAACATACAACATATTCTTGACCATCCCTGGTTTGAGTTAGGACTGCGCCTAAGCCATAACCAGAGGCATCTGTTTGTACACAAAACGGTAAGTCAAAATCAGGACATCTAACTATAGGGGCGGAAATCAAATGGTTCTTAATAGTAGTAAACGCAACATTACAAATTTCGGACCAATCAAATTTACAATTCTTTCTTAGCAAAGCCGTTAACGGGGCGACAATTGACGAAAAATTCGGAATAAAACGTCTATACCACGAAGCCATACCTACAATTCTCCTAACTTCGCTAACAGACTTCGGTAGCGGTATGTTCAGAATAGCGGTAACTTTTTCAGGATCAGGGAGTAATCCCTTACCAATCACAATGTATCCAAGATACTTAAGTTCAGGTTTGCAAAATTGACACTTCTCACGACTTAACGTCAGACCAGCATTACTTAAACGGGTAAATACTTCTTGTAGCATTTCGATTTGTCTCTCAAAATCAGGTGTACATAGGATTATATCGTCCAAATAAACGAAAACGTAGGGTTCCAACTCGGGACCCAACACAGTATCTATTAAACGTTGCCACGTAGCCGGAGCATTATGTAATCCGAACGGCAAACGACAAAATTCAAATAAACCACGGTTTGGTACCGTAAAAGCTGTATACTGACGGGATTCTTTAGCAACAGGGACCTGCCAATACGCTGACTTAATATCTAACGAAGTAATATACTTTGCATTACGAAGACGATCTAAAATAGACGAAACATATGGCAAAGGATATGCGTCCTTCTCCGTAACTTTATTAACTTGACGAAAATCTACACAAAATCGAAACGTATTATCACGCTTCTTCACCAACAAAATCGGACTAGACCAAGCGCTGTTCGATCGCTCCACCACACCTAACTTTAACATCTTCTCCAATTCGTCATCAATATGTTTTTGCATAACCGGCAACACCGGATAATATCTCTGCTTAATCGGCTTTGAAGAGGTCTTAATTTCGTGTTCAACTAAATTCGTGCAACCTAGAGATTCACCAGAATGTTTAGCAAAATGTTCATTCACCAGCCGTTCTAATTTCCGACGTTGTTCGCAAGACAAATCATGAGCCGACTGTACGACAGAATTACTCAACGTATCATCAACAGACAAAATATCAGGATTAGTAAACTGCCATTGACCTTTCATAATATCTAGGACTAAACCAATAGACGACCAAAAATCAATTCCTAAAATTAACGGATGCTTAACGTCAGGCATAACTAATACTTCAACAGTAACAGTTCGTTCCTTCAAAGTAATCGGTAACATAATTGTCCCCGAACTATTAACTTTTTCACCATTCGCTACGGTACAGGCGGGACGAGAATCTTTTCTTATCGGTAACTTCAACAAACGTAATAAATCCCAACCTGTCGAACCTAAAATTGTTCTACTAGCACCAGAGTCCAAAAGTCCAAGTAACTTAGAACCCAAAATATCAACAGTAACATGAGGTCGCGCATCGGGTGTAGAATTCTCAAAAACATAATCCAGAATAACTTTATTCTTAACGAAATCGGCATTCCTAACCTTAACTAAATTTTGTGCATAAAAAGTCGAGTTAGTAAACGTACGGGACAAAATTGCTCGACCATTCAATTTCCCCTCGGGCCGTTTCCCGAAAATCTACAACACTTATTGCAAGTATTCACGGTAAAACCAGGATTTCCACAACGGTAGCAATATTGACGACGGCGCGGTACATCACATTGACTGGCTCTGTGATCACTTTTATCACAATTCCAACAACGGAGTGTTTTCTGACGGATATCGCCTCCAAACCTTCGACCTGCAGTAGTAGTAACTTCGGTAGTGCATAAATCAGTAGAAGAACCCATATAAGCTAAATCAGCTTCCAAATCTGTGCGACGACGAGAAGGCGGTACATAAGTATCAATAGAAAAACGTCTCTCTTCCATCTTCCTACCATACGACAATAGTTCATTTACAGAACGCACTTCAACAAGCGCTAACTGATTTTGATAAAAAGGAGCAATATTACACATTAAAATTTTAAGTTGGTCTGGTTCCGAAACAATCTCACTTAACCTACTAAACATGTTCAGCATAACTGCAATATAAATCCCCATAGTCTCTTCGGAGCCTTGGGTGCGACGCTTAATTTCCTCCATCAAGCGCTCATCATAATTAATTGGCTGAAATTCTAAACGTAACAGACGAACTAATTCTTCCCAATTACTTACGGAACATTTATTGGCTCGGTACCATAACAACGCTCTACCGGTAAAAAGATCAACCGACTCTGAAAATAACTGAACAAAATTAACATTACGAGCTACCCTCAGCTCATCTACACGTTCAAGAAACGCGCTTAGCGACATGGTTCGAGGCTCGCCCGAAAATTGAATTCCCCATTTTGCAACTGGGACTGATTTTGTCGAGTAATTTTGAGACATTGACACTTGCGTTACAGGATTAGTATCAACAACAGTATCGTCCATACAACTAGTACCTTTATTTAATAATTCATCGGAATCAACTATAGTGACAGTAATTGATAACGAGACAACAACAATGAAACTTTCGTCAAAAGTTTTCCTTTCACAGCTTTTTCTTGATCATCGGGACGACTATTATTCACACGGTCAAGATAATGCGATAATTTAGTTTCAACAGATAGCGCAGATTCTTTACAATGCGTACATTCATACGCCTCAATTAATTTTTTTAAAATAGAACATCCTTTCTCGACAGCTTCAACATCGACAGAGAATTCTGGAATCTTAACAGCAATTACCACGCCGCTCTCTTTCTCTTCTTTAAGAACCTTACGTAAATTAGTCCGTAGTTCTTTAACTAAACCTTCCGTTTTACAACCTCTAATACCAAGTGTATACTGCACCTCCTCTTTACTCAAACGTTCAACAATCATTCGTAAACCCATATTGACAAATCTTTAAACAACAATACCCAGAAAAAGAAAATAGTCTTCAAACGTCAAAAAAAAGTATTTTCTGCAACTTATAGGAACACAAATCTAGCCACACACGTTGGGCGCCAAATTAATTTGTTACGGACCAATTCAGCACTACGACACTAAGGGACGGATCGGAATCCGTGCGCGGCCTAGCTCTAGCCGGTGAGGGGTGGGTATGATAAAAGTCGTAGGTCGGGATTGCTAAATGCCCTAAGATGACAATTACAATGGGTCGTAAACTTGGTAGTATGCCAAAAATCGGGTATGACGGCAAAATCAGGTGGGCACCACCAGTAATGTCACTGTGTTAGATATAATCGGGGTCTCGTTACTGGTCCAGCAAACGCCCCTGCACTTGTTATAATAAGAAAATATGATGTTAAAGAAAACTCACGGTGTAGAATGTACTGATTCATCCTACTCACGCAAATTACTACAACAGAATAATGCACCTGGATTATACTCTTAACTCTATTTACAAACACATGGCTGAAAAGAACACATTAATTAAGTACAGTAAGTAACATGAACAAAGGTGTATATAAGCAAATGTAGGTACGGCGTATATGGAGTACGCCACAACTACGATCAAATTAATTATGATAACTAACCAAAAGTAACAACTAAGTGTAAGTTCACACTGGCCAGGGCTACCAAAGATATACTTGTGAGTACAATTATTTCTAAGATGGGGGTAGGGTTGAATGCACCTGGGCCTCACGACAGTACGGGTTCTTAGGTTTGACGACCAAACGAGTGTAGACTATAGCCCGAAATATCACGCGTGTTACACCGGGTGCATGCAAACCTCCGGTAACAATGTGGACGGTAGACGTAAGTCTACTTGAACTATCTAGGCGCTACAACTGGTACAGTCTTACGTTGCGAAACAAGTGGTACAATTTGGAAAAGTATCGCAGCTTTAAAATTTTACGGACTAATAGATATACAATTCGCACACAAGCGGCTTTCTGTTTTACACTGTTGACTACAGTGAAAGTAGGGTAAATACGGGGCGAAACACACTATCTACTTTTAGCTTCACTGGCGGTAGATGCAAAAGAACATTCTATAGTTCAGGGTAAAATATCTCAATACCAGCGTGCGAACCAGTTTGGTCACTTAGTAACTACTACAGTGCAACGCTTACCTTGAAGGGTTTGTGGGGTGAATCAGGTCACTATAGACACAGCGAGGAGAGTGGGTGTCAGTATAATGCAACAGCCCAACTAACTTTATCATAGGTGTGTGTTAATTCATCAGGTTCCCGACTAAATCGGTTGATTACAGCGTACGGCAAATGTAATCTGAGGTCACTTTTCTTTCATCCAAATAAACTCCCACTATGAATTGGCATCTTATAGGCATAACAATGACGGTATATAACATCGGATGTTAGAGTGGACCTACAAAAGATTAATTAAACACACCCCAAACGTAAAACGCGACTCGACACTTTTTTAATTAATTTGACAATCCTCTCCTGTCACTTTCTAGCCTTCTTCGCAATTTTGAAAAAGTGTACAGTTTACTTGACTGTCCTTTATCACAAATTGGCATGTTTAATATGCTCGCTAAAGTAAACTATACAATACTAAACGTTAAATTAAACCGAACGTTACAATGTTTTGAAAATGTAATGTAATGCTGATAATATTAACGATTTACAATGTCCAATAAAAACGAGAAGTGCATCTGTCAAAATAAGATATATCACCTAGTTTAATCAAATGCAGTTCTTGCGTCGGTTATCCATTTTAGAAAACTTTTCTGAAGTTTCTCTTACAGTTACAACTGCTTAGTGAAAATAGTAAAAACAATTTAGTACATTATTAATTAAAAATCTATTTTATTACTATTAATCATTATTCTAACTTTTAGATTCGAAATCAAGCAAACACGAATTCACTATTACATTGAATCAGTTATGTATGGTTTGGCGATATTTGTTGCAAGAACATCTATTTTTATTAGTATTGTCGTTTATGTCTATTTAGGAAATAATATTACAGCAGAAACTGCCTACTCCATTACTGCAATATATGGAGTACTACGTACTGTCGTAACTTTAATAGTTTCGTTTAGTATGATTTCAATTACAGAAGTTCACGTATCAATATTAAGATTACAAAAATTCTTAAATTATGAAGAATTCCCAAATTCGCCAAACAAATATCTAGAAGTGAAAAAATTGGAAAATGGTGTTGATAAAGTTGACAAAGACAAGAAGACCACTGCATCACCGAAAATTATTTTTAAAAGTGTTAGTGCAAAATGGTTTCAAAGTGGATCTGACTATAATTTAAAAGATATCAACTTAAATATAGAGAACACAAAGTTAGTTGCTATAATTGGGACAGTAGGTAGTGGAAAAAGTACTTTACTAAATGCAATATTAAAGGAAATTCCTATTAGCAGTGGTAATGTGGATATACATGGAACAGTTTCGTACGCTGCTCAAGAACCTTGGCTGTTCACTGCCAGTGTAAGACAAAATATTCTTTTTGGGAATGAATATGACGAGGAACGTTACAGATCCGTAATAAGAGCATGCGCTTTAGAATCGGACTTTAAAATGTTTCCTAATGGAGATCGTACCATAGTAAGCGAAAGAGGAAAATCTTTAAGTGGAGGACAAAAAGCCAGAATTAATTTAGCGCGATGTATTTATAAACATGCTGACATTTATTTGTTAGATGATCCGTTATCAGCTGTGGATACCAAAGTTGGTAAACAATTGTACACTAGCTGTATAAAAAATTTTCTTTCTGGGAAAATCCGTATTTTAATTACTCATCAGTTACAATACCTAAAAACAGCAGATAAAATTATTATAATGGAAGAAGGTAAAATAGTCGCTGAAGAACAATTTGATGCACTTCAGCATAGTGGTTTGGACTTTGCAAAATTATTGCAGCAATTTAATGACGAAGAGCAAGAAACTGCAGAAATGAAAGCTGTTAGATCTAGGAAAAGCTTGATTATAGAAAATGAGGAAGATGTCATTGAAGTTGAAGATAATAAAGAAACTGTAATTAAAGGTAGTATGCGAATCAAAACTTATATAAAATATCTTCGAGCTGGAGGAAGTATTTTCAACATTATTTTGTTATTACTACTAATACTTTCGGTTCATTTCGTGGAAAAAGGAGGAGACTTCTTTGTTTCTTATTGGTAAGATAGACAAAAATACAACACTATTAAATGTTTATTTTGCAGGGTAAATTTGGAGCAAGCTAGAAATGATCAAACTCCGTTATCAAACTCCCCAATTGATAGAGATTCGATAATTTATATCTACTCTTTGTTAACTATTGCTACAATTGTGGTAGGTTTAGCATGCCCGGCATACTTCTTTGTGTTTCTTATGCGAGCTTCGGTTAACATCCATGATTCAATTTTTAATAAAATTTCCTATGCGACTATGAAATTTTTTAATGATAATCCAATTGGAAGAATTTTAAACAGGTTTTCTAAGGATATGGGAATAATTGATGACTACATTCCATTTATTTTACTTATTGTTACTGATGTACGTATATGAATTGTGTCTACTTTGTAAACTATGATTATATTTTTAGATTTTCCTTGTATTTGTTGGAACAATGGTTTTGTCATGCCTGGTCAATCCCTACCTGTTATTTCCATCTAGTATTTTAATGTTTCTGTTTTATATCGTACGATTATTTTATATGCATACAAGCCGAAGTGTAAAACGGATAGAAGCAATAAGTAAGTAGACAATTAATTAGCTATAGTGCAAAAATAGAGACTACAACAAATTAGCTTTGGTCAAAAATATTCGATAATAAAAATTATTAGACTAAACTTTGCTGCATACCTAGAAAATCTGGTACATATTTTACAGAGCGGCTACAACTATGTAATCAAAAAATTGTCAAGATAAGTGTTCCCACTTCTTTAGTAAGGTTTCCTACTAAATAAAGAAAAGGGCACTGTAAGTGCTTAAAAAGAACCAAAATAGTATCGTCAAGAAAAATTTGTTTTGGTTAAACGCCACCTGAGTACTATTAGTTTCAAAGCGTTGAACGAGTACCAGAAAACGAATGGGTTCCTAAAGCAAAGAATCGGAGATGTGGATCTACGTATTATCTTACCATTTTGATGCTGCATAACTTAATACTATCTGCTTCTCATTTTCGCATTAGAAGCAGCACGTGACATATGTACTGATACCCGTGTGGGTGATGGTATCTAGTAGTACACACTACTGCAACATATAAGTAGATATATATACACAAACATAAAAACCATGTGTTTATAATACTGTCAGTAATAGACGTGTGTGTTTTAATGAGGATAAACAGGAACTAATACCTGTATATAAAGCACAATCGTACATATATAGCCAAGTACTTAAATTAGTTAATGACAAGTACAGTTAAATATTTACAGGACTAACACAAGTGTGCGTGTTAATTAGCACAAACAAGAACAAATATATACATATATATATATATATATATATATATATATATATTGCTGTGATATACTCCTGTGAATGCGGGTACTGGGTCCTTTCAACAAAAAAATTCTAGTCCCACCGATTGGGCGTCATAAACTGCTGTGATCCTGTTTTCGCCTCGGCTGCTCACCTAATTTTATAAACCTCCTCATTCATAAAAAAAACAAACACATTCCTACCACAAACATCAACGTTAACTCTATTTACATCAATATTCACAATACATTAAAATTTCAAAATTAAAACTCGGCATAAATTTCAGTTTTAAAAAGAATTTCAAGATTAAAATATTTTTTTTATCATTTTAACGTGCATCCAGAATTAAAGTCCTTGTAGGATGCCTACTAATTAATATAACAATATATGCAGAGTAAAAGGAGCATCTACCACCCTTTACGTTAATTAACCAGGTTCGTCTAATTGAGCTCAAAGACATACCTAAAATTTCATCATAATCCAGAACATCAATACTAAATACCCCTTTCTACTTAAACAAGCAAATTTCATCTTAACATTAAAATTTTATGGTTAGTACAATTTCACTAATGTCCATTTAAAGTAAATCAATTATCAAGTAATTCAACACACACAAAATGTCAAACAAAATAGTATAATAAAGTTATTCAACACACACCAAAATGTCAAACAAAATAGTATAATTTACCTGAAGGTTACTGTCCTCGTAGCTTTAATGTACATCGTCCCTTTAGTTAATCACACCATTCCAACAGGATTATATTTACGGCTTCTAATTCTCAACGCTTTTAAAATTTTCTCCATCACCATTTATTTAAAGTTGTTTCAGGGCTTTTCCGGAACTCATCTGTGTATATCTGACCCTTGTTTCGTGGATCCAGACACGTATTTGAACCATTTAATTATTAACACCCCGAAAAATAGCAAAGAAATTCATGCGTCTTTCACCAATATACGCCAAAACTGCCTACTTTTGTGTATACATTTGTCGTTGTAAATTTTGCTAATTGGTACAGTGATACTAAATTTTATTACCTTGTATCTAAGTGCACTGAAGTACATTCATGTTAGCACGTAAATAACAAACTATTTTGAATCACTAAAATATACGAGCAAAATTTTAAATTATTTTATCAAACTAAAATGCACTGTTTAACATCTTGAATCAAGTCGCGGATGTAAGAGCTTTTAACGCATCGAATAGTCAAAGTCTAAGAGACCGAAATTCATATTACCACCGGTATATATAGCGAATAGCCGGCACGTCGCTTTTGTCCTCAAAACGGGTAATTCTAAGAATTTCTCATGCTATGTTCCCATTCCGTCGCTCGCGCGTCGGTTTTTACGAATTTTTCACTCGCCCCAGTTAAAATCTCAGAAATTCTCACACGGCACGCAAACATGTCCGAGAAAAGCTAATTAATTTTGTACAGAAATCGTTGTTTCTACCTCTGATATTTGCATCCTATTTTCAACCAATTGTGACCCTCGTGACGTTGCTTAAATCACGCCTTTTACTATATGTGTCTTTGCTTGACGCATTTCTCTTTCCTTTTCTAACCTGTTCGCATTGGTGCAAATTGATATTCTTTATTATCGATTTTATTTTAGTCCATGTGGACTATCTGGGTTAAATAACCCCGTATCGCACCTTCTCGTGAATATTAAGCCACGGTTTCTTCAAGATTCTTTGAAACCATTTGTTATCTACACAATTTTCGCCGTACGTGATATTTAAACTACGCAGGTGTTCAAAATAATATTAATTCTCAGAGCTTTATTTTCTGGTATTTCGTGCTAAAGCATCTGACCGTTTCCAATATCCTTAGAATCGACATGTTTATCTAAACAAATTAAACTGAAATTGCCTTTTAAAATACGCAGGTGTGTTCAAACATCCTACTTCTAACTAACACTTCTAGGATTTGCATTTTATTGGGTTTTTACAAGTTTCTATAGATATTATCTGTACGTTTTGTTCAATACCGGTTACTTGAAATAGAGTTAATTAAGATAAATTTTGCATGTAATTTCTCTTTGTTTAGGAATAATTACATTACACACAGAGCTTTTTAATACTGCTTCTTTTGATATAAAGCGTCTTGTACATGATTTAAATCTCTTATGTTTAATGAAACTAATAACCTTTTATGCTTCACGGTTTTAATAAAGCGTACCTCTTCCCAAAGCTTCTACACGGTGATTAAAATTATTTGATGTGATTATTTAATTTTCTACCCTGGTCTAAATATGAGTAATATATATATATATTGCTGTGTTATCGGGGACAGTCTCTAGAACACTCGAACCTTTTCCTAACAACCATTCAAGCCCCACGAATTGGGCATCATAAGATTGCTGTGGTAGGGGATTTACACTTTTTACATCGAGCCAGTGTCATTAAATAATTTTCATAAATAAAGAAAAATTTCAAAAAAAAACATTTCTGAATCGTGAAAATTTCTGCTTCAAAAATCTTCAGCAGCTTCCCTGGCTAGCTCAGCTGTGCCTCTTCTCGGATACCTAAATATACAACCATTCGTCCTTCCCACTCGCACGTCATTCAATAAAATCACCAAATAATACAACAATCATACATTTTTTATTTACCGCTATGTACAGACAAATTATTCACATGTATAAAAACTGTTTGGTACACTAATTACAAACTCAAAATGTGATATGTTTTTAAAGTTCTTGATTTTCTACATTTTTGCAAACAAATTTAATGAGATATGAGTAGAAGGGCCCCACATATTACCCTAAAATGATTGTACACTGGAGTATGGTGAGCTCATAATAACCCAGTTTATTTTGTATATGCCTTTTACCTTGCATAGATTAATACAAAATTGATAGATCCGTTTACTCTTTACTATCTAATTTATATTCAGAATAAAATTTAGTAAGTTTTAAATACACCCTTATTCAATATTTAAATAACCCCCAATAAATTGGCCAGTACATATATTGTTTCCAATAAATTTATATAACCATAAATAAACCTCAAAATTAACTCACATAGCACCAAAATTTTACAAAAGTTTATCACACAACAGAAATTTGAAATAAATTACCTGGAGAATGCTTCAAGCTTTCATTCCTTTGACGACGATCACCAGAACCCCTTGGCTTCGTGACCATGCGCTGTCAGACTGAGCGGATTCACAGACGATAACCCCAATTATTCGCCAAACGCCTTGTTTCAAAGTACCATTCCATAACAGCATACAATCTTGGTTGTTTGTGATGTTTACCACGTATATTATGCTTCTATTTATTGATTTTGTAGCTTAGTATAATAGTAGCCAGACCTCTATTAATTTAATATACACTACTCGTATTTCGCGTTAATAAATAGAAGGCCACTACTACTCAGTTACACTTGCAAGCAGTATATTTACCGTATTATGAACATATCTAATACTCACATAACCAAAACTCTACTATAATGCTGATCTATTGTTGTAAAGCAGTATGAAAGCGACGAGAATACAAAGAGAATCGTAATAATTTAGCTAGAGTATTTATATCATTTTAAAATGCTACCTCACGGATACACTTCACGCGAAAAGCTTATTTTCAAATTAAAATTCTGTAAATTTTTATGCAACCGTGTTAAAAATTCCTGAAATTTACTCCGTGGACGTGCCGTACGTATCCGAAATCGCTCCCACCTGTCGCGTTTGTCTACGTTTGGAAAACTGTCTGTTCTTAACTAATGATACTATTCTGTGTCGTCATAATACCCTGCCTGTAATATTTTTATCTCTGTCTTATGCATCTTTGCTGTCGCGTTCAAAACCCCACTTGAGTTATAAAAAATCGATATTGCTGACAGGTCATCTCCACTCCACGTGTATTAGTACGTGCGTTTTAAATATCAACGCTTTCATATCTGTCTCTCTCTTTTCGAACCAACCGACGGTTGAAATTATTTTCTATGAAGTCCTGTCTTATTATGCTCATAATTTCGACAAATGTAACCATTTAAAAATGCAGGTGTTCGTTAATTATAGACCGTTTAGCACAACAATTTTTGGAGTTTATATTTTGTCGTATTAGATAAACTGGCGTTTGCTTGTTATAAAGAAACCTCTTTGCTTTGGAATTATTGATTTTCTTTACCCTAGTGGGTTTTCTTATGCTTTTACTTGTTGAATCAAAATAAATTAAAATTAATTATGCCTATACTGTTTTTTTATGTACTTTCTAACATACTATTATTAATTATAAAATTACGTCAACACATGTCCGTTCTCCCTAAATGAATTAAATAAATTTTGCGCGTAAATAATTTGTTTTTTTCTCTATACAGGGTGGTCAAAATTGTATTGCTTACCCCAAATTTATCCCTTTGAAACCACAACATATATATATATATATATATATATATATATATATATATATATATATATATATATATAATAAATAAGATTTATTATTGTGTTTTACACAAATTCCTATTGCGGACTGCAAATAACTTGTCTTGTTATATATATATATATATATATATATATATATATATATATATATGCAAGCATAACCGTATTCGTATATACATATATCAACTGTCTTAAAATAGTAAATGAGAATATAGCATAAATATTTACAGAATTAGCACAAGGGCTTATTAATAAGCACAAACAAGAACAAATGGTCAAATATTCTTTATATCTATAAAGTGAATTAATTCTTAATAAGAGATGGATATTTACATGATTAACACGAGTGTGTGCTAATGGGCAAAAACAAGAACAAACCGTTGTTTCTCCTTATACATAATAAAAACAGAAACATACTGATAAAAATAGCATTAAATCAGTTAAAGACAATTGCAGTATAAAGAGGATTAACACGGGTGTGTGTTAATAGGTACAAACAAGCACAAATGCTATGTTAATTAAAGCTAGTAGAATATAAATACAAGTTTAACACAAGTGTATATTAAAGAAAGGCAACAAGAACAAACGGGAATAGGCGTGTCGTCTGTTTTGCCATAAATATACAAACTTTACCTAAGGAAATGTTATTATGGACTAATATAAAATAATTCTTCGCCCAAAAGACGACACAGGCACTCGGGAAGTGACTATCGGCGACGATGAGGAAATTATGCTTCCACGGCTTATTGTAGTACGACGTGGATCCGCTAGCAAAACCTAGCTGGCTGACAGCGTCGGTACGATGCTGCTCTGGGTTTCCGGGTGTGAGTAAGGTGGGGTCAGGTGAAATTACTGACCGTGTAAAAGAATAGAATGATTTTGTACCATTAGAATATCAATCACTGGCTGTATAATAATGAAGTAATAGCTTGCTGTAGGGATAACAATCACCGACGGTGTAGTTTTCGAACTACGATAAAAATCACCCACGATATAATGAAAGTAATGTAGGTTAACCAGAATAACAATCACTGGTTGTGTGCAGTGTGTTTCAATTAGCGTAAGCTTATATGTATCGTAATACTAGATGCTTGAATAACAATTACAAGCGTGTTAGTAAAGACTGTTCCTTGAATAAAAATCGACTTGAACTGACTTTTTGGTCGATTCAGAGTTACTTTTAAATGCTTTTCCTTTATAGAGGAGACGCGGCTACATTGACCTAGGAAAACGGAGTAAAATTTGAGCCACTTTTACACGCGCAGGGTACAAAACAAATGGAAGTAAGTTTTAGTTAACGGTCACAAACTAAAGTGAATTTAACTTTGTTTGAGTTTTTCTGTCTGGTAACATGATGTACCTGTGATTGTAGTTTCTGAACCAGAATTGGTGCGAGGGGCGTAGCTACAAATTACTGACTATATCTATGCAATACTGCCTTCTCGGGGTTGATTTCACAGACAGCAGCGGTCTATTGTTGCGTTCAACAACACAAACGTTACCGACACTAATGCTTATTTCTATCACAACTGCTTACTGATGACACATCAACCTTAATAGCAGTATAAGTCCATTGGTTGAACATTTTCACGGGTCTGATTCTTCCTACGAGATTGTTTTTGTTCTCTGTTTGCTTTTTAGTGTTCGTATTTTTAATTATTTTTAACCCTAGAATACACCTAAACAAATAGTTGTAATGAAAATAAACAAATGACCGATTACATACTTAGCACTGGCAGATTTTCTAAGAAAGTACTGCACCCAATGCTAATTGAAAAAGTTGGTCAACGGAAACCAATACGTTTTCAACTTAATTGTAATGAATAATTTTGCCTGGCATTGAGAAAAGCAATTCTAGCATAGAGGACGAAAATTAATGTAAAAATTGTTGGTTATTTTGCAAAAAGAAAAGCCCGTGACCGGTTTCGCTGTTGTTACAGCTCGCAAGACAGACGCATCTCTTTTGCAAAACAACCAACTTATGATCTTGAAAACGTATTGGTATCTGTTGAGCAACTTCCTCAATTAGCATTGGGTGCAGTGCTTTCTCAGAAAGTTCGCCAGTGCTAAGTAGGTAATCGGGCATTTGTTTATTTTCATTTTCATCTTTGCCTTATGGCTAGTGAATAAAATTTTGTATGACAATGCCATCTATACTAACATGTTGGAAACTTAAACAGTCACCGATAGTTGGTTGGTGAGATTCGGGTATAGAGGGCGTGTGAAAAATATTGTGTACTTATAAATAAACAATGATTTGTGTATAATTCAAGATCTTAAGTTGGTTGTTTGCAAAAAGATATGCGTACGTCTGACGAGCTGCAACAACAACGAAACTGTACACTGGCTTTTCTTTTTACAAAATAACCAACAATATTATATATTAATTTTCATCCTCTATACTTAAATTACTTTGCTCAATGCCAGACAAAATTATTCATTACCAAATAATTTCAAGTTCATAGAGCGACACCGCAGTATGATAATTGGTATAAATATGTCGTGATAATAACTTTCTCTAACAAACTCTTGCTATTTAATTAAAAATTGAAGTTACGATGTCATAGAGGCTATGGTCGAAGATAATGATTAGGGATCATGATTTACAAGTCCACCGATGAAAAACTGCTACTTTGTATAACATTTTCCTTACTATCAGTATCTTTACCACCTTCAATTGCAAATAGAAATGGTGCAATACAACATATGAATAACTGTTATTTCTGGAAATAATACCATGACCGTTGAGCAATAGTAAGTAGTTTAAAAGGGTCCAATATATTCAGGTTTTAACCCCAATAACTACTCCGTTGGTCTATTAAAAGTATTGTTTGATTTGTTAATTTAATTGAATTATGTTAAACTAACTTAATTTAAGAAAGTTATATACTAATGCAATGTCACTGACTTATATTTAAACACAGATCCATTCAAATTGTAGCATCGACAAAGATCCCAGCAAGGTATGCTGCAGTACCCTATACTTAGTTGTAAAAGTTAATTTTTTCATGAAGTAGTACAACGCCAGAAGCAATCACACATAGAATCGAACCGTTTTCATAAGTTTCATTGTATTGCTTTTCAAAAGTGGTGTTTGTGTAATATGAGGTAGATGAAGAACGGTTCTTTATAATTTTATTGCTAAATTTTTATGTTTCTGACAAAATGGTATTCTTCTTTCAGCACGCACACCAATATTCAACCACTTAACTGCTTCCATGAATGGTCTACCCACAATTAGAGCTTTTAAAACAGAGAAGTCACTTATTAGAGAATTTGATTTACATCAAGACTTACACAGTTCTTCATGGTACTTATATTTATCTTCTAATAGAGCATTTGGCTTGTACTTAGACTTCATATGTATAACTTTCATTGGAATTATTACTTACAGCTTTCTAATACTTAATAAAGGTAAAATATTTTCTATGCTCTGTTTAATTATAATAAATGAAACTTTAGGTTATTATGGAGGTGATGTTGGTCTTGTTGTTACGCAGATGATAAGTTTAAGTGGAATGTTACAATTTGGAATGCGGCAATGGACGGAATTGGAAAACAATATGATATCAGTAGAACGTGTTTTAGAATATACCAAGCAGGAAACAGAACCTGTTCGTAAATCGATAGCAAACCTGCCGAAAAACTGGCCGGAGTTTGGAAAAATTGTTTTTCAGAACGTTTCCATGAGTTATAAACCGCACGAAACACCAGTACTTAGAAACTTAAATTTCACAATTAATGCATCTGAAAAAATTGGAATTGTTGGTCGAACTGGTGCTGGAAAATCATCAACCATCGTTGCTTTATTTCAGCTTTACAATCTTGATGGATCTATTATAATTGATGATATAGACACAACATTGCTGCCTTTGGAAATTTTACGACCAAAAATATCAATAATACCTCAAGAACCAGTTCTGTTTTCAGGCACTCTTAGGAAAAATTTGGATCCGTTTGAAAACTATGATGATAAAACGCTGTGGAATGCTTTAGACCAGGTTGAATTAAAAGATGTAATACAAGATTCTCCTGGAGGACTAAGTGCTAATGTCGCTGAATGCGGAGGAAATTTTAGTATTGGTCAAAGACAGTTGATCTGCTTAGCTAGAGCCCTTATTAGAAATAATAAAATACTTGTTATGGATGAAGCAACAGCTAATGTTGATCCTCATACTGATTCATTAATTCAAAAAACTATTAGAAAATGTTTCGCTAATTGCACTGTACTAACTATAGCTCACCGATTACATACAATAATGGATTCTGACAGGGTTTTGGTAATGGATCATGGAAAGGTTATTGAATTTGATCACCCGTACAAGCTATTACAAAAAATTGAAAGCATCTTTTACAGTATGGTTCAAACTACTGGAACTTCAGCTGCACATAAACTTGCATCCATTGCGGAAGAGGTAAGTCAATCTTTCATCGAAGGATGCAGAATAGTCATACTTTATTAATTTTCAGAGTTATCTAAACCGAACGTCATAGATCAAGCTATTTTTAAATTAACAAAATTGGAAGATGTACATTTCTATTCTTTATTGCACGACTTGTTTTAAAGAATGTGCCAAAGCAGTATTTATATATGTTTAGTATTTATAAATAAATTGAGGAAACTGGTGGACAACAGGCTTATGATTCCTTGGTACTTTTTGTGATTAATTTGAATGGACCGCCATACTTTTATAAAACAAACTGTGCTTTTGAATTCCTTGAGCAGCGTGTTACAGATAAAGGAGTAAAAATAATACACGGACTGTGACAAGTAGTTGCGGTTACTGCCCGTTGTATTAAAAAGCTAACTTGTTTAAGTTGTTAACTACTTACTGTTTGTTTTAAAGTGAAATCTAATATATTTATAACACATTATGTCTTCAAATCATTTTATATTTATATTTTGACTAAACCATTAAATTTTTCAATAATTTAATTGTTTCTAAATAATTTTAAGCTTGATGAATTAAAAACGATATGGACTCTATCTTCTCAATTTTGATCGGCCGAAGTTAAAGTTGTTCAAATTTAAATATAATTAATATAAATTCAAACCATGTAACGTTTCTGAAGATACGAGGGTGATTTGAAAGTTCGCGAAATGGAACACAGATGGCAGCATCAGTTCGAATAAAATACATGCAATTGATGTATTCAACTATTTAGTGCGCAGATGTTAAATTTGACATTATTTTGTCAAGTAGTATTAATTTGGTGCTATATGAAGCAAAGTTAGTTTTGAGAGTTTTTCAAAATGAATTAAACTGAAACGCGCGCTGTTATCATATATTTTGTAAAAAAGGGTTGGATAGCAACAGAAATACATAAAGATATGCAGGATACATTAGGAGACTCCGCTCCATCATTTAGAACTGTGCACAAGTGGGTGACGGAATTTAAACGTGGTCGTGAGAGCCTAGAAAATGACCCGCGCCGGGGACGACCAAAAACTGCCACCACGCCTGAACTCGTCAAAAAAGTTAATGATATGGTTACGCAGGATCGTCTATTAAAGGTCTCCGAAATTGCTAAGGATGCAGGTATCACAGATGAAAGAGCATTTCATATTTTAACTGCGGAATTAGGTATGAAAAAGCTTTCGGCAAGATAGGTGCCGCGCATATTGACAATTGATCAAAACTTTCAGTGGAAGAGAATTTGCTAACAGAGTTTAGACCGCCTTATCTCCAATAAAACCGATTTCGTCCGACGATTTGTTACGACAGATGAAACTTGGGTTCACCATTATACCCCTGAAACCAAGCAACAATCTAAACAATAGAGACATAGGGGTTCTCCACCAACAAAGAAAGCAATGTCCGTGAAGTCAGCTGGAAAAGTTATGGCATCAGTTTTTTGGAATGCTAAAGGTGCCCTACTAATTGACTATCTTCCCAAGGGCCAAACAATAAACGGTAAATATTACGCTAAACTTCTAGACCAACTGGGTAAAAATATTCGTGAAAGAAGACTTGCATTGCGTAAGAAGAAGATCATTTTCCATCAGTATAATGCACGTCCACACACAAGTACAGTAGTAATGCAAAAATTGAATGATCTGAAGTACGATCTGTTGCAACATCTACCTGATTTGGTTCCTTCTGACTTCCACCTACTTCCGCGACTAAAAGTTTTCCTTGGGGGAAAACGATTTTCCACGGAGAAGTAAAAGCAGCTGTCGACGACTATTTTGGACACCTTGAAGAATTGCAGTTTCGTGATGGCATAATGGGTTTGGAACATCGCTGAATGACTTGACAGAGATTATGTTGAAAAATAAACTATATTTTAAAAACAAATTTTTTTATTTTCCCCTTCGTTTTGCGAACTTTTCAACCACCCTCGTACAATAAGGTTAGTAAAAAACAACCTTTTCATTTATATTAAAATTTTTATTCTGTAGACACAGTTTCAGATTGATACAGGAAATTCGCGAACAGGAGCAAGGGTCTTACGCTATACATAATCTACCTTTTTACCTAACCATTATAATTTTACTTACCATACTATTTGAAATAAAAATGCAATTGATGAGTTGTTCCTAGAATCGTGACTTTATATAAATATTCAAAAAAATTGCGACACATCATACCTCTATATTAACACATTTTATACATTAGATAAGCAAGCACCAATATACAGTGACTTGCCTCATTACTTAATGGTTAATCACCTAACTAAACAATAAATTTAAAAACTATAACTTAATGGCACGTGAGGTTATCAATAAAACATTGCTTCAAAAAATGGTTAGTCACATAACACTCAATGACGCAATCCCTTCCCTTCCTCTATTAGCAACATCCATTTTTCTTAAAGTAATTGAAACGGTCGCGGTAGCTCGACATACTTCGTTCTTATGATTTCCACATAAACCCCAAAACCATAGTGTTTCTTTACTTAATTTTTAAAAGAACAAACGATATTACCTCTTCAATAGTTGTTTACCGAATTCCCGCTTTTCCTCTTCCACAAACCAGGTTTCTTCGCCCACTAGTCTGCAGAGGTAAAAATCGCCCTTACCGCCTCTCTTTCTTAAAAATTCAGTTTAACCATTTAAGCCTGTGGAGTTGCCTTGTACCGTTACAGTTGTCCCATCTAAAAAAAACAAAAATTTTAACTGCAAGTTTACAAGTCATTTTCACACGCAAATAGTTAAGCACGCACAGCAGCAAAACACACTCATATCTACAAACAGACATATTTCAGAAAGTCTAACATTATTTCCACATAAACCTTAAACTAAACAATTCTTACAGTCAGTCCTACAAAATTTTGTAACCTAAACAACATCAACGCATATTTCAGTTAGGATAAATAAGTACATAAAAATACAAAATTAGGCATATCATTATTTGGCCTAACTTCATGAGCTCACAAGAACCCTTCTCTATCCATAACTTTTACATACCCTGCTAAATATTGTTAGGTTTATTTTTCAACATAAGTTAAATACTCTTTTTGCCCTGGTTAAGTCATTACCCGCTCGAATAAATTCCATCTCTATTCTTAAATTCTCCAACAATACCCTATATAGTGTACCGGTTCAGAATAAGCCCACTTTAACATAATTTTAACTCAAATCTATTTTGCTTTTAAAACGAAAATTTATTCAATAAATTAAATAGTCAAAACCTTGTTTTAGATATCTGTTAATTTGTTAAACATTCCGATAACGAAACATTGCTTTCTCTTGTTTTTCCCATCTAAAGACTTGTCGAAACAATGGACCCTACTATTATTTGATAGCGTGTTTTCCAGTTTACTAATCGCGCTTTGATAACGCGAGGATTGAAGTTCGAACTCGTGTTATTTGAACTAATTTTTAATTAGATTCTGCAGCTTGTGCGTTGAAATATTTTCTACATTACTCGTCTCAGTACTTCAAGAACGATGTACGTTTTTTTTGTTCGACAAGTAGCTCTTAGCTGGAGGCCAAATTGGTTCTTTTTTATGTAGGCCCAATTGTTCTTTCTGTAGATCGCTAGTGCCGTTATGGTAACAGGGTAAATAGATCCCGGCGACCGTGGCGATGCGGTGCTGATTCACTCCCGAGGGTGTGCAAGCTAAGTATCCCGACACATACAGATATACAACTTGTTTTGTTTTGTGTATATCAAGGGATTATATCTTATCAGCGTTTTGGCGTAGTTACGTGATAAGAAACGTGACACGGTAGGACTATTGTTTGTTGTGCGAATCGATATTATCGTTCTACAGGTGGGATGTAACATTGTTAAAAATGTTTCACAAAAATTACAACACGCTTATTCTTTTCTACTGATTAGTTTATTTTACAAAAGGTATTATGTGCAATTTTAAAAACGCTTGACAAAAGCTCTCGCATGTTTATTTTCTACTGATTAGATTTATTTTGTGTAAAATACGAGATGGGCACTTCGTATCTAAAGTACTAAATTGTTCGTATCACATAATTCTTTGCTTTGAAATAGTAACGCTTAATTTATTTCTTCTGCTTGTTTTGTACAGAATCCTGTATTTATTCTTATCGTTAATAGATAATCGTGGGCGACGTGTTTTTTGTTTTTTTTTAGTATGTAGGTGAATCCTCCTACCCTCCGCGTCTGGTAGTTAGCCTGGTATTTACGTTTATTCCGGCTACGTCTAGGTACGTAGCAATATATACTTAACTTACAAAATTTCACCATTTCCTTAAAGCTATTTACTTACATTTAATTCTTTATTAAAAATATGTTTAATCCACTCAACTCTTGCTTGTTCATACAGTAGAATTTAATTGATTTTTCATATCAGTACCAATTTTTAGGTTCTTTTTAAATAATTTTTCTTGATATGTTAAGAACGAGCGGCTCTGTGGCGTAGTTGGTATGCGTGTGTCTACTACGCCCAAGATCCTGGGTTCGAATCCCGACCCGATGCAAGAGTTCGGCAAGATTCAAAAATTTTTCAGGTAAAAAACTCGCTTCCTGGCCAATGTAGTACCTTCGGGTGAACCATTGGAAAATCACATGTAAGGTATGTCAAGGCCGGCGGCTCCGTGTTATAGTTGGTACGCGTGGGACTACTATGCCCAAGGCCCCGGGTTCAAATTCCGACACGGTCCGCTTGAAAAATGTTAGGGGAACATAGGAGGTAAAATGGAGGTCCCGGATGTGAGTGTTGTCATTCACTTTAAAGATACCTACCTTGCTTGCAACAAGCAATAGTTCTGCAAAATTCAAAATTTCCAGATAAAAAAACTCGCTTCCTGGCCAATGTAGTACCTTCTGGTGGAGCATTGGAAAATCGATTGTAGTGTATGTTAAGAATTTAACTTAATTACATTGAAAGTTCCACGCGTACGATTGAAAAAATGGCATACAAGTGAATATGCATTTTGTCCCACTATTTCACTTATCCTATAAGAACCTTCGTATAACAAAAAAATGTTTCTCAATGTACAACAACGACGACTGAAAATGCGTTTTGATCAAAGCTAAATCGTGTATGTTATAATTTACTGAGTTTGGTTTATCATGCCTTGCCTTACAAGCTTTAGCTTTTTCTTTAACTTCTCTTTCGCTAATGATATTACAGATGATAATACATTTCGTGGATGGAACTCCAATATACTATTAATTATGTTTATAGGGCGCTCATCAAGCATGATTTCATATGGTGTAAATTCCGTAGAATCACCAACGGTACAATTCCACCAAGTTTCTACATTCTCTAAATAATTCGCCAACATACTATGTTTATCATGACAAAAGCACCTCAAAATTCGTCCAAACTCCCTATTTGCCCTTTCGACAATACTCGATTGTGGATGCCAAATAGCCGAATATTTGATGTGTATCCTTTTTTCCTCGAATGGCTTCCTCCAGTTTCCGCTAATAAACTGAGAACTGTGATAAGATACGATGGTATGTTTCAAATGTTCCTCAAAGGTTTTCGATATTATTAGTACACCATCAATATACACTACTGTAAAATCTTCTAAATCGGTCCCTAATACTTGATCCAGGCATTTCACAAAACATCCGACAACTTTTAAACCGAACGGTAATGCGTTAAACTGGTAGCTTTTCCTATTGAACAAGAACGCAGTATATTTTCTACTACCTGGGTGTAACGGAATATTCCAGTACACCGCCGTTAGATCGCACGTTGAAAAATATTTAGCCGCATTAAATTTTGCTAAAAGATCATACATGACCCTATCAGTTTCGATTATTTTATTCAGGTGCCTAGCATGATGTTGAAAAAATGTATTTGTGATAATTAAATTGTTCTTGTCCTAAAGTTCTACCAGCCTATTTCCCTTGTCGTTTCTTGTGCCTAAACCAAATAAACCTACTATTGCTCCTTCTCTACCCTCACCTACCACTGCATTAAAATCCCCCGTAATTATTAAATTTTCACGTATCTTAATATGTATTCGATATCTTTGTAGATCGCTTCTACTTGTTCGTCACTGTAGCTAGAGGTGGGCATGTATACTTGTATTATTACTGTGTTTATTGGTTTAGATTCTAATCTAACTATGAGCACTCTTTCGTTCTTCTGTAGGTAATTTTCTACACAGTAACCTATCTTTTTCCGCATAACTATCCCCACACCCAAATTTCCTTCCTCTGCTCCTGTATGATTTACCCTGAAGTATCCACTCCAGAAATCCTCCGCCTCTGGCATCCGAACTTCGCTGATCCCTGCTATGTCTAGTGCTAGCATATTCATTTCGATTTTTAGGTTCTCTAGCTTACCTACTCGCAAAATTTTCCCGACTCTTATTCTGAACTTTCCGGTCGCATCCTTCGAAGTAGTCCCCTCCCGGAAATCCGAATGGGGGAATATTTTAACTCCGGAACCTTTTACCCCAGAGAATGCCATCATTTTATTGCAATTTAGGTGCGTTGTGTACTTGGGAGGTAATGTGGTGGTTTCCCGTTGCCATTTACATCGCGGTAGCGTATCTTAGACTGCTATTTCAACCCGTATAATTTCTGCCAATCTAAGTACCGAAAGAGCCGCTGCCCTCTTTCGGAGACCTGTCTTAGTTTGATTCCTCACTAACGAACCTACTACTTTGGTTGAATCTGTAGTTTGGCTCTATAGCTCATTAAAACAAGCAAGCCATTTCAACTGTTCTAGTAATCTAGAACTTCGGCAAGGTGCAGATCCGTTCGAAATGGTCGTTATGAAAAGTTTATTCTCATTTACCGTTATGTGTTCATTTATCTTTTAAAGCATTGCTGGACTTGGTGTTATTTACAGAAATTTGTACTGTATTGGATGGTGATTTAGGCAACAAAAACTCTAATAAAATTATACTTTATCTGAAAATTTTAAAATATTTCACATTAATTCTGGTTCCGTGTATTTAAAGATGTGCGTCACTAACTATTACTGACGTTCTGGAAGAGTTGTTAGTGGGGGTTAGCTAGAAAATTGCATTGTAACATTTGCAATTTCTAGCACTATTATTTGTCCACATAACCGCTATAAATTTGGTATTTTAGTATTTACTCAACAACGTTTTATTCTATTATTGAATCTAGTACTTTTGTATATTTAATAACCCAACAAATTTTCAAAGTACACTACAATTTCACTCGGAATTGCAATCTGCAACGTATTATGTGGTTCCAGCCGATAACATATTTACAAACCATTTTTACGTGCTCTTAGTTCTTTAATTATAGTATCTAACATATTCCAGTTCGATCGCCTATTCGTGACAGATAATCACTTTTCGTTTTCTTCTTGAAGTGAAAGGTCGCTTGCTGTTATCAGACAGTCAAGATGGCGCCATAAATTAAGTTTTTCTGGCGAAGACGTCGGAACAGAAAAGGCAGATGATAAAAAGTTATCTGATGCAACTCACGTGCTAATTATAACTTTATCTTCGCAACGGTTTGTGTGAATATAAAATTAATCTAAATTTATAATGAAATTTATTACAGTGTAACTTAGTTTACGTTCAACATGGAACCCAATTATAATATAAATTAGTATGCTGTTACATTGAACAAAATTGGATTTCCCGTCTGCATTTAAGAACGCAATAAATTGTTGGTCGAGCGACAGGTGGTTTGAAGGTTAACAGGTCACTGCTGTCGCTTGGTAAGACCGTTTAATTTTTTTAAATTAGGCTGCGTTTTACGATGACTCATTCCGTATAATTGTAGTGATTTATTGAAAGGTTATAATCTACCACATACTGCTGTATGGAATCAACTATTTGTTTGTTCATGAATAATTTTGTTATATATTTTGTTAAAAGGGTTATCCTCTTTCTAAATTTGTATATAATTGATGATGTGTTCAAGTTCATAAATTATTCTTAAACTTTATAGATATTATACAAAAAAGTATTATGTCTAGATAAGGGATTGATACTTGTTAATTGTAAAATAAAGTTCAATGTTCAAATTTAATGATACTGTTTATCTTGTATATCTCAAATTACATGTCAAATTGTTTACCAAACGAAGCCTATAACCAGAAAGGTAAAGGTTAAACTGAAATAAAACATTTAATAAATTTGTTGAAAGTTGAGTAATTCTTAAAAATGTAGTCTTTCGTAGCGCTACCCCAGACTATTAATTATTAAAATAAATATTGTTACATAAAATCAGAAATCATATAAAGATTTAGTAGTAATTACACTTTGGATTTAATGTTTTACGCCTTCTGTGTAAAACAGAAAATACTCTAATAAGAATTTTGTTTGTATTAAATTATATTAATAATAGCTCGTAATCTGTTTTAAAAGAATATAGAATTGTTTTTGACTTTAGTGTATTATTGAAGAATTATTAAATTTCTCCAAACGTACTAAGGTAGCTGAAAGATTGCACCCACTATGAATGCATATAATGATACAATGAAAATTAATTGAAACTGAAAATAAGGATTTTGTGTTTACACAGAGTAGGTAACTAAGGCCGGTCTGACTTCAAAGCGGTGCACGCGTATGTTTTTCAATGTAACATACGCGTGCACCATTTTGAAGCCAGACCACCCTTATATAATTTCAATCAAAAATACGTGTGGACACGTTTTGAAGTCAGACCGGCTTTATATTACTTTCTATGGAACATACGTGTGTGGATTCAAAACACACGTATGCTACATTGAAAAATGTAAGTGCGTGAAGAGAAAATGTGGAGCTGTTTCGAATTCGGTTTTCTAGCGAGAAATTATAAAGTAGGTCAGATGCAAAATATCGCATCTAAGTCAATTGTATTTAATTAAAGTGAATTCTGATTTATGTTTTTTACTTTTGTTTAGAAGCTGCAAATACACATGGGCCGGTTTGACTTCAAAACGTGTCCACGCGTATGCTACGTTGAAAAAATGTAGATGCATGCAAAAATGTGGAGCTGTTTTGAATTCTGTTCTCTAGCGAGACGTTATAAAGTAGGTCAGATTCATGATATCACATCTAAGTCAATTGTATAAAGAATGCTGTATTTAATTAAAGTGGATTCTGATTTATGTTTTTACTTTTATTTAGAGGCTGCAAATACACATAGGCCGGTTTGACTTCAAAACGTGTCCACACGTATGCTACATTAAAAAATGTAGATGCGTGCAGAAAAAAAATGTGGAACTGTTTTGAATTCTAGCGAGAAGTTATAAAGTAGGTCAGATGCAAAATATGCTAAGGCTGATTTGAATTCAAAGTACGACCACTCTGCAAACACACACAAAGGCCGGTTTCAATTCAAAAGGTGTTCGCTCTTGTGATAGATTGAAAAGTAGGTTAGCAAAGTACGCAGATGGTGGTAATCTGCTATAGACGGAGATTGCTCCTAATATTAATTTAATTAGTCGAAGTTTACTGCATATTTACATACCTACATTTACAAACATGTATATAATTGATATTCAGGGAGTTAAATACAAGAAAAACGAGTTTGTGTGCAAAGAATTTGCGGTTTTGGACTTGTTGGAAGGCGTTGTTTGGCATCTAATTTTTAAACTGCCAATGCAGTCTAGTTGTTTGAGCCAAGATCAATAAAACATAGCGACTGGGTGACAAAGAATATTCATGGTATTTCTTAGGATGAATCTTCAACGGCTGGAATGGTGTCATCATATATAGCGCTTTATTTGAAGCAAATTATCAGGCCCGGTGAAGAAGTTTGTGTGAAGGGTCTAGAAAAGAAGAAATGGATGGAAACCTATCTAATGCAAAACGTTGTAACTGATATGCTTGCACTAGGTTGTCCTAAGCTATCGGAGTTAAAAATCAACAATCGTTTACTGTAAAACATCCATTGTTATACACACAGCAATAATAGTCTGCAATGTGCAAAACAAAATACCTTGTTATTAAAAGAATGGTTTAATAATAATAAAAAACAATAGAAAGATTGTGTGTGTATTATTGTAGTCAGTAAGAAATTTAACGCTGATGTCTGCAGAAAAAACGATTAAACTCAGTCAGCCCAAATGGGAATCTCAACCCCGAAAGCAATTATAATTGATCAACGCAATTGCTCTTTACTGGTTTTACAACATTTAACAAATTGTACAGATATCTCGAAATCTGCCAAAGACAGACAGACAGACTGCTTGCACCAATTTCTCATTCTTGCTTTTAAAAAATAACAAGTCATAGTTATTAAATTGCGAACACATTTATCTGCAAGCAATATATACTGATTTGTCAAAACAGATAGACTGATTCCATCAATTTTTCATTCTCGCTTTAAAGAATAACAAGTCGTAGTTATTAAATCGCAAACTTAGTTATTTGCAAGAAATATAAACGGAGAAATTTATAAAATGCTCTAACTTCAAAAACTAGAAATAAATCTATTGAAATATATGCTATGAGTTATTTACTGGTTACTGGTTTCCCAATGTACAGATATCTCGAAATTTGCCAAAGACAGACAGACTGATTGAATCAATTTCTCATTCTCGCTTTTAAACAATAACAAGTCGTAGTTATTAAAGCGGGAGTAATGTGAAATAAAACACGCAATGTATTTTTCTTTATTGTAATTTATAAAATACATATATATATATATATATATATATATATCATGTTGTGTACTCTAGAATAAACATACTACAATTCACTTAAGTTGTTTATTTCTTTATCCCAAATATAAAGAACAGTTTTAACTCACTCCAACTCTGAACGGTAAAATATTGCTTTATCGGAGAGCTGTCTTCTTCATCTTTGACGCGCGGTCGTTTCTGGTTTCTTCACAGAGTCAACGATTTTTCTAGCACTTCATTTGGATTGACTATAAACTACTCAATAATTTTAACCCAGCCACTATTGTTATTCATTCCTGACATGGGCAATTTTAAAAAGGTTTTCATTTTTGATTTGTTCTATAGAACACAACTACAACTTGACAATAAAGATTGAGCGATTATCACACACATATCTTGAGTATATAAAGATATTAAACAACAAGAACAGCAGAAAACTCAACTCATGTCAGCAAGAATTTTATGCTAAGGTATTGTCTAGATAGCAACTGTAGAAATATAAAATCTACAGATAATTTAATAAACTCAGTCATGTATAAATTTAATGCTGACGCCACCAGAAAAATAAAATAAATGTTTTCAACGAGAAATTTAATGCTGACATCAGCAGAATAATAAATAAACCCACTCAGTCAGCATGAATGGGCCTCCAAACCCTAAAAGTAATTATAATTGATCAACGCAATCTAAGATTAGCCGTTTACTAGTTTCCCATAGATTTTAAACACATTATTATGCCATATTTGAAATATTTACTTTTTCAGTATAATTGAAAGAAATTGAATTTTATACATTTTAATTAAATATATTAAAGGATACTCGATTTCATCGAATTTTTTTATTGTCTAATTTGTAGTACTTGATTACAATAAATTACATATGACGACGTTTTTTTTTCTTTGTTAAGGAAAGTGTAGTCTATTGACTTCTTCAGCATTTGCATTTCCATAGATACGTACTGAAGCCAACTTTGCAATTTTATATCAGATGCATCTCTAATTTCAATCGCAAAAATGAGAGCATCTAATCGAAATATGCACTCAGACTAAAAGTCAAAAATTGTTTTTACACCCGTTCTGTAAACTGAGATTAAATCCATCTAATCCAAGATTAAATTAAACTGTCAATTTTGCAGGATTAATAATTTGCACTCATGCTATGTAGGAATGAAACGTTAACAGAAGCAATCTTGTACCTATCATAAATAATATGATTTTAATATCTTGCTTTAAAACAAAAATAGAATGCCGTTTTCTGGTTGTGATAAGTACGCAAATTTTTTAAAACCAGTATTAAAATCATTCTGCAGTTTTATCCTAGAATTAACGTCGTGTAATTTAATTTACTGTAAGCTATATTGCAGCACCTTGATAATGAAAGAATTTCTGACGATGCATGCATGGCTCGTGTAATGAACTTTGTTATCAAAATAAAAAAACAACCTGTTTTCAATGTAAACGCAATTACATAGCTATATATATATATATAATGTATATATATATACATATATATATATATATATATATATATATAACTTGTTCAATATTACTATATTAGTTAAGGACCATTTGCATCGCATTACTTTAAACGACATTTAACTAATCTAGGTTTTTATTTTACTCTATGTCTTCGTTGAATTTTTAAAAAATTATTTTAAACTTCCGTCATAAGTTAGTTTTACTACGTGCTATAATTAATCCTACACTTGATGAAGAAATAAGAGTTGTTTTAAACAAAGTTTTATGGAAAATGCCATACGTTGCACAAAATCAAGATTTGCATATTCCATTTACAGAATGGCATAAATATCAACTTCTACAAGAAACGCAACATCAGATTAATAGATTCTATTTTTTGGCTAAATTTTCACTTAAACAAAATGGGAGTATTTTGATATTTTCTATGCAGTATAGGTTAATTGCGAAATTGTTCAGCTTCTTAATTTTTTTATTTCTTTTAATGCAATTGGAAACGAATGGGATTGTGCGTGATATTTTGAATCTGACCTACTTTATAACTTCTTGCTAAGCGGGAATGAAAAATTGATGCAATTAGTCTGTCTGTCTTTGACAAATCAGTATATATTTCTTGCAGATAACTGTGTTCGCTATTTAATAACTACGACTTGTTATTTTTTAAAAGCGAAAATGAGAAATTGATGCAATCAGTCTGTCTACCTTTGGCCATTTTTCAACGTAGCATACGTGTGGACACGTTTTGAAGTCAAACCGGTCTATGTATATTTGCAGCCTCTAAACAAAAGTAAAAACATATATCAAAATCCACTTTAATTAAATACAGCATTCTTTATACAATTGACTTAGATGTGATATTATGAATCTGACCTACTTTATAACTTCTCGCTAGAGAACCGAATTCAAAACAGCTCCACATTTTTTGCATGCACCTACATTTTTTTAAAGTAGCATACGTGTGGACACGTTTTGAAGTCAAACCGGTCTATGTGTATTTGCAGCCTCTAAACAAAAGTAAAAAACATAAATCAGAATCCACTTTAATTAAATGCAATTGATTTAGATGCGATATTTTGCATCTGACCTACTTTATAACGTCTCGCTAGAGAACTGAATTCAAAACAGCTCCACATTTTTGCATGCACCTACATTTTTTCAACGTGTGTTTTGAACGCACACACGTATGTTCCATTGAAAGTAATATAAAGCCGGCCTGACTTCAAAACGTGTCCACAAGTATTTTACATTAAAAGTATATAAGGCTGGTCTGGCTTCAAAATGGTGCACGCGTATGTTACATTGAAAAACATACGCGTGCTCCGTTTTGAAGTCAGACCGGCGTTACCTACCTACTATACAGGAATATAAGATATAAATGGTATCTTTGTTGGTAGTGTTTATGTTTCAGAGCTGTCCTAGAATTTCGTCAGTCCATTGAAGAAAAAGAACAGAATTAAGTAACATGTTTGTGGTAATCAAACTTTGTATTTAACGAGGCTGGTGATAATTTAGGTTTCCAAATTTTCCTTTTTTTGCAAATTGATTCAGTCAGTGGCGTCCATTATTTTATTTACCAAATTTAATAAACCCACTGACACAATCTCATGCGACCGCGGGTCAAAACCCAGTTAGCTAAATGTGTTTTTAACAGATTTCTTATTCTAAAAGCCGCTTGTTATTAGGTTATAAGAATTCTCGATCGGTTAAATAAAACTTCATTAAAAATAAGCTTCGATTTTTTTACTTCCACAGCATTAATATGTGATTAAAATTTATCAGTAAACAACGCACTTTTACATATGTTATGAGCCCTAATTAGAATATGTCCAATGCAGTGACAGTTCCGTGCGTTAATTAAAAAAACCCAACCTTTCTAATAACACGTACGATTTAAATCCACTGCAAGATATTGAATAATTACAAAGATTTGCTCTGATTTAAAACGTATTAAACAATTTGCTATAAGAACGAACAAAAGGTTGCTAATGAAACAGTATGAAGACATGGGTTGTAACTTTTATATATTACACAAGAATAGCTCTAAAAATTCCTGATATCCAATTACATGCAATTTTTTTGTATTAACAGGCTACATTACTAGACGTGCCAAAATTTGGTGAAACGTGCCTTGCATACTTTAGTGTTAATTAAGATTGTGTTGATATTGCAAAGAATTTGCATGTGTATTGCTAGATACTGTTGTTAAATGGTTAATAGGTATTAAACATAATAAGATTTGCAATAGAGCTAATAAAAAAATTTATGTGTAATCTCTCATATAGGTAGCAAATGAACCAAGGGTTTTAAAGATCACTTTGTGCAAATATTGCGTAACATTGCTTACTCTAGGTGAAGTGTTAAACTTATTTTTAAAAAATTAAATATTAGTACGTGTGCATTTTTTTTTAATTATAGGTGATTGCGCATTGTAATTTTTCCCGGTTCCTGGAAACTATTTCGAAAACTTGAGGCGGTTAGTAATCGCTAACATGCAAATTTCTATAAGCTTAATACATTTTGGTTTAATATATTGTAATGTATCCTTAGAAATCAATCTAGTTATGGACATTTTGGTTACTAAGTTAGCAGTGCTGTTAGAAATTAACAGTTGATAACTACGATGAATATGTTTATCTCTATTACAGTTGTTGTGATTTCTGTTGCTTTTGCACTCCTTATAGCTCCATAAGGTGGAGGTTGCTTCCATCTTATGAAAATTAGCATCGAGTTGTGACGTCACAATTGTGCCAAAGTATACAAAACCATTCTACTATTATCCAACGGGCACTCGGCAGCCCTTTTAAATTAGAGGTGACACCTGCAATCCAGGCAGTGTTTCTTGAAAGATACATTGCAAACAGCATTTAAAATATGAGCATTTCAAGCAATGTATCCCTACGCATACTACAATTTATTGATGCTTTATAGATATTTACTACATTTACTCTCCCAGAATTGATTGTTTATTCGTATAAATTAAATGCAAGATGCACTGCAATCAGCTACAACTCCAAAATACGGCAATACATGTGTTAAATTTATTTTTACTTACCTCACGTATGCGAAGCGCATCCATCTTGGTGTACTAGTTATTTACATCCTATTTTATTGAACACACTTCGTATACTAGCTAATAGTTGTTAACATCACTTCCTTTGGCGATATGTTCTGCTGAAATACATAGAAATTGTATTAAAAATACCACGATCGCAATTATACAGGATCTAGAAATCAACGTAACTCAGAAGCTACGGTGCCAAGTGTTGAAATTTCAGTATATGCGCAGTTAAACAAAGAATCTCATCACAATCTCTCGCAGTATTTACAAACGCATGTAAATTCTGTAAACGGATTAAAAGCTATAAAGCTAGATGATCTATCTGATTATTTACTCTTCTACATTTCTTATAGAAATTTATACCGCAAAAGCAAAACTGCTTTTGAGCTCAAACAAAGCACCGGTAACGTTCCCACTTGTGCAGCACTGTTTGAATTTGTAACTGCACAAGCCAAAAGCGCTGAAATGAATTCTGATAGTTCTTCGGAATTTAATCAACCTCACAATTTTTCTCAATCTCACAATAAGAATTGTACATCCATAACAGTATTGTTGAATAATACAATATAAGCTAGTAAATCTGTACGATCAACAATTAGCTGTCCAATTTGTCAGCAGCCTCACAAGATATATGCTTGTAGAATCTTTGCTAAAACACCACCTGAAGAACGTCACGTTTTAATTCAAAAATTACAACGTTGTACTAAATGTTTAGGATCTCACTTAAATATCAGCTGTAAATCCACTGGTATTTGCAAATTTTGCAAGTCGAGTCAACACCACACTCTTTTGCATGAGTTACCCTCTCAAATCATACAAGATTGTAACGCACTAGCTGCTTCCTTAACAGTTACCTCCTCGATCTCGAATTCTCAGTGTAATTTTTCTAATATTTCCACTGCGAATACGGTATTTCTCGGCACCATTCAAGCGTTAATCATGAACTCTAGCGGTAGTTTGCAACCTATTAGAGCCGTTTTGGACACGGGCAGTCAAATCAATGCTATTTCTTTCGCATGTGTTCAGCGCTTGGGTTTAAAATTACTCCCTGGTACACGGCAAATTTCTGAAATAGCGAATTCACTCACCACTTCTAAAGCTCGAGTAAATTGGTTTCTGCGTTCAAAGTACATTTGGCATCATAAACTGAATTGGGAAGCATCCGTGCTCTCGACTATTTCTAGTGAAATTCCTACAAGGAATATTCTGGCTGATAAAGTTCAGAAGTTTCAGCATTTAAATTTAGCTGACAACGAATTTCATAGTCCTGCTAAAGTGGATTTATTACTGGATCCTGGCGCATTTTCAGAAATAATGACTGGCGAACCTTCTTATATGATTCCCGGTCAGCCTCTATGCATAAACACACTTGTTGGTTATGTGGTTATTGTTAACATTCCTCCAAGTGTCGATAAACATATTTCTATGTTTATTGCATCCAATTCACTGGATTTCCAACTTAAACAATTTTGGGACTTAGAAGAAATTCCCAATCTCGTTATAGACAACCCGACGATATTTATTGCGAAATGCTTTTTAAAGAAACACATCACCGTGTTGACGGTCTTTATGTAGTTTCGTTGCCATTTAAATCTCAAGCTGTAACATTATCTGATAACCGTCACACAGTACTTAAAACTTATTTAAATTTAGAAAAGCGCCTGCTTCGTTCTTCAAATAGTTACGATTCATATAATGCATTCTTAGCAGAATACGAGCAGCTGAATCATATGCAAGTTGCTGGGACTACCTCAAATTATATTTTACCTCATCACCCTGTCTACAAAACCGCTAGCAGTACAACTAGATTGAGAGTTATTTTCAACGATTCTGCTCCCGACAAAAACGGAAACACTCTCAACCAAAAATTGTTAGTTGGTCATAAATTACAAAGAAATTATTTTCTCTTTTCGGAGTCATGAAATCGCTCTTTGCGGTGATTTAAAAATGATGTATAGGATGATTCTGTTAAACCCCGTGAATCGCCAATTTCAGCACATATTTTGGCGTCCGTCTCCGTCTTAACCGGTCAAGCAATAAGAGTTGAAAACATTAACGTATGGTCTCGCTCCTTCTGCTTATTTAGCGCAGCGAGTTTTGCATCAACTTGTGTTTGATGAAGGTTCACAGTATACTCTAGCTTCCAAAGCGCTGATGCATCATACGTATATCGTTGACATCGTTACAGGCGCAAGCTGATACGAGGAAGCTATAATACTACAGCTTGAATTGAGCGAATTATTGAGTCGCGCAGGATTTCTTATACGGAAATGGTCTAGTAATTCTCAAGAATTACTCGCACCCTTTACTACTTCTAATTTGGAACCCTTTGTGCAATTTTCCGATGAAGTCTCTGGAATAAAAGTTCTCGGATTAGTTTGGAGCCCCTCTGAAGACGCATTCACTTATCACACGAGTGCTTTTCAACCCCCGGCCACTAAACGATTTTTTTTATTGTACATAGCTCGCATATTTGATCTGTTAGGTTGGTTAACGCCAGTAACATTTCTGGCAAAATATTTTTTGCAACAATTATGGCTTGCTCAGTTAGATTGGGATGAAACTCTCCCTGCTACTCTCGCCAACGAATAGCATTCTCTGTCCTCTCAGTTGTGCTACCTATCACAGATCCGAATTCCGTGAAAGTTGTTCACTATGAATGCCACTTATTGGTTATTTGATCGGCGCTACCGTATATTTGCATATCACCAGCGTCAAATCAGTTTTGTGTCATTTGATACAAGCTAAAAGTAAGGTTGCCCCTTTCAAAACGCTAACCATTCCTAAATTTGAGCTTTCCGGTGCCTTGCTGCTCACAAAACTGATAAATTTTATCGTCAAGAATAACCCCCTCCCACTCCCCTTTCGATTTTTTTGAGACACTCCTGTTCACGGATTCTCGCATTGTTCTCGGCTGGTTGGCCACTCCTCCTCACTTGCTCAAAGTGTATTTATTGCTAATCGTGTAAATCAAGTTCTGGAATTGAGTTCTTCTGCACAATGGCGGCATATATCCACTGAACTCAATCCGGCAGATGCTGCTTCTCGTGGCCTGTTACCCACTGAAATAATTCATAATGAATTATGGTGGTGCGGTTTCACACAACTTTGGCTCTCTGTGGATACCGAATTCCCACGCGCGCCTTTTCAAGCATTCTCTGGTGTGGAATTGCCTGAACTAAAAAACTACGTGGTTTTAGCTACTACATGCGTTTCTAATTCTGATCACATTTTTTCTCGGTTTTTTACATTAACACGACTTCAACGCACCATCGCATATTGTCTGCGTTTTCTCAGCAATTGCCGCCACCAGCCTCGGCATGTTGGTCCGCTTTCAGTTTCAGAGCTCGGCGATTCTTTGTCTGTCTACGTCAGAATCACTCAAATCGCAAATTTTGCCCGAGAAATCTCCCTTTTACACCAAGGAAAACCACTTGTCGGATATCTCCGCAAATTGACCCCTTTCGTAAATTCAAATAATCTCCTGAGGGTAGGCGGTAGACTGAACTACTCTTTATTACCCTATGAATCTAAGCACCTTCTGTTATTACCCAAGAATCTATTCTTGGCCACTCTTATTTGTGATCATTATCACAAAGCATCTCTGCACTCTGGTGCTTAAACTACTCAAGCACTCATCTAACGTCATTACTGGATTAATTCTTTACGGTCTGTTTTACGGAATACATATTTTTAAGTGTTTCAAATGCTACCGGTTAAAATGCAAACCATCGCCCCCTTTAATGTCCGATTTGCCCTCCGCTCGAGTTTGCATTACTCGCGCATTTACTGAGGTCGGCACTGATTTCGCAAGCCCCTTTCTTTTAAAGACCTCTAAATGAAGGACTGCACCCCTCACAAAAACTTACTAATGTGTTTTTGTATGCATGTGCACGAAAGTTGTACATTTGTAAATTGTTTCGGAGCTAACTACTGACGCATTTATGGCTTGTTTTACCAGATATGTTTCTCGTAGAGGCACTCCGTCAACTTTATTTTCTGACTGTTGTACCAACTTTGTTGGTGTATCTCGCGAATTAAACAAAGCCAGAACTTGGCTTTTGCAAAATAAAGATCAACTTTACACCAACTTCGCCTTGCTGCAAGTTGCTTGGAAATTCAATACCCCTCAAAGCCCAAATTTTGGCGGCATTTAAGAGTCCTGTGTCAAATCCTCCAAAAGCTTGTTACATCCACCTTGTCGGAAATCGAACCCTCACTTTTGAAGAATTGAGCACAGTTTTTATTATAATTGAAACGATTCTTAACAGTCGTCCATTGTGTTTTTTATCTTCGGATCCTAATGATGGTACAGACTAATCTCTCCCCAGGGTAGTTTTAATAGGTGCACCAATTTTGAGTTTCCCAGAAATGCGAATTCCTGAAAATAGGTCACTTCGTAATCATTGGCAACTACTTCGACAAATTTTGTCATCATTGTGAAAATACCCAACGTGCAACCCGGACAAGTAGTACTTTTATACGGGTTGTCGACTTCTCCTCTTTCTTGGTCTATCGCTCGAGTATAACAGGTCTTTCCAGGACCGGATGCTGTAGTACGTGTTGCTTCCGTTCGAACTTCCGGCACTATTTTTGTCGTCTAGTTAATAAACTGGTTCCCCTCCCCATGTTTGATTAAACCAACCATGCAAATTAATCATTTTTGCGTTTTTCTCATTTTGTTTAAGTTTATTTTTCAATATAATTCAATTCAATTTCAATAAAATCACGCCCCTGTTATCCCGCATACTCCTTTCACTCCCGTACACCAGCGGGTAATCTGTAGTCCCGGTTTGGAGGAAATGCCAAACCACCTCTTTCTCCTTCCTTAAAATATTCCATTTTAGGTGGGCGGTTATGTTCGCGCCATCTAGTGCCGTAATAATCGCGCATCAAAAATATAAAGAACATAAGTGATAAGAGTGGACAGTGTTTTGACAGACTTCGAAGCATACGGTCGTTTTTGAGTTTCGAACTCCGCTTTGTGTAGTGCACACCACCTAATTTGGTAAGTTTATTCACTGCCTCAGTTATGATTTTTCAATGCTAGTTTGTACATGTTAATGTTTGTAAGATAATACGCATATTCCCGGCCACACGCCAAAACAGTTCATAAAATTTGTAGATTGTTCAAGTTTTAGAAATGCTATCTTCCTTTCTGAAATTATTATTGGTCTGTTGAATAAGTTAAATATAGAAAATTTGCACTTAATCGGTCAGTCGTATGATGGAGCTGCAGCGATATCCGGGTATAAAGCAGGACTTCAAGCACAAATTAAAGAGAAGTATCCACATGCGATTTATGTCCACTGTATGGCGCATCGCTTAAATTTAGCTATTGTTGATGCATGCAGTGATATACAAGGTGTCAAAGAAAGAAAAAATATCTTCTAGTCTTTCATCTTTTATTGTTACTACCACCATAAGTGCTGCACAAGATTTGGATGGTTCAGACTTAACAGCAAAAGAATATTGACGAGTTCATTTGTACCACAGAATTTTAGATGCTGTGATTGGATTTTTAAAAGTAAGATTTTCACAAGAGAGTCTAGCATTGGCATCTTCATAAACAAATCTATGCAACTTGATTTTGAAGGTTCACAAATGTAAATCAATCAATACTCAGTTTTATTAGGTGTAAGTGAAACAAATGTAAAAGCCGAAATGACCGTGTTAAAAAACTTGATGGATCAAAACGGTAAATCTATTAATATAAAATCAATTAAAGAACAATTATTTAACTCTCAAACTACTTTCCCAAATGTTTTTAAATTGTTTCCAACCGGAATAATTTTACCGGTGTCGTCAACTACGTGCGAACGATCCTTTTTGGTAATGCCAAGAATTTTAAGTTGGCTAAGATTAAAAATGGGTCAAGGCAAGTTTAGTAGCTTAAGCTTATTATTAATTTATATAGAAAAAGATACAAGGGTTGAGCTTGATGATATTATTAACATATTGTCGGAGGCTTTCACGGCCGGAGTCATTATAAATATTTATGGTTTCGGGTTGGGACCGTGTCATTTTATAAACTAAGATCGACGTTTCGCCCATTTTTGTAAGGGACCTCATCAAGACAAGAAAAAGAAAAAAAATGAGTAATAAAATAAAAAATAATAATAACGATAAGAATGATAATATTAAGTAGACAAGTTAAAGTGTAAAGAGTAGAGTTACTCATGAACTAGCAGACTCACTAGCCCATTTAAAGCGAAAATGTGTGTTGTGGCGAAGTAACTGGTGAAAGTAGAGATAGTGGTAGTTTATATAGGGCGAGAACTTGATGCATGAGTGATCATAAATAGATAGGAGTGTCGTAGCGGATTAGTGAACGTTACGGTTCCGCTGTTGTGAACGTAGGCTTGTTTTCTAAATGGGGGAAAGGTAGTAGCCATCGTTTTTGTTTAGATTATTAGAATTTTTATTGATTTTTATGGATTCTCTAATTTTTCTAGTGTAGAAAAATGGAATTTTGGCAATTAGTTTTATCTTGTCAAAGTTAATAATATGGCTTGTTTCATGTTGGTGTTCGGCCACCGCTGAGCGATTGAACTGGCTTGTTCTTAAGCAACGCTTATGCTTGTTTAGTCTAGTCTGTACTGACCGTCCAATTTTCCCTATGTATACTAAACCACAGCTGCAAGGTATACTATATACGCCTGGGGCTTCAAGACTATTTTCGGAATCTTTTGGGGTTGGAAATATTTGTGAAATTTTATTAGTGGGTTTATAGATTGTTTTGATGTTGTGCATACGTAAAATTTTGCCAATTCGGTCTGTTACTTTGTGTATATATGGAAAGATTGCTAAAGATCGTGTATCGGGATTACAGCGTGATTTGGAGGTTCGTGTAGGATGCAGATGCCGGTTTATTACTCTGTCGATATCTGAGTTACGATAGCCGTTTTTTATAAAACTCAAGGGTGTTCAGAAAATGCTCGAAAAATTTCTGCCTACAACCTGCAGCACATTATCAACCTAGGATCTCGATCTCCTTATAACTGTTTATATAGTCCCGGCTAGCCTCTTTAAAATAAAAGTTTAGTTACGTCTCTGATATTACACAAGGATAGCTCTAAAAGTTCCCGATATCCAATTACATGCAAATTTTTTTGTATTAACAGACTACATTACTAGATGTGCCAAAATCAAAATGAAACGGGTCTTGCATACTTTAGTGTTAATTAAGATTGTGTGGATATTGCAAAGAATTTGCATGTGTATTCCTAGATACTGTTTTTAAGTGATTAATATGTATTAAACATAATAAGATTTGCAATAGAGCTAATTAAAAAATCTATGTGTTATCTCTCATATAGGTAGCAAATGGACCAAGGGTTTTAAAGATCACTTTGTGCAAATATTGCGTAACATTGCTTACTCTAGGTGAAGTGTTGAACTCATTTCTAAAAAGCACGTGTCCACGTGTGCATTTTTTTAATTAGAGGTGATTGCGCATTGTAACTTTTCCCGGTTCCTGGAAACTATTCCGAAAACTTGAGGCGGTTAGTAACCGCTAACATGCAAATTTCCATCAGCTTAATACATTTTGGTTTATTATACTGTGACGTATCCTTAGAAATCAATCTAGTTATGAATATTTTGGTTACTAAGTTAGCAGTGCTGTTAGAAATTAACAGTTGATAACTACGATGAATATGTTTATCTCTATTACAGTTGTTATGCGATTTCTGTTGCTTTTGCACTCCTTATAGCTCCATAAGGTGGAGGTTGCTTCCATCTTATGAAAATTAGCATCGAGTTGTGACGTAACAATTGTGCCAAAGTATACAAAACCATTCTACTATTATCCAACGGGCACTCAGGAGTCCTTTTAAATTAGAGTTGACACCTGCAATCCAGGCAGTGTTTCTTGAAAGATACATTGCAGACAGCATTTAAAATATGGACATTTCAAGCAATGTATCCCTGCGCATACATACAATTTACTTGATGCTTTATAGATATTTACTACATTTACTCTCGCAAAATTGATTGTTTATTCGTATAAATTAAATGCAAGATGAACTGCAGTCAGCTACAATTCCAAAATACGGCAATACATGTGTTAAATTTATTTTTACTTACCTCACGTATGCGACGCGCATCCATCTTGGTGTACTAGTTATTTACATCCTATTTTATTGAACACACTTCGCATACTAGCTAATAGTTGTTAACATCACTTCCTTTGGTGATATGTTCTGCTGAAATACATAGAAATTGTATTAAAAATACCACGATCGCAATTATACAGGATCTAGAAATTAACGTAACTCAGAAGCTACGGTGCCAATTATTGGGTTAAACAAATCACCCAGCAAAACATGGCCACTTAAGACCACGTGTTCAAGAAAGATTTTCTTTAAAGTAAATTGTATCACGCCGGCTTTGTTTGTGTGAATTCCGCGACAAACTGTTCGGCGGTTATTACTAATTAAAACGACTTCAAGGTTAGAATATTAAACAATGTTACACAAGTAAGGATAGGATTGCGTTATTTCAGTATATATAAAACCGTTGAACTTATCGGTTGTCCCACTGTGAGTGCAACGTTCTCCATATGTGGTGTAATATGAAATTTTTTACTCTTCATTTCGCTTTTTTAATTATGTTTAGTGACGTATAACTAATGTCACTAGTTATCAATACACTATCAGAACCAACCTGATTTTTAAATAATCAAGCAGTGTGCTTATCGCGATCCGCGTGTGTTGTAAGTCCTCACTGTTTACTACGGTTATACAGAGATTTCTCTGTGTACAACAAGGCTTGCTGTAGCATTCTGTGATAGAAGATGGATTCCAACAACAAAGTTTTGAGGAAGGAAAATCCTGTATTAAAAGCAAATCCAATTTCCAAATTATTGTTTCTGTAAGTGACTTTTAATTTATTACATTTAATTTATATTACTATAGATTATATAGCTACCTTGAGGTTGATACCCAGATAAAAATGTAAGGATTTTTTTTCATGAATCATATGTATTTATTTATTTTCTTTATCACCACGTGCTTGTACAAATGTTGGTTAATATTTCTAAGGGATAAATACCTGTCAGAAATATGTTATTACAGTGAATTTCAGTGAATTTTAATAAATTTCACGTGAATTTCATTGATTCATGTAATTTAGAGCTTTTACAGTACTTCAGAAATGTTATGCTATATTTAAGCTTCGAATATTAATTTTATCGAAATTCCGAAAATTGAGTTATTTCGGCAATAATTTTTTAAATTCTGCCAAGTATGTAGTTCAAAAGAGAAAGGAAAAGGAAAAGAGAAAGGAAAAATTGACTATAACAAAATTATGGTAAATTTCTCCTTATTGGAATGTGCCTAAGTTAGACAGGATTGGCAAGTTTAAAACAGCATGGTTTTAACCGAGCGGTTAAACCGGTTTAAACCGTCCCGGAAGAAATCAAGTTTTGACCAGTGGGAGAAATTAATACATACTCAAATTAAACAGTAATTTATTTCGATAGATATAAATAAAAGGCATAACAGAATTTAGCAATTGCATCCTAGCTGCCATAGCCCCCAGGCAACAAATGAAATCTAACTCTGATTGAAGCAATGTCGATAATAATTTCATCATCATCATTAGGTCTTCAGTCCTAGAACTGGTTAGACGCGTACCATCATTGTTTCCTATTCTGAACTAACCTACAGATTTCCCTGAAATTTGCACAGTTTGCATCTATAACTATCTCATCTAGGTCTACATCTACCTCTTTTTTCCTATTTCTGCTTGTAATATATCCCATACTATTCCCCAAAATGCCTTAGAACATATTCCGCCCTTCTATTTCTCTTTTTCCCCAGATATCCTGGTTTCCCTACTATTTCTATAACTTATTTGTTATTATATTTGTCTGTCCATGCTATCGTCCTCATACATCTAAAGCACAGCATTTCAAAAGGCTGCTACCGTTTTTCTGTCTGCGTTTCAGACTGCCCGTATTTCATATGCATACTGTGCTTTGCTTCACACATATGCTTTCAACAATTTTCTTCTTGTTCTGTGTTTGTTGCCTTTTCTCATAGGCGCTGTTGTTTCTTGCTAGATGCAGTTCGATCACCTTCTATTGTTTTACAGTTATATGCCCTATTTCTCCGACCTTTAGTGGTTGTGAAGGGAAGGCGTCGCCGTGGATCAATGTAGTAAGCGTAAGACTATGGATCCCAAGGTCCTGGGTTCGAATCCCGACACGGCCGAGTGCTTGAAAAATGGCAGGTGAGCATTTTTCACAAAAATTACGCCCTCGTTCGGATGAGAGGTTAAATGGAGGTCCCGTGTGTGAGTGTTGTCACGCACGTTAAAGATTCCTACCTTGCCTGGAACGGCAAGGGTTCGGCAAAATTCTAATTTCCAGGCAACAAAAAACTCGCCTCCTGACCAATGTAGTACCTTCGGGTGGAGCATTGGAAAATCACATGTAAGGTTGTGAAGGGAGGTAAGCAACCCGTGGCTGCCAAGTTTCCCCTACACTTAACCATTTAGCGATTTAATATATTTTCCAATTTATCTTTTCGCACAGCCAACATTAGTTGGAGATATTTCGCAACCAACAACTAGTTGTTTATACTAATCATCAGATTTATCTATGCTTATTTTTTCGTCATTAGGTTTTCCGTCTCAAAACTGGTTGGACACGTACCTGCACTTATTTATATTCTGAGCTAGCCTACATAGTTCCCTTAAATTCTTACACAGCATGCGTATTCAGCTCGTTCCCCTTCTATTGTTTTCTAATTTTATGCCCTATTTTACCGACATTCAGTGAAGGAGGTTAAGCAACCTGTGGCTACTAAGATCCCCAACACTTAGACATTTGCCGAAATAATGGTTTTCCAGTAAATCCTTTTACACACTTAACATTATTCGAGAATGTTGCCCAACCAATTCTTGTAGTTACTTATAGTAATCATCGTGTTTAAGCACAGTTTTCTTTTCGTCATTAGTTTATCCATCTTGGGATTGGTTGGATGCGTACCTCCATTGATTTCTATTCTGGGCTAGCCTACACATCTACCTGAAACCCATACAGCCTACATCTTTTACTATCTGTGTGCAGTAGTCTAACCTAGGTCTGCCTCTTCTTCTCTTTTTTCCTATTTCTGCTTCTAATATATTTCGCACTATTCCCTCATGCCGTATTATGTGGCCTATCATCCTATCTCTCCTATTTTTTACCGTTCTCCACATATTTCTTTCTTCCCCTACCATTTTTAGTACCTCTTCGTTCTTAACTTTGTCTGTCCATGATATCTTCATCATACGTCTGTAGCACCACATTTCAAAGGCTTCTATCTTTTTCTTGTCCGCTTCTCCTACTGTCCAGACTTCGCAGCCGTACAGTGCTGTGCTCCACACATATGTTTTAAGCAATCTTTTCCTTGTTTCTATGTTTGTGCTCTTTGGGCACAGTAGTTGCTTTTTCTTGTTAAATGTAGCACGACCTTGTGCTAATCTTTGTTTTATATCTCTTGTGCTTTTTCCATCTTGCGTTATTTGGCTTCCTAGGTAGCAGAAATCCTTAACCTCTTGTAAGTTCGTGTTACATACTTATATTCTTGTTTTTCCCCACCTTTGCATGTACTAAAACTTTAGTTTTAATTTTGTTAATTTTCATACCCTATCTCTCCGTTAGAACCGTTTCCATTTCATTAAGAGCAGCTTCTAACTCTTCCTTGCTAGACGCTAATACCGCTATATCATCTGCAAATTTAAGCATATCAATTTTTTGTCCCTGCATAGTAATTCCAAATGTCTTCCTGCATTTGACAGTATTCATTGCCTCTTCTATGTACAAGTTAAAAATCAATGGGGATAGGGCACATCCCTGTCTCACTCCTTTCCTACTGTTTACTTCTCTACGTTCCTGCTCTAATTCTATTACTGCTGTTTGCTCTTTGTATAAGCTATGTACTATTCGTCTATCCCTATAACTCATTCCAATCTTTTGAGTATTTCAAACATTTTTTCCATTTTACATTGTCGAATGCTTTTCCAGATCTACAAACCCTATATACACGCTTTCCCCTTTTCTATTGTTTTCACCATTATCACCTTCAGAGCTAAAATAGCCTCCCGTGTTCCCATGTTTCGTCTAAACCCAAATTGGTCTTCTCCTAGTATTTCTTCCGCCCGTTTTTCCATTCGTCTTTGCACAATTCTAGTTAATATTTTTGACACGTGTGCTGTCAAACTTATTGTTCGAAAATTTTCACATCTATCCACGCCTTTCTTTTTTGGTATAGTTACTATGATGCTACGTTTGAAATCTTTGGGTATCTCGCCTGTCTCATACATATAGCTTACAAGTTGGAAGAGACGTTCTGTTACTGCTTGTCCAGCTGCTTTTAGAGTTTCGGCTTGCACCTTATCTGTACCCGGCGCCTTACCATTTTTCAGACTCTTTAATGCTAATTCAAACTCGTCTCTAAGTATAGGATATTCCAAGTCATCATTTTCAATGTCTGATTCATGTTCTAATGCAGTTAGTTCCTCTCCTGCATATAAATTCCTATATATTTTGCCATCTACCCACTTTCTCTACGTTTTCTATGATGACGTTTCCTTGTGCGTCCCTTATATTTTTGCTATACGGTTTTATATCCCTAGAATTCATTCTAATTAATTTTTATGCTTCGTCTGTCTTTCCTATTTCCATCTTTGTTTGTACCTTTTTGCACTTTTCATCAATCCATTGTTCTTTAGCTTTCCTGCATTTTCGAATAATTTCCCATTTTATGGTTTTGTATCTCTGTTTTCCTGTTTTGTCTGATTTATTTTGTATTTTCGTCTTTCTTCTATTAAATTCAGGATATCCTTTGTTATCCATGGTTTCTTATTTTCTTTTTGTGTATACCCCAGAATATCTCTGGCCGCCATGTCTAGGCTGGATTTAATGTTATTCCATTCTGTTTATACTTCCTTAGTATCAGATATTTTTCCGATATCTTTGAGCAATTCATTTGACTTTTTTTCGAATTTTTCTTGAATATCTTTATCTTTTAGTTTCTCTAAGTCCAAGTGCCTTTTTCCGTTCCTTTTTTTCAGATTTTTAAATTTAAGTGCGGCCTTCATAATTACGATGTTGTGGTCAGTATCTATATCTGCTTCTGGGTAGCTTCTACGGTCTTTTACTTGATTCCTAAACCGTTGTCTAACAAGAATGTAATCTATTTGATATCTTCCTATATCTCCTGGCATCTTCCACGTATATCGTCTTCTAGCATGATGTTGAAATAATGTGTTTGTGATGATTAAATTGTTCTTGTCGCAAAATTCTACCAGCCTATTTCCCATGTCGTTTCTCGTGCCTAAACCAAATAAACCTACTACTGCTCCTTCCCTACCCTCACCTACCACGGCATTAAAATCCCTCGTAATTATTAAATTTTCATGTCCTTTTACGTATCTTAATATGTCATCGATATCTTTGTGGATGGCTTCTACCTCTTCGTCACTGTAACTAGAGGTGGGCATGTATACTTGTATTATTACTGTGTTTACCGGTTTAGATTCTAGTCTAACCATGAGAACTCTTTCGTTCTTTTGTAAGTAATTTTCTACACAGTATCCTATCTTTTTCCGCATAACTATCCCCACACCCAAATTTCCTTCCTCTGCTCCTGTATGAATTACCCTGAAGTCTCCACTCCAAAAATCCCCTGCCTCTGGCCACCGAACTTCGCCGATCCCTACTATGTCTAGTGATAACCTATTCATTTCGATTTTTAGGTTTTCCAGCTTACCTACTTGCTTCATACTTCTAACATTCCACGCTCCGACTCTTATTTTTAACTTTTCGATCGCATCCTCCGAAGTAGTCCCCTCTCGGAGATCCGAATGGGGGACTATTTTAACTCCGGAATCTTTTACCCCAGAGAATGCCATCATGTTTGTAACAATATAAGTACGCTGTTTACTTGGGAGATAATGTGGTGGTTTCTCGTTGCCTTCCACATCGCGGTAGTGTGTCTTGAACTGCCATACCGACCCCTATGGTCTCTGCCAATCTAAGTACCGAAAGAGCCACTGCCCTCTTTTGGGTCCTGTCTTCGTCTGGTTCCTCACTAACGACCCTACTACTTTGGTTGGACCTGTAGTTTGGCTCTTTAGCTCATTAGAACACGCAAGCCATTTCACCTGTTCTAGTAATTTAGAACTTCGGCAAGGTGCAGGTCCGTTCGAAATGGGATAATAATTTGTATTAAAAAAAAATCTACTTTAAAGTTTTAGGTCATCTTCATTATTAGGTCTTCAGTCCTGGAACTGGTTAGATACGTACCCTCATTGTTTCCTATTCTGAACTAACCTACACATTTCCCTGAAGTTTGCACAGTCTGCATCTATAACTATCTGATCTAGGTCTACATCTACCTCTTTTTTCCTATTTCTGCTTGTAATATATCCCATACTATTCCCCAAAATGCCTTAGAACATATTCCGCCCTTCTATTTCTTTTTTTCCCCAGATATCCTGGTTTCCCTACTATTTCTATAACTTATTTGTTATTATACTTGTCTGTCCATGCTATCGTCCTCATACATCTAAAGCACAGCATTTCAAAAGGCTGCTACCGTCTTTCTTTTTGCGTTTCAGACTGCCCGTATTTCATAGGTATACTGTGCTTTGCTCCACACATATGCTTTCAACAATTTTCTTCTTGTTCTGTGCCTTTTCTCATAGGCGCTGTTGTTTCTTGCTAGATGCAGTTCGATCACCTTCTATTGTTTTACAGTTATATGCCCTATTTCTCCGACCTTTAGTGGTTGTGAAGGGAAGGCGTCGCCGTGGATCAATGTAGTAAGCGTAAGACTACGGATCTCAAGGTCCTGGGTTCGAATCCCGACACGGCCGACTGCTTGAAAAATGGCAGGTGAGCATTTTTCACAAAAATTACGCCCTCGTTCGGATGAGAGGTTAAATGGAGGTCCCGTGTGTGAGTGTTGTCACGCACGTTAAAGATTCCTACCTTGCCTGGAACGGCAAGGGTTCGGCAAAATTCTAAATTTCCAGGCAACAAAAAACTCGCCTCCTGGCGAATGTAGTACCTTCGGGTGGAGCATTGGAAAATCACATGTAAGGTTGTGAAGGGAGGTAAGCAACCCGTGGCTGCCAAGTTCCCCCAACACTTAACCATTTAGCGATTTAATATATTTTCCAATTTATCTTTTCGCACAGCCAACATTAGTTGGAGATATTTCGCAACCAACAACTAGTTGTTTATACTAATCATCAGATTTATCTGTGCTTATTTTTCGTCATTAGGTTTTCCGTCTCAAAACTGGTTGGACACGTACCTGCACTTATTTATATTCTGAGCTAGCCTACATAGTTCCCTTAAATTCTTACACAGCATGCGTATTCAGCTCGTTCCCCTTCTATTGTTTTCTAATTTTATGCCCTATTTTACCGACATTCAGTGAAGGAGGTTAAGCAACCTGTGGCTACCAAGATCCCCCAACACTTAGACATTTGCCGAAATAATGGTTTTCCAGTAAATCCTTTAACACACTTAACATTATTCGAGAATATTGCCCAACCAATTCTTGTAGTTACTTATAATAATCATCATGTTTAAGCACAGTTTTCTTTTCGTCATTAGTTTATCCATCTTGGGATTGGTTGGATGCGTACCTCCATTGATTTCTATTCTGGGCTAGCCTACACATCTCCTGAAACCCTACAGCCTACATCTTTTACTATCTGTGTGCAGTAGTCTAACCTAAGTCTGCCTCTTCTTCTCTTTTTTCCTATATCTGCTTCTAATATATTCCGCACTATTCCCTCATGCCGTATTATGTGGTCTATCATCATATCTCTCCTATTTTTTACCGTTCTCCACATATTTCTTTCTTCCCCTACCATTTTTAGTACCTCTTTGTTCTTAACTTTGTCTGTCCATGATATCTTCATCATACGTCTGTAGCACCACATTTCAAAGGCTTCTATCTTTTTCTTGTCCGCTTCTCCTACTGTCCAGGCTTCACAGCCGTACAGTGCTGTGCTCCACACATATGTTTTAAGCAATCTTTTCCTTGTTTCTATGTTTGTGCTCTTTGGGCACAGTAGTTGCTTTTTCTTGTTAAATGTAGCACGACCTTGTGCTAATCTTTGTTTTATATATCTTGTGCTTTTTACATCTTGCGTTATTTGGCTTCCTAGGTAGCAGAAATCCTTAACCTCTTGTAAGTTCGTGTTACATACTTGTATTCTTGTTTTTGATTTATTTTCCCCACCTTTGCATACTAAAACTTTAGTTTTAATTTTGTTAATTTTCATACCCTATCTCTCCGTTAGAACCGTCTCCATTTCATTAAGAGCAGCTTCTAACTCTTACTTGCTAGACGCTAATACCGCTATATCATCTGCAAATTTAAGCATATCAATTTTTTGTCCCTGCATAGTAATTCCAAATGTCTTCCTGCATTTGACAGTATTCATTACCTCTTCTATGTACAAGTTAAAAATCAATGGGGATAGGGCACATCCCTGTCTCACTCCTTTCCTAATGTTTACTTCTCTACGTTCCTGCTCTAATTCTATTACTACTGTTTGCTCTTTGTATAAGCTATGTACTATTCGTCTATCCCTATAACTCATTCCAATCTTTTTGAGTATTTCAAACATTTTTTTCCATTTTACATTGTCGAATGCTTTTTCCAGATCTCCAAACCCTATATACACGCTTTCCCCTTTTTCTATTGTTTTCTCCATTATCACTCTCAGAGCTAAAATAGCTTCCCGTGTTCCCCTGTTTCGCCTAAACCCAAATTGGTCTTCTCCTAGTATTTCTTCCGCCCGTTTTTCCATTCGTCTTTGCACAATTCTAGTTAATATTTTTGACACGTGTGCTGTCAAACTTATTTTCACATCTTTCCGCGCCTATCTTTTTTGGTATAGTTACTAAGATGTTACGTTTGAAATCTTTGGGTGTCTCGCATATCTCATACATATAATTTACAAGTTGGAAGAGGCGTTCTGTTACTGCTTGTTCAGCGGATTTTAGAATTTCTGCTTGCACCTTATCTGCACCCGGCGCCTTTCCATTTTTCAGACCCTTTAATGCTTGATCAAACTCATCTCTAAGTATAGGATATTCCAAGTTATCATTTACAAATTTGCTTGTTTAAATAGGATTCCTTGTAAAATAATGATGCAATACTCACGCGTATTGTGTTGCAGCTTCTGTCCACTTCGTTTTATGATTTGTTCAGTTTATTTAATTGGCTCTTTTGAAATACTTTTTCTTTCTTTGAGTTTAATTATAATTATAGTTTATATATAGGGCGTTGGCATTTGCTTTCTCGCCAACTCGTCAAATTTCGCATTTTCTTTGCAAAATGTCTAGTTTTCTAGATTCTCATGATATTTACTTAAATCGCACTATCTTAGTGATCGTATATTCCCCTAAATGACCCTATTACCATAACAATATATATATATATATATATATATATATATATATATATATATATATAAGCTTTTGCTGTATACTTTAATTTGTGTAATACTATCTGCCAAGTTCAGTACCTCAATCACAAAGTTTCAGGATCTCAGTATTAAGTAGCACATTTCTGTCTTGCTTATTACGCGAAGCACTTGTTTATAATAAAAAAAATTTTTGTGTACCAATAACCTGACAATAAAGATAAGATCTGGCAAAGCATCTTTGTAAGAAAACAATTAACTGTGTCCATTGTACTTAATTTCAAACACATTAATTTATATATGTACAGGCAAGGTCAACAACGCCTTGTTTTCAATTAACGTATGTGAAAGTTACATATTTGATTCAGTTACAGTAGAAGACTTTATACAATGGGATATTAAAATTATGTGTTACAACTTGCAATTGTAACTAAATATAGTAAATTGCCTGTTGATACTATAAATTAACATGCAACCAGCCATTTGGTTTGCAAATCTGCATTTAAAAATATTCTAATTAATTTTATTCTATTTATATCAGTAAAAGCAAAAACGTTATTTACATTTACATTTAATCATCTTACAACGATTTGAAATGTCAAATTTTAAAGGCAATATCAACCTTACCAGGTAAAATTTTTCAAAACTGTTTCATTTCATCACTGGTGTTGTAAGGAATGTTTACCGAACTGAATATTTAAGCCATTATTTTTGTATTTAACTTTAAGACAAAGAAACAGAAAACACGTATTAGAAGTTTTTTGGTACTTAATTTTACCTTTAACAAAGAATATGTAGTCTATACCATAGACCGATAATTATTCTTTACTGCAAAGTACGCTAACAATATTCAATACATTTAGCGAATAGTTTTTGTTTACACTTTTCTCGAATTACGCATATGCTTTTCTTGCCTTTTTGATTTAATTGGTATTATGCAATTTACTGCTAGACATTTATTTTATATTTGAAGGAATATTTCTATCTCAATTTTCTATTATTGATTTAGGACCGACTTGATAACGCGTATTTGTTTATACTAATTGAATAGTAACACCCTGGTTATGTGATAAAAGTTGAATTTATATTTGTACAGCGTAATGCGCATCTAATTATTAATAATTATAAAACCGATTTCAGCCTCCTATACTGGGCGTTAGTGAAACTTTCTAAAAAGGATGTTTATTTTTTCTTACAAAAGTCGCGCAGAAGATGTTTTATCCGTATTGACACAATTGACTTTTGAAGACTTCCGCACTAGCTCTGAACTCTATCTTCAGCGGTTTAGAGAGACTATCAGGGGGTCGTTAATTAAATACGGATGTGTAGGACGCTACCGTACTTAGATAGTGTGTAAAAACGAGAAATATCGCTAAGAAAAATACAGGAACCCCAACGAGTATATTCTGTTGTAAAAATACAAGATTTTGTATTTTTAGATGGTACTACATTTATCCTGAAACAAAATAAAATACATAAAATAATTTTAGAGACAGCAATTTGCACCGCAAAATAAAATCAATAAATCAGAAAGATTTTGTGCGTCTATGATTTCTTTCTTTTGTGTAATAGTGAATGGACACTCTACTTATTGAATTTATGCACATCTGGTTTATATGTAGTTCATAGAATACAGTAACAAGCATGGACAAAATAAATACTATTGCTTAAGTGCTTCCATGAGTGTGATTAACCTTGTTTAAATTTATAAAGAAATTAAGACTGTTAAGTATGTACACATATATTAACTGAAAATTATTTCTGATTTATTTTGACAGATAATTTTTCTAAGTTTCTGAATATTCAATTAATTTTTATATTTATGATTAATCTTGGACAATTTAAATAAAAAAGAAAAAGTTTCTAAAGCAAATAGGCACTATAAATGTCATTAGCATAATCTTGAGATTTTTTTTGTCATCTTTCCAGTACTGACAAAACGACTCACATGCATACAAAATAAGTTGGTAATAAGGTCTTTTAAATTAGTAAAGTTAAACTTCGTTAAATAGTGATCGTGTATAAACGAGTACATGACTATATTATTCGTAATGCAAATTGATAAAGCTTTTGTTACATAGACAATTTTATAAAGCATAAATTGCTATATGAAGCAACGTTTGAAAATTTAAATTCATAATTAAATAGTATCACAAAGATGTTAGTTTTCATAGGTTCAAACTAACAAGGTTAGATTTATACATGACGTTAAACGTCAAACAGATGATTGCCTCACAAATGGAAATCACTTACCACCTTGACCTCATGCTTGGCTGCTTGCACCATTCAACAAACAAGTTTAACCCACATGTGGACTTCCAGCATTGAACAAACGCATAAAAAGGTAGTTGTCTACATTGTTACAACAACGCCTCGTAAACTAGATCCACATTGCAAGTTTCCAATGCGAAATTGCTTTATACGCAATTACATAAACTTTCTACAACCATTAGTCAGCCCTAAGTATTGCTTCCGAATTAAAACAAAATTTCCATGTTGAAATATAAAGAACGTATTTATTTTATACGCAGTAAAAGTTTAACAGTGTAGCTCGACCATTTTTGCTTCAGTTATTAGATGTTATTTCTTCTGTATTTTAGTGTTGCCTTATATTTTTTTTAGTCCATCAGTTCCTTTGTACTTTAGTGTTTTAGTGTTGCGCATGATGAGTTTCTAAGCAATCGGATTGGTGTATTTATCGAAACTAAATTGCGACTCGCAAGTCAGCTTTAGATATGAATTTAAACATCTTGACGTTGTAATGATCAAAAGCCGACTGATCGACTCGTCGACAACAGCCTTAGCAAGCAGGTGCGCGTAAGCACGCATTCGATATCACCTTGAAGATACATTGTGGAAATTTTACAATACAGACTGAACATTTATAACTGTGCGCTTTATTTACTATATGATTAAAAATATGGAAGGACAATAATAGGGGTGTTTCGAAATTACGATACTTTGTTTTTAATTTTGCATTAATTGTTGAAACACGATTTATATTGAATTATAAAAATAAATTTAAAAATTTTATAGCACAACACATAATCTTCAGGGGCTAATTTAGCAGAGGGAAAACGAACTGTTACAATTATTTACACAGAATGCTGAATGAACTCAGTAACCTCCACACATATTATCAATATAATGTTAACTAACACTAAATTCTTTCTTAACACGACGATTACACTGCATTTACTACTAAATTCAATTACGTATTGTATTTACACAAGAATATAATTATTATAGGAGTTGAATATATATATATATATATATATATATATATATATATATAATTAATAAGATGAAATAATAACTTATAGCCTTTTCATTTATATTAAGGGATTTTTCCTATTAGTTTTTTTTTGTGACCAGCTGAAAGGCACAAGAAAGTATTACGAGGATTACCAGTAAGTGTATAGAGCCCACTGCAAGTTTCGGTGGAAAATGGCTCGTAGATGAGGAAACCTCAAAAGGCTAAGCGGCTAGTCGAACTATTTGCTCTGGGTAGAACATGAGCTGTGGGTCGGGGTTGGACTGCGACCAAAAATGTAAAGAATATGGCGCCACCGAATTTTTCTATACGAAGAAGACCTTACAAGTCCCTTGTACAAGGCGAATGCGGAAACCTTTATTCAATTACCGCTATACAATTTATTACATCTACACAATCCCTAAAGTTTCTTACCTTATGGCTCGACTTTGACATTTATAGATCACTGCTACACCTGTGAACAGATTAAAAAGAATAGCCTTGACCAAAATAAAAATCTATTCCTTCAGTATTTAGCATGTTATTTACAAAACATCTTTTTCCTTTAATATAAGCTTGATTAATTTAAATTATTGCAAAATATGTACATAAGTACTTAATAGTATAAATACTTCTCACAATTGAAACATGGTAATTTCTGTTAGAAATGTCTAGCAAAATTTATAAAAAAATGAGTAAGCAAGAGTTTCTTCCTTGAATTTTTAACTATATGTAACAATTTCAGTTGGTTGAGTAGTACCACTTAACCTCACAAAAATACTCCACTCAGCAATTAGTGAAATATGAAATATAAAAATTTAATTTTTAAGGTTTAAGTAAATCATTTTTCGAATAATTAAATTAAATTTCATGGAATAAAGAATTTAACTTTTCTTATCTCATAATGACATCTTCCGTATATTAATAAAAAGACAAAGTGAGAACTTATAGGTTCCTGTTGCTTAATTTAACAAAAAGATTTAAAGTGAAAATTTACAGGTTTCTGTTGTTTAATTTGAAAAATGAATAGTCTATCATTCAACTAATACGAACTCGAAGTTCAGATCACGTGATTAAACAAAAATTATTTGTCTGCTATATCCATGCTACAGCTGACATATGAAAGTAAATTTACATACCCGATGTGCATCCGATGGAAAAATACCTGCTGGACATATGGCTATACCCGGAATCATAATTGATGATTTACAATTCGCCTGCTTCCAAACTTAAATACAGAAAATATCCAATTCCATACAACCCAAATTAGCTGCTTACTGAAATTCCAAACCATATCACAGCGTCCATATTAACTAATTGATGCACGCCAAATCAACATTCGTACAAAGGTTAAACTTTATTCTTAAATTTTTCTAAATTTTCCTACGTTGCATGTTAATTAAAATTACGTTGCATGTTAAATAAAATTACGTTTTAACTAAAACTTCATATTAACCAAAAGTTGCATTTTAACCAAAAGTTGCTGGTTCGTATTCCCGTTTTATTTATTTTAAAATAAAACACAATTTATTTCGCGTTTTTAAACAACTCCAGTTGTTAATAAACTATTTTGAAATTGGTGCATTACAATCGCCAATTGTCGTAAATATGCCGAATTATCTCCAATCAGAAGAGAAGAAGACGATTTGGCATTTGTTATCATTCGTTTTCGGAATTTTGAACTTCAAGCAACAACAAGTGCAGCTGCTCCATATGGCTCAAGTGCGTGATTTCAAGTGAACCAAACCGCTTAATCATCGCCGTTTTCAGTGTACCGTACCTGCTCAGAAAACTACTGGAGGTATGTTCGTTTTGTTAATCAATAATAATTTGTACTTGTTACATTTGTACTATAATTTTTGATATAAATTTGAAAGCCATACTGCCGATAACCATATGTCATTACACATTGTGTTGAATCACAAACATATTAAAAGGTCCTTCGAATTTCGCAATCTTTCGCAATCTTTACGCACCATTTCTTGGTCACTTCGGCCTGAATTTGTAACAGTCCTGGATTTACATCCATTAAAAACAATAATTTCGACTTTGGTTATGTACTTAATAAATTAACGTATTTGTAGTATAGTGTGCTTCAACACCTGAATTATAGATTTTGTTACCGGCGTTATATCGCTTTCTTTACAGGGAATATTATTTTGAATGTTTGACTTCGAGCAATACCCATAAGGTGGCGCAGTAAGTTGAACATAATTTCATTTCTTAATTATTTGCATTTGTAAACAAACATTTTAGGTTGGGTTTGTTGAAAATACTTATTTACTACAATCATTATTTATCAAAAGTTATTGCAGTTTCATTAATATATGTTGTTTGTTTGTTACAAATACACATGATTCAAAAGGTATAATTAAATGGTAATTAAATGTTTACATATATGTTTGCAACTTCCTTCTAATACATGTTTGCAGAGATTAATTAATTGAAAATTGTTTGTTCTTGTTTAATCTTATTTAAACACAGGTTAGTTATTGTATAATTATTGTTATTAGCATCTTTGGTAAAGTTTAAAGTTGTATTGTAGCCTAAAACTTGAGGTTAGGTTTGTTGTTTGCATTATTTAGTTTGTTTACTTGAATAAATTTGGACATTAGCGACATTCTAATGGCTCCAAAGAAAGATCAATTGATTTTAGCCAATTCCGTGCATAAAGCAAGATTGGAAGAGATCTTAGATTGTGCAAATCGTTCGGTGGATGATCCATCACTTAGAAATTTATTTAAAATACAATATAGAAATGTAGAATCAATTTACAAGGAATATAATGAAAACTATTTGTTAATTCTTCATGCAACAAGTGAAGAATCTCAACAACTACTATTGCAAGAACGATTGTCACTTGACAAAATTTATTATTCGATAAATCTTTTGGAAGATAAACTTTTTTCTTCAGTCAGCACGTCAGATGGGTTCAATACACAGGCGCCTGCTGCAACTTCGTCTCAATTGTCTAATGTCATGCTTCCCAGAGTCCAGTTAAGTACATTTTCTGGTGATCTGAAGCATTGGTGTACATTTAAAGATTTGTTTGACACACTTATACATAATACAAGTTTGTCGAACATTGAGAAATTTCAATACCTTATACTATCACTTAAAAATCAGGCATATAATCTTATCAAGAGCATTCCAATGACCTCTGATAATTACCCTTTAGCATATAAAACACTTACAGATCGTTTTTCGAATAGAAGGCTCTTAGCCAACCATCATTGGTCTTTATTGAAAAAGTATCCGTCTCTCACTACAGAGAATTCAAAGCAACTTTGGAATTTGGTTGATGGGTTTAATGAAAATTTGTCAATATTGAAATCGTTACAATTTGATACAGATAGCTGGGACTTTGTTCTGGTTGATCTTTTGTTAAGCAAACTTGATGAAGCTACTCATAAAAGATTTGAGTTGCACTTTAATTCGTCTGAAGTTCCAACTTATCAATGTGTTAAAGAGTTTTTGTTGAAACAATGCGTTGCTTTAGATAACCTGGTGCCCAGTGGGATTTCGAAAACACAATTGTCTAAAGGTACTGCTGCTAAATCGTATAGTCGACTAAGTCCTACACGTTCTAATTTTGATTCGAAGCCTAAAACATTTCTAGCACAAACTACTACTCATTCTAGGAGTAATACGTTATGTATTATTTGTAAAGGCAATCATTCGTTGTATTCGTGTGAGCAATTTCTTAAATTGTCTCCAACTCAGCGTCATGAACAAGCCAAACATCATCAGTTATGTTTGAATTGTCTTCGTCCTAACCACAGCATGTCGTCTTGTTTTTCGAAGTCATCCTGTAGACATTGTGGTAAACATCATCATTCACTTCTTCATTTTGTTTCGCCTAACACTATTTCGCACTTGTCCTCTTCGAATACTCCAATTCGTCAAGAGACACCTCAAGCTAGTACTTCTACTAATGTTTGTACAACCATTATTGGTTCTGCAGCAACAACTTGTCTTGCTTTGTTACCCACAGTTCATTTAGAAATTCTTGACAAGAGAAATCGACCGCAAATTGTTCGTGCTCTTGTTGACACTGGAAGTCAAATCTCATTTATTACCGAAGATTGTCGTAAATCTATTGGGTCGTTATCTCGTCCTTCGCATGTTCCTATTTCTGGTTTGGGTCAAACTTCGCATCAAACTTTAGGCATGATTTCTGTTATAATACGACCTATTCAGGAATATGATTCTGTCCCTAAAGATAGTAATTTAAAGGTAACTTTTATGGTTTTACCGTCCATCTGCGGTGACCTTCCAGCGAAACTTATACAATCTCGATGGTCTCATTTGGAGAATATTAAACTTGCAGATGAACAATGGAGACAGCCAGCTCCTATTCAGATGTTGTTGGGTGCTGACGTTGCTTCTCGTATTATACTATATGGGAAAATCACTGGTAATGACAATTCTCCAGTTGCAATTAATACAATTTTCGGCTACATGGTTTTTGGTCCTATAGATTTCATGTCAGCACATCGTTTAAATTCATTTTTTGTTTCGGTTGATCCTTACAGGGATATTAATCTCAAACAATTTTGGGAACTTGAAGATATTCCGGGTAATAAACGGTCCTCTCCGGACGACCTTATGGCTCAACAGTCATTCGATAAATCGTTATTTCGTTTGTTCAATGGTAGGTTTGGAGTAAGTCTTCCGTTCAAGGAAAATATTCCCGACTTTCCAGATTCAAAAGCTATTGCAGTTAAGCGTCTGTTGGGTTTAGAGCGTCGTCTCCAAGCCAATCCAGAACTTCGCAAATTGTATGTTGATTTCATGTGTGATTATGAATCTTCAGGTCACATGTCACTTTTACCGTCTGCCCCTATTGGAAGTGATTATTACTACATTCCGCATCATGCAATTTTTAAGATGGAAAATGGTAAATCCAAATTGAGGGTTGTATTCGATGCCTCTGCACAATCAACTAATGGTATTTCATTAAATGATACCTTGCTTACTGGACCTAAGCTCCAGAACGATATTGTTAAAATATTGTTAGCTTTTCGTACTTACAAATTTGTTGTCGTTTGTGACATTAAACAAATGTATCGTCAGATATTGATAACAGAATCAGATCGTCGCTATCAGCTAATACAATGGAGGTGGAATCCGTCTGAGCCTATTCAGACTTATCAGTTGAACACCATCACTTATGGGGTGTCATCAGCTCCATTCTTAGCGATTCGAACAATTTTGGAGTTAGCCAAACTTGGCAAGAATACATATCCATTGGCTGCTCAAGCGTTGGAAAACAATTTGTATGTTGATGATATTTTGTGTGGTGCTTCCACTCTGTCGGAAGCTCAGGAACTAAAATGTCAGCTTGTCCAGTTGCTTGGTTCAGGATGTTTTGAATTACGTAAATGGGCTAGCAATAATCCAGTACTTTTGGGAGACATCCCTCTTGAACACCAACAATCGAAGTCAAATCTTGTTGCAAATGGTGGTGATTTTATCATTAAGGTACTTGGACTCCGTTGGCAATCACAATTAGACATTTTTTCTTTCGATCTTCAACTTTTGGAGAATCGTATCTCTAAACGTATACTTCTCTCAACGATTGCTCGCATTTATGACCCTCTGGGATTTCTTACACCAGTCACTTTCGCCCTCAAGCGACTCATTCAACAATTTTGGGTTCTTGGGTTAGACTGGGATGAGGATCCTCCAGATGTAAGTGTCATGTTTTGGAAAAAATTTGTTTCTGAATTTTTAATTATTGAATCAATTCAGATACCACGTTATCTAGCTATTAAAGAAGCTTGTAGCGTGCAGCTTCATGGTTTTGCTGATGCCTCAGAAAAGGGCTATTCAGCCATTGTTTATTTTCGTATGGTATTTCATTCTGGGGATATTTCTGTTCGTTTTGTTATAGCTAAATCAAAGGTAGCTCCTCTGAAATACTTATCTGTACCTCGGCTGGAACTTTGTGCTGGGGTACTCTTATCAAAATTGGTACAATTCGTAATTGGTGCTTATTCGTCTATAACCTTTGAAAAAATCATTTGTTATACTGACTCCTCGGTGGCTTTGAATTGGATAAAGTCACCTGCTTATCGTTTGAAAACATTTGTAGCTAATCGTGTTAGTTTCATTCAGGAAAGAGTTCCTCCTGAATGTTGGTGTTATATTCGCTCTTGTGACAATCCTGTTGATTGTGCCACAAGAGGTTTGTTTCCTTCTGAACTGCCCTCACATCCGTTATGGTGGGCAGGCCCTTCATTTTTGTCAATCCCTGAAGCAAATTGGCCTTCGCTTTTGTCATGTGTTTCGTCTCCAGAAGCATCTGCTGAAGAGAAACACCTTGTATGTGTCGCTACAGTAGAATCGACATGGATTGATAATTTCTTTGAAAGATTTTCGTCTTTACGTAAAATTCAAGGCATAATTGCATATTGCCTAAGAGTATTTCACGCGAGAAAAAATATTCTGAATTCGTTATCATTGTCTTTGTTAGAGTTACAAAATTCTCTAATGGTTATCACAAAAGTAGTTCAACACACATCGTTTAAGTATGAATTAGAAGCACTTCGTCAAAATGAACTTTTACCTAAACACTTTCAGCGTTTAGGTTTATTCCTCGATTCCAATGATATTTTGAGAGTGGGCGGTAGACTAACTCATTCTAGCCTTCCCGATTCTACTAAGTATCCTGCTTTGTTACCTAGTAAACATCGTTTTACGGACTTACTGATAGAACAAGTTCATTGCAAGAATCTGCATTCTGGAGTGAATACAACTTTATATTTAATTCAGGAAAATTTCTGGATTATTTCGTCTCGTCGCGCTATTCGTCGCATTTTGTCGAAATGTTATCGTTGCTATAGAATCAATCCTGTACCTATTGTTCCTATTATGGGTAACTTACCCCATTATCGTGTTTCCCAGGCTAAACCATTTAGCTCTGTCGGAATAGATTTTGCTGGTCCCTTCACTATTACGCCATATCGTAAGAGGGGCTCCAGAACATCTAAGTCGTATCTTTGTGTTTTCGTTTGTTTGGCTACCAAGGCCTTGCATCTTGAAGTTGTTTTGGATCTGTCTACTGACTCAGTTATTGCCTGTCTTCGACGTTTTATAGCTCGCCGCGGTCGCTGTCAAGACATATACAGCGATTGTGGAACAAACTTTGTTGGTGCTGATCGACAGCTACAAGAATATTTTCGTCAATCTGTCGAGTCAGAAGCCATTGTGTGGCATTTTAACCCCCCTTCTGCTCCCCATTTTGGAGGCATTTGGGAAAGTGCAGTTAAATCCGTTAAAACTAATCTAGCTCGTGTTGTGGGTAGTCAAATACTTAGCCTAGAAGAGTTTCAAACTCTTACTGTTCAGATTGAGGCTCTGTTGAACTCTAGACCTCTTTGCAGTCTAAGTAGCGATCCTAATGATCTTCGTTCGTTGACTCCAGGTCATTTTTTGACCCTGGAACCTTTGTCGTCATTCCCTGATCCTATTGTTTCTCATATAAAACAGTCTCGTTTGTCGCGCTGGCAATTAATTCAAGCATTGCAGCAGGGATTTTGGGATCGGTGGCACAAGGAGTACTTACATCAATTATATCAACGTGCTCGTTGGTTCAAATCTAAACAATTAGACAACATTGACATTGGTACTCTCGTTTTCATAAAGGAGGATTCAGTATCTCCCCTTTGTTGGCGACTAGCTCGCATCATTCAGCTACATCCTGGAACTGATGACGTTTCTCGTGTAGCTTCTGTTCAAACGTCCAAGGGAATACTAAAACGTCCCATGGTCAAATTGTGTCCGTTGCCATCACAATGAATAAGTTTCAATTTGTGCATCTATGTAAATATACTAATAATATTTTGTGTTCGTGTCTATAAAAAAAAAAAAATAATAAATAAATTTATATATACATATGTACATAACCAAACTCGTATTGTTGTATTGTATTCGTGTAACTTATAGCTACCAGCAGTTATAAGTCAAAATTTTGTATTTGAAAAAATAGCATCTTACATGCCATTTTTGGTGGGCAGTTATGGTTCGTATTCCCGTTTTATTTATTTTAAAATAAAACACAATTTATTTCGCGTTTTTAAACAACTCCAGTTGTTAATAAACTATTTTGAAATTGGTGCATTACAATCGCCAATTGTCGTAAATATGCCGAATTATCTCCAATCAGAAGAGAAGAAGATGATTTGGCATTTGTTATCATTCGTTTTCGGAATTTTGAACTTCAAGCAACAACAAGTGCAGCTGCTCCATATGGCTCAAGTGCGTGATTTTAAGTGAACCAAACCGCTTAATCATCGCCGTTTTCAGTGTACCGTACCTGCTCAGAAAACTACTGGAGGTATGTTCGTTTTGTTAATCAATAATAATTTGTACTTGTTACATTTGTACTATAATTTTTGATATAAATTTGAAAGCCATACTGCCGATAACCATATGTCATTACACATTGTGTTGAATCACAAACATATTAAAAGGTCCTTCGAATTTCGCAATCTTTCGCAATCTTTACGCACCAGTTGCATATTAATTAAAAGTTCCTATTAATCAAAAGTTGCATGTTAACCAAAGGCCCTTCAAGAAAACAATTTAAATTTTGTGTGCTTCCAACACGTGGATTCAATAAACGTCATCGTCCTTGCGTTCAAGGAACAATTGACCTTTTCTGACGACAGCTGTATTGGAAGTGATCATATCACGCGGGTTACCGCCTGACAACAAGCTTAACGCTACAATCGTCTAACAGAGGGAGCTCTAAGAATGACACTAATAGAAAAGTATCTTTTGTCACCGCATAATTTAAAATTATACACTTCCGAATTAAAAGTTATTGTATTCGACAATATTTAATATGTATTTTTTTTAGATTGTGTAGCATTATTATGCATTAAGTTGGCTCTTATTAAATAAATAGATTAAATATCTGTAGACATAATGATAGAAAATAAAATCGTTACACAGCCTCTTACTAAGAGAAAAAATTCGAGGAAATATTTCAGAATAAGTGCGAAGAATTTTTTTTTATCATTTTTATTATAAGTATTTACAATTTACTATGAATTTCTACATACCAAAACAAAAAATAACTTTCTGAATCAACAGGGATACTGCATGTATGTAAATGAGTGACCAGTAACTACGCGTACTACACGCCAAAAGGGGACAATTTCGGGAAGTCATAATCGGTAATATTACAATATCAGCTAATACATATTCGGGGTTATTTATCACTCACTTTACACACAGAGAATTTAAGAAACAAAACATAAAATACTGCCGTATTATATAATTCATCATAAATAATTCATCAACAAAGATTTAACTATCATGACAAACATACTCTTACTCTACTAACCATAATTTACATACTTACAAAAGGAAAGGATTCCTAATATTATCTGGATCCACAACGAACATATTTCCAAAATAACGAACATATTTCAAAATAACGAATGTTTAACATTCTACCGCATATTATGCTAACAGAAATGTAGAAATGTCTCTACCTATGAAGAGACCAGCAACACGTCACCACGTCTTAATCTTCAAAAAATTTCACTCACGCACGAATGAACAAAATAGAACATTGCTAACTCATGCAATATTTATAATAAACATAACTGTTTTAGTTACTAACGATAATTGGTCTCTTACCAATATCTAACTTGGACTCAAATTATTTGACTTCCAATACTATTTCAAAATCTACCATCCATCTCGGTTGTCCTCTTGACTACAAAATTACCTTCCAGAAACAATTGTTCTCCACAGAAGACTTTTTAAGTAAAGCCCAAATGATCATTTCAAATCGAGCTAGTAATTGAAAGAAGGAAAATATAAGGCCTTGGACAGGATTTGAACCTGCATCTCAGTTTTGCCGGAACTGTGCGTTTACCAATTACGCTACCGAGGCCGATGGCTATAATTGGGAAATTTACAAATCTAATTAATTGCAATACGTTAGTATTTATCAACTTACCTTGTGTAAAAAACTACTTATAATATTTATATATTTATACTTGGCTTATAGCCGTGATTTTGAGCGTTGCTTCCTGTCTATATCTGACATAAGTCAAAACCTTGACAATTTTAGATATAATTGACAACAATGCTAAACGTAATTGAAAGTTAGGTTTATGTATGGTACTGTACACGATTTGGATTTGTAAATTTCCCAATTATAGCCATCGGCCTCGGTAGCGAAATTGGTAAACGAGCAGTTCCGGCAAAACTGTGATGCAGGTTAAAATCCTGTCCAAGACCTTATATTTTCCTTCTTTCAATTACTAGTTCGATTTGAAATGATCATTTGGGATTTACTTAAAAAGTATTTATCAACTTACCTTGTGTAAAAAACTACTTATAATATATATATATATATATATATATATATATATATATAATATATATATATATATAGTGAATAAAATGAAATAATAATTTAGACTGTTATGCAAAGCCCAAATGATCATTTCAAATCGAACTAGTAATTGAATAAAGGTAATATAACTAGTTAGAACTGCTAACTGTAAGAAAAAAGTTCCCAAAATCAAATGCCAAATTGTCTGTAAATTAATCATTCCTTTAAGTAATGGCTATATCTGCCAGTACATTAGAACTAGAGTCTATAACCTTTGCAGTAGTTGTGAAACACAAGTATATAAAATTCTACTCTATTGCATAATTAAGAATTTAAGCACAAGTACATACAAAACATCATTAAGCAAATGCTAAATACATCAAACAACATAATCTTAAGGGAAAATTTTTCGGCGAACTAGTTATTTTCTTAATATCTTAAAACTAATAACAAGAACGTAGTGTGGGTACGTTCATAACCTTCTGCAGTTAAAAGTGTTCTTTAATTAAATGTGATTTTACGCCATAGTTTCAAAACTTTTATTATAAATATCTGGAGTAATTTTTGACTGCACATACATGGGAAAAGACTAAAATCAACAATCTCATACTCAATCTAGTCGCCTTGACTAGACCCTAATGCATATTCTGGGACTTCGTTAAAAATGAAATGTTTCACAATCAACGTGCCGTTCCGACACTTCAGAAATCAATTCTTCCTAAAAATAAAATTCACCAAACTGGTAGGATATAATTCCGAACTTTATTTGACCAATCATATTAATCAAGTTCGATGCTTAATTATTCAAAGATTAACTTGTTATGGCATTCCGTGCAGACAAAAAAAAAGGAGTAAAGTAAGTAAAGGAAGTCGCCCACACCGAATGTCGCAAAAAACAGAAGGGTAAAATAGGAATCCAAAAAATTTGAAGGCCGTACTAGCTCAAAACGACGTAGAGTGGGGTGGGCTACACAGAACGAAAAATTGGTAACCTCAGTAAGTAGATCTATTTACAAACCGTTAGTTAACAAACAGTAGAAAAAGGAATATTTACAAAAACCAAATCGAACACGTCCGTAATCGTGTTGTTGCAACTTGATGTAAATAAAAGTGTTAACTCGCATATAACACAATATAGAAAAATACATTTAAGCAAATATATACTTACATAATATTTCCAGCACTAAATAAATACAAGAAAAAAATAAGACATAGTATGTACAGTATTAGCACGCTGTTTCACCTCCAGCGTGAAGTGCACTTCTAGAAGTAATAACATAACCATAAATTTAAGTAGCCTAACCCTAAACTGAATTGAACCAGGTGTTAAGACTTAATCTAGATTAGAATTTAGTAAACATGTTGTTGTTGACGTTAGCGTTTCCTAATATTAATTAAAAATAAGTAAAGAATGCTCTAACGCGAGCTTCGGTTTATTTTAATTGTGAATCGAAAAACAATCACGTAGTCCCTTGTGTACTAACATGTAAAAGTAAATTTTTAGCACGCAGTGTGTAATTTATTCTGCCATAACTACGAGTCAGAAAAAATACTTAAGCACTTAGTGATTCTTAACCAACAAAAGAAGTAGCTAGATTTCATAGAAGAATCAAGAAAAAGATCAGAGTAATTGTACCTTAAGATGAGTAGCCGCCTGCCTCTAGTACCATCGTAATAGATCTAGAAGTGTGAACGTACACTTACCGCCGGACTGGGTACTCTATGAAACTATTTCATTATACTAAGTTATTCAGCAAACACTGAAATAATATAATTCCCCTTAAAATCTTAATTAGCACCGCGATGTTACAGCGTTCCTTTACGATAATGGACGATGTATAGAATAGAATAGCTTTTAAAGCTCAGTCTGTATTTATAGCGAAAGAAAACGACAGGTGAGGTAACGGACTTTCCTTTCAAAAACATTCCCATCGATATAATGTAAAGTATTCTAAGAGCAACACCTGCAGAAGTATTTTCAAGTCAACAACTGTAAAATATTCCTAGAGCACGGCTTGCAATCAAGAGCCAATTAACGAAAGCAAAAGACCTCAATATACTGTAATAGCTTCCATGAATTTGTCTGCCTGAGAAAACATCGTCTGTTCAAATGGTTAGGTACGTTTGCAATCCTCCTTGAAGCATTATAGAGTAAAGTGTACGACAGGTTGCCTATTTGATATAGAAAACGATAGAGAATGACTATTTCGAATTACAATATCAAGAACTAAATATTAAGGAGAAATTAGGGGTTGAACTACTGTGTAAAATCCTCCCGGGCGAATCGGAATTGAGGTGTCCTTTTTTCTTTTCTACAACACCCCCTTCGACTATTTAGTTAGTACGGTATTCTTTCGGTTTTTCTTTTGTTGTGGTAATAGTTGTGGACTAATTATGTTGCATTCGTTGCTCTCTACCTTATCCGCCCAGTACATCACAACATATCTTTTACTTATATCCAAAAAGCATATTCAGAGCATATTTTTGAGAAGCTCATAACCTATTAAAAGAGTAACACTGATACATTACTTTATTCAACTTGAAAAATATTTAAGGTAAAGTTTCAAGTTTTGTTGATAGTGGCTAAGTCTGTGTTTGCCTAAAGATCTGGAAGTAATTATGGCTCTCTTGCGAGAAATTCGTAAATACGATTAAAAGATAATATTTTATACTTTTGTGTTATAAGAAGTTAATTTACAATTATATTCTTTTGTATTTTTGAAAGGACACACATGGTGTCCCCAATGAGAATATAATTATGTGATTTTCTTTTCAGAGTCGTATATATCATCGAGTTGTAGTACGTTGGTACTCAAACTGCTTTAAGAATACAGCCTTGGAAAGTTTTTAATATTGTTGTTTTATGTCAGAGGGTTTCTACATCTCACCTCAAGATCAGTTTATTTTTGGGCATATTCAAAAATACGGTGGCGCCCTTGTCCAGTTTTAATTGTTTTGAGTTATCATAATCAACCCATACCCAAACGTGTGACCTCTCGTGAATTACACTTCAAACTACTCGCTGGTACGGTAAATGGAGGAATTTCGTTGATCTGAAGCATCGTCTACATTACAGGCAACCTCATATACCTGGATACGCTGCAAAGTTTTGGTAAAAAAATCTGTGTTTGGCAAAACTTCGATAAAACTTATTCATAGAAAAGCTATTCTAGTAAAAATCGTTTTCAAACTGGAAACACAGGTTTTGGCTCAGCCGGTTTAAGTAGAAACCGACTTTGGTAAAACAAGTCTTGGCAAAAATCAGTTTGGTAATACCGGTTATGATAAAACACGTGCTGGTAAACGGGTTTAAAACGAGGATATATTAAAATCGGTAAATCGACTGTTACGCTTTTTTCGTGGCAGCCACGTTGGGCGCCAAAAATTTATGCCACGTTGTTCCATAGCCGCGCGTAACACAAAGAAAAATCAAAGAAGTGACCGGGCTCAATCGGAGATTAGGGGGGGTTGTAGAAAGCAGACCAACATATAATGTATGCGGCTGTAAGGAGTTAGTAACGATACCTGCAATAAAAAAATTAGAATAGCAAACCTGAAATAAAGAAAAAGCATAGCAGCAATGATAAGTCTAAATTATTCAGTACTTTGTAGAATGTAAAAAAAACTGTTTGGATAATCTATATAATATAACAACGGTAAAAGCAGTACAAAAATTTTTAATACAAAGTGAGGTAATATTGGGGAGTAGCAGAAACGTTTCCTCACACACCAATTAAACATAAATCAGACAAAATGCTAAAAGAAAATAAATAGGTAAGACACAATTGATATGAGTAATTCAGTAGTATTGATCTTTCTTTCTTTCTTTCTTTCTTTTTTCTTTCTTATGTTTTAAAATATCATGCAAGTCTTTTGTAAAAGGTATTAGAACGACAAAGATATGGTAAAGCAACGGATAGATATTTAAAGTAATAACAAGTAGGAAATAGTTCAACTTACAAAAGTCCTTCAGCAACGCTTCCTTGCAACGGAAGTGTGAGATTCACGATGTTCTACGCTAACGTAGCACTTCACCCTGGACTGTGAGGGTGTTGATGGAACTTATTACACGTCACACTAATCACACCTACGCATTTCACTGGGGTTAGCAGCAGACACCATCACGCGACGGAACTATGTAGCATTGATAAATTTCTTGTTAATTCTATTTCCTGAGACAATAATTTCGAAATATTTGGTAGCACTAGTTTAATTTCAACTGGGATCAAATGTATACTATTTTCATAAACCTCCAAAAAGCAGTGAGAAACTTCAACCAATACCTTTGTAAACCGGTAATCTGTTATATTTCGCAAATAACGAAATTCGCGCAAGCACTGATCTATTTTAGATTCTTTGGTGTTTAGAAAAATGCAGAAACTACAGTATCCACTGTATTTAAATACTCCCAAGTATGCACTAATCTGATAAAACAAAGGGACACTAGACTAGGTCGCACACACATTAATCCTAAAGAAAGAATCGGTCAGTTTAGCAAGTTCTACGACTCCTATTTCACAAGACAAACAACTAAAACCACAAATTAGTAAAGTACGCGTATCACTAAAGTAAGTCCGTCAATGACCTTAAAACCGCACTTGTGGTCAATCAAACACGTTCGCCTATAAAGCATACTTCCTTCAAAAAGGAATTAGAACTTCACACTGCTACAGTTAATATACAACTTTTACTTCACAAGAAAAACAACTAAAATCGTGCCGCGCTTGTTCCTGAACAATTTTAAAATTGATACCGCATTAATTTTCACTATTGTCAAAGCAAAAGAAGCAGTATTTTCAACGTAATTAATATATAGGAACCAAGAACAAAACACGACTGCCCGCCTGTTTATATCAATTCCTCGCTATACAACCGCTTATCGTCTCTTATCTAGACTTGTATATCCACATAAGGAACAAAATTTATATTTACGGCAAGACAAGAACAATGCAATCCACTCATTATAATATAATGCATTCGCCTTAGGAGTTAATAAATATTAAATATAGAAATAGTAATTTGTAGAAATGTGTTTACTAATTGGGAAACAGCGTAAAATGTTAAAATTACAAAAATGCACGTTACACGACTTTCAACTTTTCCTGTTTTCGACATCACTAGTGTTTATATTAGCAACTCATTCACAAAAGTATTAGGAAACTCAAATTTTATAGGGTATTACTGACTTGAGTCCGAATGCTCAGCTACCCCTTTCTTCTTGTTAGCAGTTACTAGTCATCTATAACACTAGATTTGCTATATTTAACCTTTGGTCAAAAAAACTCACACAACCCAAATAATAGTTATTTACGTAACCAGGGGCGAAAAAGCAAATTTTATTTGATGAATGTAGTATTTGGTAAAATAAGCGTGGGAATTTTGCAAATTAAATAAGTTGAACAAAATATCCTTTCATAACGAGATTCATACAGAGTTTTATCTGACCTCGTTTTAACACAAAGCAAAATAATTTCGAACTGCATTATACTGTAACAATGGTACTGAGCAATCTACAATTAAACGATATAAAGCTATTGAGCGTAGCTAGAAGGGGTATTTTAAGAACCAATATCGAGAATACAAAAGAGATGAATTTAGAATCACCTCGTAGTTTCTGGTATAATGCGAAAGTTTTATAATTTGGGAGTATATAAAATGTATGATCCGGCGGTAAGTTGAGGTTAAGTATATAGTATTGTGAAATAAATTATTTCATCGATTGTTAATATATATACAGGGTGAGTTTTTAGTGTGGTAACGGTCGATAACTCCGTTATTATAAAAGCTACGTAAACCAAATTTGGAGGCATATTAGGCATGCCTAAAGTGCACATTCTAAAAATATTTGGAAGCGTGCAGGGTGTTTCATAATTCCAGGGCATATTAAACTTGTATTTTTTAAATGGAATACCCTATATATTATTACATTTTTGAAAAGCCCATAAAAAGAGTTTTAATTTGATACCAAATTGTATCTGTCTATTCCTTTTAGTTTTTGAAATATTCAACTGTTTTTAGAAAAAATTACCCTGATTAGATACATTGCCACTGCACTAATACACAACTTAAGTTAATTTTCAAGATGCAGAAAATTTTACTATATACCATAGTATATTTGTAAATATCACTCTTTTGAAAGATCAACAAAACATTGTATACAATTAATTTATGTGAAAGTTACATATTTATTTAGTTACAGTAGAAGACCTTGTTATACAACGGGTTATTAAAATTATAATGTGTGGCAACTTGCAATGTATCTAATTACAATAAATTATTTGTTGATACTACAGATTAACATTTAGCCATTTGATTTGCAAATTTGTATTCAAAACTGGCTATAATTTGGACGTAAACTTATTTTCAATAATTTTATTCTATTTAGATCAATAAAGGCAAGTCCGCTATTTACATTCATCTTACAGCGATATAAAATGTCAACTTTTAAAGGCATTTTCGACCTTAAGTAAGGTCAAATTATTCCAAAACTTTGTTTCATTACATCATTAGTGTTGTAAGAAATATTTACCGAACCGAATATTTAAGCCATTATTTCTGTATTTAACTTTAAGACTAAAGAACAGAAACAATTATTAAAAGTTTTTTGACGCCTTGAACAATGAGTATATATATATATATATATATATATATATATATATATATATAAAAAGCAAAACTTTCTCTGCAATCTGCAGTTACAATTAAACCAATTACATGAGATGTATCTGTAAATACACATTGTATTTACCTATACAAATCGAACTGGTATTTGCATAGCCATTACAAAACAATTACTTGATCATTTTGTAGGGGAAAAAACATCCATTGACCAGGTTTCGACCTCTTGGGTCTCGTCAGAATGGACTAGTCTTAACCCTAACAAAATATCAAGAAACCTCAAAGTATAGGCACGAAGAAACCTCTGTACGTTGGCGAAAGGAAGATAGAGCGCCATCAGTTGGCTACAACTAGCACTAAGGCTGAAACTGTACAGAAGTTGATTCGAAACTATACTGTGTTCTATAAATGGCTATCACAAATACGTTCTGCCTTTGGGATATTAACAATGTACATGCATATATTTAATGCAATAGTAACATTATTTCCCGTGGCGGCGTCCAATTCTTGCCTTTAAGGCACACAAAATATATAAAAAAGCAAAACTTTCTCTGCAATCTGCAGTTACAATTAAACCAATTACATGAGATGTATCTGTAAATACACATTGTATTTACCTATACAAATCGAACTGGTATTTGCATAGCCATTACAAAACAATTACTTGATCATTTTGTAGGGAAAAAACATCCATTGACCAGGTTTCGACCTCTTGGGTCTCGTCAGAATGGACTAGTCTTAACCTAACAAAATATCAAGAAACCTCAAAGTATAGGCACGAAGAAACCTCTGTACGTTGGCGAAAGGAAGATAGAGCGCCATCAGTTGGCTACAACTAGCACTAAGGCTGAAACTGTACAGAAGTTGATTCGAAACTATACTGTGTTCTATAAATGGCTATCACAAATACGTTCTGCCTTTGGGATATTAACAATGTACATGCATATATTTAATGCAATAGTAACATTATTTCCCGTGGCGGCGTCCAATTCTTGCCTTTAAGGCACACAAAATATATAAAAAAAAGCAAAACTTTCTCTGCAATCTGCAGTTACAATTAAACCAATTACATGAGATGTATCTGTAAATACACATTGTATTTACCTATACAAATCGAACTGGTATTTGCATAGCCATTACAAAACAATTACTTGATCATTTTGTGGGGAAAAACATCCATTGACCAGGTTTCGACCTCTTGGGTCTCGTCAGAATGGACTAGTCTTAACCCTAACAAAATATCAAGAAACCTCAAAGTATAGGCACGAAGAAACCTCTGTACGTTGGCGAAAGGAAGATAGAGCGCCATCAGTTGGCTACAACTAGCACTAAGGCTGAAACTGTACAGAAGTTGATTCGAAACTATACTGTGTTCTATAAATGGCTATCACAAATACGTTCTGCCTTTGGGATATTAACAATGTACATGCATATATTTAATGCAATAGTAACATTATTTCCCGTGGCGGCGTCCAATTCTTGCCTTTAAGGCACACAAAATATATAAAAAAGCAAAACTTTCTCTGCAATCTGCAGTTACAATTAAACCAATTCATGAGATGTATCTGTAAATACATTGTATTTACCTATACAAATCGAACTGGTATTTGATGCCATTACAAAACAATTACTTGATCATTTTGTAGGGAAAAACATCCATTGACCAGGTTTCGACCTCTTGGGTCTCGTCAGAATGGACTAGTCTTAACCCTAACAAAATATCAAGAAACCTCAAAGTATAGGCACGAAGAAACCTCTGTACGTTGGCGAAAGGAAGATAGAGCGCCATCAGTTGGCTACAACTAGCACTAAGGCTGAAACTGTACAGAAGTTGATTCGAAACTATACTGTGTTCTATAAATGGCTATCACAAATACGTTCTGCCTTTGGGATATTAACAATGTACATGCATATATTTAATGCAATAGTAACATTATTTCCCGTGGCGGCGTCCAATTCTTGCCTTTAAGGCACACAAAATATATAAAAAAGCAAAACTTTCTCTGCAATCTGCAGTTACAATTAAACCAATTACATGAGATGTATCTGTAAATACACATTGTATTTACCTATACAAATCGAACTGGTATTCCCGGGTATTCCCGCCACGGGAAATAATGTTACTATTGCATTAAATATATGCATGTACATTGTTAATATCCCAAAGGCAGAACGTATTTGTGATAGCCATTTATAGAACACAGTATAGTTTCGAATCAACTTCTGTACAGTTTCAGCCTTAGTGCTAGTTGTAGCCAACTGATGGCGCTCTATCTTCCTTTCGCCAACGTACAGAGGTTTCTTCGTGCCTATACTTTGAGGTTTCTTGATATTTTGTTAGGGTTAAGACTAGTCCATTCTGACGAGACCCAAGAGGTCGAAACCTGGTCAATGGATGTTTTCCTACAAAATGATCAAAGTAATTGTTTTGTAATGGCTATGCAAATACCAGTTCGATTTGTATAGGTAAATACAATGTGTATTTACAGATACATCTCATGTAATTGGTTTAATTGTAACTGCAGATTGCAGAGAAGTTTTGCTAATACATTGTATTTACCTATACAAATTGAACTGGTATCCAGCCACGGGAAATAATGTTACTATTGCATTAAATATATGCATGTACATTGTTAATATCCCAAAGGCAGAACGTATTTGTGATAGCCATTTATAGAACACAGTATAGTTTCGAATCAACTTCTAGTACAGTTTCAGCCTTAGTGCTAGTTTTGTAGGCCAACTGATTGGTACAGCTCATCATTCTTGTAACGCCAACGTACAGAGAGTTTCTTCGTGCCTATATTTGAGGTTATCTTCGATATTTTGTTAGGTTAAGACTAGTCCATGTCTGACGAGACCCAAGAGGTCGAAACCTGGTCATGATGTTTTTCGCCAAAATGATCAAGTAATTGTTTGTTGCATGCAAATATCTCAGTTCGATTTGTATAGGTAATAATATATATATATATATATATATATATATATATAATACGTTAATGGACTGGTTAGCTTAATTATTTTGGTAACAAGATGGTAGTATACTGGGTATGAAGTCCAAATAATACTAGTTTATGCAAAATTCAAAATTTAATTTCTTCTGCTTAACGTTTCGGCAAAACTTTTTGCCTTTGTCAAAAGCATCTACAATTAGAAGAGTTGTAATATAAAACTAACATAATATAATAGTTAAGTTCCTTACTGTATAAAACCAATATTTGTCAAATTTGAAAAATAGCAAAATTGTCAAAATTTAAAATTAACATATGATTACGTTGATCAAAAATTATTAATAAAATTCATTTAGTAGGAAACAGGATGTAGATCTAGTAACAAATTGAGCCTTAAAAACTAATATGTTGGAAGATTAATATGGTTGAAGTAGATGATGTAGATTTAATGTTTATGTGATTATTATAAAAGAATCGTACTATATAAACAAAGAAGATCAATGTTTGAATAATAAACAAGATATAGAAGACACACACAGATTTTATTCTACTCTATACAATTTAAATCACATCTAATGCGCTTCATTAAGAGCTTTCTTTTATGATAATCACATAAACATTAAATCTACATCATCTACTTCAACCATATTAATCTTCCAACATATTAGTTTTAAGGCTCAATTTGTTACTCTACATCCTGTTTCCTACTAAATGAATTTTATTAATAATTTTTGATCAACGTAATCATATGTTAATTTTAAATTTTGACAATTTTGCTATTTTTCACATTTGACAAATATTGATTTTATACAGTAAGGAACTTATCTATTATATTATGTCAGTTTTATATTACAACTCTTCTAATTGTAGATGCTTTTGACAAAGGCAAAAAGTTTTGCCGAAACGTTAAGCAGAAGAAATTAAATTTTGAATTTTGCATAAACTAGTATTATTTGGACTTCATACCCAGTATACTACCATCTTGTTACCAATATATATATATATATATATATATATATATATATATATATATATATCATTGATGACCGACAATTGTTCTTTACTTCAAAGTACGCTGACAATATACAATACATTTAACAGATAGTTTTGGTTTACACCATTTTTGTAACTACGCATATGCTTCTCATACTTTCTTTGTGATTTAATTTGTATGATGGAATTTACTATTAGACATTTTTTCAATATTTAAAGGAATATTTCTAACTGAATTTTCCATTATTGATTTAAGGCTGACTTTGCAACGCGTATTTGTTTTATACATATTGAATAGTAAACATTCTGATTAATTGTACTTACTACTAAATTCAACTACGTGTTTTATTTATAAAAGAACTTAATTGTTATAAGAATTAAACGTATTTATTTTAACAATCAATTCAATAATATATTTCACAATACTTCATACTTAAGATGAACCGATCGTCGGATCGTACGTTTTACATACCTAGCTATAATACTTCCACATTATATCAATATAATGCAATTCAAAATTATTTTGTTTTCCTTTAAAACGGGGTTAGATAGAACTTTGTATGTATTTCGTTTTGAAAAATATTCCGCTCGACTTATTTAATTTTCAAAATTCTCTTACTTGTTTTAGCAGATAATACTACATATCTCAAATAAAATTTGTTTTTTTTACACTTTGTTATGTAAATAATTATTATTTAGGTTGCGTGATATTTTTTAACGAGTTTATGATTTTGTAGGCAACACACCGCATGAACTGAATTTTCGCATTTTCTTAATTCTTAAGTAGATAAGGTACGATAACGATAAGCGGGATTAGGGGATATCCATTTATACCAAACCTAGTAAAATCCAGTGATTTTACAGTTTGTGTTACGGGATCTTAAACAGATTGTACTGTAACGAATTCCTCGAGGAAAATAAAACAACATACAGTTATCACCCCTTTGGGCTTTAACACCTTAAGTAGATATACGTACCAGTGGACTTAGAAACTTCAGATGAACCATTCTCATCAAATATTTAAATACAATGTGATTAATTTCGTAATTGAATTGGAAAAACTATATTCATGGGTGTACAGTACAATTTAAACATCATCTTGGTACGACAATTGCAAAGCAATTTGAAAACTTTTTCAAATTTCAAATATTATATCTTGGAGTGTACCTAGTGCAGGAGCTCTTAACTGACGGACATCCTTTGCCCTGCTCTTCTGACACGAAGTCATAGTTTGACGACAGGTGTGTTTGTCTTTCCGACCCTTGTTGTGCAGTGTATGTTTATATATTCTAAAATATTATTTGAGTGTATGAAAACCACCAAAGGTTAAATATAGCAAATCTAATGTTATAGATGACTAGTAACTGCAAACAAGAAGAAGGGGGTAGCTGAGCATTCGGACTCAAGTCAGTAATACCCTATAAAATTTGAGTTTCCTAATGCTTTTGTGAATGAGTTGCTAATATAAACACTAGTGATGTCAAAAGCAGGAAAAGTTGAAAGTCGATTTACCGATTTTAATATATCCTCGTTTTAAACCGGTTTACCAGCACGTGTTTTATCATAACCGGTATTACCAATCTAATTTTTGCCAAGACTTGTTTTACCAAAGTCGGTTTCTACTTAAACCGGCTGAGCCAAAACCTGTGTTTCCAGTTTGAAAACGATTTTTAGTAGAATAGCTTTTCTATGAATAAGTTTTATCGAAGTTTTGGCAAAGATTTTTTTACCAAAACTTTGCAGCGTATCCAGGTATATTTGATTGCCTGTAATGTAGACGATGCTTCAGATTAACGAAACTCCTCCACTTACCGTACCAGCGAGTAGCTTGAGGTGTAATTCACGAAAGGTCACACGTTTGGGCATGGGTTGATTATGATAACTCAAAACAATTAAAACTGAATAAGGACCCCACCGTATTTTTAAATATGCCCAAAAATAAACTGATCTTGAGGTGAAATGCAGAAACTCTCTGACATAAAACAAAAATATTAAAAACTTTCCAAAGCTGTATTCCTAAAGCAGTTTGAGTACCAACGTACTACAACTCGATGATATAGTCGACTCTGAAAAGAAAATCACATAATTATATTCTCATTGGGGACACCATGTGTGTCCTTTCAAAAATACAAAAGAATATAATTGTAAATAAATTTCTTGTAACACAAAAGTATAAAATATTATCTTATAATCGTATTCACGAATTTCTCGTAAAAGAGCCATAATTACTTCCAGATCTTTAGGCAAACACAGACTTAGCCACTATCAACAAAACTCAAAACTTTACCTTAAATATTTTCAAGTTGAATAAAGTAATGTATCAGTGTTACTCTTTTAATAGGTTATAAGCTTCTCAAAGATATGCTCTGAATATACTTTTTGGATATAAGTAAAGGATCTGTTGCGGTGTACTGGGCGGATAAAGAAGAGAGCAACGAAAGCAACATAATTAGTCCGGACCTATTACCACGACAAAAGAAAACCGAAAGAATACCGTGCTAACTAAATAGTCGAGGGGGGGGGGTGTCGTAGAAAGGAAAAAAGCTCACCTCAATTCCGATTCGCCCCAGAGGATTTTACACAGTAGTTCAACCCCGAATTTCTCCTTAATATTTAGTTCTTGATATTGTAATTCGAAATAGTCATTCTCTATCGTTTTCTATATCAAATAGACAACCTGCCGTACACTTTACTCTATAATACTAAAAGGAGGGTTGCCAACGTACTTAACCATTTGAACATACGATGTTTTCTCAGGCAGACAAATTCATGGAAGCTATTACAGTATATTGAGCTCTTTTGCTTTTGTTAATTGGCTTTTGATTGCAAGCCGTGCTCTAGGAATATTTTACAGTTGTTGACTTGAAAATACTTCTGCAGGTGTTGCTCTTATAATACTTTAGATAATATCGATGGGAATGTTTTTGAAAGAAAAATCCGTTACCTCATCTGTCGCTTTCTTTCGTTATAAATACAGACTGAGCTTTAAAAGCTATTTTATTCTATACGGCGTTCATTATCGTAAAGGAACGCTGTAACATCGCGGTGCTAATTAAGATTTTAAGAGGAATTATATTATTTCAGTGTTTACTGAATAACTTAGTATAGTGAAATAGTTTCATAGAGTACCTACTCCGGCGGTAAGTGTACGTTCACACTTCCAGATCTACTACGATGGTACTAGAGGCAGGCAGCTACTCATCTTAAGGTACAATTACTCTGATCTTTTTCTTGATTCTTCTATGAAATCTAGCTACTCCTTTTGTTGGTTAATAATCACGTAAGTGCTTGAATACTTTTTCTTACTCGTGGTTATGACAGAATAAATTACAGACTGCGTGCTAAAAATTTACTTTTACATGTTAGTACACAAGTGACTACTTGATTGTTTTTCGATTCACAATTAATATAGACCAAAGCTGGCGTTAGAGCAATCTTTACTTATTTTAAATTAATATTAGGAAATGCTAACGTCAACAACATGTTTACTAAATTCTAGTCTAGATTAAGTCTAACACCTGGTTCAATTCAGTTTAGGGTTAGGCTACTTAAATTTATGGTTATGTTATTACTTCTAGAAGTGCACTTCACGCAGGAGGTAAAACAGCGTTATAATACTGTACATATTATGTCTTATTTTTTTCTTGTATTTATTTAGTGCTGGAAATATTATGTAAGTATATATTTGCTTAAATGTATTTTTCTATATTGTGCTATATGCAAGTTAACGCTTTTATTAACATCAAGTTGCAACAAAACGATTACGGACGTGTTTGATTTGGTTTTTGTAAATATTCCTTTTTCTACTATGTTTGTTAACTAACGGTTTGTAAATAGATCTACTCTCTGAGGTTTCCAATTTTTCGTTCTGTGTAGCCCACCCCACTCTACGTCGTTTTGAGCTAGTACGGCCTTCAAATTTTTTGGATGCTTATTTTACCCTTCTGTTTTATTGCGGCATTCGGTGTGGGCGACTTTCTTTACTTACTTTACTACTTTTTTTTTGTCTGCACAGAATGTCATAACAAGTTAATCTTTGAATAATTAAGCATCGAACTTGATTAATATGATTGGTCAAATAAAGTTTGGAATTATAACCTACCAGGTTGGTGAATTTTATTTTTAGAAAGAATTGGTTTCTGAAGTAATAACAACTTCGTGTTCTAGGATCTAGTTAAAGCGAGTGGATTGAGTCTGAGATAGTTAATTTTAGTTTTCTCTGATGTATCTACAGTCAAAAATTACTCCAGATATTTATAATAAAAGTTTTGAAACTATAGCGGAAAATGACATTTAATTAAAGAACATTTTTATCTGCATAAGATTATGGGCGTACTCACAGTATGTTCTTGTTATTCGTTTTAAGAAAAGTTTTCTCTTAAGATAGGTAGTTTGATGTATTTAGCATTTGCTTAATAATGTTTAGTATGTACTTGTGCTTAAACTCTTAATTTTGCAATAGAGTAGAGCTTTATATACTTGTGTTTCACAACTAATGCAAAGGTAATAGTTTCCAGTCCTGATATACAAGCAGATATTGCCATTACTTAGAGAAATGACTAATATACAGGCAATTTAGCATTTGATTTTGGGAACTTTTTTACAGCTAGCAGTTTTAAATGGTTATATTACCTTTATTTTAAGTTTGCTTTAAGTTAGTGTACTCAATTATTCCTAGTGTGAATTTTGGGACAGAATTATTTTCCTGATCTCGGGTTTTGGTATCTTCTGGTTATTCCTGCTAGAGTTTTTCCCAGGAATCCCTGTATTTCGAGATTAGATGGCGTCCAATTTCCGATTGAGATTGGTATTCCTTTACGATAATATTCCGGCACCCTTTTTAAATGCTTACACCACGCTTCACACTGAGATAGTCGGCAAACTTTCTTGTTGGTATAGTCGAGGTTTTCGGTACACTACCGAAATATAGAATTTTAGTGAGGTACTTCGCCGAGTTTCTTTGTAAGTTACCAGCTAAATTTTCTGGGGCCAAGACTGTTCGTATCACTTTAAGTGTATGTACAGCCTTTTTCCAGTAAAAGTGAATAGTAGCATTGATAAGTACAAAAACTTTGAACATCCGCATTTAAAATCTGTGAATTTTAATTTTAAAATGGGTTGAATGAAGGTGACATTTTATTTGTTGAATCGCATCTTCCTTGAAGATAACTTGTTTTACGCATTTAAATTTTCCGATACGTTCTTGGAAAGTAACTTCACTATAATAGTGAATTATTTTGGTATAAATGAAATATTTTTTCTTAAATCAAAAAACAAAAAGAAATACTTATTTGAAATAAAATTTTGGATAACTTCATTACTACTACTTCATACTATGGAAGAAGGGCAATTTTTTACCAAAAAATTCTGTTAATCATATACCTATAAAAATATTGAACTAACTTGTAAGATTCCTTTAAAATGTTTATAATCATGTTTCATTTTAATAGTTTCTGTATTATTAAATCCCACCAATAGGGTTGGGTTATTTTCTTTAATAATTGTAATTTTTAGGTTACATGTATTCTTGATCTAAGGAAGGACTATTTCTGTACCTTATATTCATGCTTTATAATTGTGAAATTCATTATAGCAGTATCTAAATTACTGCAGTTTGAAGATTCATTTGTTTTGATTATTAGTGTATACCACTGACACCTATGACCTCATCGTCTGGGCACGACGACTTTACATGCAAAATTTATGGTGGGTCGAGAAATTGGACAGTGTAGTTTACATATATTTAGATACAAAAAAGCCATACAAGTAATTTCTATTTGCAATCTTAGTTCATCTGCCCGAATCCTGTCGAAGGTGTACCAAATTTTTTTAGAGCACTTCGTAATTAACATCCAAAAAAACGATATGAAGCTTGAGTAGATTAGTGAATCTTAACAAATAGGTATCGAACTGACTGGAAGTAATCAATAATGTTCGGATAATACCCTACCAGGTAGTTGTTTTTAACTTTAAAGACGCCTTAGTTCCCGTTGATTTTTAACTTTATGTTGGAGAAAATCATGTTGATTCAAAATATCTTCGTTTCGCTTTCGAGGTTCAGGAGATAAATGCTTATAGTAGCGTCCAAGGTATCAACAGGCAAAAATCACTCATTAAGTATTTATGTTTCAAATTTCTGAAACTATAACCTGCAGTTACTGTAAATGAATGCACATTTTCAATTAACTACATGAAGTTTATAAACGTACCCACCGTATGTTTTTGTTGTAAAATTAAGAATTTAGATAATAATTTTATTTGCCGAAAACGTTTTCAATTAAGCTAAGTAAATTTTAATATCTTTGATTTTTAACATTTGCTTAAGAATATCTATCATGTATTTGTAATGAAAATATAATTGTGTAAAATTGTTGTAAACATAATCGATTAATAGTGTAAAGACCATTTTTATTCTAGTTTTTCACAAGTCATGTGAAGATAATAATTCCAGTTTTGTTATAATAAATTATTTTGCAACTACCTAGAGGCGTGATTAAAATTCAAATCATTTAATATTTGATTTTAGAAACCTTTTTTTTAGTTAGCAGTTTTCAACAACTACATTAGTGTTCTTATGATTAACGTTTTTTGTATGATTGCTTTAACAATAGTGTCCTTAAGAATTTCCCATATGAATTTTAGGCCGGAATCACTTTCCTGATCTCAGGTTTTGGCATCCCCCTTTTATTCTTTCTTCAGGTTTTCCCTAGAAATCTCCGTATTGATAGATTAGGTGGCGTCCAAGTTCATTCCCGATTAATACGTAATTCACATCCGATAGTATTCTGGGACCCTCTTCAAACATTTACACCACCTGCCGCACTGAGTTAGTCTTCAACCATTTTTGTTAGTACAGTCGAGGTTTTCGGTACTTTCTCGAAACAGAATCCTTAGCGGGGTACTCACCAAGTTTTTCTGTGGATTACCGGCTAGATTTTCTGGGGCCGAACTGTACTGCAGCCTTACTTTTTTTCTCTCCTACTTTATAATTACCACGCTCCAAGCTAGGTATCTGCGAAACAAAGTCTTCCGACGTAACTAGGGGTCTATTCCTTGGGTAGAGCTATGAGCATGGGGGGGTAAGTCGAAATCTGTGGGGGGTCACACTCAAACTAAAACAAACAGGCGCCACCAAGTCCAGATTGATTCATGTTAATGGCATGGCAAATTTCTAAGGGCGGACGTGGAGACCCAAAGAAAAAAAGATCGCCTTCGCTGACAAAAAACCTGTCTTAACAGAATAAGACGCTGTTCCTGTAAGGAAGAATTATAATTAAGTCACATAGAAAATGGGAACACTGTTTGTGTCCCTCAAATATGCCTAAAAATGCAAGAAGGATATTTTCTACATAAGGGTAGCATCAAAATTTAATTCTTATTACTTTTTGGTTGTCAGGTCTGATCAAACTAGATCAGAATAAAAAGACTTTAAGCGTGGATTATTAATTTACTAGAAAGAATTTTTTTTGTTTCTGTAAATAAAATTCAATGCAATAAAATTAAATGAATACTTGAATTACTTGAAAAATTAACGTAAGAATTATCAACTTGATTCTTACTCAAATATATTACAACACAATGTGACTGGTTACACTAATGTTTTCTAACCCATTCAGATCTGTTTAGGTCAGTTACAAATTAATATACAAAAATTTCTCGTTAAGTTAAAAGTACTAAAATCGATTTGAAGTCAAAATGTTCACGAAGATATTCTTTTTTTTTATCAAAGGTGGTAGTAATGTAATACTAAACATCTGCTTGCAATGGTGCAATTGTTGACAGCATATTTCAAACAAACAAGTGATGTAGCCGCAGCTGTTATTTTATGCTGAAGCCACGTGTTGTCACATATCTACTAAACTAAGTGAATTTTAAATTTGATACTGGAGAAAACCAGCTCAGCAACAAATATACTGAATAACAAATTTGTACCTCTATGTAACAAAACAACATAACGTGCTTTCAGAATGAGGCACAGAAAAATTCCTTAAAGCTATTACGAACCAAACCCCGGGCTGCTTTCCTTGGCTAGATTGGGGACTGCATCGCCGTGCGGAATCTGCAGCTAATTATTCCTGCTTTCCATCCTCTAAATACAGCTGTTGACGTGAAGTGGGTTTCTTAACATTGATTCAAATCCGTCTAATCTTAGTTGTAACTTAAGTTTGCGTTCCTAAGCCTTGCGTGTAGCTAATTTTATTTACGTAGTTTTATAAGTTTTCGTTGCGTAGTTTGTAAGTCTTCGTTGCGCTAAACAAATTTTCAAATTAGATACTATGATAATGAGTATACATTACCAACCGTTACTCAGGAAGTGTGTCTCACAATTAATGCGACCCGCAGGTCACTCGCCATTGTCTTCCTAAACATGTTGTTGCTGCTTTCACCTAACGACGAGTGCCTCTCCCGCGTTCTTGCATGGTGGGAGGGTCCCGAGGGGGGTTGTCAATCCTCTCAACGCGCGCGCAAGTGGCTGTGGAATGCACCGACATCCAAAACAAATAGACTAACGAATCTAGATACGGTTTTAATGTAAAAATTTGATTGTTACCCGTATTACTACTTTAGTTAATAAAGGTGTTTTAATATTCGTTGTACCTTTAATGAAGAGAATTATTAATTCGAAAATAAAATTGTTACACTACCCCTTTCCTAAAAGAAAAAAATTTTTTTTTAAGGAATAACTTCAAATATAACAAATACAAAAAAATTTTTTTTTTATTATAATTATACTAGCCTTTCCTATCTTCCTAATTATCAATGCAATTTTTATGAATTTATTCAAATGGGGGAGACAAATATTTACAAATGCGAGTGTGTTGGTAACTACGTGTACCTGACGTCCATCGGGAGACAAAATCGGGGAGTCACAACCGGTATTAATCAAAATTGGGAGGGGGTCAAATTAGAAAGTCAAACACTCCACGGGACAAAAAAAAATTCAAATTCACAATAATTCTTTAATTTGAGGTTCTTACTTCTAACAAGGCTAATATTTACTACCTGTAACCAAACATTTTGCAATTTATTTCAAATTCCACAAAAAAACTTCACTTCCTGGAGCTCAATTAGCTCTCCCTCTACAAAAAAGGAATGCTTGCTCATCAAAACAGCATAACTATTCAAAATATTATCACTATAAGGTGACAATCAAAGCTAAGGTAACCTAACCATAAGGCTACTTAACAAATTCAAATACAAAGTATTATCACTTTATTACAAAGAGATAATCAAAACGAAGGTAACCTAACCATAAGGTTACTTAACAAATTCAAATACAAAGTATTATCACTTTATTACAAAGAGATAATCAAAACGAAGGTAACCTAACCATAAGGTTACTTAACAAATTCAAATACAAAATATTATCACTTTATTACAAAGAGATAATCAAAACGAAGGTAACCTAACCATAAGGTTACTTAACAAATTCAAATACAAAATATTATCACTTTATTACAAAGAGATAATCAAAACGAAGGTAACCTAACCATAAGGTTACTTAACAAATTCAAATACAAAGTTGAACCAGATAGGGCTGTAATCTCCTACGCCCTACTGATTATCCTATCACTAAGTTCCAACAAACAACAGATCTCATTAGTGATGGACAAAATGGTGAGACTCACCAAGCCAACTTTGACCTTATCAAACCAAAGAATTTCGAACGGTCAAAAAATAAGGAAAGAATAAACTAATATTCTCTCTACCTAGATATGTAGAAATCAGGACTAACAATTAAATAGCCCACCTACTTCTACATTGTAAAGATATCTGTTAAAGACATCTTCTAAACACATCTCCGAATAACGCGCGAGCAAAAAGACCAGCGTGCACACCAAGGCACACCTCAAACCTACAAAACCTATAAAACCTACAAAATCTCTAACCACTTATTTCACTTTTCAAACAAAATACTCAAAATTAGTGAAACGACACTAAATCAAAAATCGGAATAAAACAAAGCAAACCACTACTGTATTACTTAACATCAAAGAGATGACCAGACCGGAACTAATCGTCAGGATCATCATTTTCATTTGGATACGATGCTTCAACTGGTTTCAAGTCCTTCACGTGCCATTTCCCTGCTCTAGTTCCATCTTCGTTCTCTAACTCGTACACTAAATTGGAATGTTTTTTTCGAACTCTACTCAAAACAAACTTCGGCGCTAACTTAGCGGAGAATTTATCACTAGCACTCGAGAGGACCTTATTAGCTCTCCAAACACACTCTCCGACTCGGAATGAAATGTCTCTTCTCCTAAGATTGTAGCGTTTACTCGAACGTTGATAAGCTACATGCAAATTTTCACGGACATTTCCAAAAATATCAAACAAAAGTTGACGATCCAGAACATAAGACGGTCTACTGCTGGAGACGACATCAACATCCTCACCAGGTTTAAAATTATCATTATAAGCTTTTCCACTTAAGGGTACCTGACGACCAAAGACCAAAAAATTTGGAGAATAGTTGGTGGACTCATGTTTTGCTGAGTTAATTTGCGTATTGGATCTTTGATATCTCATTATCCCACGTATCATGTCCTTCTACGTATGAACGGATTGCTGTACCAACTGTCTTATTGATTCTTTCCACAAAATTGCATTGGGGAGCATACACAGCATTATACCAAATCTTTTGAATTTCGTACCTTGCACACAAAGCTTTAAAAATACGTCCAATTAATTGTGGACCATTATCACAAATAACAAACTGTGGTACACCGTAGACAAGAAATACTTTTCCTCCAAAATTTCTCAATCAAATGTGCCGTGGCACTACGCAAAGGTTGCAAAATCGAATACTTCGAGAACCAATCACCAACAACTAAAAGCCATTTATGTCCGCGTTTGGAACGAGGAAACCGACCCATCAAATCTAAGGCAATGGTTTGGAACGGTAGTCCAACCTCTTTCTCCTTTCCCATCATCCCAAGGGGGCCTTTATTGGGTGGTTTTTGAGCACCACAAATCAAACATTTCCTACAAAATTTACGTACGTCAAAGATCATCTTTGGCCAATAATATAATTCTTGGACACGAGACAAAGTTTTTAAAGAACCAAAATGTCCTGCTGAAGGGGGGTCATGACACGATTTAATGACATCTATACGCTGAGATTTTGGCACTAAGTACTTCCACTCTACAACATTCGCCGAATGCGGTAATAGTGAAGGTATAAACTTATAAATAAACCCATCTTCCACTTTCCATTGTGGGTAGCTTTTGGGTGACAACAAAATTTTCTTTCTCAAAGATTCATACCACAAGTCTACGCCATCAAGTTTAATCTCTACTAAATTAACTTCTGGATTTTCTAAGGGAACACCACGACTAAGACAATCTGGGACTATATTAAACTTTCCTTTCCTATGCACCAAATCAAATGAATGTTGCCTTAATCGAACTGACCATCTGGCAAGTTTTCCAGTTGGATTCTGAAGATTACTCAACCAAAGTAACGAAAAATGATCAGTGACAACTGTGAAGCGAACTCCTTCCACCCACGGACGAAATTTCTCAATTGCAAAGATAACTGGTAAACACTCTCTTTCTGTGGTGGAATAATTGCGCTCTGTACGGCTCAGGGTTTTACTTGCGTACGAAATTACACGCTCCTCTCCTCTTACATTTTGTATCAAAACAGCTCCTAACCCAGTGTTGCTTGCGTCACACTCAACAATAAAGGGTGCCGAGTAGTCTGGCTGCGAAAGAAGAGGTGCAGAAACTAATGCTTGCTTGATTCGCACAAATGAATTTTCTGCTTCCGCACTCCAGTTTACAGTTTGACCTTTTTCCTAGTCTTAATGAGGTCATTGATAGGCGAGACTAATGACGAAAAATTCTTTATAAAGCGACGGTACCAGCTGCACATTCCTATAAACCTTTTAATCTCCGTTGTGGTTTTCGGACGAGGAAAGTTAACCATTGCCGACACCTTATCGGGATCTGTACGAAGTGAGTTAGAACCTACTATATAACCCAAAAATTTAAGAGTCTTTTTAAAAAATTCACATTTACTAATGTTTATAGTAAGGTTAGCTTCTTTTAAACGTTGCTTAACCTCTACCAATAACTTTAGGTGTTCTTCAAAAGATGGCGAACATAATATTATGTCGTCCAAATAGCAAAATACATGGGGTTCAAAACGTGGACCAAAAATTGCATCTACTAAACGCTGTTGTGTCTGCGCAGCATTCTTCAATCCAAATGGCATGCATGTAAATCTAAATTGTCCTCGTGAAATAACACTGAAGGCAGTCTTATCCTTAGACGACTCACTAAGAGGGATTTGCCAAAACGATTTTCTCAAATCAAGTGATGAAATGTAGTTCGCACCTCTCAACATATTGAGAATTCTATCTACGTTCGCAAAGGGGTACGAATCATGAACAGTTAAGTCGTTCAGGGTTCTACCATCAAAACAGAAACGATATTCTCCATCTGCTTTCTTAACCAACAAAACTGGAGAGGACCACGGACTAGTACATAGTTCTATAACTTTAAGTCTAAGCATGTCGTCCAACTCCTCATTCAATATCTTACTCATATATGGTGACATGACATATGGTTTCTTATGGAAGGGTTTGGCATTGCCTGTGTCTATGTCCATTTCAATTAGGTGAGTTCGTCCCAATCTATCGTCGCTGCTAATCTCACTAAATGAGCTTATCAACTCTTGTGCTTGCACACATTGAGCATCTGAAAGGTCCTGTAAACCAAATAAGGAATCTTTAGTGTTCAAAGGGATGGAAGACGAACCTATATACCCAATGTCGTTCCCAATGTTACTCTGGATAAACCAATTATTACTTCTAAAATCAGCAACTACACCAAATAATTTTGCAAAGTCACTACCGAAGATAAAGGTGTGAGGTAGGGACGGAACCACTAATGCATTAAGGATACGGCAGTCATTACCTATACAAATTGGCAAATCAACTGAGCCTACAACAGACTTTATCGAACCATCAGCTGTGGTAATACCTGTTTTTGCTGAACTAAAAATTTTTAAGTCTAATTTCCTAATAATTGAAAGAGCTAAGGATCCTACCACTGAGGTAGTGCATCCCGAATCTAGAAGACCGGTAATGTCTCTATCCATTAACTTCACCATAATGTAAGGTCGATTATCACACTGCTTCTCAATGAACAAAGTATTATTCCTAGGCTTCGGAGAGTCCTGACAAAAATTTTTAACAACTGTAAGCCATCTCGACCACTCGTCTTTACAAAAGTATTTTTCTTGTTTACAAATCATAACCATGGCCTTATTACGCGGAACAGGATGCCGACCACTATGCGCCTGCCGCCTTACTGGTTTTTTGAGCATTGTGGACATGACGTAGCCTTAACGCCTTTTCGACCACATCCAAAACAAAAAATCTTTCTGGTTGCCCTACAATCTCTAAACCAATGTCCACTACGGGAGCAATTCCAACAAACAAAATTATTTCTCTTGTCGGGACTAAAGGAATTACAAACTGAGGACTCCAAAGAGCTCTTATCCGCTACTGTTACTTGGGGATTAACTAATTTATTCTGAAACACCCTACTCTTAACAGCACAAACTTCTTCATTCAACCTAGGATGTTTGTTCTCAAATGGATGCTTAGAGGGGTTGCAAATCTTGTTAGGTTTACTAGAAGATGCTGAAACCAAGTTTAGTTTCATCAAAGAAGCTTCTTCTAACCTTTTACACAAATTTACTAAGGTAGACAAATCTTGAGTGTCCGATAATGCAAGTGCTGAAATATATTCAGGAACCAAATTTCTCCTTATCATCTTAACTTTAGTAACTTCTGCTGGCTCGTTGGTCAGTCTACTAAACAGGGTTTGCATATGCGCGACAAATAAAATAATCCTTTCGTCTTTACCTTGACGACGATTTCTGATCTTTTCCCAAATGTCATCATCTGAAGAACCGGGTAGAAAATCTTCCCTTAAACGTTCTAACAAGGAGTTCCAGTCTCTCAATGAATTTTTTACTGTTCTAAACCAAACTAAAGCGTCACCCACAAAAAGTTCACATGCTGATCCAAATAAATCAGCATCGGATACCTTACGAGATTGTGCTAAATCACTAACTCTATCTAAAAATGAATATAGTTGTTTGGGATCACCTGAGAATTTTACAGGCCATGAACCTATAGGTACGGAAGGCGTTACATACGACGTCGAATGAATAGGTGCACTAGCAACTGAAGGAGATACTACAACGGACCGATCCAAATAGGTGGACTCTGTACTTTTATTGATTTTATCGTATAACTCAGCTTCAAGGGTTAATATCGTTGCTACGGTCTCATTTCTGAACTTACTTGCTTCCTCGGAATTTATTGAAGGAATTTTCATGCGCTTAACTCGCCCCGAAAGGTGGTTTAACCTTGAACAAGCTCTCCTAAAAATTGAGTCTGATGAGTCACCTTCAAATTCGGACACAACGTTACGAACTGACTCGACTGAAACTGAAATTTCTTTACTTTCCGTTGCAAAGTCTACTTCATAACACGAAAGATCAATCAAACAACCAGGCTTATCTATTTCTTTAGCTAACAATCTACCTAAAATTTTCCTTTTCTCCAACACTGGTCTCTCACTCACCACTCCTCTGATTCTCAGCTCATACTCCAATTCTTCTTTAAGTAGACAAACAATTTGGAATTTTTCCGACATGATTACTCAAGCCTAATGGAATCAAACCGATAAATCTAACTGATCTGAACCTTACAAAAGTTATCAAAACAAATTCGTACTACTAAAGGCAAAAATCAAAAGGTGTTTTTGGTAAAATAATTTTTGCCAAAACAATATCAAAAAAAATTATATGGGGTCAAAATAGAACGGAAGTCAAAAATAAATTCGACCAAGTTAATCAACTGACTGTATGGGGGTTAATGTTACACCCAATCTTTCAAACAACCAAACTTTAAGTAAACTAATTTCGAAATACATTAAATTATGAACAAACAAATTTCTAGCTAAATCAAATTAGGAACAAACAAATTTCGAGGTAAATCAAATTATGAACAAACAAATTTCGAGGCCCCAAACGTTGCCGGCGCCAGTGCAGCCTTACTTTTTTTCTCTCCTACTTTATAATTACCACGCTCCAAGCTAGGTATCTGCGAAACAAAGTCTTCCGACGTAACTAGGGGTCTATTCCTTGGGTAGAGCTATGAGCAATGGGGGGGTAAGTCGAAATCTGTGGGGGGGTCACACTCAAACTAAAACAAACAGGCGCCACCAAGTCCAGATTGATTCATGTTAATGGCATGGCAAATTTCTAAGGGCGGACGTGGAGACCCAAAGAAAAAAAGATCGCCTTCGCTGACAAAAAACCTGTCTTAACAGAATAAGACGCTGTTCCTGTAAGGAAGAATAATAATTAAGTCACATAGAAAATGGGAACACTGTTTGTGTCCCTCAAATATGCCTAAAAATGCAAGAAGGATATTTTCTACATAAGGGTAGCATCAAAATTTAATTCTTATTGCTTTTTGGTTGTCATGTCTGATCAAACTAGATCAGAATAAAAAGACTTTAAGCGTGGATTATTAATTTACTAGAAAGAATTTTTTTTGTTTCTGTAAATAAAATTCAATGCAATAAAATTAAATGAATACTTGAATTACTTGAAAAATTAACGTAAGAATTATCAACTTGATTCTTACTCAAATATATTACAACACAATGTGACTGGTTACACTAATGTTTTCTAACCCATTCAGATCTGTTTAGGTCAGTTACAAATTAATATACAAAAATTTCTCGTTAAGTTAAAAGTACTAAAATCGATTTGAAGTCAAAATGTTCACGAAGATATTCTTTTTTTTTTATCAAAGGTGGTAGTAATGTAATACTAAACATCTGCTTGCAATGGTGCAATTGTTGACAGCATATTTCAAACAAACAAGTGATGTAGCCGCAGCTGTTATTTTATGCTGAAGCCACGTGTTGTCACATATCTACTAAACTAAGTGAATTTTAAATTTGATACTGGAAAACCAGCTCAGCAACAAATATACTGAATAACAAATTTGTACCTCTATGTAACAAAACAACATAACGTGCTTTCAGAATGAGGCACAGAAAAATTCCTTAAAGCTATTACGAACCAAACCCCGGGCTGCTTTCCTTGGCTAGATTGGGACTGCATCGCCGTGCGGAATCTGCAGCTAATTATTCCTGCTTTCCATCCTCTAAATACAGCTGTTGACGTGAAGTGGGTTTCTTAACATTGATTCAAATCCGTCTAATCTTAGTTGTAACTTAAGTTTGCGTTCCTAAGCCTTGCGTGTAGCTAATTTTATTTACGTAGTTTTATAAGTTTTCGTTGCGTAGTTTGTAAGTCTTCGTTGCGCTAAACAAATTTTCAAATTAGATACTATGATAATGAGTATACATTACCAACCGTTACTCAGGAAGTGTGTCTCACAATTAATGCGACTCGCAGGTCACTCGCCATTGTCTTCCTAAACATGTTGTTGCTGCTTTCACCTAACGACGAGTGCCTCTCCCGCGTTCTTGCATGGTGGGAGGGTCCCGAGGGGGGTTGTCAATCCTCTCAACGCGCGCGCAAGTGGCTGTGGAATGCACCGACATCCAAAACAAATAGACTAACGAATCTAGATACGGTTTTAATGTAAAAATTTGATTGTTACCCGTATTACTACTTTAGTTAATAAAGGTGTTTTAATATTCGTTGTACCTTTAATGAAGAGAATTATTAATTCGAAAATAAAATTGTTACAGTACGTTACAAGCTGTCCGATAGACACATAAGTACAAAATCAAGAATTGTATCGATAAACCTCTATTTGAAGAATTGCCTTTCTTTTGTTTGTACCACTATAGAAAAACGCGCATTTTTTAAATAAAATTTGTCATTGTGAAGCAGAAGAGATTATCAACGAGACAAATAGTTTATGAAAGCAAATCCTTCATTGTCTTTGAAGTTTGTTGCTAATTTCCATAAACACAAACAATTACTCGGCCCATTTCTTTTTGTGGGCTTCTTAATATTTCATAAAATTTTAAATTCATTAGAGTTACATTTTTTTTTCAGATACATGCTACCTATATTTTGGCAAAACTATAAAAGGGATTTAAAAGAAGAACACTTATATGATATTTTGAACGAGCACAGAGCACGCAGTTTGGGAGATACATTAGAAGTAGCTTGGAGAAAGATACACAGAAGATATCCAAAGTATGCTTTACATTTGGCTTTACTTAAGGTATATGGTCTAAAATTTGCATTTGCTGGTATTCTTCGATATGCGGCTGAAGTGATTTTAATGTAAGTTTTCTAGTAGTATACGTGTAATTTAACACTATATTTTTCAGAACTGCACTACCTCACAGTATTAGTAAGTTAGTAACGTATTTTGAAAAAGGTCCGCAATTTGTAACACAAAATGAAGCTTATATTTATGCAGGAGCAGTGGTAGTTACACTTCTGCTGGATGCTGTAATTAGCCACCCTGTTATGTTATTGTTATTGCATTTGAGTATGAAAATGAGGGTAGCTTGTTCTTCATTAATATACAGAAAAGCCCTAAGATTGAGTATGACATCTTTAGATAAAACCACAGTAGGGCAAGCTGTAAATTTGTTGTCAAATGACGTTCGGAAACTTGACGAAGGGCTAATTATCTGTCACTTTATATGGATAGCTCCTATGCAGGTAATACTTGCAACCTATTTACTGTACCAAGTGATTGGAATATCAGCATTTTCTGGAATGGGTTTCTTGATAATGTTTGTACCTTTGCAAGGTAAGCTTTGACGTCTCTTAAAGCTTCTTACCATTATATTATAATTTACAGTTTATCTCGGAAAATACAACTCAACTGTTCGATTAAGGACAGCACTGCGTACTGATGAACGAGTACGTCTAATGAATGAAATTTTATCTGGAATTCAAGTAATTAAGATGTACACTTGGGAGAAACCATTTGCAAAATTGGTGTCACTTGCACGAAGGTTGGTAGTATTATATTTAGATAATGACCTAGACTAGAATTTTAAAATTGTCATTTTGTGCCTGAAATATTAAGCACTCTAGATAAGAACAATTATAAGTAGCGACGCCTGCTATCGAATTCCTTATTCAATCTATTAACACATCCTATTTAATAAACGGGCTCTAGGGGGAAGTTAGATATCAGACATCACTGACTGCTAAATATGCCCATACGTATCTTTACAAAATTCTTACACCAACATATTTAAATGTAGAATTTACTAAACCTACAATAACTTTTAAGTGTCTTAAAAGTCTTTTAAGTGTCTTAAAAGTTATTGATATATGAGACTGTAAGATACAAATAATATGACGAGCTTCAATTTACACTTTTTTATTCATTCCAATGTAAACTTGATTATTCACAAACATTGACAAAAAATTCTTAATATACTCGAATGCCGCCACAGGGAATAATTTCTACAATATTTATTTACCGCACTACTTTCTTTTATAACACGATGACTACACTATATTTATTACGACACAAGCACTAACTATTCTTTCTTAAATTATATAGAGTTTAAGTGTAATTAGTTTAACCATTTGAACAACAATTCAGTTCATATCAATTGCGAATTGATATTGGGACTGCCCTAACTGTCTGGTTATACAGTTTATATATCAAACTATGAAGCGTTCACATTGCCCTAGAAAGCGATAGAGCCTTCTAGAGCCTTCGCTTCGACTCTTGTAGTTATCAATCAATCCTTTGTTTATTTGTTGGCGTTATTTTTTCAATTTTAGATTTTTCGACGTCATTGTGTCAACTTTTTAAATTTACTACATGATGGACAGGGTTGATATGTTTATAACAAATTATTTAATAGAAATGTTTAAAATATGTTGCAAACTTACAAAGAAATGTATGGAACAGTTCCAAAACTCTTTTTTTTTATTAAAACTAACTAAAAAGATAATATAAAATGAATTGAAAAAAGACAATGTCTCGCAATAGGGTGAAAATTATGAAAAAAGTTATAACACACAATCTCCTTATGAATTTTAATAACTTAATATTAAAACGACATGTAAACTACAGATTAATAGTAAACTAAAAGGTTACAACATTGCACAGTCTGTAATTAACAAAATTTTCAAAAAAAAACGTGATGATTTAATAAATTAACTCGCCTATTAAAGTATAGGGAAGAAGTTTTATGTCATTAATAATATTAATGTTTTATCTTACAAATATTTTTAAATTTGAAGCCCTTCCGTGGAAGAAAACTCACCAAGGAGTCTAAACATTCAATCAAGTAATACAAATTCTTATAAGTTAACGTCGCAAGATGTTAGAACAAAATGGACGAAAACTTGGTCGTTTTAAATATAACAGTTGTAATAAACATTGTTCTCAAATTAATTATTACCAAGAAAAGTTCTATTTATAAATTTAAGAAAAATACGAGTGTGATAAAAAATCGTCATCTCATTCAAACAAAATTTATTGTAGTGCTTTTTATTCTCAAAAGTCTCAAAAAATTAAGCTTAGTTCCTTTATTTTGGAGGTGTAAGATTTCAAAACCATTTTCAGCGTTTTCGATAGCGATCTGACAAAAAGACGTAAGTGCCAAAATACCAAAAATTTGATTTTAACGTTCAGTACCGAGTTATTCACGATTCATTCTGCGTAAGCACCAACTTCCTTACTGGAGCATTAGTTTTAGTGTTCAGTAGTAGTCGTAAGTGACACGTGCGTACAGTGTTTTTTTCCGGATTTGCGAATGAATAGAATAATATTGTACTTGTTTTTATGTTCAGTGTGACAGAAATAGTTAATCGTTATTCTGATTACCATTTAGCAATGGTCCTTATATATTAAAAATAGAGAAAAATGTGGCTTTTTGGACTGTGGTGATTACGCGGCTCATAAAATAATACAGTCGGCTGCTTAAGTGCAAGGAGGTTAGGTTAACTTAATAGAAACTTTAAAACGATTGTGTGTAATTTTTATGGGTTGTTGGGAATATTGTTGTCAACGAACTTCGTTCGTTTATGAAATCGATATGTCGTCCGTCTGTCCGTCCGAGGCCTTTCTAATGGTCGGACATCAATGTATGATACATCAATCGATTCAGCTCGGTGTCCTGAGCTTAAGTTTTGATGTCAGTTGAAATCGGGCCACGGGGACGCCGTGCCCCGCGATATTCCGTCGGGAAAATTAAAATTTCAAATAGGTCCAAAATTAATGTGCGATACATATTTGGACTCCCCTAACATAGCTGAGTCGAAATATGGTACCCCCCACAAAATCTGACCACGGATACCCGACCCCCCGGGGAATTAATTTTTATCAAAAATTTCAAATAGGTCCAAAATTAATGTGCGATACATATTTAGAATCCTCTGAAAAAACTGAATCGAAATATGATGCCCCCTTATTTACACACACACACACACAAACACACATACATACACAAACACATATATAGCTTTTAAAATATTTATTCAATAAAATAAAATATATTAAAATGTCTCTTTTGTTGTTTATAAATTTTTGTATTTTATCTGAATACTTATAATTATTAGAACATAATAATTTTAATTTCTTTAAATTGTTTTAAAGTAAGTCTACATTTGGAAGTTCGTTGCGACAATGCCTTGCATTTTCAACTTGTTTATATTTGATCTCTATAAGCATGTGGTTTATTTTCGAAAGACATTTTCATTTAAAAATAATTACTAACTGTTTAAAGTGATTTATAAATTTCGTTCACGGTTGGCGCTTACCCAAAACATTATTTCAGAATGGCTACTCGTAGTAAGAAAATTTTGGCAATGTTAAAGGGTGGCGGAAACGAAAATGATCCTAATGCGGAAAATGTTTACGAAAATATTATTGAACAAGCATTAGAAAATGGAATTCTTTTGCTTGAACCTGATATGGATAATTTGTGTAACACTGAATTTATAAAATTCTGGACCATTGCAGCTACAAGAAAAATAAAATCGTAATGACTTCCTGCATTTATGAAACAGTGGCCACTTCTGATGTAATTGACTTTGAAGAAGACATTAGTGGAAAAGAAAATGGCATAATTACAGACAATGTTATTTTATTACCGGAACCACTTTCTATATTGCCTGAACTGTATGATAACGACTATGAGAAAAACAACATGATCAGTGAGGATAACTACTTAATGACTACTTCTAACAATATGCAGAAAAAGTTGGTTCCTTACAGCAGTTGTTCTGATAACGACGAAAACTTTTCCCTTTCTGGCTTGTCTCATGGCAGCGAAACATCGCCGGTGTCTTCATCGTCATCTACGGTAAGGAAATGAAAACCTAGAAAAAAAAGTCATCCGGAAAGGTGATGAGGAAAACAAAACGAGCTTATGTATTAAGATATTCAAACTATAAAGGAAGGTCAATACCAGCCGCATTTGTTTAATATCTGTTTGGTTATACTCCCGCTTCTCTCTCCTGAGTATCCTTTTATGTACTCATCACTGTATTTTACAAGAGAAGAATTATTGTATAATAAAATGCCTAAAAACGGAATCTTTCCTTCAAATTCATATTCAACTGTAAACTTTGTATCATGATGTAAAGTATTTAAATCATCTAGGAAGGAGTTAAACTCTTCTTTTGAATCTGTATGTAAACAATAATGACGTCAACATAGTAAGCCCAAAGTAAAATGTTAGAATTAAAGTAAGGTAGTTTTGAAATACTATTAACTTCTAAATTATCCATGAACAATTCAGCTACATAAGGGGATAAATTAGAACCCATAGCTAAACCTATTGGTTGATAATAAAATTTATTGTTGAAATTGGAAAAATTTTGGTTCATAGTTAATTGAAGTAAAATACTTGTACTAGAGATTTGGTCGTCGAAAAGGTTAGTTGATGGAAGAAAATTAGTGACAAGTGTTACACATTCATTCCGGGGGTATGCTTGGAATAAGTAGACTACATCGAACGAGACTATACTGTACTTGGTAGGTAAATTTACTGTAGCTAGATACCTTATTTAATGGATCAAGGGAATTCTTAATAGAAAGGAAGGATTGAAATTATCCTGTGTTCTAAGTGTACATGTTCATTACAACTGTTATATTCATAACGACCAAGCTTTCGTTCATTTTGTTCTAATGTCTGCCGACGTTGACTTATAAGAATTTGCATTAATTGATTGAATGTTTTGACTTCTCCATATGGTTTCTTCGGTGGACGAGATAATGTTGAATTATTAAAACCATAGTTAATTCATTCAGTTAATTCGTAATGTTCCATCTAAAGTAATAAACACATCAAAAACAGACATTAAGATTTGTAAACAGTTAACCCAAAAATTCAACAAGCTGGACTCTATTTCTGTATGTTCTAGAGCAGATAAAGGTACTAGTTATTCATGATAGATAAATTGAATTATGTGGGCAAGGTTCGTGATTTCATTTTATACTCAAATTATGGTTTAATTAATAAACACCCAACCATTCCTTTCATCAATAATATCAGAAAAATAATATATGATTCTCGGAATATTTAAACCAGTTTAAACACTAATTATAAACATTTACTTGAAATGAACCCTATGATCCCAAGGTTGTTTGATCTGCCAAAATTACACAGAATAGAAGTACCTACCAGGCCGGTTATGTCATATATTAATACTCCTTGCAATAAATTAGCTTTTTGGTTAAATGTTACACTTAGGACACACGGTAATTTCAATCCTTTCTTTTCTATTCAGAATTCCCTTGATGTAATAGATAAAATATCTATAGTAAATTTACCTACAAAATACAGTATAGTCTCGTTCGATGTAGTCTACTTATTCCAAGCATACCCCCGAATGAATGTGCAACACTTGTCAATAATTTTCATCATTCAACTAACCTTTGTGACGACTAAATCTATTGTATAAGTATTTTACTTCAATTAATTATGATACAAAAACTTTTCAAGTTCAACAATAAATTTTATTATCAACCTATAGGTTTAGCTATGGGCTCTAATTTATCACCTTATCTAGCTGAATTGTTTATGGACAATTTAAAAATTAATAGTATTTCAAAATTGCATTTCTTTAACTCTAACATTTTACTTTGGGCTCGCTATGTTGACTAAATATTTATTTACACACAGGTTCAAACAAAGAAGTTAACTCCTTTCAAGATGATTTAAATACTTTACATCATAATATAAAGTTTACAGTTGAATATAAATTTGAAAGAAAGATTCCGTTTTTAGACATTTTATTATACAATAATCCTTCTCTTGTTAAATACAGTATCTAGAGAAAACCAACAGCCAGCGATAACATCATACCTTATGATTCTTATCATTCCTGGTCCTATAAATTAGCAAGTTTCAACTTCCTCATCAGACGGCTATTATTAACTCCTCTTTCTCAAAAGTTTTTCAACAAAAACTTGACATGATTAAACAAATTGCAGTTAATAATAATTATCTGATCAGTATAATAAACAATTTACTTAATAAAATTCAAAATAAAATTAACTCAACAACTAGATTAATCCCAAATAACAAAAATAATAGTCTTTTTCAGTAATCTTATTGCGACAATATTTCGATTAAAATTAAAAATATTTTTTCCAAGTGTAATATTAACATTGCATTCTCTAATACCAGTATCCTTAATATGATTTTAGTTCGGAATAAGGACCCGATTCCTTTGTTAAATCATTCAGGTATCTACAAATTAAATTGTTTAACTTGTAACTGCTTCTATATTGGACAAACTGGTCGTAAGTTCAATACACGTTTCAAAAAACACACATCTGCTATTACAAAATTTAGATGAGATCCATTAACAATAATTTCGACTCAGCGCTCGCCCGTCACATTTTCAATTCTACCCATATTTAAGATGAAAATCGTTTTGAAATATTACTATATTACACCTCCAAAATAAAAGAACTAAGTTAAATTTTTTAGAGATTTTGAGATTAAAAGGCAGTACAATAGATTTTGTTTGAATGAGATGGCGAATTTTGATGACAACCTTATTTTACTTAAATTTATAGATAGAACTTGTGTTGATAATTATTAAGTTGGTAACATGTTGGTTACATCTGTTTATTCCTAAAGACCAAGTTTGCGTCAATTTTGTTCTAATGTCTGCCGACGTTAACTTTAAGAATTTGTATTAATTGATTGAAAGTTTTGACTCCTCCGTGGGTTTTCTTCGGTGGAGGGGTTTCAAATTCAAAAATATTTGCACGATAAAACACTAATATTATTAATGACATAAAACTTTTTCCCTATACTTTGATAAATAAATTAATTTATTAAATCTCCAAGTTTTTTGAAGAATTTGTACATTGCAGACCGTCCAATGTTGTAATTTTTTAATTTATTATTAACCTAAATATAGGCCCAGCCTGAGGCCTGATGCGTGTAGTTTTAATATTTAACTATTAAAATTCATAGGGAGATTGTGTGTTATAATTTTTTTTCATAAAAGGATAATATAAAACGATTTTTTTAAAACACAGTACTGTAATATAACATTTTGTTATTTAATAAGACAACAGTATAGATTGAACACTTTTTAAAAATATTGTTTTCATTTTTTATTGCTTTAGGGCTTCATCCATTCCAAGTTTGACGATAAAAAGTTGAGTTAAATAAAATCCACTTCTTTAATTTATAAATTCAAATTTATTTAAAAGGACTTTTACTTACAAACTATCTCAAAAATGTTATCACATGAATTTAAATTAAGTCCAATCATCGAACTGGTATTTGTTCACATGCGTTTATTATATCAACCAGGAAGTAAGAACCTGGTATTTAAATTACTCATTTCAAAATCCAGTTATAATGTATAAAAAGTCAACATACGTTGAAACTATTACCTTGAATGTAAGTATGTTTATGAACAAAACAGACTGGGCTCTCTGATAAAAACTACCCAAAATAAGTTATATACATGCACTATCTCTATGTACAAAAAAATAATGACATTTTTATTAAATGCAAAAATGAATTATTCAGATTTGGCAGTAAAAATGTAAAAATGAGTTATCATTAAACACTTATTTTAATTAGGTTTACAAGTATTGATTTTTCTAGTGATTTCAGGATTATTCAATTATAAGTTAAATAACCAAAACAGCCACCACGGGCATTTTAATTTCAGTTTAGAAACTTAACCTGAATAATCCTCTTCTTAACAAAAATGCAGATACTGTCAGCACCTGTGAAAGGCATTCGTTAACCCATGGCACCATTTTATGAACCATCTGTGATCAAACTTACTATTTGATTTCAAACATTTCAAACAAGAATTCCATATAATTATTTTCTTCTAATAAAATAAAATAATAAAATAAAATTTGTAAAAATAGCTAAATCGCAGGACTTGTTTACATACGCAAGTCAATGTTCATTATTAATATTTACTTTTCTTGCATACGCTAAATGAATATCATATACTGTTAATACAAATATATTTCATACCAACAATTAACAAACTATCGAAAGATAGACGTGTACGTTAATATCCCTGTTGAAGACAAAAATGTTGCGGGGTTAATTCAAGGGCGTTTCTGCCCTGATTCTGGCAAGCATCTTTGCTTGTAGATCATAACAGTTGATAGAGAGAAATAGACGTGGTATTTTTTGCTCATTATAACGTCGCATCATCCGTCGAGTGCAAGCGTTCACTAACTGCACATATATAACGGATCATTATGTTCCAATCAACACATAAATATTATTTGAAATAGACGAAAGCTGACACAGATTAAATTTTTAATCAGAATTACAAGGGAGTAAGTCATCATCATCATTAGGTCTTCAGTCCTGAAACTGGTTAGAAACTGGTTATTCTAAACTAACCTACACATTTCCCTGAAATTAGCACAGTCTGCATGTATCAGTATCTGATATAGGTCTACATCTACCTCTTTTTTCCTATCTCTGCTTGTAATATATCCCATACTATTCTCCAAAAATGCCTTAGAACGTATTCTGCCCGTCTATTTCTTATATTTTTTTCCACAGATATCTTCATTTCCCCTACTATTTCTATAACCTATTTGTTATTAACTTTATCTATTCATACTATCATCCTCATACATCTGAAGCACAACACTTCAAAAGTCTGCTACCGTTTCTCTGTCTGCTTTTCCTACTGCCCGTATTTCATAAGCATACTGTGCTGTGTTCCACACATATGCTTTCAACAATTTTCTTCTTGTTTCTATGTTTGTTGCCTTTGATCATAGGTGCTGTTTTTTTTTGTTAGGTGTAGCTCGATTCCCTTCTATTGTTTTACAATTTTATACCCTATTTCTCCGACATTTAGTGGCCGTGAAAAGAAGGAAGCAGCCTGTGGCTGCGAAGTTCTCCCAGCACTTGAACTATTGCCAATTTAATAGTTTTTCCAGGATATCTTTTCGCACAGTCAACATTAGTTTCAGATATTTCACAACTAACACTTATTTTTTTTTTCGTCATTAGGTTTTCCGTCTCAAAACTTACACAGTTCCCTGAAATTCCCACACAGCCTATATACAGCTCGGTTCCCCTTCTATTGTTTTCTAATTATATGCCCTATTTTACCGAGATTCAGGGGTATGTGAGCGGAAGGGGGCGTCGCCGTGGATCAATGTAGTAAGCGTAAGACCACGGATCCCAAGGTCCTGTGTTGGAATCCCGACACGGCCGACTGCTTAAAAAATGGCAGGTAAGCATTTTTTACAAAAATTACGCCCTCGTTCGGATTAGAGGTAAATGGAGGTCCCGTGTGTGAGTGTTGTCACGCACGTTAAAGATCCCTACCTTGCCTGGAACGGCAAAGGTTCGGCAAAATTTTAAATTTCCAGGAAACAAAAAACTCGCCTCCTGGTCAATGTAGTACCTTCGGGTGGAGTATTAGAAATGTAAATGCACGGTATGTGAGGGGGTTAAGCAGCCTGTGGCTGCCAAGATCCCCCAACACTTAGACATTTGCCGAATTAATAGTTTTTCAGTAAATCCTTTCACACAATTAATATTATTCGAGCATATTGTACAATCAATACCTGTAGTTTCTTATAATAGTCATCATGTTTAAGTACAGTTATTTTTTTCGTCATTAGTTTATTCATCTTGGGACTGGTTGGATGCGTATCTCCATTGATTTCTATTCTAAGCTAGTCTACACGTTTCCCAGAAATTCCTACAGCCTACATCTTTCACTATCTGTGTGCAATAGTCTAACCTAGGTCTACCTCTATTTCCCTTTTTTTCCTATCTCTGCTTTTAATATATTCCGCACTATTCCCTCGTGCCGTATTATGTGGCCTACCATCCTATCTCTCTTATTTTTTACCGTTTTTCGCATATTTTTTCTTCCCCTGCCATTTTTAGTACCTCTTCATTCTTAACTTTGTCTGTCCATGATATCTTCATCATACGTCTATAGCACCACATTTCAAAGGCTTCAACCTTTTTCTTTTCCGCTTCTCCTACTGTCCAGGCTTCACAGTCATACAGTGCTGTGCTCCACACATATGTTTTAAGCAATCCTTTCCTTGTTTCTATGTTTGTAGTCTTTGAACACAGTAGCTGCTTTTTCTTGTTAAATGTAGTACGACCTTGTGCTAATCTTTGTTTAATATATTTTGCGCCTTTCCCTACTTGCGTTATTTGGCTTTCTAGGTAGCAGAAATCCTCTTGTAAGTTCTGGTTACCTATTTATATTCTTGTTTTTGATTTATTTTCCCCTCCTTTGCATACTAGTACTTTAGTTTTAGTTTTGTTTATTCTCATACAGTATCTCTGTTAGAACCGTTTCCATTTCACTAAGAGCAGCTTCTAACTTTTCTTTGCTAGAAGCTAATACCGCTATATCATCTGCAAATCTAAGCATATTAATTTTTTGGCCTTGCATAGTAAATTCATATATTTTCCTGCATTTGACAGTATTCAATGCCTCTTCAATGAACAAGTTAAACATTAATGGGGGATAGGGCACATCTCTGTCTCGCTTTATTCCTAATGTTTACTTCTCTACGTTTCTACTCTAATTCTATTACTATTGTTTGCTCTTCGTATAAGCTATGTACTATTCGTCAATCCCTATAACTCATTCCAATCTTTTTGAGTATTTCGAACAATTTTCTCCAATTTACATTGTCGAATATTTTTTCCAGATCTACAAAGCCTATATGCACGCTTTCGCCTTTTTCTATTGTTTTCTCTATTATCACTCTCAGAGCTAAAATAGCCTCCGGTGTTCCCCTGTTTCGCTTAAACCCAAATTGATCTTCTCCTAGTATTTCTTCAGCTTGTTTTTCCATTCGTCTTTGTACAATTCTAGTTAATATTTTTGACACGTCTAATGTCAAACTTATTGTTCGAAAGTTTTCACATCTATCCGCGCCTTTCTTTTTTTGTATAGTTACTATGATGTTACGTTTGAAATCTTTTGGTATCTCGCGTGTCTCATACGTATAGCTTACAAGTTGGAAGATACGTTCTGTTACTGCTTGTCCAGCGACTTTCAGAGTTTCTGCTTGCACCTTATTTGTACCAGGCGCCTTACCATTTCTCAGACTCTGTAATGCTAATTCAAACTCATCTCTAAGTATAGGATATCCCAGGTCATCATTTTCAATGTCAGATTCCTGTTCTAATGCTGTTAGTTTCTCTCCTGCATATAAATTCCCTATATATTCTTGCTATCTACCCACTCTCTCTACATTTTGTACATTGACGTTTCCTTCCGCGTTCTTTATATTTTTGCTATACGGTTTTATATCCCTGAAATTGATTCTAATTAGTTTGTAAGCTTCATCTGTCTTTCCTATTTCCATCTTAGTATGTACCTCTTTGAACTTTTCATCAATCCATTGTTTTTAGCTTTCCTGCATGTGCGAATAATTTCCCATTTGATGGTTTTGTATCTCTGTTTTCCTGTTTCGTTTGATTTATTTTTGTATTTTCGTCTTTCTTCTATTAAATTCAGGATATCCTTTGTTATTCATGATTTCTTATTTTTTTTTATGTGTATACCCCAGAATATCTCTGGCTGCCATGTCTAAACTCTAGAAATTTTAAAGCCTAATAAATTCTGGCAACTTAAAAAGTATGTTGCGGTTTGTACAACAGGAGTTCTCTGAATGACTAATATTTTGATCGGCAGGAATGTCTTCCAAGATGGAAGTGGAATTTGAACGTCACTTGCGAAGTTCACACCCAGCGATTTCAGAAATTCGACAAGCCCATTCTAATTATTTAGGGCGGCTGACACTGATTCAGCGCTACAAGCAAAATCATCTATATGTAGTTTGGATTTCAGAATGTAACGGGAACCTATCATCTTCATCGCTAGCTAGTTGTTGAAGGGTTTACATCGCTAAATAGGGTGTTGCTTCGGCACCATAGGTAACCATTCAACTCAAGTGTTTTAATGGGCTCCTCGGGTAACCATAAAATTAATCGACACTTGCGATATTCCTTAGTATTATAAAGCTGGGTTCAAAGTTAAATCTTCTCGAAAAGACCATCAGGTAACTAGCACAGGACGTACGCGTATACGAAAAGTTATTAAATACATTGATAAAGGCACTTAAATCTTGGTTTTGCTATTTGTGTGATGTATAAAGTCATACCTCGGTGCACCTAGATGGTAAAGTTCTACCCGACTAGTCACGCTTTGTTGATGCGACTGTACTCTTTTGCACTAACGGCCGTCATTATTGTCGTAATAAAATACTGTACATTCCTGGTCTAGGATATTGAATAAAACTATTTTCCGACACTGTCAACAATATAGATGATAAAAAGGTCCTACTATATTTTCAAACCCTAGCTTGAGTTTGGTAAATGAAGTAGAAGCAAGACAAACCTGATTGGAATACAGATTTTAATGTAATAAAGATTTCCGAAGACATACCTACAGGTGTTGTTCTTAAATCTGCCACTTCCTCTAGAATATCTTCTCAATGCTCTCAGACAGTTGCTACTTATTGAACATTATGAGCGTTTAGTCTGTATTTTAACTAAATATTTCAATGTATAGAAGCGAAAATTGGGTCTGGTAGAAGAATCGTATTACATATTTGTATAAATTCTGCAGGAATGAGGATCCTAAGATGTGTGTGCGAAAATACATCGAGAGACAAAGTTCCAAGCGAATGGGTCGGAGCAGAGTGTTGGATGCAATGACGAGCAAAGATGTTTCGGACATGTGGAAAGAATAAATGAGGATAAACTTTCCAAGCGTGTGTATATATATATTGATATGATAACGCCGTACTCGGTGTAGTGAACGTTCTACTTAACGCCACCGCTCTGTGTTCTCTCAATTTAATCTTTTACTTTTAGTATTATGCCACGGCTAGCCCTTTTTAATCTACACAGAGTGCACAACGTTACGATGATCAATTTTCTCTCACTCCTTTTTGATTACCTGTTTGAATTGATAAAGCGAAGTCAATCAACATTCATATAATGAAAGGAAATAATGTTTACAATTTTTTTAAATTCTTTAAATACACCCTTCAATTAATTAATATCATATGGATTATTTATTCCAAAATTTATATACTTTTAATTTAAAATAAAGTCACCAAAAACTACCTCTTTACAAAAAAATCTGGAACGTTCTAGACCTCTTTATGATTTATTACGTAAGTTTTACGTATGCAATGTTTCTTGTTGACTTCTTTACAAGTTTTGGTTAAATTGAATAAATTCAGTATTAAAATTTAAATTGAAAAATATCTTAAAATTAAGTAGATCTGACCTGTGATATGTTGTTTCGTGTTGTGGATCAACACCCCCTTGTTGTCTTCAATCGAATACAAATGCTCTGCTTAGTTGAACCAATATTTGAGTACAGTTACCCCTTGCTTTCCAAAAATTACCTCGTGCTTCTTTATTTTATATTTCTCTGCATATGCTTTGAATCTCTTCCCTTAAATACTTTCGACGCAGATTAGAATTGTACCAGAATTGTACCAGAAGCCAATTAGAATTATAATTATTTCCGACGCAGATTAGAATCCAATTAGAAGCCCTATATGATTATAAATATTTAATTTAAATTAATTACCCAATTTTTACTCACGTTTTCTATAAAAAAAACCGCAAAAACTCTTAATGTATGCCTAACGTAATTGTTGTACAGCACTACTTTCACAATAACATAAATTTGATATATTCTAAACTTTGTTTATTTGACGCGTAGATTTCTGGTTAAAAGTGTCGTGGTTCGACGTGCATCAAGTGGAAACTGACTTGTCTTATAACCGATGAGTGGTAAATAGCCTTTTCCCACTACATCTGGGTTGGGTTTCCAAGCAGTTTTGCAGATTGCCGCGACCAACCAGGTTTTGTCTTTAATATTCTTTGTACTTTTGAAGCTGTTTTCTGATGCAACTGTTTTGTATTTTCGTGTCATCGAGTTTATTTGCTATTGTTATCGTTGCCTTAACATTTGTTATCGCGACCAGACTTTCAACGTACGTCCGTGTTTTGTATAGATAATGCTTTTGGATAATTATACAAAAATAAATTATGTAACTTTAGTACTATTTTCGTTTATGTATTTATTTATTTGAAAGTGCGTTTTCTTATCAAAGCGCATATTGTTCTTTCTTTATCACAAACGTAATTGTTTGAGGCTTTATTAGGTTTTTATCTTATCTTCTGGGTATTTTATTTTATAAACTTGTTAAACATTCTCAACGTAGTTTAAATACATGTACGATTATTTCTCTGCGGAATACGCGTTATATTGTTGAAAGATATGCTTACTTGAATTAATCTATGTTAATTACGGTTTATATACAAGGTGTTAAATGCTTGCTATTTACATAATGTACGAATTACTTATTTTTCTGCTAATGCAGTTTTCTGCTCCCCATTGCTATTTACTGTACTACACAACCCTTACTATTCAATACACCCCTAAACTACCCCTTATCACAGCAATACATATATATATATATATATATATATTGCTGTGATATCGTTGCAATAACCCGGTGCCCCTTTTTGTGAAATAGAAAGGTTAAAATTTTCTTTTTGTCAATTTTAATCTTTAATTATAATTTTTAATACCTCGGCTAGCTCAGTTTTAACCACGTATGCAGCTTGCGACAATATGACGACAAAAAATTTTAATTTTCTTTTTAGCTCTATTTTTTATACCATTAAGTCAAGTTAATTAAATAAAAAGTCATCAAAATCACTCTTATTATTATTTGAAGCCCTATGAACCTCCATTAAACTTCCTTCAATCTTTACGTAATTTATAACGTGTACTAAAACGATCTTTGTTGACCCCCACATAAATTTTTTTATTAAAGCAATGTTAAAAATATTCATAAATAAAAATACAATAAAATGTTCAGATTGGCTAACCTGTTGTTTCCAGTTTAAACCAGTTCCTGCTCCAACTGCTCCCGTTATAGCTTAGTGATTTAAATAGTCCAACATTGAATCCAGATCTACTTTAGATATGGTTTGCATTTTTCTTAGTATAGCTTCTCCTGATTAATTCATAAACTATTTTAGCGTCCTTGTTAAACTTCCCGGTCGGATCCAGTAATTGTTTACATGCCTATTATGTTTCCTCGTAGGATCCAATAATTGTTTAAATACTTGTTGAATTTCCACATAGAATCCAGCAATTATTCAGAGTCTTTTTGTTAATGTAAAACTTAGAATCTGATTTAAAAACAACCTTTTGTTACTTCCGTTTTTAAAGATTAAAACGACGAACCTGTTTTAATTATGTAACATCACCATTATATAATTTATTAACTATCAAATCACTTCTAATTCTTTTACGTAAATATTTTCTTTCAGGTGATGTGAACCATGCTTGAATTCAAGTTAAACTGATTCGTTTACAAATCCTGTCGTATTTAAAAGGAACGCCAGTTATGGTTCGGGTCTTTGGAGCGGTGTTTTTAAAAACAATTCCGAAAACTCTTAACAATTGTTTATTGATTCTTAAACAGAAATTAACATGGAATTTTGAATAACTGTAAAATATAATAACTTTAATCAAAAATAATATTAATTGTACTAAGGCGAGTAGTCTAGGTAGACAACAATGCAAAAGCTGTGATACTCAGACTGACTGCCGGGCCTTGAGCTCCCGGGCTGTTTATAATAACCTGCCCCTCACACGGCTGTGGGAACTTGCAGATCTCATGTCTGCTTTTCTCTTAATTGTACACTTTATTACATTGTAACAATCTTATTTCTAAGTAATTGCGGTATGTTAACCGCCTGTGACCTGCCACCTGCAGTATCACTGCCCTCTCGGATGCAAAGTTGCATGTCCGTTCTCATGAACTATCGATAACCTCTCTGGGTTATCCTTGTATTACATTGTTGCAATGAACTTATACTTTATTTAACAATTTCTAATAATTCCTATTAGATTCAATATATTCAATACATATAGATAATTGGGGGATACATAACTCGCCTATCTGTTGACAAGCGCAGAGTTCTGCGGTTAAAAACTATGTACGTGATTCTTGCATGCAAGATTTTGGGTATTTCTACTAATTTTTAATGTATAAACGAAATGTATGCTCTGTTTCCTGCACGTAGGATTTCAAGTTATTGGCATTGGTTCTCTTGGATTTTCACTTTTCTTGGTCACATACTTCTTGTTTCTACAGTAAACTTGATGAACTTTGGTTTTATCACCACGCCGTAATTATTTCTAATCTATCAAGGTGTTGTGTTTTACCTTTCTGGTCACGTATTCTTAATTTAATTTAGGTATTAAATTATATGCGTTTTCTATCTTACGCATTTTCAAACCTGCTTGTTTAACTGGGATTTTTAGTGTAATCATGATGCATAACTCACGCGTATTGTGTTGCAGCTTCCGTCCACGTCGTTTTATGACTTGCCAAGTTGTTTATTTAATTAAATCTTTTAGAGTACTTTTCATTTCTTAAAATAATTATAGCTATAGTTTACATACAGGGCGTTGTCACTTGCTTTCCTGCCTAATTGTTGAATTTCTCATTTTCTTTGTAAAAATGTTTAGTTTTCTGAATCTTCATGGTGTTTTCATAAAACACACTATGCTAGTGATCCTATCTACCCCTAGATGACACTATTAACATAGCAATATATATATATATATATATATAATATATTTTTCTTTTCTTGGTGAAATAGGTCATTTATTAAAACATTTATTCTTCTCACTTAAATAATTTCAAATAACTGTTACATAAACCTTGGTACATGTAATTACAATGGTTTATGAAATCTATTTGCATGGTGTAAAATCTATTAAGTTATTAGATTTTACATGAAAGAATAAATGTTATTAATAAATGACCTAGTTTAGAAACGAAAGTTATATTTTAAATAAAGGTCAAGAAAAATCAATATATATATATATATATATATATATATATATGCGAGTAAGATGACTGGTAAAGCTGCAAGGGGCACACCGCATAAAATATGATTTGATGTAGTAGAGGAGGTACTGAAAGAGCGACAGGTGACGGGTTTGAGGAATAAAAGATCATGCCAACAGCAATGTATGAATGTTACAGAGTCAAAGGAAATGTGTATGGACCTAGGGATTTGGAGAAAAATTGTGAATGGTGCTGAAAGTAAATGTGTAGTTGTCTAGAGCTATACCCTGCGTATTCCCCCCCGCAATCTTCGAAAAACGTGTTAGGTTTAGTTATCCCGAAGGGGAATACCGTGATTGGTATGTTGTTGTAGTTGTGTTATTATTTCAACTTATATTGCTGTTAACCATTTTAATTTTTAGGTATGAAATTAAGCAAACACGAATCCACTACTACATTGAAGCAGTTATGTATGGATTGTCAATGTTTATTACAAGAACATCTATTTTTATTAGTATTGTCGTTTATGTATGCTTAGGAAATAGGATTACTGCAAAGACTGCTTACTCTGTAACAACAGTATATGGTGAAATGCGTGCTATTGTAACTCTACTTTTCTCATTTAGTATGATTGCAATTACAGAAATTCATGTTTCACTATTGAGGTTACAGACCTTTCTAAATTATGATGAATTACCAAATTTCTCAAATAAGTACCTGGAAATAAGTACAATAGAAAAAGATATATTAATTAATACAGTTACGAAAAAAGAAGGAATCCTTGCAGCCCCGAAAATTACCTTCAAGGGCTTTTATGCAAAGTGGATTCAAACTGGAACTGATTATAATTTAATTGATATTAATTTAAGTATAGAAGATAACAAATTAATTGCTGTGATAGGTACAGTAGGTAGTGGAAAAAGCACTTTACTGAATGCAATATTAAAGGAAGTGCCTGTTAGTAGTGGCTACATAGATGTATGTGGAACAGTATCCTATGCCTCTCAGGAACCTTGGTTATTCACTGCCAGCGTAAGACAAAACATTCTTTTTGGGAATGAATATGATGAAGAACGTTACAAATCTGTAATAGAAGTGTGTGCATTAGAATCTGACTTTAAAATGTTTCCCAATGGAGATCGTACGATAGTAAGTGAAAAGGGTAATTCTTTAAGTGGAGGACAAAAATCCAGAATAAATTTAGCACGATGCATTTATCAAAATGCTGATATTTACTTGTTAGACGATCCATTATCAGCTGTAGATACCAGAGTCGGTAAACAGCTATATACTAGTTGCATAAAAAATTTTCTATCTGGAAAAATATGCATTTTAATTACTCATCAGTTACAATACCTAAAAACGGCAGATAAAATCATTATAATGGAAGAAGGTAAAATAATTGCTGAAGATCGATTTGACGTACTTCAGCATAGCGGTTTAGACTTCGCAAAATTATTGCAGCAATTTAATGACGAAGAACAAGAAAAGACCGAGATAAAAATTGTTCGATCTCGTCAGAGCTTAGTTTCAGAAAATGAAGAGGATGATGATGAAGTGATTGATAATAAAGAAACTGTTACTAGTGGTAGCATTCGCATCAAAACATACACAAAATATTTTCTAGCTGGAGGAAGTGCTTTTACAATTATTCTTTTACTTTTGCTAATAGTTGCTTTGCATACTGTTGGACGAGGTGGAGACTACTTCGTTTCTTATTGGTAAGGTACCCAACAGATAGAACAACCTTTAACTGTTTTGTTTACAGGGTGAACTTGGAGCAAGTTAAAACTGAACAAAGTCAATCATCAAATTCCACACTTGATAGAAATTCAATAATTATAACGTACGCAGGGATAACCATTGGTACAATCGCACTAGGTTTAGCATGTCCAGCATTCTTTTTTGCATTTTTTATGCGAGCTTCAGTGAATATTCATGATACAATTTTTAGTAAAATTTCCTACGCAACTATGAGGTTCTTTAACGATAATCCAGTTGGAAGGATTTTAAATAGATTTTCTAAAGACATTGGGATAATTGACGACTACATTCCATTTACTTTACTTGATGTTATAGACGTATGTAGAATGATTGTGTGTCTACTTCGTAAGCATTATTATGGTTTTAGATTTTACTTGTGTTCGTTACAAGCATGGTTTTATCGAGCATGGTTAATCCGTACCTGTTATTTCCAGCTGCTGTTTTAGTGTTTCTATTTTATGTGGCACGTAGATTTTACATACGCACAAGCAGAAATGTAAAACGAATAGAAGGAATAAGTAAGTTTATTTTTTCCTCCAAAATTACAAACGTAGAAATTTTTCAACCAAGCTAGTACTCGAACAAATCATCTTCAGATATAAACTATATGAATAAACTTTAAAAAAAAATGAATTGTTTTGTTCCACAAAGCAGCTTTGTTGAATTCTGCCCCTTATCAACCCCAGGGGTTAAATAAACAAAGCAGCATTTTCTTGTATATGTAGCCATTAACAAAGATCAAAGTTTACAACAATGTATTATGCAGTTATAATCTATTAAAATCTATATCAACAGAATCAGTAGTAAACTGCGAAGAAACTTGCGTATAGAAATGTTAAAGACTGTTATTTTTCAGACAAACTACCACTGATTATGATTGGTCATGCAAATACCAAGCAGTATTGTTTTGAAGCTTATACACCTAAAATCGGAGCAGCTTAGAGAACATGCTTTGTAGTAGATAACCTTTTCTTTACTGCAAATTGACCATGTTATGCGTTGAGGGTGTTGCGACTTTTTTATATAAAGTTTCACTTTTTATTTTATTATTTAGTTTTAGGAGATTTCTAAACCCCGCATAGAAAGTTCTCCTTCATCATTTTTAATTTAAGCTTTTACGTTTTAGTCCCAGGAACATTAGGTTTTCATGCATTTCAGGACATTAGCCTACGATTTGTGGTGTAGAAAATTGCAAATGTTGCGTTCCCATGCCATAAAAATGCACATTCGTTTAGCAGTTTTAGCTGTGGGAACGTGTGGGAGAAATAGTGGGTAACTATAGTTAGTGACAATTAAGCGTCTTAAAGAAGAAGACTTGACTATCGATCGTGGACGACTCTGGGCGTGCGGGTGTAAAGTTCCTAGTTTGACGAAGTGATTTCTTTTACTTTTACCTCTTTCTTATATCTACAAAATTATCCTGGCCTTGTTGGCGAGGATACTAAATTTTATTTTTTCCAATGCTCCAGCTGAAGGCGCCACATTGGCCAGGCATTTTGCCAAACCCTAGCTGTTTTGAGTAAGGTAGCAATCTTTAACGTGCCTGACAACACTCACACACGGGACCATTATTTTACCTCACATCCGAACGAGGACGTATTTGTGTGAAAAATTCTTGTCTAACATTTTTCAAGTTGACCGTGTGTGCATTCGAACCCGGGACCTTGGACATAGTAGTCACACGCATACCAGCTACTCCACGGAGCCGCATTGTTTACAAGGGTCGCTAAACCCGCAACCACGTCCCCGATGCTTCACCCAAAGGTGCTGCATTAGGTTTAAAAGCAAAAATAATTTGTGCTTCAAATAAATTTGACTTCCAAATTAATTAATCATGATTAAAATGTGGTAACTAAGACTAAAGTTAGGATTTAAATAATGACATCCTTGTAGCTTTGACTTTGGAGTGTGTCTGATTATCAAGACTCTAGCAAAAAGTAAAAGGGGAGGGGTCCGTATTACCGGATAGCAGCCGCCAGCTCTGCTTACCGGTGCAACCTGAAGGGTTGACTTAATACTATACAAATACTATACATTTCTAACATTTACCAATTGATTAGAATTTCTAAGCATACGCCAAATTTATCAATAGCGAATCCATCTATTTGTTCCTGCTCTATAAATTTGCAATAACGTCTTCCCTAGTATAAGTACTGTATTCTGATTTCAACCTAAATTCGTCCCTAACGTCCCCTATTATGTCCTAACGGACTTATATTCTAATTTCAATCTTCCTTCCTACAGAATTACGACCAAAAAACACGCAAAATACCAAACAAAATAAATTCAGCGACAAAACAAAAAAATAAAATATACAAATGTACAAAAAGCAACACTGAAATTATCACGTGCACTTGCATCGGCGCCATTTCGGCTAACGCCATCACACTGACACGTGGCCGTTAAAAATTAATTGCAAAATTTATTGATTAATACAAATCAATGCTTATGCGAGTGTAGCTGCCACAATATTTCTAAATATCTCGAATATAAATTTGTTCATAATCCGAAGATCTGACCGTCTGCTTACAACTAATTATTTTACTCCTACTAAAGTCCTAATTGGTATGCACTAGATGTCTTGGTGGGTCACAATCAGTACCACTTCTAAGTCCTAGGGATACGCGGTATCTTTCTAGTTTAGTTTAGTTGGTTTATTTGATTGGTTTAAGTTAATTGGGTTTCCTAATTTAGTTTTGTTATTTATTAGTCTGATGTTTAAAGTTTTGATTTAATACCCGGTGTTTTGTTCCGCACGTTTAGGTAAAACGGTGATTGATTTTCCGTAAATTTCATCGTGCATATGTAGATATTTAGGTGTTTTGTTTTGCGTTTTGTTTTCTGTTTTTATTGTTAATTTTCGTAAATCTAGTTGTACGTGCCGTAAAATAAATGTATGCCAAGTCTTCTAAACTAAACTACCATCTAGCCAAAATTCAGGCGCCGTCTCTTTTCACGATTTAAACCGGTTCTTAGCATTCAGTCTCGCGATCCTGCCCACAGACTCATTCAATGCTACCCAGAACGTCTTCTAGTTAGCTACTCCTTGGACTTCTTCCAGGCTTTTGGGCCATTCTAGTTTTCTGTCCGCTAACCCTCTCTAAGCCATCTCTAGTGAGCAGTTAAATAGCACGGACCCGGTGCTTTCTGCATCTTCGACGTATTCGCAGCGTTCATTCAGCTCAATCCGAATCTTTGCAAGTAGGTTTTCAGAGACCCGTGCCCTGGTACTAGCTGCTCCGTTTTATGATCGAATTTCATCTCCATCCCATCCCTAGCTTCCATGTTCGGCATAAATTTGTTTCTCAACCTGCTTGTGGCAGCTTTATTCCACGTCTCTTCTCATTGTTGGAGTGACTTTTCTCGCAGTGTTTTCTTAATTAATGACTTCGGTACCAAAAAATACGATGTAAAAGCTTTCCTGTTGCGGCCTTTTTGGCTAGCTCACATGCTCTGTCGTTTCCTTGATTGTCGTCATGCGACCTAATCCAATAAAACATTAAATCCGAAAACCCAAATGTTGTGTGCGTCATCCTCCAGACGCCCCTCTTGAAGATCTGTTAAGATTTTTATATTTGCCAGAGCAGTCAGAACGGATTTGCTATTGCTAATGATAGAATACCCACTTGTGCCCGAGCGATTCATGACGTACCCTATAGCTTATATTATATCTACTAACTCGCACTGAAAGATTGTGTTCCAATTCGCAAGTTTAGTTCGGAATCGGAACACTTTCCTCTCGTCCTTATACATAACGAACGCCGCTCCTGCTTGCCCATCGTCCACTCTTGAGCTAACAGTATAAATCCTGACTCTCGCCGCGTTTTCATCGTCTTTGACAAACTCGATCCTCCTGACATCGGTCGGATGCCCTAATTTAGAAATAACGATTTTCCTCTCAACCTCACTAGTTCTAAGACCAAGGTTTTCGACGACCTCTCGCCCTTTCCTTATATTTACAAATCTCCTATCTTAAATCTTCCTGACGACGAATTCAATTGTGAGAATCCTACTAATCACCAAGACCGCCTCCGTGGATGTGGTCCTGTACGCACTCGCCGCCTTGACCGTAGTAATGCGCTGAACGCTCGTCAATTGTTTGACTTCTCTTACCTTGCAAGCATCCGTCCAAATAGACGCCGCATTCAACATTGCCGGTTCGATTGCTTCTGCGTAGACCGTCCTTAAAGATTCGCCTCTAAATCCCCACTTTATCTTTGCTGTCCCCTGCCGCCCATTCTGTTCGTTATCTCGCTGCCCTTGCTGTTGACAAATTACATGCGCCCTCCAATTCAATTTGTTGTCTAACTTAACGCTGAGGTATGTTAAGGGGGAGTCGTCCGGGTTTTGTTCCGAAATAAAACGCCCCCGACTTCGATGTGTTGAATTTCAAGTTGACCTCCCGTGACCATTTGTGCAACCTGCTCAATGCCTCGTTCGACTTTGTTCGCACCTACATTAACAACCTCGATCTGATAATCAAAAGAGTATCATCCGCAAACCCAACAATAGTGCATCCTTTGGGCAATTTGACCTTAAAAATGCTCTCATATCACAACTTCCAAAATGTGGTATGGCGACAAGGACAACTGGGCCGCATCAAGAAAACCCCTGCCGGAGAATCCACGAGCCTATGAGTTACCTCTGAGAAGTAATACGTAACCGAGCCTTTAGTGATTCACCCGGTAAGTTTTGGTTATTAATTTTTGTACTCCACCCGTAGCGCATTTTATGCAACCCAATTTGTGGTCGTAATCTCTTACGTCCGGCTCATGCAAAAATGACGACGCGAGGGAATTTAATCTTAAAAAAATTTGGACTGTAATACTTAAAAATATTACAATGTTGCCTTCATCAACGGGGCGGGTCTTATATGTTTTTATAAGCTGGCTTTTCCCGGCATTACTTGATTTTCGCAGTTTACGTCATCCATGTTCACCTTTGTTTCTTATCAAGTACCTAAATGGAAAAAAATCTTATGGTCGAGATAAAAACGCTTTAACCATTGTTAGATGAAAATAATGCGATACGCTTGATGAGTCGCGTTGCGGAAAGAGAGATTTTAAATAGTTTTGCCGGGTAACCACCCGGTGGTGAAACGATTGATTCACGACCGTCATGTAACACTTAGCCGTGTTAGTGTGCTGGGTCTTGCGAACTTATTGCGAGAACAATACTGGATTTTGGGCGACAGAAGAACACTTAGGAGTGTAATAGCAAAATGCATCCGCTGTAAGCGTTACAACGTAAAACCTTTTGAAGCCGAACCATCGCCGTCACCTTTAAAAAGCGTACGAGATGCACGTACGTTCGAGATAACAGAAGTCTATTTAACGGACCCTGTCTTCCTAAACGATTCCTCAAAAGCGTGGATTTGTCTTTTTACTTGTGCGGTATATTTGAAATGCGTAAAGTCTCTATCTACAGATAGTTTACTTTAAAGTTTGAGACGTAGGGCTGACCGAAGATTACAGCGGAATATCGTAGGAAAATATTGTCAATAACAACTGATTCAGTGGAAATTTAATCCTGCTACTGCTGCTTGGTGGGACGGATGGTGTGAACGGTTGATTGGACTTTTATAGCAATTGTTAAGAAGAGTTCTTGGTAAGGCTTTGTTATCGATTAAAGAGTTTAACATCGTTTTGTGTGATGCCTAGACCGCAGTGACCGCGAAACTTATAACATATTTGTCGAATGATCCAAATGAATTGATCTGTTTGACTCCATCAATATTTCTTCTAGGTCTGCGAGAAAGTGATATCCCTGACTGTGACCAATTAGACGCCAAATCTTTTGTTGAAGGACTACGCTATCGGCAGCGTTTGCTCGAAGTTTTACGCTGTTGTACCAAGGGGCGATGGGATGGAAGTTGTTGACAGCGAAGCTGTGTTTTCATAAAAATTATAAAAGAATGCTAAAAATAACAAAACTAAACTACTTGATTTGATTTTAAAGTAGAAACGTTGTATCGCGGCAACGCTTGTTTAGTTAAACTGTTATTTTTGTAACGGTATGCTGATTTGAATTTGTATTCATTCTTCTACAGACAACAACTTGGTTAAACTTGGGAACACTGACGACTAGCACGGTTAGTGTTCATTTACTGAAATAACACATTGACATGAAACAAAGTATATTTTTGGACGAACGATCATCTCGAACTTACTTATCTCTGAAACAAATTATATTCCAGTAGACCGTTGTCTCTTAGTGTAGAACAAAGGAGCCATCGCAAATACGCACACCTTTTAGTGTGTTATTTCCATCGCATTTTTTTGTTGTTCTATGAGTGGACACTTACTATCCATAGTAATTTCTTTCGGATCATCAAAAATGCACTATATCCGTTTGCGCCCGGTCCAAAACCTTTCCTCAACCAAAACGTGTTGTTAGGTTAACTTCTTGAATCAAAGTGACCTGGTGGAGCAAATATACATCTCAAATATCGCCACACCTGCGCTAGACGTCAATGCGATATCATAAGTTCTCGTAGTCGTCACTAGCATATCGTAACGAACCTCCTTTTACTGTTCTTTTCTTGGTCCAACATAAGCCTGATTATTAACAAATACAGAGAAACTTAATATGAGATGTCGTTACAAATTTCACTGATGATAAATACAACTACGTTTATTAACACTAAATTCCGTCTTACCATACCTATAAACTGCAGTTATTACTAAATTCGACTGTATAATTTATTTACACAGACACTCAATTTATGTACACGTTAATCGTATTTATTTTACAGATTTATGCAATAATTCAAATCAATACTACTTGCAAATTAGATTTTGACTGAGAATAAAAGCTCTGTCGTACGTTTATATAGTTAACTAAACAGCTTCGAGAGGCCTCCAGAAATTACTAGGTGATAAGCTTTTCTAAATTGTTCGCTTTTGTATGCTCTGTATTAATTCTTTAAATGCACGCATATGACTATCAATCAAACCACTGCTGGTTTAATGGCTTTGCCCCTTTCGATTCTTAACTCTTTAGCGCCTTTGTTACAATATCTTATATATTAAAACACAGATATTACTCACGGAGGCTTTTAATAATAATAAAATATTTATGCTTAAAACAGATAGTATATTAATGAACACTTGATACCTATAAATAGCGTCCTAATAATGTACATAATTTTATAATTTCCACAGTATTACGAAACCTACGCTTAGATGTAGGATTTTCTTTTTTATAAATTATTGTAACCAAGGAAACAATTGACACACAATTAAAATGGCACTGCTTTAATTAAATTCAATTAGATAATTTTAGGTATTATTTTTGTATGATGTGTGATTGTTTATTAAGCTTGTAAAATTAATACGTTATTCAAATAAAATATGAATTAATATTTCAGCTCGCACACCTATATTCAACCATTTAACCGCTTCCATGAATGGTTTATCCACAATTAGGGCTTTTAACGCAGAGAAGGTACTTATTAAGGAATTTGATTTACATCAGGATTTACACAGCTCATCATGGTACCTATTTATATCCGGTAATAGGGCATTTGGCTTCTACCTGGATCTCATCTGTATAGCATTCATTGGTGTAATTACTTACAGCTTTTTGGTATTTAACAAGGGTAAAATACGTATTATTATTTATTTTTAATTTACACTCAAAAATCTTAGGCTATTACGGAGGAGATGTTGGTCTTGTCGTTACCCAGATGATATACTTAAGTGGCCTACTGCAATGGGGAATGCGGCAGTGGACGGAATTAGAAAACAACATGACGTCAGTAGAACGTGTATTAGAATATACCAAACAGGAAACTGAACCTGTTCGCAAATCAATAGAAAAGCTGCCGAAAAATTGGCCAGAGTGTGGAAGAATTGTGTTTCAGAACGTTTCCATGAGATATAAGCCAAATGACTCACCAGTTCTTAAAAATTTAAACTTCACAATTCACCCATGTGAAAAAATTGGAATTGTTGGCCGTACTGGTGCTGGAAAATCGTCAACTATTGCTGCTTTATTTCAACTTTATAATCTGGAGGGATCTATTATAATTGATGATATAGACACAACATTACTCCCATTGGAAATTTTACGACCAAAAATATCAATAATTCCTCAGGAACCAGTTCTGTTTTCAGGTACTCTGCGAAAAAATTTGGACCCATTTGAAGACTATAATGATGAAACGCTGTGGAATGCCTTGGAACAAGTTGAATTAAAAGATGTAATAGAAGATTCTCCTGGAGGATTAGTAGCTAATGTTACTGAATGTGGTGCAAATTTTAGTATTGGTCAACGACAGTTAATTTGCTTAGCTAGAGCCCTTATTCGAAACAATAAAATACTTGTACTGGATGAAGCAACTGCTAACGTTGATCCCCATACTGATTCTCTAATACAAAAAACAATTAGGAAATGCTTTGCAGATTGCACTGTATTAACTATAGCACATCGGTTACATACAATCATGGATTCTGATAGGGTTTTAGTTATGGATCAAGGAAAAGTTGTGGAATTTGATCATCCGCACAAGCTATTACAAAAAATTGAAAGCATATTTTACAGTATGGTTCAAACAACGGGAAGTACCGCTTCACAGAAGCTTGCATCTATTGCAGAAGAAGTAAGTTATGTTTCCAACAACTGACGTTTGCCGTCACAATTTTTACTTACATATGTTTCATTTATTCAATTTTCAGAGCTTTCTAAAATGGAAATCATAAAGCAAGCTATTTTAACTTTGCGTTTGAAAGATGGAGTCTTTAATTCTTCGTCAGGATATCTATTTTTAGATAAGATGCCGAATCAGTATTTCTCTTTGTTGTATATTTATAAATAAGTTGAAGAAACTCAAATATTTGTATTGTTTTTTTAATAAGAATAAATGAATATGTTACGAAGTGTAATAATTGTGTTATTTGTATGCAGTAGCGGATTGAGTCTGAGATTAGGGAGGTGGGGATGCAGACTGGATGGTCTGGAGGAAATCCCTAGAAAAGGGGGACTAACTTTTAAAATTTATACATAACAACCTGTAATTCTAAGTCGTATTTTATAGCTCGATTTGAAATGATAAATGATCATTTGGACGTTTTGCATAAAAGTCTGTTATTATACCTTAGTATTTATCAACTTGCTTTGTGCAATTACCGAATATGTCTCTCTCTCTCTCTCTCTCTCTCTCTCTCTCTCTCTCTCTCTCTCTCTCTCTCTCTCTCTCTCTCTCTCTCTCTCTCTCTCTCTCTCTCTCTCTCTCTCTCTCTCTATATATATATATATATATATATATATATATATATTGACGTGATAAGGGGTCACGAGAGGTCATTGAAACCCTAATTCTAAAAATAAATCCCACTGAAATATAATAGAATCCGGAAAAAACGGAAATGTCCGTAAATTCATGGTTCGTTTTGTGTAATACAAGCGTACCTTTATTCATTGATGTATAATACAAAAATACAGATTGCGCGTGTATAAATAATCACCCTGTATTTTATAAGTGCATTGTAAATAAATAACAAATAACGTAAGTCGTATATATAACAATAATTAACAGTAAGACACCGTAACACGCATTTAAATACGAACGTAAAAATCGATCGTTTTAGTACAAAGCCGTTTTTTTTACTTCTTAATTATCAATACAGTTTAGATAAAAATGCATTTGATTTGCTGTAAATAGCATAAAAGAGTACAGCTCTGCGCATTTAATTTGAGAAACTAAAATCAAACTGTATTTAAAAATCCCGAAATTAATAAATAATTTTATGTACTGAAAGCAAATATTTCCTATAAAGCGCAAACCCTTTTGCATTAAAAACCAAATAAAGTTTAAATTAATTAAATCGTGAATAACAGTAATACATTTAAATAAAGAACTTTCAAGAAGATGAGTTATCGGGATTTAGGAGTACGTCAAATTCGAATAAATACATTAAATAAACATTTTCATTCCGGGAAGCATCTGAAACATTGCAAATAACTTTTAAAATTCCTGGAATAATTGATTACCTTTTTGCATTAGCATGCGACGCACTACAATAGTGTATAGGTAAGACAAGGATATATAGAACGCGTCACAGTACCTGGAACGTGATAAGAGGGTCATAAAACTCGACGAATTTACACGTTAATTGAGCATTTCTTGAAAGATTGCATCATAATGTTTGAGATTATTGTGGTAAATTTTCGAGGATAGATAAATTGGTAATAAAGGGAGCGTTTATCGTTTGAAGAGGTCATTCCTAAATTGGTAATGAATTCATTCATTGGAGCACGAAATGTTATTTTATTAAAAAGCGTGAGCTGTTGCTATGCTAAGATAGTAATAGAAATATGTAGTAAACATATTGCAGTTTGATAGTTGCGAGGGTGTAATGAATAAAAAGCTATGTTTTTAAACGCAAATGACATACGAAAATGGAATTATAAATTACCATCAACAAGAAAAATTCTTCAAGACAACGCTACTTTAATAATTTTGTTAAATAATCGAAAAGAAGATTTAGTCAAAAAAAGTTTTTTAATAATTACTGTTGGAATTTTTATTTGGAGAACTTGTAAGCCGAATGGACATTAATTTAAAATAAGAAAATTTTAATTATGAAGTGTTTATGTCAATTCTAGTTTAAGATATGCCTAATAATTTTTGTAAGTGTGAGGGATTTTTTTTAACCAGGAGTTTGTGTTCAGAGTTCGATATACTCTAACCTTTAATAGATTTAGTGTCAAGAATTTTTCTGGCTAAAACAAATCTTAACAGCGTGGAAATAATTTATAACCAGGTGAAAGATCCTCAAAAGAATAAGTTTAATTCTGTAAATATAAAATAAGGTAAGCAGTAATAATTTTGTTTGTAATAATGACTTCTTAGAAATTATTTTATGTTTGAAAGAAACAATGTTGCAAATGCTTTTGTATAAAAGAAGATATTTCATATTGTATAAATGCTCTGTGATAGTGTTGCGTTTTATTTCATTTCGAAAACTCCGGAAAGTCCGTTAAGCTAGCTAGGCAAAATGAAAAATGAAGGTAAGTGAATAATTTCAAATATACAAACCACAAGTATCTGTTTCACAACACCCTTTTAGTAACGCTCCCAGAACAGCTTTATTACAGCACTCTTTAAGTGGCTTCCAACACGGGGCATTACCACAGCACTGTTTTAGTGGCGGCCAACGTGATGCCGTGTAGCAACACTCTTTTAGTGGGTCCCAACACGGGGCATTACTACAGCACTCTTCTAGTGGCTTAAACACAGCGTCCTTGTCACAACACTCTATTAGTGGCGCCCAACAGGGGTCATTACCACAGCAATATATATATATATATATATATATATATATATATTGCTGTGCTATTATTCCCACGATTGGGAATGTCATAAAATTGCTATGAAATGCCGTATTTTAGAATTATCGAACCTCTACGGTGGGTGTCATAAAATTGCTGTGCTATTCCTTTTATTATATGAAATATTAATTTTAAGGTTTTTACTCCGACTAGCTTACTGAATAAATCTTATTGAATCAAATAAGGCAATTTTAGAACACACAATACAATAATTGATAATATTTACAACTCTCAAAATTTTCCTTTATGTACAAAATATCTACATATACCAGATTTATGCTTTTTCTGAAAGCCAGCAAAAATATCTTTTAATTATATTCAGAGACCTTCGAACGTTCCAAGATACCTATTCCGTTTTATAAATTTTTAAGTGACTTTTTTGATGACTCTTACTGTATGGCAAATATTAAATCAAAACAGTTTTGATTAATAAAGTGTGTTAAGATTGCTAACCTGGAATGGGTTCCGTAGTTCCATCCTAGTCTATGATCTGCATCCCCTTTCTGTGTCCGCTTTGCTTTTTGATATGCCGGCCCCATATAAGAATCGCCTCCCATAAATCACTTCTAATTAAAATCGTACCAAATCTGAATATGTCCAAATTAGAATACGTTCATTTTTAAATTATCTCAAAAATTAGAGTAGTGTTGCGATCCACTATTAGGCAACCCGTCAAACATACAAACGCCCGGGGCACAGCGTATTCTTCAGCATTCGAGAATCCTTCTACAAAGTTCTAGATAATGAGTCATATCTTAATGCAGGGTATATATAAGGCCGCTTATGAATGTAAGGGTCAGTCTATTCTTGAATGTCTAATATAAATTATATCGTTGTAAAGTAAACGTAGTTGAGCTTTTAGAATATATACATAAATGATATGCTGTGTCTAATGTGCATGCAGCTTGCAGTATACATAAATAAATAGAAGTGTATAAACAAATAGTTGTGTTAGTGTTGTTAATGAACCTATGGTAAAGAAGATAGTTTAAGAAGATATTAGTGCATGTAAATTCGTTAGTGTAATAGTGCTTCATTGTTAAGTGTCCTGAAAACATCTATAAATAAGGCATATACTGTTAATTAGACTTGTGAACAGTAAGTAATAAAGACGTTTGTTATTACTTGTTTTAAATTAAAGAAACGCGGTAGTAGTAGCGCGTTACACTGGTGTCAGGCATTTGTGGGGTATATAGTGATTAATTTAAAAGGAAAACACACAAGCCTAAAGACATTTAAGTAGTTTGTATATGCCAGTGACAAGAAATCAAAGTAAAATGGAGGCAGACACTTTAATGAATTTCCTCAAGGATTTTAAATCCGGTATGGAGGAGAGGTCGGCTAAACTGGAAGTGACACTAAATGAAAAGTTTACTGAAAATGCCGCAAAAATAGATGAAAAGTTTACTGAAAATGCTGCAAAAATAGATGAAAGGTTTACTGAAAACGCTGAGAAAATGGAAAGGTTAAGTGAAAATGCTGCCAAAGTGGAAGAAATGTTGAATGAAAGTACAGCCACGTTAGAACAAAGATTAATGGAAAGTTCCATTGCATTGAAAGAAGATTTTACTGAACAAGTAAAAACAGTTGAGCAAAAGTTGGATAATAAATTGGTAAAAATGGAAGAAGATGTGATGAGGCTTCAAGAACAAATGATTTCACTAACAACGCGACCACTTGAATTACCAAGCCAAGTTGTTAATCAGAACATTCCAGAAATAAGAACAATGGAAAGAAGCGAGTCAATTCCGTCTAAATTTAAAGTAAAACCACCTACATTCGATGGTAAAACACCTTGGCCCACATATTTGAAACAATTTGAAGCTGCTGCAATAGCCAACGGTTGGTGCAACAAAGAGAAGGCTATCTCCTTAATAGTGGCCCTACGGGGGGGGAGGCTCTTAACATCTTACAAACGATTCCCGATCACCAGCAGAATGATTACGGCCTCTTAACATCGAAGCTTGAGATGAGATATGGAGATGCTCACCTTCAACAGGTTTACCACGCACAAGTTAAGAACCGCTCGCAAAAGACAAGTGAAAGCCTGCAAGAATTCGAAGCTGACATTGCCAGGTTAGTTAGATTGGCATACCCAACGGCACCAGACAGCTTCCTCGAACAACTTGCTGTCCAAACATTTGTGGATGGCGTTAAGGATGGCGAAATACAGCAAGCGCTAAGACTAGCACGTCCAAAAATGTTGGATGACGCACTGGCCCATGCGCTTGAATTTGAAGCAGCTAAGCAGACATCACACAGGATGGGTCACAAAGTTCGGTCAGCCTTAGAGGAACCTGGTCAAGCTCAGAACAGCATAGATGAAATAGTCAACCGTGTGGCAGAAAGGCTCGAACTACAACGACCGCGGCGATTGCGTCTGCGATGCTGGAACTGCGGTGAAGTTGGTCACATACAGAGACGCTGTACTCAACAAAAAAAACAACCGGTTGAGCAGCAGGAAAACTAAAGCAAGTCGACGTAAAGGGGCGAACGTCGACAGCACAACGTAGTGCCCCGGAGATTATCATCCGTGCTGCATCGTCGATGGGGAGTCTCGACAGCATTTATATCGATGGAAGAATTAATGGTAGGGGTGTCCGATTACTTGTGGATACAGGAGCGACAAGGACTATTGTGAGACCAGATTTAGTTGGTCGTGGAAAAGTGCTACCTGTATCGGTGTGTCTTCGAACGGCAAGTGGTGAGAAAATTTGAACTCACGGAGAGACTGCCGTTATGTTGACAATTGGGGACAAATTAATTAATCATCGAGTGTTGGTAGCTGAAATTACAGAAGAAGTGATCTTGGGAATGGATCTCATGAGAGAATATGGGTTTCATGTAAACATGAAAGAAAATGTGCTTCGGATAGATGATGATGAGATTCCATTTCAAGGTAGGAGTAACCAGACCATGCAAGTTCGAATGATTTGCGATATGAAAATACCCGAGAAGGCGGAAATGATAGTAATGGGACGCCCGGATGGTACGCTCCGGGAAGGACAAGTATGCATGATGGAAGCAACTGAATCGGGAATGGGTCAGGAGGGACTACTGATTGGAAGAACGCTGGTAAAGTCTCGAAATATGGTACCAGTAAGGGTGTTGAACATTAATCCCCATACAGTGACCCTGAAGAAAGGCATGATTGTGGGAAGTTGCATTCCAGTATGTCATATTAAACGTTGTGTGGACGACACGAAAATAAACCAACCAACGGTTGCTCACAGAAATTGCTGGATATGTTGATACCCTCGTGTCAAGGATTAAACGGCGACCAACTGGGCGAGGTAAAAGAACTGGTCGGACGATATCGAGGTGTGTTTGCACTGGATGATAGTGAGAAAGGAAGGACGAATGTTGTGCAACACAAGATCAATACTGGAGATGCGCAACCGATAAGACAACACCCCAGGCGGCTTCCTTTGGCAAAACGTAAGGAAGCTGAACAAATTATCACCGATATGGAAGAACAGGGAGTGATTGAACCCTCGAATAGTCCATGGGCATCCCCGGTAGTGCTTGTCAAGAAAAAGGACGGGTCGACAAGGTTTTGTGTAGACTATCGGCGGCTTAACAATGTGACAAAGAAAGACAGCTATTCTTTGCCCAGAATTGATGACACCTTAGATACTCTATCCGGATCTAAATGGTTTTCGACCTTGGACTTGAAAAGCGGATACTGGCAGGTAGGCTTGGAGCCAAAGGACAAAGAAAAGACTGCCTTTACAATTGGAACTGGATTATGGCAGTTCAAGGTCATGCCATTTGGATTATGCAATGCTCCTGCTACTTTTGAACGATTGATGGAGTCGGTACTGCGTGGACTGTCCTGGAAGACATGTCTGGTGTACCTGGACGACGTGATAGTGTTAGGCCGGTCTTTTGAAGAACATCTTAAGAACCTAGAGGAGATATTACAAAGATTACGCGGGGCAAACCTTACATTAAGCCCCAAGAAGTGCCACCTATTTGGAAAAGAGGTGAAATACCTAGGACATGTCGTTTCGGAGACCGGAATAAGAGCTGACCCTGACAAAATAAAAACGGTACAAGAGTGGCCTATACCAGCAGATATACACCAACTACGCAGTTTTCTGGGATTGTGCACATATTACCGACGTTTTATACTTGGGTTTGCGAACATTGCCAAACCGTTAACAAAATTAACCGAAGATGGACAAGAATATGATTGGAATGAAGACTGCCACAGAGCATTTGAACAACTGAAACGGCTACTAGTTACAGCACCAATTTTGAGTTATCCACGGATGGAGGAAATTTGTGTTGGATACCGATGCCAGTAACACAGCTATAGGAGGCGTTCTTTCTCAAGTGCAGGACGGACAAGAAAAAGTTATTGGGTATTTCAGCAAGGTCTTGTCGCGGCCAGAAAGGAACTATTGTGTGACAAGAAGGGAGCTGTTGGCCGTCGTCAAATCCGTAGAGCACTTTTATAAATACTTATACGGCCGTAAATTCCTGTTGAGAACAGACCATGCTGCACTGAAATGGTTACTGCAGTTTCGAAATCCTGAAGGGCAAGTGGCAAGGTGGATAGAGCGGCTGCAGGAATATGACTTTGATACGGAACATCGTGTAGGAACTAGCCATCGGAATGCAGACGCTCTATCAAGGAGACCTTGTCCGATGGACTGCAATCATTGCTCCAAGATGGAAGAGAAAATAAGTGTCATCCATAGAATGACGGTAACCGATGATACTTGGCAACTCGAAAGAATACGAGAAGACCAGGAGAATGACGCCGAATTGGGACGTATTATTGAGTGGAAAAATAGAGGACAACGACCAGCTTGGGAAGAAATTAGTATTTCAAGTAGGAGCCTGAAGGCATACTGGGCACAGTGGGACTCCTTGATGATGGAAAATAGAATCTTGAAACGACGCCTGGAATTTGAAGATGGCACTGGGAGACTTCAAGTGATAGTGCCGAGAAGCAGAGTGCCGGAAGTGTTGCAGCACTTGCACGATGGTATTTCCGGAGGGCACTTTGGCGTGAAAAGAACTCTCGAGAGAGTGAGAGAAAGATTCTATTGGCTGAACTGCAAAGATGATGTGAAGGAGTGGTGCCGGAAATGTGAATTGTGTGCCTCTGCAAATGGCCCGGTCTCAAAACGGAAAGCCCCAATGAGACAGTATAACGTGGGGAATCCTTTTGAGAGGGTAGCCATTGATATAGCTGGTCCATTTCCTGAATCAGAGAAAGGAAATAAATACATCTTGGTTGCAATGGATTATTTTACCAAATGGCCGGAGGCATATGCTATACCTAACCAAGAAGCCGAGACGGTTGCAGATGTACTAGTCAGGAGTTGTTTTGTCGTTTTGGAGTTCCGTTGGAATTACACTCCGATCAAGGTCGAAACTTCGAATCAGTATTGTTTCAAAATGTCTGCAAGCATCTTGGAATCAGGAAGACTAGAACCACGCCACTTCATCCCCAATCGGATGGAATGGTTGAAAGAATGAACAGGACGTTAGGAAGTACCTGGCCAAAGTTGTCTCTGAACATCAACGAGACTGGGACCAATATCTGCATTTGTTCCTACTGGCGTACCGATCTTCGGTACATGACAGCACAGGGTACTCTCCCGCTTGCGTAATGCTAGGACGTGAATTGCGGCTACCATGTGATCTTCAGTTTGGATTTAAACCTGGAGAAGAGATCGCAGGTGAAGATTACGTTAGTAAGCTTCGTGAAAGATCAAATAGTATTCACGAAAACGTCCGAAAGAATATACAGGCAGCAAGCGATCGAATGAAATCACAATATGACACGAGAGCACAAGAAGGTGGTTATCAACCTGGAGATTTAGTGTGGTTGTACAATCCACAAAGAAAACGTGGATTGTCGCCAAAACTACAAAGACAATGGGAAGGGCCGTACGAAGTGTTAAAAGGATTAATGATGTAGTGTACCGGATCAGAAGATCCCTCGTGGTAAACCGAAAGTGGTACACTTTGACCGTTTAACATCCTACGCTGGCAACAACCAGGAAGACTCGAATAATGATAATGGTGTTCGGCAAGTTATTAATCATGAGCCAAATGTAGATTTTGAGAGCTTTATGGCGGCGTATGGTGGTTCCGCTAAAGCGAGATTTGGCGTTGTTGTTGAAAAACAGCAAGATCTGTTTAGAGCACCAGAAGAGTATTCCTTGCACATTGCGTAGCTCAAGATTTGGCAATGTCAAGGGAATAGCTGTTGTTTTCAAGAAAAAGTTTGGATGTGTGGATGAATTAGTACAACAGCAGCCAACTGTAGGAAAATCTTTGGTCCTTCAAGATAAAAATCGTTATGTTTACTATCTGGTCACCAAAAATTCTTCATGGCAGAGACCTAGTTATGGACATCTATGGGAGGCTTTGCTAAATCTTAAGACGCAGATGATGAAAATGGAGTAACGAGACTAGCGGTGCCCAAGCTGGGCTGTGGACTGGATCGCTTAGACTGGAGGATAGTCCGAAATATGCTAGAAGTAGTTTTCCAGGAACCAACGTCCAGGTTCTTGTTTGTTGTTATCAACCGGTTGCCTACCAAGACCAGGAAAAGAGTGTTGACTGTTACTTCCAACGACGCGGTGGATGCACCAGAGGAGATAGCTGCCGATATCGTCACCAGTCATCGAATTGGCGTCAAGATGGATTTACAGTTACGAGACGTAACGGTTTTAAAGAGGGGGCAGTGTTGCGATCCACTATTAGGCAACCCGTCAAACATACAAACGCCCGGGGCACAGCGTATTCTTCAGCATTCGAGAATCCTTCTACAAAGTTCTAGATAATGAGTCATATCTTAATGCAGGGTATATATAAGGCCGCTTATGAATGTAAGGGTCAGTCTATTCTTGAATGTCTAATATAAATTATATCGTTGTAAAGTAAACGTAGTTGAGCTTTTAGAATATATACATAAATGATATGCTGTGTCTAATGTGCATGCAGCTTGCAGTATACATAAATAAATAGAAGTGTATAAACAAATAGTTGTGTTAGTGTTGTTAATGAACCTATGGTAAAGAAGATAGTTTAAGAAGATATTAGTGCATGTAAATTCGTTAGTGTAATAGTGCTTCATTGTTAAGTGTCCTGAAAACATCTATAAATAAGGCATATACTGTTAATTAGACTTGTGAACAGTAAGTAATAAAGACGTTTGTTATTACTTGTTTTAAATTAAAGAAACGCGGTAGTAGTAGCGCGTTACAGTATGTTTAAAGTTATAAGTCCTAAATTAAAGTTGTCTCGATTAAAAATGTCCCAAATTAAAGCCATCTCAAAGTAAAACCATCTCAAATTCCAGCCCAAATTAAAGTCGTCTCATTTAAATATGTCCCAAATTAAAGTCCAAATTAAAGCCCTGTTTCATTAGTATTAGAAATGAATTTAATTACATTGTTTAACTTATGTCTATCTATAGTTCGGCTTAGTTTTCGTTGCACAAATTCTCGCACTTTTTAACTCTGATTTGTTTTGATTTATACTTCATTAGTTACGCAAGTTTTTAACACCTTTGAACATAGTCGTTGCTCAGTTTGAATATAGACTAAAATGTCGTTCCGTTACTATCGTATATATAAGCCTTTTTTCCAATTGTTTTCATTTGTTTACATTCTAGGCTAATACTTTTGCCTTATCTAGCAGAACTCGGAATTTTTACAAATTACTTAGTTGAAATCTTCGATGAATGCTCTGTTCGTCACGTCGACATCCAGCATATTGTAGTATTATTTAAGGTTTTCCAACTTTTTGCTTTCATTAACTCGCGTATTTGGATGTTTGTTAATTTATCGTATAATTGAACCGCCTGGTGTTTATTTGTTTCCACAGAATATTGGTTTTCTAAACAAATGTGTTCTCTTCCAGTCACGTAGCGATTTTCTAATATTATGTTATTTAGGATGCGCTTACGTTGATATTTTCGACGCAATTGTTAAATATTTGCAATACCAATTTATTTATGCTTCCCGGTGATTTAATTTTGATGCCATTTATTGCGTTTTAAAATCTTATCTTTACTTGTAAACTACACTTAGACATATTTATGTTCTTATGCATTTAATTCCGTATATTTTATATACAGTTTCCTCTTAATTAACATTATGTAGAGTAACCGATTTACTCTTATAATTTCGGAATTATTTGCTTTTCTTAAAGTTGAAGTTGTTTATATTTATTCTACGGCCCCTATGACTTAACCTACCCATAAACTACCCTATTATCATAGCATTATTCCTCCAAATTAAAATAGAAAATTTTTTATGAATGCGATTTTTGGCGCCCAATGTCAAATTAAATCCTCATTGATAAAAATTCTTATATTTTTATTTTTTTATTTGCAAAATCTAATTAATCCTATCTCTAAATTGCTATCCTAAATTCTATCTACACCTATGATTATTATTTACACAAGGCTCTATACTAAACATTTTATCTCCCTAATTCCTATCTATTTATACTGTTCCCATCTCTCCTAAATCTACACTACCTATTATAATCTACTAATATTTCACTTTTTGTTTGTCTATACTTTTCCTATTTTTCCTCAATTTACACTACATTTGTAATCTACTAATATTTTACTCTCTATTTATCTATACTTTTCCTGTTTTTCCTAAGTTCCGACAACGTAAGATCATCTCTTCCTATTTTTCTTGTTTCTCTATCCCTATTTATCTATACTCTTTCCATTTACACATACTTTCCCCATTTTTCATAAATGTATCATCATCTCTTTCCTTTTCTAATGAACCACTCCTATTTATCTATACTTTTTCCATTTACCTATACTTTTCCTATTTTTCATAAATGTATCATCATCTCTTCCTATTTTTCCTGTTTCTCTATCCCTATTTATCTATACTCTTTCATTTACATACTTTTCCCATTTTCATAAATATAGCATCATCTCTTCATATTTCTCCCGTTTATCTTTCCCTATTTATCTATACTTTTTCCGTTTACATATACTTTTTCTTATTTACATCAACCTATATTAAATATTGTTTTCTTCGAATATTTCTACTAAACTAGTTTCTATTTACATATTTCTTCCCATTTCCATCAACCTATACTACTCCTACTTTTCTTAAACCTATCCTAATTTATATTAACCTATCCTATTTTAAAATTATATCCCTATTTAACTAATAGTTTTAACAATTTGTACAATTTTTCTCCATTATTAAAAGTTTTTTCTCTGCAATTATCTTATCCTTCTTATTTCCACTACACACTTTCCTTTCAAACTTATTTTCTGAAGTTAACTTATTATTTGTATTATTTTTCCCCTAATATATCCTATTTCATATCCCAAAAGTTTTGTTTCTCCCTTTTGAAAGAACTCACATTTCTTCTTATTTACTTTTTCCCTACAAAATTTAATTTCAAAAAAATTCGTTCAAAGTTTTCTCTAAACGTTAACATATCACTCCCAAATTCTTCATACGGTTCTCATATCACATCCTTATTTGCTAACAAACCAAAAGGAACCACTTCACACTTATAAGTTTGCCCTTTTATATAAAAACCGATATATTTTCTTGATTAGCGTTCTGGTGGAATTTCGTTAAACGGCTCCGTGTTTACAACTTCTAATTTATGCACATACGCCGTAGCTATTCTGGATTCTGATCCTATTAATTCTGAATTCTTCATTAATAATGCCTTCACCCTATCTTTTATTTCTTCTGGACATTTTATTTCATCATCAATATCCCTCTTTACATCAACTTCATCTTCAAATTGATTAATATTTAAACAGTCTCTTTCTTGCTATTCGACTTCACTACTTTCCTCATTATCCCATTTTATACATTCTCTTTTACATCTATTGCCTTTCCTTCGTAATTTATTTTTAATCCCAACTTATCAATTGTGTCCATACCAAATATTACATCCACTCTTAACCCCGGCTCTATTATAAATTCATTCTCAAACTTTATCTTACATACTTCACATTCTAGAATTATTATCTTATTCACACTTGCAAATCTCTTGCTATTCGGTGCTATTAAATTAAACTTCCTAATAGGCATGATTCTTCCCATTAACTTTTCCCGTTTAACAAAATCTTCAGACACTAACGACGCTTCTGCTCCCGTATCAATGAGTGTTCCACCTCTACTATTTCCAACTTACGATTTAATTATCGGTAATAAGCTTTTATTCAAAGCCTTTTCCATTTCACATTTTATACATTAGCGCTGGTGTTCATATCCATTAATTCTTAAGGGCTTGCTTGGTTTGTCGTCATTCAAAAATCCTGATTCGACGTGGATGGTCTTGCCTGACTCGTAATTTCTGCATAGGTCCGGTTCGTTCTTATTGGTTGTGCTGATTGTTCCCGATGTCGTGCTTGTAGTGTATACTGATTTATGTTTCTGTCATGGTTCGTTTGCTCTGGTTCTCTTCTTAATTAAGGTCTTAAATTAAAGGTTCCATATTAAAGCCATCTCATATTAAAGCCATTTCAAATTAAAGCCGTCTCAATTAAAGCCCCGTTTCGTTAATATTAGAAATGAATTTAATTAAGTTTTTAACTTACGTCTATTTATAGATCGGCTTATATTTCGTTGCACAAATTCTCGCACTTTTAAATGTGATTTGTTTTGATTTATTTCTGTTACGTGAGCTTTTAACACCTTCGAACATAGTCGTTGCTCAGATGAATATAGACTAACTTGTCATTCCGTTACTGTCGTATATATAAGCCCTTCCCCCAATTGTTTTCAATGGCGTGTTTACAATCTAGGCAGATACTTTTGCCTTATCTAGCAGAACTCGGAATTTTTACAAATTACTTGGTTTAAATCTTCGATGAATGCTCTGTTCGTCATGTCCGCATCCAGCATATTGTAATATTATTCGAGGTTTCCAACTTTTGGCTTTTATTAACTCACGTATTTGGATGTTTGTTAATTTATCGTATAATTGAACCGCCTGGTGTTTATTTGTTTCCACAGAATATTGGTTTTCTGAACAAATGTGTTCTCTTCCAGTCACGTAATGATTTTCTAATATTGAAATATTTAGAATGCGTGTACGTAGATATTTTCGACGCAATTGTTAAATATTTGCAATGCCAATTTATTTATGCTTCCCGGTGATTTAATTTTGATGCCATTTATTGCGTTTTAAAATCTTACCTTTACTTGTAAACTACACTTAGACATATTTATGTTCTCATGCATTTAATTTCGTATATTTTATATACAGTGTCCTCTTAATTAACATTATGTAGAGTAACTGATTTACTCTTATAATTTCGGAATTATTTGCTTTTCTTAAAGTTGAAGTTGTTTATATTTATTCTACGATCCCTATTACTTAACCTACTCCTAAACCACTCTATTATCATAGCAATATATATATATATATATATATATATATTATAGTGGTTTTAAATGGTTAAAAATAGATATAAACGAAGCAATTTCAAAACACCCTGTATAAAGAAAACAACCAGAATTTACGTGCGATATTTATTCCAGTTAGTTCATTTTTAAGTAACAGGTATTAACAAAATTTTACAAATAATGATTAAAATTTAGTAGGTTTGCAAAGTATAAATGTTAGAAGCCAATGCCAATAATTGTTTATTTAATTGAGTTTAATTGAACAGTTATTTACGCAATAATATGCATAAAAGCGTGTAAAAACCAATAATACCAAGGTGAAACGCGTTGCTAACAAACAAATATATCGGTGGGGTTGAAATACACTGAAATCCAACTCGTAGAAGTGTTGTGTTAAAACGTCAGTTAATTAAGCACCTGCGTATTTTGTAAATGTCAGCTTCCACTTATTTTGAATAAATAAAGCTACAAGTTTCAAAGAATATCGGTAAACCGTCGCATGTGTTCGCAGTAAAAACTAACGAGGGGTGATTTAAATCACGTAAGCAGTCCACGTGGGGTTAAATAGCAGATGGTCCGGAATATCGATTTTCTACCGCTCAAACCTGGTTAGAAAGAGACGTAGAAAACGCATAAGCAAGGGACAACGGTAGAATAGGCGGGATTTATAGGACGTCAGTGAATATACGATTGGTCGATATAGTTAGTTGGACGTAAGACAAATACGAGCATAGTGTATATTAATTTTCAGAAAATATCATAACGACGCAATGAAATTCGCGGACTTAGAAATCGGTTGAGCTCGAAATTTTAAGAACGTGTTGTTGTAGATGGGTGATTTCGGATAAAAGGCGACCAGGAGGTGGCAGCCTAAGTTGTATAAATGTTTTTTGAAAACATGGTGAAGGCCCTTAATATTTCGATCGCTTCAGACGACGTATGAAAGTATCACGAGTGTAAGTATTATGAAATCATTTTAAATTATATTGCACGGTGTTAGCCTCATAATTTGTACGCGGTTTGTGTGCCGAGATTACATTCTTTTAATTGAGGTGCCACCTATAATTTTTTTAACAAGCTCGTGTCGTGACGTTAAGTAAAGCGGATTAAATTAAATAATCATGAAATACGTATAATAATTTGGATTTGGAAATTGGATACACTGTGAAGGCAGCGCTAGCAGCTCAACTTACATGGGGTTTTTCTTCTAATAACTAGACACAGCCTGCATACCCGAAAGAAGCAAATACATGACATCGTCCACGGAGCAATGATCTTCTAGAAATTCCAGGTAACTCTTTGAAATTGTGTTGTTATAAACTATGAATATTGGGGACGTATGAGAGTGATTTTGAAGGTAGTGTGCATTATTTTGCGTATTGAACATAATACGTATAACTAACTTTATTATGGTATTTAAATAGAAATCTGAAGGTGTATATAAAGCTTATTAACGTTCCATCAGGAAGCTAAATTTTGTGAAGAGTACATGGGTGTTTTTTTTGTTTGTTGTAAGAGTATGCAAAGTATAAGGGCATACATTATTCATAATTAACTGGGTTATCATAAGCTCAACATACTCCAGAGTTTACTTATATTTAAAATAAATTATATAAAAGGAATGAGAAATAAGGTATTATTTAGGGCCCATTTACTCCGGGTACATGCTATGTGTTTCATAATGTAAATTAAAAATACAGGACATTACTAAATAAGATTTATTGAGGTGTAACTTGATCACTGATTTGTGGATAATATCGAATTTTATTTGTAAATAGTGAAAAATAGAAGATTGTATGTTTGTTGTATTTAGTGGTTTTATTGGGAGTGTGCATGAACGATAGAATATGAGAGTGAATCTAGATATCCAAAAGGAAATCCAACTGAGTTAGGTGGAAGCAGTTGAAGAAAGCAATTCAACCGAGGAAGAGAGGAAAACAGATAAGAAATTATATTGTTTTTAATTATTTAATTTTGGAAAAATTTTCTACTATGTGCAATTATCGAATTTTGAAAATTTAATAAAATTTTCGAATATATTTTGTTGCTGGAGGATTTTACCCGAGTTACACGGCATTCTTATGGCGCCCAACGTGAGGCTCGAACCCACGACCCTAAGATTAAGAGTCTCATGCTCTACCGATTGAGCTAGCCAGGCGCAGTTGTAGAAAGCAATTTAACCGAGGAAGAGAGGAAAACGGGTAAGAAATTATATTTTTTTGAATTATTTGATTTTGGAAAATTTTTCTACTATGTGCAATTTTCGAATTTTGAAAATTTAATAAAATTTTCGAATATATTTTGTTGCTGGAGGATTTTACCCGAGTTACACGGCATTCTTATGGCGCCCAACGTGAGACTCGAACCCACGACCCTAAGATTAAGAGTCTCATGCTCTACCGATTGAGCTAGCCGGGCGCAGTTGAAGAAAGCAATTCAACCTAGGAGGAGAGGAAAACGGGTAAGAAATTATATTTTTTTGAATTATTTGATTTTGGAAAATTTTTCTACTATGTGCAATTTTCGAATTTTGAAAATTTAATAAAATTTTCGAATATATTTTGTTGCTGGAGGATTTTATTCGACTTACACGGCAATATATATTACTCATATTTAGACCAGGGTAGAAAATTATATAATCACATCAAATAATTTTAATCACCGTGTATAAGGAATTTTATTAAATAATACGCTTTATTAAAACCATGAAGCATAAATAAATTCGGTCGTCTCAGTAAAAATAAGAAATTTAAACCATGTACAAGACGCTTTATATCAAAAGAAACAGTATTAAAAAGCTCTGCGTGTAATGTAATTATTCCTAAACAAATGGAAATTACGTGCAAAATTTATCTTAATTAACTCTATTTCAAGTAACCGGTATTGAACAAAACGTACAGATAATATCTACAGAAACTTGTAAAAACCCAATAAAATGCAAATCCTAGAAGTGTTAGTTAGAAGTAGGATGTTTGAACACACCTGCGTATTTTAAAAGTCAATTTCAGTTTAATTTGTTTAGATAAACATGTCGATTCTAAGGATATTGAAACGGTCAGATGCTTTAGCACGAAATACAAAACAGGGTTTATTTAAAAGCTCTGAGAATTAATATTATTTTGAACACCTGCGTAGTTTAAATATCACGTACGGCGAAAATTGTGTAGATAACAAATGGTTTCAAAGAATCTTGGAGAAACCGGGGCTTAATATTCACGAGAAGGTGCGATACGGGTTATTAAACCCAGATAGTCCACATGGACTAAAATATAATCGATAATAAAGAATATCAATTTGCACCAATACGAACAGGTTAGAAAAGGAAAGAGAAAATGCGTCAAGCAAAGACACATATAGTAAAAGGCGTGATTTAAGCAACGTCACGAGGGTCACAATTGGTTGAAAATAGGATGCAAATATCAGAGGTAGAAACAACAATTTCTGTACAAAATTAATTAGTTTTTCTCGGACATGTTTGAGTGCCGTGTGAGAGTTTCTGAGATTTAAATGGGGCGAGTGAAAATTTCGTAAAAACCGACGCGCGAGCGACGGACTGGGAACATAGAATGAGAAATTCTTAAGAATTGTCTGTTTTGAGGACAAAAGCGACGTGCCGGCTATTCGCTATATATAGAGGTGGTAATATGAATTTAGGTCTCTTAGACTTTTGACTATTCGATGCGTTAAAAGCTCTGACATCCGCGACTTGATTCAAGATGTTAAACAGTGCATTTTAGTTTGATAAAATAATTTAAAATTTTGCTCGTATATTTTAGTGATTCAAAATAGTTTGTTATTTACGTGCTAACATGAATGTACTTCAGTGCACTTAGATACAAGGTAATAAAATTTAGTATCACTGTACCAATTAGCAAAATTTACAACGACAAATGTATACACAAAAGTAGGCAGTTTTGGCGTATATTGGTGAAAGAAGTATGAATTTCTTTGTTATTTTCGGGGTGTTAATAATTAAATGGTTCAAATACGTGTCTGGATTCACAAAACCAGGGTCAGATATACACAGATGAGTTCCGGAAAAGCCCAGAAACAACTTTAAATAAATGGTGATGGAGAAAATTTTAAAAGCGTTGAGAATTAGAAGCCGTAAATATAATCCTGTTGGAATGGTGTGATTAACTAAAGGGACGATGTACATTGAAGCTACGAGGACAGTAACCTTCAGGTAAGTTATACTATTTTGTTTGACATTTTGTGTGTGTTGAATAACTTTATAATTGATTTACTTTAAATGGACATTAGTGAAATTGTACTAACCATAAAATTTTAATTTTAAGATGAAATTTGCTTGTTTAAGTAGAAAGGGTATTTAGTATTGATGTTCTGAATTATGAAGAAACTTTGGGTATGTCTTTGAGCTCAATTAGACGAACCTGGTTAATTAACGTAAAGGGTGGTAGATGCTCCTTTATACTCAGACTCCGGTCTGCTTATATTGTTATATTAATTAGTAGGCATCCAACAAGGACTTTAATTCTGGATGCACGTTAAAGTGATAATAAAATTAATCTTGAAATTCTTTTTAAAACTGAATTTTATGCTGAAATTTAATTTGAAAATTTAATGTATTCTGAACATTGATGTAAATAGAGTTAACGTTGATGTTTGTGGTAGGAATGTGTTGTTTAATTTTTTTTTGTGAATGAGGTTTATAAAATTAGGTGAGCAGCCGAGGCGAAAAGAGGATCACAGCAGCTTATGACGCCCAATCTGTGGGACTAGAATTTTTTTGTTGAAAGGACCCAGTTCCCGCATTCAAAGGAAAATATCACAGCAGTTTATGGCGACCACAACGTGAGGGCTCGAGTTCCAAATAAAATTTTTGTTAATTTATTCCAGGAAACTGGCGATCTGAGAGAGAGAGTTTCTGTTTGTGGATAAATTTAAGAGTATTTTAGAGTGTGTGAGAGTGATTTGAACGTATGCAGAGAAAGGAGTGGTTAAGGAGTCAAGGAGTGGAAATTGGAAGTGACGATAATGCATTGTGTGGGAAAAATTCGAAAATGGAAGAAGCTGGAGGCAGTAGAGATCAGTCGAGGACGGAATCAGGGGATCAAGGAAACGAGATGATGATGCGAATGCTAGAGGAAATGAGATCGAGTAGGGAAGAAGCTAATAGGAAGTTTGAGGAGATTAGAGAAATGAGTGCTGAATCGAATAGGAAAGTGGACCGAATGAATGAGACATTAACAGGAGTTAGGGAAACCCTAAGTGAGAAAATAGATAAGACGAATAAAGAAGTTTCAGAATTTAAAAATAGTCTTACCGTAAAGATGGGGGAAGTTGAAAATAGGGTTGATAAAAATGAGCGTGACATTACAGGTCTTCGACAGGAAATGGGACATTTAAGGTCCGAAGTACGCATTTTTTGTGAAGAAGAAATTAATGTAAAAATGACTGAAGTAACGGACTCATGTAGGGATCAGTTAGGCAGGGTAGAACGCGAAGTTAGTAGTATCAAATACAACATGTCAAATTTAACAGGGGATGGTCCCAGATTTTCTACAGGTGGAGTATCATTGGACCAACACATGAAGTTTTATGGCGATAACAGGGTAAATCCACAAATTTTTATTAATAGTGTAAGAAATCTAGTGGGAAATTTATTTGACGAACAGACTAAACTGAATACGATGAAGGCTTTATTAAAAGACAATGCGGAAGCGTGGTACAATTTAGTAGGACAGGACATAGACACGTATCAGGACTTTGAAAACAAATTTCTAAAGCACTACTGGAGTGACCACAGACAAGATCAGGTACGAGACGACTTAATCACAGGAAATTTAAGGAGAATTTTCAGGAAGTAGGAGCAATATGCTATACGCAAGTATAGCATAGCAAAGCAACTGAACCCACCACTGACGGACCGACAAATTATTAAGTATTTATCACGACACTTCGAGGTAGACATAAGACAGCACGTAGCACTACAGAACATAGTGGACAGAGAAATGTTTTGGAATACCTGCAGAGGTACGACGACGTAAGTAGTGGACGACCTCGGGAAAACAGGGAAAGACAGATCAACACAGTTAGGTTTGACAATAGACGGGACAACTATGCTAGAAGGGGAATAATTACGGATACCAGCGACAGAATTGGGAACAGAGACGACCATACGTTAGGAGTAATAGTTTAGGAAGGGACCTGCACAGAGACCGGGACCTACCAGAATGAATAGTTCACCAGACATGAGCGGGACTGCTAATACAGACACGGAACGAGTGGAAACGCCTAGGACATACGCTGAGGTGACGGCTAGACCAGGACCGAGTAGGGAAAACAGACCTGGACAGGATTTTTAGAACGCGACAGACCACTAGATTTCAGTGTAAATGTATATGAACATCCACGTGAATATTTCAAAATTGAGGAGGAAGTAGAGCCAGAAACTAAGGAAAATTATGTTTGCCAATTATTAATTTAGAAATTTTTGAGAATAATGTAGAAGTATTACTTGATACAGGGGCAGAGGCGAGTTTAATATCGGAGGAATTCGTCAGCAAAATTAGGGATAAGGTTTGTGATAGAATTATGCCTATAAAGCGTAGCCATTTAGTAGCTCCAAATAAAAAGAAGTTTGCTGTAGTAAATAGTGTTGTGGTGCTTAGGATAGATATAGGAGGTTTAAGCTGTGAACAGGAGTTTGTAATTGTGTCTGGACTAAAGTTTCAGAGCATTTTAGGTGTTGACTGTATGATGAAGTTAGGGGTTTTGATAGATATGGAAAGGAAGGTAGTAAGGATTAAGGATAGGGTAGTGCCATGGAAGGGCAGTTATGAAGTCACAGAGGATGACACGGGGTTTAGTATTAATGTAGTAGAGGTAGAGGATGATGAAGGTAAACAGATCAACACGATAAGATGTCCAGAGGATAGGAGAGTAGAGGTTCAAGCTTTATTACAAAAACATGCAGAATTAGTGGGGGTAGAAGCAGCATATCGGGAGCAGGTGAAGGCAGAAATATTTTTGACGAGGTTAAGTGGCAAGTTTGTTTTTAATAAAGTAGATTTAAGGAATTCATTCTGGCGGATTCCATTACATAAGAATTCTAGAAGGTACGTAGGATTTTCCGTAGAGAGAAAAATCGATAATTGTAAAGTAGTATCGTTTGGTTTGTCGGCAGAAAGGGAAACAATAATAAATGAGAAACAGACAAGTGTAGGGACTGAAGAAGAAGTAATATTTAAGAGTCAGGATAAGAGGGATGATAAGTTTATTGTATGTGAGATAATAGAGATGCTAAGTATAGATATAGAAGGGGGAGAAATAGGGATGAAGAGTATTAGGATGGTAAGAAGAAAGACATGGAGGGTCAAGAAGAGAGTTAGATTTAAATAACTTGATGAACAAAGGATAGAGATAGGTGAACTTTAGTATAGATATAGAGCAAGGGATAGAATAGGTGTAGATAGAAGAGTAGAAGTAAGTGTTTATAGAAAATAAAGCTAGGTATAGGATAAATATGGGAGATAATTAGGAATAGGTTTAGGATGAGAATAAAGAGTAAATGTAGGAAGAAAATAAGATAGGTTAAGTGTAGATATTTCATAGAAGATTAGTGGAGAGTTAGGAATAGAGTAAGAGTAGAATAGGCATATAGGATTAGGTAGGGGGAAGTAAAGTATAGTGAAGATTAGTTAAAAGTTAGGAATAGGATAGGTATATAGGATGTATATAGGATAAGATGGATAAGTAGGATGAAGTTAGGGATAATTTCAGTTTATAGAATTAGGTGAGAGTTAGGAATAGGATAGGGATATAGGTAGGTGTAAATATTTTTTTTTGGATTGGAGACAAAGTAGGTAAGTTAGATAGATAAGGGTAGAGAGAGATAGGCAATTTTTTTATAATTTTTTTGTCTAAATGCTTTATATTTGCATTCAAATAAGTGGGATTATTTGTATTCAAATAGGGGGAAAATACTCATATTTAGACCAGGGTAGAAAATTATATAATCACATCAAATAATTTTAATCACCGTGTATAAGGAATTTTATTAAATAATACGCTTTATTAAAACCATGAAGCATAAATAAATTCGGTCGTCTCAGTAAAAATAAGAAATTTAAACCATGTACAAGACGCTTTATATCAAAAGAAACAGTATTAAAAAGCTCTGTGTGTAATGTAATTATTCCTAAACAAATGGAAATTACGTGCAAAATTTATCTTAATTAACTCTATTTCAAGTAACCGGTATTGAACAAAACGTACAGATAATATCTACAGAAACTTGTAAAAACCAAATAAAATGCAAATCCTAGAAGTGTTAGTTAGAAGTAGGATGTTTGAACACACCTGCGTATTTTAAAAGGCAATTTCAGTTTAATTTGTTTAGATAAACATGTCGATTCTAAGGATATTGGAAACGGTCAGATGCTTTAGCACGAAATACAAAACAGGGTTTATTTAAAAAGCTCTGAGAATTAATATTATTTTGAACACCTGCGTAGTTTAAATATCACGTACGGCGAAAATTGTGTAGATAACAAATGGTTTCAAAGAATCTTGGAGAAACCGGGGCTTAATATTCACGAGAAGGTGCGATACGGGGTTATTAAACCCAGATAGTCCACATGGACTAAAATATAATCGATAATAAAGAATATCAATTTGCACCAATACGAACAGGTTAGAAAAGGAAAAAGAAAATGCGTCAAGCAAAGACACATATAGTAAAAGGCGTGATTTAAGCAACGTCACGAGGGTCACAATTGGTTGAAATTAGGATGCAAATATCAGAGGTAGAAACAACAATTTCTGTACAAAATTAATTAGTTTTTCTCGGACATGTTTGAGTGCCGTGTGAGAGTTTCTGAGATTTAAATGGGGCGAGTGAAAATTTTGTAAAAACCGACGCGCGAGCGACGGACTGGGAACATAGAATGAGAAATTCTTAAGAATTGTCTGTTTTGAGGACAAAAGCGACGTGCCGGCTATTCGCTATATATAGAGGTGGTAATATGAATTTAGGTCTCTTAGACTTTTGACTATTCGATGCGTTAAAAGCTCTGACATCCGCGACTTGATTCAAGATGTTAAACAGTGCATTTTAGTTTGATAAAATAATTTAAAATTTTGCTCGTATATTTTAGTGATTCAAAATAGTTTGTTATTTACGTGCTAACATGAATGTACTTCAGTGCACTTAGATACAAGGTAATAAAATTTAGTATCACTGTACCAATTAGCAAAATTTACAACGACAAATGTATACACAAAAGTAGGCAGTTTTGGCGTATATTGGTGAAAGAAGTATGAATTTCTTTGTTATTTTTCGGGGGTGTTAATAATTAAATGGTTCAAATACGTGTCTGGATTCACAAAACCAGGGTCAGATATACACAGATGAGTTCCGGAAAAGCCCAGAAACAACTTTAAATAAATGGTGATGGAGAAAATTTTAAAAGCGTTGAGAATTAGAAGCCGTAAATATAATCCTGTTGGAATGGTGTGATTAACTAAAGGGACGATGTACATTGAAGCTACGGGGACAGTAACCTTCAGGTAAGTTATACTATTTTGTTTGACATTTTTGTGTGTGTTGAATAACTTTATAATTGATTTACTTTAAATGGACATTAGTGAAATTGTACTAACCATAAAATTTTAATTTTAAGATGAAATTTGCTTGTTTAAGTAGAAAGGGGTATTTAGTATTGATGTTCTGAATTATGAAGAAACTTTGGGTATGTCTTTGAGCTCAATTAGACGAACCTGGTTAATTAACGTAAAGGGGTGGTAGATGCTCCCTTTATACTCAGACTCCGGTCTGCTTATATTGTTATATTAATTAGTAGGCATCCAACAAGGACTTTAATTCTGGATGCACGTTAAAGTGATAATAAAATTAATCTTGAAATTCTTGTTAAAACTGAATTTTATGCTGAAATTTAATTTGAAAATTTAATGTATTCTGAATATTGATGTAAATAGAGTTAACGTTGATGTTTGTGGTAGGAATGTGTTGTTTAATTTTTTTTTGTGAATGAGGTTTATAAAATTAGGTGAGCAGCCGAGGCGAAAAGAGGATCACAGCAGCTTATGACGCCCAATCTGTGGGACTAGAATTTTTTTGTTGAAAGGACCCAGTTCCCGCATTCAAAGGAAAATATCACAGCAATATATATAAATATAATTCTTGGTGACCTTGCAGGAATCACACTTCTTCTTTGTAGGTTTTTAGGTCTGCTGGATTTAAATAAATACTCTTTTTTATGGCCTAAATTTTCATATATATTTTTTTTATGCTTGATCATAGGCTACAACTGTATTAACGCTTTATAAAGGATGAACAAAGATAACAAAAACTTACAGTGAGGATGGTTGAAATTGACATCAGTGTTTGGAATAAAATAATGTTTTTTATAGAATAAATATTAATGTAAATAGTGAAAGTAAAATGACAGTGTCATTTTTGATAAAAGTTTATTATTTGTTTTTAACGACAGTGTTGGTTTGTGAGTGTATGTGCATGTAGGTGTGTGTGTGTGCATGTGAGCGTGAATGTGTTTGTGTAATTTTGTATGTTTGTGTGTGTGCTTGTGTGTGTGGGTGTGTGTGTGTGTTGTAATAGTGATTTAATTGGAATATGTGTTATCAACAATTGAGTATATATAAAAGTAATAAATAGCAGGAAAACACGCAAGCGAAGACTTTTTACTTTTGACCGTAGCCTTTTGGGCGTTTGGCCTTGCAGGAGTTTGCAAACTCTTGCGAATGTGTCGAGTTTATTAAGCAAACGGGTGTTAGGTTATTAAACATGAGCGTTTTCACTTTTCAAGAGTCCGCAAACTCTTGCGAATGTGTTAAATTTATTTAAAGAATAAAAAAAGTGTTAGTTTTATATTGATTTGGCAGCCATTTTGGAGGAACTTGAGAGTTGCATTGTGTGAGAACTTTGTTGCTGGGACAATGGTGATTCAGCTTAGTATAAACCACAAATGAGATTGTTGGAGCACTAGATGAAACATTAGATCTATGTTAAATTTATGTAAATGATCGTAATATTCAATGTGTTTATATCTTTAATATCAGTAACAGTGAACATAATACATTTAGATTTAAAAAAGTTTTCTGGTGAAAAGGCTTTGAGAATATAATTTTCAATATATGCTGTTGTAGGATACTAAATTCCTCAAAAGGTAAATAGTATGTTCGCTCTACCATATAGGCGGCAGAGTCTCGACAGATTACGAGGGGTTCCTGTTTAACGGTTAAGCCCAGGGTAAAAAGGATGTTAAATGGCTTTGAGAGAAAAATGGTCACTCTAAAGACATCTTCCAGCTAGCTAAGCTTCTTCAACTTAGGGCAGAGCTATGAGCTAGGGTCGTAGGATAGTATACGATAAAACAAAAGAAATTTTATTGGACGCCACCGTATCTTAATGAGTGTTTAATAAGAAACTATCCAAAGATCAGATACGAAAATCTTTGAAAGAAAAAAATTTAAGACGAGCAACATAAACAAAAATACTTACTTTGGTCTCTGCAATCTGGAATGGGAACGACGATCTCGTGCTATCTGAAAATTTAACCACACCTAAACATGTTCAAACTAGGGCTTTGTTAGAACCTAGTCACTTTATCACCAAAAAAATTATAAATAAAACCACTAGTCAAAATTATACTTTCCAAAAAAAAAACTGTTTACTTCTGTAGGGCAATTACTGCTGACTTCAATGAAAGAAAATACTATGACAACTTATTATTTTTTCTATTAATTTCAAAAAGAATATATATATATATATATATATATATATATATATACATTGTTTATATAAAGCTATCAATACGGAGACTTTCGAAACAGTTTTTTTATTACGATTTAACATTAATCTCCGAGCATTCGTGGGATATCTTTTTAATTTATAACACTATATTTTTAATAGATATCTTTAATAGAATCAAAGGTCCAAGAAAAATACATATTATCAACATTAAGCTATACTTCAAGTGTACTATCAAAATGTGTTATACACAATAATTCGGCAAACAGCTCTTATCGTATCACATGTTTAGTTATGCAAACATTTTAACACAACTTTGTAACTTCAAAAATAATCTTACAAAAATACCTTAAAAATATTAAGGCCATTTATGCATTATCCAAGTACTAAATTTCAAACTAAATTTTACGTGGATCAAATTAACTGATCTTTGAACCTTCACAAAATTTCGAGAATTAATTTTAAATAAACATATATATATATATATATATATATATATATATATATATATATTGCTTCTTCGAAAATTATTTGTGCATTTTAAATAAATGTTCCTTGAAAAGAATATAGGTATAAAAATGGAAGATGACTCACCGCTGGATATCTGCTTGGCGGCTGAATTTTCTTTAACATCTATGTACTTACAATTGTGGTTGTGCGCAGCTGAAACAGGTGTCCTCTATACTAACCAAACATTCGTGGGGATTTCCACACTTTTGCCTAGCAACAATTGAAGCTGCATTTCAGCCTCGTACTTGCCATATGGTTAAAGATTGTATTTTATAATACGTAATTTCCATTGCTTTATTACGTGGAGCTCTAAATTAATATTTTAAAACTCGGAATTAATATTGTCTTCATATGTAATACTTGATATTCTAAACTTGAAAACTCTAAACTTAAAAAAACTTGCGCGTAGAAATATAATTACAACCATCTCAGGTCGATGCTACAACTCAAACTGAACCCGGGATATACGTTGACTCCACTTGACTATCTGTTGGGGCGGCATGTTTAATTAAAACCTGCAGGCCCTCGATAACACTGGTATTCGGATTAAATCTGATATCAAAATGGCTTCGACCACGAGGCAATGTTAACTATTCTAGCATGCGCCAGGAAGTGGGTTATTGAATCAAGATACAAGCAAATAGAAGAGTACTTATAATTTACTTTGGTTATTCTAATGTAGATGGCGTACTATGTATGAATTCATAATATAAAGTTTCAATAGAAATTTAATATTTATTGACTAGTTGTATTGAACAAAAGCGTGTATTTAAATAGCCGAAAATCGTAGTTGTTACACTGTTTTTGATTCATCTTATACAAGTGTTCATCATTAAATATTTCAATGTGGGAAAGTTAACCAGCAGCCCTTGATTCTTGATGATACTGTCTATATCGATAACTTTGTGTAAGTAGTTGCAGGGTACTGGCGAGTAATATTTAGAAATATACTCATTGAATTTTAGTCAAAATATTCAGGTCTTAGGTATCTATTAGACAAGGTGGTGACTAGTTGTTTAGTGTACTTGATAAATTCTTTATGATGCTCTTATCAGAATTAGTAAATAAATACCATTTGTTTTAGATATGGTATTTTGAGTGTATATCTTTATATTTATATATAGCTGTTTGTTAATGTTTAATCACAGAACGAGTGATCATTCGCTGTTGGTCAGGTAATGTAAGCATTAGTTTTCAATTCGAAAACTGATATTAGTTTGTAACTGATGTAATGTAGAATAGATTTATAGCGCAGATGTTACATGGATCGACCCATAAAGAAGGGCTTAACAATACAAAACTCAATTTTATAAAAAAAATCAGTTGTAGTAAGAAACGATGATATTTTGTAAAATGTTTTACCTTTGGGTTGAATAGTACTGTAGAGATCAATAATTATACTTGTCAAAAAAGTGTTTGACTTTTAATTTGAAAATAAAACTGTTTGTAGACATATGTAGAAGTAGATCAGGATGAAACCTAAAAATAGTTTGACTAAATACGTTATTTAAGCTAATGAATGTTAATTTATGAAATGCAATATTTGTTTTTGTTTGTACCGATCAAAACTCATGTTAAACAGTGAATACTAAGCTAGGGTAGTTTTGTGTGTTCAATTGTGATTAAAATAGTATTTATTTATGTAAAAGAAAAACAGTTGGTAAGAATTGGGTGCTAAGTTACGAAACTAAGGTGATATTTATTTACTAGTTACCAAAAATTTGTAAAAAATAAAATAGTATTTGTTTTGAGAGCTGTGGTTTTGTTTCTAAAAGATAGTTATTAAAAGTGTTTAGAGTACAAGTATTTAAAAAGCTCATAATAATAACTATACTGCTGCAAATTTAAAAAAAGGGCGATAAAGCAAAGTTCATCAAATTTACTACACAAACAAGACCTACGTGATTTGAAAGACCATGGAAGATATGAAAATCCAACAAATCTATGCAAATAACTTGAAATCCTACGTGCAGGGACAAACGTCTCGACTTCGTTGTAAATGCAAAATTCGTAGAAATGCCCAAGCCTGCATGTGAAAATTAAGGTACAAGGCGGTAATATTTAGACTATGCGCTTGAACGACCAATTGTAAATAGATAGGCGTTCTCTTTAAATACAACAGGATTTTGTAAATAAATCAGTTTGAATTAAAAAAGGCATGATTCACATCACCTTAAACAAGATATTTACGTAAAAGAATTAGAAGTGATTTTATAATTAATAAATTTGAATATGGTGGTGCATAATTTTTAAACGGTTCGTCGTTTAATCCTCAAAAACGTAAGTAATAAAGGATTGCTTTTAATAGATTTTAAGATTTATGTTAACAAAAGGACTCTAAATAATTCCTGGATCCTACCTGGATGTCCAAACAATCTCTGGATCAACCAGGGGAAATGAAACGAGTATATCAAAACAATCTCTGGACCAAACTGGAAAATTATATAGGAATATGCAAACAGTATCTAAACAATTTCTGGATACAACCCGGAGAGGTGAAATAAGTATATCTGGATCCAACCTGGAGTATTTAAATGAATAAGCTGAAGCTGAAACGACAAATAGTTGTAACAGAAACTGGTCTGAATTGGGAGAACGAGACACGCCGAAAAGGGACAACAGGTTAGCCATTCTAAATATTTTGTTGCATTTTATTTCTGAATATTTTTGAATATTGCATTCATGAAAATTTATGTGACAGTCATCAAAAATCGTTACAGCATGTTAGATAAGACGTTTATTTGAAGTAGTTGTCACGTAACTCCTTTGTAAGCGACTCAATATTGAACAATGTATAGATATGATTGTGAACAATAATGCGGTTGTTATTGTTGTGTTTTCACAACATATCCCATGCAGGACTAAAATCGGGCAAAATAAAATTTAAGAGACTGAATAACACGTGAGGCAAACCCGTTAAGAGGGGTCCCTCAAGCAGTGGAAACGCTTAATGTCGGTAATGGACGTATTCTTATCGATTAGAGAACCAAATGTGTCCTTATATGCGAGCCAACTTTCTAAATTTCCTGAATTTTGCAGTAAATTTATCGTTGGAGGGCTTTATGAAATTAGAACTGGTCGATCTGACTTATCAGAACGCGAACTTGAAGAACAAGGTTACTACGAACTTCAACCAAATCGAAAGTCCTGCATTATTCAAGAATCATCGGTGCAATTGAAATAATTTTGAAGAAGATCTTTAAATGAAATGTATTGTTCTTCATGAACAGGTTCCTCTAAAATAGCAGTTATTTGTTCACAAACATTCTCAAAGAACGGTTTTTCTAGTCACTTGCGTAATTAGTAAAACGTGTAAGCTTAACTTAAGTATACCACACTTTTGTACAAGCACCTCCATGTTTTAGAAATGCAATGAAAATCTGTGAATAATAACACCAATGTGCGAATGTACAAATGTACGGATCATCATCATTCATCATTAGGATTTCAGACCTGGAACTGGTTAGACGCATACCAATCCTTGTTTCCTATTCTGAACTAACCTACACATGTCCCTGAAACTTGCACAGTCTGAATCTATCACTATCTACGTGCGATAGTCTAATCTAGGGATCTAGGTCTACTTCTACTTCTTTTTCCTATCTCTGTTTGTAATATATCCCGTACTATTCCCCAAAAAATGCATTGGAACGTAGCCTGTCCTTCTGTTTCTCCTATTTTTTTTTGTTTATCACAGATATCCTTTTTTCTCTACTATTTCTATAACCTATTTTTATTAATGTCCATGCTATCATCCTCATACATTTAAAGCACAACATTTCAAAAGGCTTCTATCTCTTTCTGTCTGCTTTTCCTACTGCCCCTATTTCATAGACGTACTGTGCTGAGCTCCGCATATATGCTCTCAACAATTTCTGTCTTGTTTCGGTCCCCTTCTATTGTTTTAAAATTATATATCCTGTTTCCTCGAAATTCAGTGGTATGTGAAGGAGGGTAAGCACCTTGTGGCTGCCAAGTTCCCCCAGCACTTGAACATGTTCCAAATTAATAGTTTTTCCAATATATTCTTTCGCACAATCAATATTAGTTAAAAATATTTTACAACCAATACCTGCAGTTGTTTATAATAATCATCAGATTTAAGTGCACTTATTTTTTCCTTATTCGGTTTTCCGTCTTGAAACTGGTTGGATACGTATCATCACACTTAATTCTATTCTGAGTTAGCCTACATAGTTTCCTGAAATTCCCACAACAGCCTATATATACATCGGTTCCCCTTCTATTGTTTTCAAATTATATGCCCTATTTCACCGAGATTCAGTGGTATGTGAAGGGGGGTATGTGAAGGCACCCCGTGGTGTAGTTGGTATGCGTGCGACTACTATGCTCAAGGTCCCGGGTTTAAATCCCAACACGTTTTCACAAAAATACGTCCTCGTTTGGATGAGAGGCAAAATGGAGGTCCTGTGTGTGAGTGGTATCACGCACGTTAAAACACCCTACCTTGCTTGCAACAGCAAGGGTTCAGTATAATTCAAAATTTCCAGGTAAAAAAAAACTCGCCTTCTGGCCACTGTAGTACCTTCGGGTGGAGCATTGGAAAATCAAAAGTAGGGTATGTAAAAGGGGATAAGCAGCTTGTGACTGCCATAATCCTCCAACTCTTGGACATTTGCCGAATTAATAATTATCCAGTAAATCTTTTCGCAATTAAAATTATTCGAGAATATTGCACAACCAATACCTGTAGTTGCTTATAATAATTATCATATTTAAGTAAAGTTATTTTTTTCGTCATTAGTTTTTCAATCTTGGGACTGGTTGGACGCGTACCTTCCACTGATTTCTATTCTGAGCTAGCCTACACATTTTCCTGAAATTCCTACAGCCTACATTTTTCACTATCTGTGTGCAATGGTCTAACCTAGGTCTATCTCTTTTGCTTCTAATATATTCCGCACTATTCCCTCATGCCTTGGTATGTGACCTGTCATCCTATCTCTCCTATTTTTCACGGTTTTCCACATGTTTCTTTCTTCCACCACCATTTCTAGTACTTCTTTGTTCTTAACTTTGTCTGTCCATGAAATCTTTATCATACATTTGTAGCACCACATTTCAAAGACTTCTATTTTTACTTGTCCACTTCTTCTACTGTCCAGGCTTCACAGCCGTATAGTACTGTGCTCCACACATATGTTTTAAGCAATCTTTTCCTCGTTACTATGTTTTTGTCTTTGAACACAGTAGTTGTATTTTTTTGTTAAATGTAGCACACCCTTGTGCTAATCTTCGTTTTATATCTTTTGTGCTTTTCCTATCTTGCGTTATTTGACTTCCTACGTAACAGAAATCCTTAACCTTTTGTAAGTTCTCGTTACCTATTTGAATTCTAGTTTTTTATTTATTATCCCCTCCTTTGCATACTAGTACTTTAGTTTTATTTTTTGTTAATTTTCATACCGTATCTCTCTGTTAGAACTGTTTCTATTTCATTAAGAGCAGCTTCTAACTCTTCTTTGCTAGATGCTAATACCGCTATATCATCTGCAAATCTAAGCATATCAATCTTTTGTCCCTGCACAGTAATTCCAAATGTCTTCCTGCATTTGATAGTATTCATTGTCTCGTCAATGTACAAGTTAAAAATCAACGGGGTAGGGCACATTCCTGTCTCACCCCTCTCCCAACATTTATTTACTTCCACGTTCCTGCTCTAATTCTATTACTATTGTTTGGCTGTTTGCTCTTTGTATAAGCAATGTACTATCCGTTTCTCCTAAAACTCTGTTTTGAGTATTTCAAACATTTTGTTCCAATTTATATTGTCGAATGCTTTTTCTGAATCTACAAAGCCTATATAGACGCTTTCGCCTTTATCTATTGTTCTCTCCATTATCGCCCTCAGAGCAGCGACGTAACTAGGTACCCGCAGTACCTGCAACCGAGGGCCCCAGGTGATATTTCACGGAAGGGCCTATCTGACAAAATTTCAATAATAACGTAATCAAAAAATAAGTGTTTAGTGTTCATCTCCTGAATGTTGTATTAGCAAAATGTGCTTTCAACTTTATAAGCTTCTAAAAAAAAGTCTAGTATAAAATTAGAACTAGAATGGAGAATACAAATTGAATCACAATGCCACACAATATAGCACTGAATAATTACCTATTAAAATTTTACATTATACCTACAATTAAAAAAAATCAGCAGAACATTATTATTTCAAACCCATGCACTAGAGTCCAGTCTAAAATGTTTGTAATTTAATATGTATATACTGGTGGCTCCCCAATCCCCGCTGAAATCTTAAATCTAAAGGTGTTAAGGTGCCGCGTCAGCGTCGACGCGCCAGCGTTGTCCTAACCCTGCTTGCAGATGCATGCAGGTTTCATATGTTTATATCATTATTTTAGTCCGTTGCATGTTGCTGTCGGTGTTGCGTGTCGCATTGCATAATAGTGTAACTGTACGAAAATAATATCTTTGTCATTTTTGGTCTTCGAATTTCTATTACGGCAAATATATAAATCACTGAGACTTAACACAACGAGAAGACACTATGAAAGTGGTTCTGCTAAGCGTAAGAAAGGGGAAGAAGAAAAAGTGAGCAAGGAAAAGTTTGTGGAAAAAATACCAAAACTAACAGCCTTTTTCAAACAAACGATTACCCCCGCATTTGAATTTACTCCAAGTGAAAGTGATGCAAGTCCCTCCACCCTCGCAAGCGACGATACCAGAAACTGAACTGAAGTTTTACAAGTCTGAATTATCCGAACGTAAGTATTTTTATAGAGCGTTTAAGTAAGTTCAGCAAACGTCACCAGGCGCGACAGATTAACGAACACAGAAAAAACAAGTATGTCGACTTAAAGCAAAATGAAATTCCTTCAAAGAAATTCGTTTGAAGGAAAAACCAATATCTTGACCCAAAGGAAAACAAAATTCTCTCAAAGTAATTTCTTTGAATAAAAGAAAATTAACATATTTGTTTTTTCTGTGAAGAAACGCAGGCAAATTTTACCGCGAGATCATGTGGTGTCATGTACGGAACTTATTTTGCGAAAAAATTTTGTTCCATGAATTTGTACTACAACCTATAACTTATTTATAAGAAAACAAGATTCCGAAATCGAAATAAAATTCTTTATCGAGGAGAAGTATCCTACTGATATGCCTCTATATTCTGGTATACAATTAGCAACAGACATTAAGAGACCTATTTTAGGATACGGACTCTGTCGTCCGAAAAACCCTTTCCCAGAAATGCTAAAAACATGTCTTTTCTGAAAATTATTACGTTTGTAAGTCGACATGTAATATAGAAATTGATTTAACATGACTATGTTACTCCCCAAATACGACAAAGTTTATTGTGAACCATGCTGGCTGTTTACTACAATTAAGTCTGAGTGACAGGAAGGCATTAATGAAGGTTTATCTAAGAGAATTAAAAGCCACAGAGACAGCGTGGCGCATATAGAGTCATGTTATGTTAAAGAAACTTGAATTGTGTAGATAACGTAAATGACGAGATCATTTTGAAACAACAATATTTTTGGCGACAAGTGTTAGAAAGACTTTTTAAAATCACTTTGAAATTAGCAAAAAATCTTAATTCATTGAGAGGAAGTAAAGGCCAAGAAACTATCGAAAATATTTATAACGACAATTTCTTATCCGAGGTGAAGCTGCTTGCTGAATACGACGATGTCTTGCGAGAATTAGTTAACAAACCCATAAATACCATCAAATATTTATCGCCCCAAATTCAAAATGAGTAAATTGACTGTCTAGGTAAAACTTTGAGAAAAAATTATTAGGGGATATCGTGGAAGTTCCTTACTTTTCAGTTATTGCTGACACAACTCAAGATACTAGTAAAATTGATCAACTTAGTATTACTTACCGGTATGTTAAAATTATGAAAACTGACATGGGCGTGCCTACAGGAATCTGTATTCAAGAGACATTTTTAGGTAAATCATTTATATGTAAATATAAGTAGATTATATTTATTATACTTTCAGGGTTCTTTCAAGTACATTCTTAAACTGCTGAAGGTATTAGTAACCGAATAATGAATATTCTACAGAACGATGGTGTAAATATTAATGAGTCGCGGCCAAGGGTATGACGGTGCAAGTAACATGAACGGCGTACACTGGCGTTCTATCTAGAATTAACCTAAAGCCTTGAACCTAAAGCCTTTTACGTACATTGTGCAGTACATAATTTGAACCTAGTTATCAACGAACTTCGTTCGTTTATGAAATCGATTTGTCGTCCGTCTGTCTGTCCGTCTGTCCGTCCGAGGCCTTTCTAATGGTCGGACATCAATGTGTGATACATCAATCGATTCAGCTCGGTGTCCTGAGCTTAAGTTTTGATGTCAGTTGAAATCGGGCCACGGGGACGCCGTGCCCCGCGATATTCCGTCGGGAAAATTAAAATTTCAAATAGGTCCAAAATTAATGTGCGATACATATTTGGACTCCCCTAACATAGCTGAGTCGAAAATATGGTACCCCCACAAAATCTGACCACGGATACCCGACCCCCGGAAATTAATTTTATCAAAATTTCAAATAGGTCCAAAATTAATGTGCGATACATATTTAGAATCCTCTGAAAAACTGAATCGAAATATGATGCCCCCTTATTTACACACACACACACACACAAACACACATACATACATACACACATACACACACACACACATATAGCTTTTAAAATATTTATTCAATAAAATAAAATATATTAAAATGTCTCTTTTGTTGTTTATAAATTTTTGTATTTTATCTGAATAGTTATAATTATTACAACATAATAATTTTAATTTCTTTAAATTGTTTTAAAGTAAGTCTACAATTGGAAGTTCGTTGCGACAATGCCTTGCATTTTCAACTTGTTAATGATGTAATCAATGCATTTATAACTTTTTCGGAAATAGTATTAATAGGTGAGATATATTAAGTTCTATAACAGATAAGTCGCAAATCACATTAAAAGAACTAAATCCAACCCGCTGGGCTGGAAGACTGATTTCGACATTAGCGGTTAAAGTAAAATACATGAATATAATAAAGAGTTTATCCAAAATAATTCTTGAAAGCAAACAACGCGAAGAAATTCAGGAAGCAAACACAATAAAGAGTAACATGGAAAAATTTGAATTTGTTTTTATTACGGTTGCACTGACTAATCTGTTTGGAGAAATAAATTTTGGTTCAAAAATACGCCAAAGAAAAGATTTGGATGTAGTAAAGGCGTCCGAAACTTTAAAGAAAATATATGCAGCAAGAAACAAGTTTGAAGCTTTGAAAACAGAGGCTACACATATTGTTAGAAATTGAGGAGTTTCGGAAAGATTTTCTAAAAGGAGAACTAAAATTAAGATAAAATTTTTTGATGAATTAGCGGAAGATCATCGATTTACAGATGAGGAAATGTATTTTAAAATTAATATTTTTTTTCGAATAGTTGATATTGCAATTATTCAAATTCGTACACGCTTTAAAGGATTTCACAAAGTGGCAGATATGTTTTCATTCCTTATTTCTCAAAATTTACTTCAAATGGCACACGACTAAATAATTTGAAAAGTTGAATCTCTTTGTTCATTTTATTCAAATGACTTATCCGATGCTTTAGGTTTGCAAATATTATTATTTACCAAAACTTTTAAAAATGAACTGAAGAAAATCAACACAATAAAAAATATTGGATTTTTACTATTTGTTAACCACTACGATATGTGTTCCGCATTTGAAGATTTAGTTTCGGTAATTCTTTTATTTTTGACAATACCAATAACCGTTGCTTCAGCGGATAGATCATTTTCAAAATTGAAAATTATAAAGAATTATTTGCGTAACTGAATGGGACAAGATAGGTTATATATGTTAGCTTTGCTTAACATAAAAGCAAAAACCACCGCCAAAATGGAGCTCCAGGATGTTTTTGACAACTTCACAGCTATTAAAGTCCGCAAAAAAATTAATTTATAGTATTGTAATATATACTAAATAAAGTTTATCGTGAATTTTAAGTTTCTTAAAATTTTTTATTAAATCGGGCTTCATTATAGTTTTTGCGGGAGGGCCCCCAGATTGTAGTTACATTACTGCCTCAGAGCAAAAATAGCCACCCGTGTTCCCCTGTTTCGCCTAAACTCAAATTGATCTTCTCATAGGATTTCTTCAGCTCGTTTTTCCATGTGTCTTTGTACAATTCTAGTTAATGTTTTTGACACGTGTGCTGTCAAACTTATTGTTCAAAAATTTTCAGATCTATTCGTGCCTCTATTTATTTGTATACTTACCATGATATTACGTTTGAAATCTTTGGGTATCTCGGCAGTCCCATACATATAACTTACAAGTTGGAAAAGACGTTCTGTTATTGCTTGCTCAGCGATTTTTACGGTTTCTGCTTGCATCTTATCTGTACCCGGCGTCTTACCATTTTTTAGACCCTTTAGTGCTAATTCAAACTTATAGGATATCCCAAGTCATCATTTTCAATATCTAATTCCTGTTCTAATGCTGTTAGTTCCTCTCCTGCATATAAATCCCTTATATATTCTTGCCATCTAACCACTTTCTCTACATTTTCTATAATAACATTTCCTCCCACGTACCTTATATTTTTACTATACGGTTTTACATCCTTAAAATTCACTTTATATAGTTTGTATGCTTCGTCTGTCTTTCCTATTTCCATCATAATTTGTACCTCTTTGCACTATTCATCAATGCATTGTTCTTTAACTTTCCTGCATTTGAGAATAATTTCTCATTTTATGGCTTTGTATCTCTGTTTTCTGTTTCGTCTGATCTATTTTTGTATTTTCGTCTTCTATTAAGTTCAAGATATTCTTTGTTATCCATGGTTTCTTATTTTCTTTTTGTGTATACCCCAGAATATCTCTGGTCGCCATATTTAACCTGAATTTAATGTTATTCCATTCTGTTTCTACTTCCTTAGTATTTGAAATTTTCTCGATATCTTTCAGAACTTCATTTGACTTTTTCAAATCGTTCGTGGATATCTTTATCTTTTAGTTTTTCTAAGTCAAAGTGCCTCTTTACGTTTTTTTTTAAATTTTTAAATTTAAGAGCGGTCTTCATAATTACGATGTTGTGGTCAGTTTCTATATCTGCTTCTGGGTAGCTCTACAGTCTTTTACTTAATTACTAAACCATTGTCTAACCAGAATGAAATCTATTTGATATTTTCCTATATATCCTGGCATCTTCCACGTATATCGTCCTCTAGCATGATGTTGAAATAATGGGTTTGTGATGATTAACTTTTTCTTGTCACAAAATTGTACCAACCTATTTTCCCTGTCGTTTCACGTGCCCAAACAAAATAATCCTACTACCGCTCCTTCCCTACCCTCACATATCACTGCATTAAAATCCCCCGTAATTATTAAGTTTTCATGTCCTTTTACGTATCTTAGTATGTCTTCGATATCTTCATAGATCGCTTCTACCTCTTCGTCGCTGTAGCTATAAGTGGACATATATACTTGTATTATTACTGTATTTAAGGGTTTAGATTGTCATCTACCCATGAGTACTCTTTCGTTCTTTTGTAAATAATTTTCTACACAGTGTCATATCTTTTTTCGCATAACTATCCCCACGCCCGAATTTCTTTCTCTGCTCCTGTATGAATTACCCTGAAGTCTTTAAAGAGCTGCTGCCCTTTTTTTGGGACATGTCTTAGTCTGATTTCTCGATAAAGACCCCACTAATTTGTTTAAACCTATATTTAGTTTGGGCTCTTTAGATCACTGGAACTTTGAAGCGGTTCTACCCGTTCTAGTAAACTAGAACTTCTCCAAGGTACAGGATGTATGTAGAAAAATCAGTAGTAAATTCACAAATGTGACTAAGATTCTGTTGCACTTTGTATCTAAATTTTCATTAAATACATTGTAATAATTAGTAATGTAAGCATTAAATAAAGTGACTTTATACACTTCAGCTTAAAAGCAAAATGTACCTCATTCACATTCCAATTAGATATGAAAGCTTTATCGTGTACATTTAGAACAGATAAACACATAAAGCAGGTGTGAATGTTATATATAAGATAATAGAGGAAAGTATATTTGATACCTACAATCTTTGGTGATAAGGAAGTTGCAGCTGGCGTTTTTTCAGAAAACCAACAACCACCTGCAGTTATCTTGAACGTTAAACTTTATTTTCGAATGTATAATATAGGTACAACCTGTGAATGTTTATAATTGTGTTAACGAAGGCTATCCCAAATATGTCTGGATCCGGATTCGAAGCAACTAAATAAAGGCTGTATTGTTTTAATTTGCAGTAACGGATTAAGCATTTGGAAGGTCCTTTGCGTGAACTTTATCCGAAGGCCCCATTTCATTAAAATTGAAATGACAAACGATTTAACTTTCACGGTAATTTTCTACGATCAGTAAATAATATTCGAAACCCACCTCAAAATCACATAAATAATTTTCAAAATAGTTTTCCAAAACCGCAACCCAGACAATATGACAATTCCAACCTCAATGGAAGTAGGCAGCACATCTGGAAATATTCTACCTATAAACAGACACATGCAAGCGAGACCCACACAAAATACGAAACAAAATTTTCAGCCGACGAACTTTTCCATCAGGAAGTCGCTAGGAATAAATTCTGAAACAGAAATAACGTATACCCGGAATATTCAAACAGAAAATGCAAAGTATCACAAGAAACCCAGTTTCACCCACTAGAAAATCTTTCACTAGAAATATACCCCAAACAATATTGCACAAACAACCGCGAATTTTACAATTACAATGTCACAAACACATCTGATAACGAGGAAAACACAAACCTGCACACAGATCAAAACCAGGATACAAGTTTTCATCAAGACACGATATACTATACCCGACTTAATATAGAAATGAATACACTAAACCCTTTGATACTCCCTTCTATCGCAAGACCCCAAGCACAATTAAAATTTTTTATAGGCACAGGATCATCCAGTACTTTACTTAGCACACCTACAGCACATAACTATTATTCTAAATTTATTGAAGAACAAACTTTTATAATTAAAACTGCACACAATGGCACCACACACAAATGCGTAGCGAACATTCTTTTACCCAAAATTTTTGACACCACCGTGAAACACAAATTTTGCAGTTTTGACGTTAGCGAAAAATATGACGGACTTATAGGCAGGGATTTATTAAAGAAATTAGGAGCGATAATTGACTTAGAAAATAAATTGCTAGTTACGAAATCTAGCAATATTCACTTTCAGGACTATGCCGATGTAGAGTATAGTTATGTAATTGAACCTAGGATAGAACAGACAGTAAAAATTCTAGTAAACTCAAAATCAGACGCAGGAATAATAAATCACACAAGTTTTGGGCATGGACTAGAAATGCCTTCAGCAATAGTAAAAACTAGAGACAATCACGTAATTACGACATTTTTGAAATGCAAGGGAGAAAACTGTCAGTCTAAAATTGACTCAACCTATAAACGTGCAAGAAATTAATTTTACTGATATGGATATTGATGAAATTTCAAATTCGATTACCATATTAGACTTAGATGACAATTTTCGGAAGAGCAAATTTTTTAAGAATAATTTATTAAATCTTAGACTTGATCACTTAAACGTCGAAGAAAGACAAGCTATTCAAAAACTGTGTTGCGGATCTAGAGACATATTCTATTGCGATCACATACTTTTTACGTTTACTAATCAAATTAAACACTCTATTAACTTGACTGACGTGACTCCAAGTTACCAAAAACCATAAAGACTACCTCAATCTATCCAACAAGAGGCAGGACGACAAGTAAAGGACTATTAGCTCAAGACATCATTATACCTTCAAATTCCCATTCGAATTCTCCAGTTTTAATAGTACCGAAGGAAATGGTTATTGACTATAGACTAGTAGACTAACAGGCAGTAGACGACAGATATCCCTTTTCAAACATCACGGACATATTAGATAAATTAGGGTAATGCGGATGCTTTACAGTCATGAACCTAACTTATGCTTAACCCCAAGGACACCAGTAAGAGTGCATTTATACACCACGAGTACACTACGAGTACAAACAACTGCCAATCGGACTCAAATTGGCACCAGCCACATTTTAACGAGTAATGAATAACGTAATGCAACACAAACAGAACGAAACGTGCATGATATAGACGATTTGATAATTTACAGCACATCTCTTCAGAAACACATAGGAAGATTACGATCTGACTTTGAACGACTTAGACAAGCTAATTTTAAAATACAGTTGGACATGTGATAACACCAGACGGAGTAGTGCCTAACCCAAACAAAATTTTAACTGTTCAAAAATTTTTAATCCCGAAAACGAAGAAAGAAACCACGAGCTTCCTAGGACTTTCAGAATACTACCGAAAATTTTTGCCAGACTATGGGCAGTAAAATACTTTAGACATTGCTTATACGGGCGAAAATTTAAAATCTACACAGACCACAGACCTTTAGCATGGCTCTCTAATCTTAAAGTCTGTTGTGCTTTCTTTTGAAAAGCTTTATCTTATATTATATTAGTTAGGTTTGGGATATTTTTAAACCCTGCACAGGGAAACTCCCAGAATTAATATATTTTAGTGTAAGCGTTACTTGAAAGTCACACAAAGATTTGGTTCTCATGGAAGTTCAGTCGTTGACTTATCATTTATGGTATGGGTGGATGCATGAATTAAATTTCTAACACCTAACACGCAGCTGTGCACACGAGTGTGCGTTAGAGAACTTTAGCCTCTCTTAGAGGGGAGAGATATTTTGCGGGAGCGGCTGTATAGAAATAAAGGACTTGAATACCGAGCACCCTCGGCGAAGTGGTTTCTTTCTTCTCGTTTCTTTCTCCTACCTTTACCAAACATATCGACACTTTGTCAAAGAGAGCCACAGCCAACCAAACACGAGACATCAGGACGCTACCCACGCCACCGCTGAGAGATTGAAAATGCCGCATCGAGATTAAGATGCCACGGGTACGTGCTAGATTAGAATCTGAAAAGGATTTGACGTCTCGGGAAAAATATCCCCGTGTAAATTTATATATATATATATGTAGCTTTATTCCTAGTAAGAATTAAAGTTTAAATACGTTTTAATTAATTTCAATGAAACCTAATAATATGAGACTCCTTTTATAAGTTTGTTTTTGTAAAAAGAAAGTTGACTTTTTCACATTTAAAGTTGGTCTGCTTAGTTTACATTAACTATTAAATTTTTGTTTGCTTGTTTTTAGTGTCTAAAAGGAAAACATGAAACAGTTGTTGTTCAAACCGAAAATTCTAATTTTCTAAATTCTAAAATTCCATAAAATCCTTCAATTATCGATTTTAAAATATCATTGCTAATAATATTTTCGGTAGCTTAGGATTTTCGGGTTGGTAAAATTGTAAACACTAAATATTAAATAAGGTTAATACGTCATTTCTTTGTGTGAACTTAACAATATTTTAATTTATGATAGCTGAAATATGTGTTTGTGCTTGTCTTAGTGTCTTAAATAAGTTGAAAAATAAATAAGCAAATGGCCGAATTCTTACTTAACATTAGGGGACTTTCTAAGAAGGTACTACACCCAACGCTATTTGAGGATGTTGGCCTACTAAAACAATATGTTTCTAGCTACTTGATAATGAATAATTTTTCCTGGCATGGGGAAGGTAATTCGAGCATAGAAAACTAAAATCAATATAAATTGTAGGTTATTTTGCAAAAAGAAAAGCCGGTGACCGGTTTCACGGTTCTTGCAGATCATCAGACGGACGCATCTCTTTTTGCAAAACAACTTACTAAGTTCTGGGATTATAAACAAATCAAGGTGCATCTATAATACAAACAGTTTCTCATGCGCCCTCCATACTCGAATGTAAGCAACTAACCATCGGTAACTTTTGCAAGTCCTAACATGATCAGCATAGATGGAGTTGCCAGACAAAATTTTTAAAAACGTAATTAAAAGACAAGATGAAAAATAAATAAACAAATGGCTGAATTCCTACTTAATATTGGTGGACCTTCTAAGAAGGTACTACGCCCAATGTTAATTGAGGATGTTGGCCTACTGAAACTAATACGTTTCTAGCTACTTCATAATGAATAATTATGCCTGGCATGGGGAAGGTAATTCGAGCATAAAAAACGAAAATCAATATAAATTGTTGGTTATTTTGCAAAAAGAAAAGCCCGTGATGGGTTTCACTGTTCATTGCAGATCATCAGACAAACGCATCTCTTTTTGCAAAACAACCAAATTCTGGGATTATACACAAATCAAGGTGTATTTATAATACAAACAGTTTCTCATTCGCCATCTTGTATTGATTTTCGTTTTCTATGCCCGAATTATTTTTCCCAGGCCAGACAAAATTATTCATTATCAACTAGCTAGAAACTTATTAGTTTCAGTAGACCAACATCCACAATTAGCATTGGGTGTAGTACTTTCTTAAAAGGTCCGCCAATGTTAAGTAGGAGTTCGGCCATTTCCTTATTTATTTTCCATCTTGTCTTTTGACTAAATTTTTAAAAATTTTGTCTGGCAACTTTATCTATGCTGATCATGTTGGGACTTGTAAAAGTTACCGATGGTTAGTTGCTGACATTCGAGTATAGAGGGCACATGGGAAACTGTTCGTATTATAAATACACCTTGATTTGTGTATAATCTCAGAACTTAGTTGGTTGTTTTGCAAAAAGAAATGCGTCCGTCTGATGATCTGCAAGAACAGTGAAACCGGTCATGGGCTTTTTTTTGCAGAACAACCAACAAATTATACTGATTTCCGTTTTCTATGCTCGAATTACTTTACCCATGCCAGGCAAAATCATTCATTATTAAATAAATTATTTTTTAAAAAAATATATCAAATAATTTGTGTAGTAACAAATCTATTCCGCTATATGAATAAGTTTAGTAGTGTCAAAACACTTGAAAATCTTATTTTGGATTAACTGACTAATATCTTAGGTAAGTGTAATTATTATGTGATTATTGTTTATCACGGTTAAAATGCTGTATGCCTTAAATTTCTATCTATCTTCTTTGAAAAAGCATTCAATGAAAAAGACAATATAACCTAAATCTATGTAAACATGATTTATCTACCCTTTTGTTAAGTAATTTGTTCCACCCTTTTGTTTTAACACCCTACTCTAATCTTTCTATTTAAAATATCTTTTGCGTTCGATCACTATAACTTAAAACATTACATCTCTTAAGCTTAGTAAAATTTTCAAATCGCGTATTTATAAAGCTTCTGTTAATTACGAAATGTTTTTTAATTAAATTTCATAACTTATTTACAAATATCAATGCATCTTGGGGGTACATAACCTTATATAAAATTTACTTTTTCTTTTAATTTTATTCTCAGGTTGTTGATTAAATTAATTATATTATTCTGTTTAGGCAGACATATTTTCAATTTTTATTGAACGACTTGGTAAAAACTTATTGTTTTTTAGTAGATACTTTTTTTCTGTGTATATGTCATTTTTGTATTAAATATTCATACCTAAGAATGCCGTTTGAAAACGGAAAATAACACATTATTTTTGTTCATATTGTTAAATTAACATAACCTTAAAAAATTACTTTATAAACTGAAAATCAAATTATTTGTTAGACACAATTAGCAGCTTTAACGATATTTTATGTAAATTAGACCATCTGAACCTTCATTAACTCAGGGATTAAATAATTTTAACTGCAAATTATATCTTAAGAATTAACGTCAAATTTCTGTCTGGTATCATATCTTTAATTACGTAAATTTGCCTTGTCTTCTTTAGTATCTATGGTGAAAACGTTTTCATGTAATATTATGTAATTGTCGAGCTCTCCTATGGTTTATTTCTACGTAAATTTAGTTTTAACCTTCAACGGATTCTATGGTATGTCTAAATGATTACTAACTCTTTAATATACATATGTTCTAACCCTTGTTATGTCATATATAGTTTTTGATTTTAAAAAATAAACCTCTCATTCGTAGTTATAATTCTTTTAGTGGTCATTACCTGTAAATAAACCCAATTTCTTTTTCATTTTTATCCTCTATTTTGTTATTTTTCCACAACCTAATACAGTCGTGGTTGACGTATTTTCGCCTGAACAACCAAGCGAATTTTTAGGACTTGTGCTAGCTGATATGTCCAGTTCATGCTTTACTCTTTCGGTACCCATAGAATCGCAAACTATGGCAATTATGTCTTTGAAATTATCGTAGGGGTATATTTTAGTTGTTTACGTTATCTTTTGTTTGAATTTCTTATCGCAGTGGATGTGCTCGGTAGAAAGATAATTTGTCTGAGTCTCATTTAGAGCCTAGCTGTTTTTAAGTATCTACGTGATGGTATAGATTTTATCTTATCGATAACATTGCAGGTGGCCCCTTAGACTAATTTGTCTTAATAGGGACATTCTCTACTCTCTACTTCTTCTCTAAGGATGCTAATCTTAAAATCTTATTTTTTCTTAACTGTATCTCCGTTTTTAACCTTAATTTTTTTTTAGTGAACCTGTCTTAGTTCCGAGGCAACCCTACATCACATAGGAGTGGTGTTTTCACTCCAGGCTACTGACTTCACTTTGACTGGTCAAATAATGCTTCGCTAACCGCCGTTTTTTATTCGATATTGCTCAATGCTACCTCTTCTTTTTCTCACTTTCTTTCGGATTGCTATATACTACCAAACCTTTTATCTTCCTCTTTCATCTTTCCTTTATTTTCTACTTTCCCATTTGCTTTTGAAGCCGCTGCATAGTCAGAGGGTTGCTACTTCGCGATATTGGGCCGTGGGTGTGAGGAACCTCCGTCTAGCTGTGTATTGACACTGTCTACCGCTGATGTATGTTATGGCCGTCGACAGTAAACTTGTTATTTGATTTGGTCTGTGTCGATTCTCTTAATCGACACCGGGATGCAGGGATTGCATTTTTCATTCTAGCTGATCCTCCATGCCGTTCGTTTGAACGAGTGCCGCTTCCTGGAATTTCTCCTTTCGGAGGGTGTGAGTAAAAAACCCCATTTTAAGTTCCTACGGGATCATTAGTTCTTCGGGGGGCTCCTTTTTTGTTATTACATTTATAGGAGGGGCGGTGTGCTTTGAGTATAAATCCTCCGAACCAAAATTAGGTTTTACGTTCTTTTTAAAATATTTTATTTTCTCGTACTTTAAAGAGAAAACCACAATTGGTAATCAAAGACAAAAACTTTTTGATTGGGGAAAAAGCATTGGTATGATGTAACACTGCGAATTCTGTATGTTGTACAATTTTTAGCTAGGCAAAATTTAACTCTTCGTGGAGGATCAAATCAGTTGTTTGAACAAGACAACAGAAATTTTTTAAAAGCAATAGAAGCGATATCAAATTTTTATGAAACGCTATATGAACACATTAGTAAGATTTCAATATCCAAAGAATCGTATAAATGCAAGCCTACATATTTAAGCGAAAAGATAAAAAATGAAATTATAGCTTTGCTAGCAAATGGAATTAAAAAGCGGTTAAAGTTACTAGCAGGTGCTAAATTTTACTTAATAATTTTAGACAGCGCACCAGACAAAGGTCATCAGGAACAATTAACAGTCAGTAGGTTTTGTCGATTTGAATTTTCAAACAAAGATTGGAAACTTGTCAGCATTTCTTATGGTTTTGCTGAATATTTAGCTCAATATCCAAAAATCTATTTCATGAGAAACATTTAGAATCCAGTGGCGTAACTACGATTTTTGGGCCCCCCCGCAAAAATTTTAAAGTGGGCTCTCTTTAAAATGTATTACTTTTACTGGCTTATATTTAGCCATATTTTTAAATTATAGTACATGTAGAGAAGGAAGCAGTATAGAATTAAATACATATACTATATTAATCAAGTGCTTTATTAATTATAAAACCAAATTACATAAATTCAAACTTATAAGTTAATTAATATTAAATCTACATATTTATACGCCGCACAAAATTATTTACACCTAAAAATTTGATACAGTAAAAACCTATGAGCTAGCAGACATTCCAAATCAAATTCAAAATTTTGTTTTTCTTGCATGTTTTGCTGCAAACGCGTTTATTGTATCCTCTATATTCATATTTTTGGCAGTGTCATGTTCTACTGCTAAGAGGGATAAATCGTCTAATCTATCTTGTGAAGTGCGGTTCCTAAGATAATTTTAATAATTTTAATTTTGAGAAAGATCTCTCCGCACTTGCAACGCTAACGGGTAAAGTTAGGTATAACATTAAGGCTGTTATGGTGTTTGGAAAACTGCTAGAACCTGTAGATTTGGAAAGTACTAGATATTCTAAAAATTGTAAGATACCGTTAACATTTTTAATTCATCACAAATAAGTCTATTATTTTTGAGTGTAGTAAGTTCTATACCTATAGCATCATTTAAATCTTTGTAGTAAAATTTTGCAATTGTTTTGCCTTAGATAAAATATCGTCTGCAGTTAAATTCAAAAATACATTAGGTTCTAAGAAATTAAACTTTTCGTTTACATGAAAAAGCGATTTAAAACGATTCGACAGCTGTGAAATTATAATATCCATTACGCGATAAAATACATTTATTTTAAATTTAAATTCTTCATCATTAAATCGATAATCATTGGATAATTCATCGTAATGCTTTTTATTTTTGGTTGCCTTTTTTATAAATTCCGGTTTAATATTCCATTGCCCTGCAACTTTCGCTGCTTCCTCCTTGATGTTGGAATAGTTATTTCTTGTTTCCTTGAAAATTTTAAAGTTTTTGAAATAAGAGAGTTATCTGATTAATATTCGCCTTTTCACTCTGAGCAGTTTGTGAGAGCTTGTTAAGCTCTTCTAGAATTTGACTTAAAAACACTTAAAAAATAAAATTAAAATTATCCATGCTAGTTAATATTTGCTTTGCGTCATTTCGTTCATCTGTTTTTTGATATCATAATAATTTTATTAAGAGACATTACTATATCTTTATACCGAATTCTTATGGCAGCTAAAGATTTTACTCGATCCGCCCAACGTGTCGGATTTAAGCGTTTCAATTGTGTGAAATTTTCTTTAAAACAGAAAGCCAATTCCATCTTACTATACTATTAGCAAAAATGTATATATGTTTTCTAAAAGTAGAAAAACGATTCTATTTCTTTTATACCTTTAACGGCATCATTTATGACTAGATTTAAGTTATGGGCACTACAGTGCATATATAAGGCTGCAGGCTCTATGTTTAAAATTCTCTTTGCACGCCAGAATACGTACCGCTCATAACGTTAGCTCCATCGTAGCCCTGCCCTCTACATTTATTTATATCTAATTGCATGTTGGTTAAATTGCTTAATATAGTATTACATAGTCCTTCAGCAGATTGGGACTCTACTTTTGTAAAACCCACAAAAGTTTCACAAATATCTATTTTGGTTACCTCTCCCAAGCTGTCTTTTTAAAATCAATATATCTTACAATTTTACTTAATTGATCAATCTTAGTTATATCCTGTGTAGTGTCTATTATGATTGAGAAAAAGGAGCGGATCTAATTTTATTTAATAAAATATTTTTAAGTGTGCGCTTAAAGTATTAATAATATCGTTTTGAATTTTGGGGAAAGATATTTAATTGAACCTTTGGGTCGTTCAAGCACTTTTGTAATATAGGATCATAGTTACTAATTAAATGAACTAAACTTAAGAAATTACCGTTGTAACTGTCTTTTGAATCAGAAAAACTTTCTCTATGTCCTCGAAATGACAGCATGCGCTGGGATAGTGTTAAAGTAACATTGAAAAGTCTGTGTAAAACATTTTTCCAAAATTCAGTTTCTTGTTTTAATAGTAGAGTATCTTTCTTATCTATGGTATAATTTTTTTCCACATATCGTAAATAAAACAACAAGTTAAATGAGATTGAGCAAGCAAATGCTCTTTAATTTTTTTTGATAAACCCTGCCAATCATTAATTCCGGTCGTCCAACTTGACCTTACTGAAGCAAACAGCCAACATGGTTGACAATAAACACAATTTTTAATTTAGAATAACACAACCACCCATTTGAATTGTGTGGTAAGTTTAACGTATTGCTTTTATTTTCGCTTGCAGTTATTAAGTAATAATAGTGAACTGAAAACTTCTATTTTATTATCTTTAGGAAACGCACCATCTGGTCTACACAATCCGTAATTAATTATTTCTTTTCTTAAATTGTCATGTTGTAAAACATTGATTTTTAAAAATGTGCAAAATCGGTTGGATATTCTTTCGTCAGATCCATAGATAGTTCATTAAGTGAAAAGTACTACTCACATTTACCTCTGTAATTGTAGTGGTATCTAGTTCCAAATTTCTATCGCGGCCGTCATTATGTGATGTACTTGCGCCCTGGGTGAGAGTTTTAAAATTGTTGACGACTGCTGTTCGTCTGTAGCGGAACTAGTAGATGCTACTGTCGAAAGCCCAATTTCTTTCATAGATTGTTCTTGTTTTTCGGACTCTTTAGAAGTAAAAAGGAACTTATTTTTGGAATCTTGCTCTTTGATTCTTCCAATAGTTTCCTTTTCGTTTTTGCAGCGCCGCTTGTAGTGCTCATTGTATATTATTTCCTGCAATTTTGAATGAAATTAATTATAATGTAATTAGATAAGTAATAATTATTTAAAAGCCTTTTGAAATTACAAATAACACATACATACTTTGCTTTAAATGCTTTAATTAACAAAATATAAATGATTTTTATTGAATGCTTAAAGATTTATTTATATGTATTTCTCAGCGCGACTTCAACTATGATCAAATCAATAGTAGTTTAATAAAAATAGATATAAATACTTACGTTTAAATATGAAAGACCTCCTGTAATACGAACACAACACTATTGAGTAAAACGTACTGGAATGCTTTTTACTTCCTTTCCGTTATATATAATGCAGCTAATGCAAATACGTTGCAACCAGCTGACTAGAAACCACAAAATGAATTTCTTTCTAGTATTATATTTCTAGAAAGCGAAGGTTACTAAGCTACCTGCCATCCTGTGAATCTGTACTGTACAGACAATAGCCCTTTTATTCCTATTTAAAATCCCACAAACCAAACTAACCCTGCTATACGTCGTTTAATAATGCTTTACCACTTTATACAACTTATCACTTAAGAATAATATAGACATCTTTGTTATTAAAGTTTACAGTCTCTTTCATCTGTTTATTAACCCTTACAAAATAGGACAGAACGGATAGAAAGAAGAAAGGATGCAGGCTGCAGGTGGTGTTCAGTATTTATCTTAATTATTATTTCTTGTATTTCAGCAGTTCCTAGTAGTGACATCAAGAAAACGTTCGTTAACCTAAGGTTTCTGAATTATCTGCAATATTTTCTTGACCGTTTCTTACCTGCCAAATACGTTGAAGATGAATAAGTTGAGTTTATTATCGTTTGGGCCTTCTTGCACTTGGGGCCCCCCCGCATAGCGGGGGCTGGCAGGGGTGTAGTTACGCCACTGTTAGAATCCCTAAATTTAGATCTAAGAAGTATTCGTGGTTAGGCATATGGCATGAGCCAAACACGATAGAAGAAGCACAATGGACTACAAAAACATTTTTTAAATTCTAACCCTAGAGTGTTTTTTGTTCCATGCTCATCTCACGGTTTGAATTTGGTCGTAAATAATGCAGCTAATATAAATTTTGAATTTGTTAATTTTTTTGGTGTCGTTCAGAAACTTTAGGTATTTCAAGGGAGAAAACGAAACGATGACAGCTTCGAGGAATTTGTTCGGGAATAAAAATTGCTGATATTCTTGAAATAAAAGCCGCATTTTGTTTACCGGAAACTGTTATTAGACGTCGAAAGAAAAATGTCCATTTCGATTATCAATATGAGGATGATGTGGAAAATTACCCCAAAAATGAATTTTAAATGGAATTTTTACTTGATTATTTTGGATATGACAATTAACTCACTGCAAGAACGACTTGCACTACTGAATGAGCATTTTAATTACTTTGAATTTTTATACCGCATACCGGATTTAAAAAAAATTATGAATCAGATTTGAGGAATCGTTCTCTAGGCTTAGAAGTATACTAAAATGGGGTAAAATTAACTCTAACGGTCTGATTTCGTTGTTCGACATTCAAGTGCGTGGTATGCCAGTGCTGCCACACCCCAAATCAACTTATAAATATGCACGCAACGGATGTTTTGTATTGCGGAAGCAGCGCTTGAGGTTTGATGCGTTCGCCATTGCAATTTTGTTTATTGGCGTATTTTCGGTGAAATTGTTGTTTGTTAGAAACTTTCACCCTCTTACGAGTTTTTTGAAGTTTGAGGTATACTGTATTTAGACTACCTTATACAGTGTAAGTTCTTTAAAAATATTTTAACGTGTTTTTTTTTAAAGATTTGTAAAAAATTGTAACTTTGTGTGGTAAAGTCACAGTATTTTGAATGAATCGGTAGAGATTTGACTCTCCTACTATTCTTTTGGTGTTTTCAGGGATATGTCACGAGTATATAAAAAGAAAATTAGATCGGTCGGCAAGAAAAATTATGATGAAAGATTTATGGCAAAAGCGGTGGGGACGGTAAGAAAATGAGAATTAGAAGCCCGTGATGCTGCCGAAAAGTGTGCAGTGCCATATACAACTTAATATAAACGGGTACATGGAAAGCGCCCTTTAAAATACAAAAAACAACCGGTTCTACCCGCTACTTAGGAGAAATTACTAGCGGATGGGTTAATAATATGTGCCAACTGCGGGTTTCCCTTAAAGTCAACGGACATCGGGCAGATTGTTCAGCAATATGTAAACAATCTCGGCCGCAGAGAACAACGATTTAACAAAAATATGCCAGGTTTAGACTGGTTTAGAGCTTTTATGATGAGATACCCTGATTTGATCATAAAACTGGCTAAAAACACTAAAAGGATTAGAGTAGTAGTCGACTATGAGATGATAGAAAAGTATTTTTGCGAGCTTATAGCAACATTAAAGGATGTCTCTCCATGTAACGTCATCAACTATGATGCAAGCAATTTTGTTGATGACCCTGGCTCAGCTAGGGTGGTTGTAAAATGCGGAATTAAGCATGCTCATGCCTAAGACAAGCACAGGCGTGATGTTCGCAATAACTGAAAGTGGAACTTTTGCCATCATATGTAGTATACAAAACTAAGCATCTTACCCCGGATGATCAGAGGGAGGCTACCCAGGAAGCAAATACAACAGAGTTGTCAATGGATAGTGTTATTGTACAATGTTTGAAGACTGGTTTAGAAATATTGTCATTTTACACACAAAGAATTTACTCGTGCCTAAGGTGTTAATAGGGAATAATTTAAGTAGCCATCTGACTCTAGTCGTTATTTAAGAATGTGAAGCTAACCAAATTAGATTTGTACTTTTACTCGACCCACGTTTTTACAATCACTCGATGTGGCATATTTTCGCCTGTTATAATGCAGCATAGCACAGTGTTTTGGAGAAATGGAAACAAAAAGCCATAAGGTCTTTCCCAAGACCGCCGTTCCAAGGCTTTTAAACGAGTCGATCGAGAAAGCGGGAACAAATTTGGAAAAAATTGTTTCCTGATTTAAAGCATGTGCCATAATTCCCTACAACCCAAATCTTGTCTTTAAAAAATGCCTAAAAATGTGACACCGGAGGAAGACTCTGTAGCTTGGTCCGATGCTTTTATCAGACATTTAGAATCCTACAGGACAGAGCCAAAGGGCGCCAACCCAAAAGTGGGAAAAAATGAACGTTCCTGCGGGAAAAAGCATTTTAGTAAAAGATTTAATAACCACATTGAGGACGAAAACCTAGAAAATGATGATCCTCTTGAAGATCCACTAGGAGGATGAAAAACAAAATACTGATGAAGAGGTGGCTGAAAGTGACGTACCGTCCTTTAATCAAGTGGACCAAAATTGGGAATAAGCGATTACGTGATTGTGAAATTTGTTACAAATAAACGTGATCGAAAATTTATTGGTAAAATAGATAATGTGGGCGAGAAAAACGTGTTTGTCATAAATGCGTTAAGGAAACAACCCGGTAAAAAACACATGTTATGGGTACCTTGTTTTGCTGATGTAACAACTGTTACTAGAAGACAAATTTTAAAGAAGTTAACTTTAAACGGTGTCAATCGCGGAAGGTATTGTCGAAGACTTTTCTTCAGAGTCCTCTACCTGCATATTGGCGTTATTTTTTATGTGAACTTATTTTAAGTGTAACATTTTGTTTTTTATATTATGAAGTTTATTACTTTTACTGAATTCTAATCTAGATTGTTTCATTAAATCGCTTGTTTTATAAATAATAAATAGTTTAAAACACAAAAATGTTTCTTATGAATTTCATTAGGAGTTTGATACGCTACTATAGAGATTGTGTACTTCAACAAGTTATTCAAACCAGCTACATTGCGAATTTAAAAGTTTGTTAAAATTGATTGTAGTACGTATCTTGTTTAATAAAAGACCGTATTAATTTACTTTGTATTGGTTTACTTACGTTACGTGATTGCATTCAGCTGTTCGAAATATTGATTGGCTTTATCAATTGATTGAGACTTGCTAAGAATTCTACACACACATGTTTTGATAACGTGTTGAATTAGACTTTGCTTGTGATGAAAATACGTTCTCAATTCTTTTGCTAAAGCTATATGTTTCTACAAAAGCAAATTCCTTGTTCGGGATGATCTTACTATAGATGTTTTCTGTCGGATTTGCACATGGTGAAGTTGACGCTGTGAGTGTGTTTGGAGCGATAATCTACTCGTGTGGCAAGCTAATTTACAGTTTACAAATTGTAAATTTACTTGTGCATTCCTTAATTCGTTCATATTTGCTCTTCGACTTCTTCCGTGGGCGTAATGCTTTAGATACCGTAAGGATGTTTCACCACCGTATAGATGGTTGATATTCACTGGGTCCAGCTGTCTGTGCTATCGATACGTGCAGCAAAGCCACCTTATAAGTCCATCTGGTGAGTCCTGCCCATGTTACTGCTTTTATTTTAACCTTGTAGTCTACGCGACAGGCTTTTGCCTATTTATAGTTACTGCAGGGAGAATTTATTTATCTTATTACCTCATAAATTCAGGGGTAAATATAATTAATCCTACTCCAAGAGAATCGTCTTATTGTACGACACCACGAAACGAGCAGCCTGTATAGGATTGGTCTACAAATTTGCGTGTGTGGTTTCTATATTTGAATAAATTTTACACCGTTCAGTCTAGTGATACTTGCCAAGTTTGCGGTTATCTTCTTGGTTCAGCTTACCATTAGTACTGGTAAAATATTGCCTATTATATATGTATAAATATATATATATATATATATATATATATATATATATGTATAAATATATATATATATATATATATATATATATATATGGTCTCGGTTAGGAAGCCATAATTTCTGCGAGTTTACTTAGAATGAAGCTCATCGCCTGGGTTGCAGCAATACTGCCAGCTTTTTGCTATTATAATAAAAGAAACTCCGCTTCTTCAATGAAGTTTGCCACGGCTGCTCAGCTGCTGTCTAGAAACTACTACCCTACTGTCTTATACAAGAAAACTCGACTACAAAATGCACCTGGTTTTATTCAAACGCAAATTTTTTACAGAATCCTTTTTAATCATTGTTTCATATATTCTCAACATTACATACATCCTTGAGTTGACATACTACATTGTATTTTTAATATTTCATGAAAAACTTTAACCAACAATAAACAGCATAAAGTAGCCGGGGTTAACCCTGCCCTTACGTTAAACCTTGGTTTAATACGAACTCACATAAAACCTGTAAATATTAGTGCTAATTTTCGCACTGTAAATATCAAAACGTCTTCTTTACTTTTCACATTAACCAATGTTATAAAATTATTGTATAAATATAAATCTCTATATCAAATTATTTTCAAAGAATCAATAATAAAATGTTCGTTAGACAACGCCTTAGTTTATAAAGTTCATAAATTTACCCATAAGGCACCACATCGTCATAATACATTAAATAACCACATAAAAGTTTCACAAAATCCTCAAATAAGCACACAGAAAAGAATCAAAGTTTCCAAAATCAGTTACCTGGAAAGCATCACCGCTCCTGGATTTGCAATCCTACCATTGATGACTGCTGTCCCTTACAAAGACAGCTTGTTCCTGCACTTCTCCAAGCTGTAGATCATCATCCGTGGAAGTAATCAGCCACTTAAATTTCTCCGGCTACCAATGGATAATACATCCACCTTCCATGTTTTCCCTATTGCTCCATTTACCATATGTACACCATCAACTCCATCCATCTAATCTCTACACCATGTATGTGCGTCTCTGGCACCCACAATCAAAATACAGCACAGACTGTACTTACATTTCTAAATTAACGTGTTGCATTTTCAAATTGTTTCATACAATTTTTAGACTGCCCGTGACGATTACACTAACTTGTGCAATTAACTTTACATATTAAACCCACTTGTAATTTACTTTGTTCACTACTAATTGAAGATGCTTCAATGGTCAGGAAGTAAAAGAGAAGAGAGCCTATCACTGCTTAGAAGTGTTTATAGACCAAATCGCCCCTGTCTCGTAGTCACTTCTCACAACACACCATCCCAAAACAACTTGCCTTCCTAGTAAAACTTTTCAACGGTTAACACACTTCCAACAACTTTCACACAAACAAACTTCTAACTGCCACCGATTCTGAAAATATCACCGTTAACCTTCACTAATTCGACGTATTTTAAGCCTTCGTGCACAACCGTCTTTTAAATCTGAGAATTTCGAACGATATCAACAAACATTTCTAATGAAAATCCACTCTAACCTTCCAACCGATATTTTTGTTCCTTGAATTTTCGTTTCAACGGCCAATCCTTCAGTATCTAAAGCACGTCTTCCAAATACGTGTATTCAAGCCATCTCACCCTATCCTATATATAAAAATTCTCCATTTCTTACAATATACCTTTATATCTTACCATGAGTTCTCCCCATCTCAGTCCAACCTGAACTCTTATCTTCTCTCTCTTTTTACCTCCAGTTTGCACGTTCTATTCTACCCTAACAATCTAACACTATCATTTGTTCCTCTTTTATATACTAAGTCTAACAATGTTACTCTGTCTATCACATGCAAGCTACGTTGGTCCTTGAAGATCATCCACTCTTAAATATTATAAACCCTATATTCATCCTCTTCCCATAAATGCGCAATCTATTAATCTTTCTTTGTCTTAGCAACTAGTCTGTAGCCTTTTACAATACTTCTCATTCCACATTCAAACTGACGTCTTATGCAAACATGCTGCATCTCACTCTTGCTTATACCCTCTAATTTGTCTTTGTCCCACAGGTTGTTTCAAAGCCATACGAACTCAACATATGATATCTTTTATCCCTTGCTAACGCCAGCAAAACACAGTCTTTCCCTATACTCTATCGATCCGTTTTAGTTCAACCTTCAACTGCATTCATAGAATATATCTGTTTTCGAACGTTGTTTATCACGCTATTAAACTTTAGTTAGAAATCCTTGGCAACTATATATTTTTTCCCTGTATATTGATACCTGGAATGCTTTCAACTTATACGTTAGAAACCATAGCGTTTGCTATAGCAAAACTTATGATAAATTATACACTAGGATTTTTACACATGCTAAGATTTGATTAATTAATATTTCAACTTAATTGATTATAACTTTACTGTTATCAATTTTTGCGTTTAATAAATTGAAATGCTTTTTAACTAATGTACCTACATTCTGCCTAGTATTTACAGATCTTTGTCAATATCTACACTCGCTAAATGAAGCAACCTTAACGCTACCATTTACTATAAATTATTAATTCTTATGTTAAAGTTTTGGAAAAGCGTCTTAATTATTTGAATACTTTTATTTACACGCGGTAACCTGCCATCATTTACCAACTGACTGCTCTAATCATTTTAACCCCTAAAATATATATATATATATATATATATTTCTGTGTAATTTGTATGTTAATTTTGATTAGAGAAGCTATTTGATAAGTTATTGCAAGTTTCTAAATGTAAATACAAATCAATTAAACTTTAAAATGCTTTCCTAATCTCTAGCGTAGAACTAAAGATTCTAATGAAAAATTTCATGCAAGGCAATAGTTAATTTGTATAATTTTTTGCGTGTGTAAATATTTAAAAAAAAATCTTTAAGGATGTTTAGATGCAAAGTAACAAAAACCTTTCTATCCAATTGCAGATGTAAATATGTGTTAAACGTTCAATGGAAACGCAAGTATCTTAAATTATAGCAAATTGTATGTATAGTAGTCAAAAACTTTTTAGATTCCTTCAGCGTAAAAATCAATACTTTTGAGATCATAATCAAGGAAGTTGAAATATTAATTTTCATGAAGTAACAGGTGTAATAAATGTAAATATCATTAGCGGGCATATTTAATCATAGTTTAAAAAGAAGAATTAGTATAACGTAAGCATTTGTATAACTTTCAAAAGCTTAATTAGCAGTTACAATGTTTGTTAAACGGAGGAGATATTTTTCTAGTAATATTTATAAAGGTGAAAATGTTTCGAGATAAACAAGCTCGACGGTTACCGATTCTAGTAAATGCGAATAAAGAAGAATAGATAAATAACGCGTTCTTAGTATTTGTTTACAAGTTTGAAATGATTTCTGAAAGCGTCGTCTTAATTGGTAGGCAAGTTCAACGGTCGCTCTTGCATATAACGTGCACAAAACAACATGTCGCTTCTATGAAAAGTATTTGAGAGTTAAACAGGCAAGGAACGACATAAAATAAGAAAAGATTGTTTATAGCATATATTAGAATGGGAGAAAGATAGCAAGTGTTAGGTGTTCGTTTGACTTGGAAAGAAAACTGTAAGACAAAGAAGGATGAATAGATTGCGTATTTATAAAAGAGGGATGAACGTAGTTTGTAAAGAATTTAGAGTAGTCGATTTCATCGACAGATGAAACAAGTATATGAGGAACAGAGAGGGATTATTGGATGTCATATATAGAAGGGGGACAGGCGATAGTTTTAAGATTGTTGAAAAATGGTAAATGTTATTTTGGGGTTTAACCAAACGTGCAAATATGGTGTAAAAAGGATAGAGGATCTAGAACACACGGTAGACTGGGATAGAGCTAACTTGTGGTAGGAATAGGAAATATGAAGTGAGTACGAACTAAGTAAGAGAAAATTTTCGTATGTAGGTGAGAGCGAGACAACTTTAATACGTGTATTGTAAGGAGCGTGTGTTAACCAAGGAACTTATTTCAGTAAAGGCTAGGGTTCGACGAAATAAAAATTTGTTGCAAAGCTAAAGTGTATTTTCGTGGTAAATTGTTGTTTGTATTGTTAAAATTTCTGAGATTTCGGCGACGGTTGATGCTTGGTTACGAAATTTACAAGGAATTGTTGAAGGTTAACTCGTGTGTTATTGGAATTTAGTGGCATTTAAAATTTTGTTTCTGGAAGGGCCTTAACTGTTTAAAAAATTACCAAGGACACTAGTTTGTTTGTATCGATGTATTTACGGGAAATTTCAAGTGAGCACATATTAAAACCAGAGGTAACATCATGGATGGTTAAGCCCTGTTACTTTAAATTGTCTATTAAAGGATAAAATGTGATTTCGAAAATAATTTGAAAGGAAAATGTAGTATTTCTAAACGTTATTGTAAATAATTTTTCGGATGAGAGAAATAACAATCGACAAAGATTATTGGTGTGGATTTTTTTTTGTTTGAATAAATCGAGGTGAGGTGCCGTAGTCGAGTTTTCTTTGGTAGAATAGTAAAGTAGTATTTTTCAGATAGCAGCAGAGCAACCGTGGTTAACTTCACTGATGAAGATGAGTTTTTAATGGTAACAAAAGGCTGGCAGTAGTTTGGCGTTCTTAAAGGTAGGTCATCTTCAGTCCAATTGTGGGGCTTAGATTCTGTAAACCTTGCAACATTATAGCAGCCCAATGGTGAGGCGAGTTATCGGGTGAACTTCAGAACAAAATGTCGTCCCAACAGTGGGACTCGAATTAGTTACATGAGGAGCAGCCCGGTAAACTACAGAGTATTATGGCGACCCGAACGTAAAGCGCTGAATTCAAATAAATTAAATTTTGTTTCAGGAAACTGACGATTTCGAGATTATGGTTAAGTGTGTTGTAAGTTTTTGTAAATATTATTAATTTTTGTGTGTGTAAGCGTAATGTTGTGAACGTATGTTGAGGAAAGAATGGTTGAGCAGTCAAGGAGTAGAAGTCGAAAGCAGGGACGGTGCTTTGTTTGATAAACCGAAACCGGAAATGGGAGAGGCAGAAAGTAGCAAAATGTATCAGTCGAGGACAGAGTCTGGAGAACAAGGCAACGAAATAATAATGAGAATGCTTGAAAGTATGAATGAAACATCAAGTGGAAATAGGGAAAACTCGAACAGAAAATTTAAGCAATTAGGTGAGAAGACAGAGAAGTCGACCAAAGAATTTACCGATTTTAAAAATAGTTTGGCGGCAAAAATGGGGGAGGTTGAAACAAACAAATATATCGGTGGGGTAGAAATACGCCGAACTCCAACTCGTGGAAGTGTTGTGGTAAAACTTCAGTTAATTAAACACCTGCAGAATTTTAAATGTCAAGTTCCAATAATTTTTATAGATAGCAAATGATTACAAAGAATATTGGGTAAACCGTCGCATGCGTTTGTAGTAAATGCTAATGACCGGTGAGTTAACTTACGTAAGAAGTCCACGTGGTGTAGATAGCAAATAAACAGAAATATCGATTTTCTACCACTCAAGCAAGGTTAGAAAGAGACGTAGAAAACGCATAAGCATGGGACAACGATAGTATAAGAGGAACTTGTAGGACGTCAGTAAATATATGATTGGTCGATACAGTTAGTTGAACGCAAGACATATACAAGCATAGTGTAGCGTAGTTTTCTGAAAATATAATAACGACGTGCTGAAATTCGCGGGATTAAATATCAGTTGAGTGCAAAATTGTAAGAATGTGTTGTTGTTAACAGGGGATTTTGGATAAATGTGTCCAGGAGGTGGCAGCCTAAGGGTATAAATGTTTTTGGACAACGTGGTGAAGACCCTTAATATTTCGATCGTTCCAAAAGACGTATGAAAGTTAACACGAGTTGTAAGTATTATAAAATCATTTAAATTATATTGCATGGTGGTAGCCTTTTAATTAGTATGTGGGTGGTTAGTGTGCCGAGATTAAAATTTTTAATTGAGGTATCACCTATAATTTTTAACCAACTCGTGTCGGGACATTAAGTAACGTAGATCACAGTCAATAATTGTAAAAGACGTATGTTTAAATTGGAATTTGGAATTTGGTTACACCGTGGAGGCGGCGTTAGCAGTTCAACTTTGATGGAGTTCGTCTAGTAACAGCTAGAAACGGCCTGCAGAACAGATAGAAGAAATACATAGATCGTCCACAGAGCAGAGATCTCCTAGAAATTTCCAGGTAACGATTTGAAATGGTGATTCTTATAAACTGTAAATATTGGGTGATGTGTCAGAGTGATTTTCAAAGTAGTGTGGATTATTTACGTATTGAACATGATAGGTGTAAATAACTTTATTTTGGTATTTAACTAGAAATTTGAAGGTGTCTAAAGTTTTTTAACGTTCCATCAGAACGTGAAATTTTTGTGAAGAGTACATGGCTTTGTTTTTTTTTTATTTGTTGTAAGAGTATTTCAAAGTAGAAGGCCATACATTATGCATAATTAGCTGGGTTATCATGAGCTCACCCTACCCCAAAGTTTATTAAGATAAAAAAAACAAAATAAATTATAAAGAGGAATTTTAGAGAAGGTGTTATTCAAGGCCCATTTACTCCGGGTACATTTTATGTGTTTGATGATTTAACAATAAAATACAGGACATTACTACATAAGATTTCCTGAAGTGTAACGTGATCAATGAAATATGGACAATATTAAATTTCATTTGTAAATTGTAATAAATAAAAGATTGTATGTTGATTGTATTTTGTGGTTTTATTGCGAGTGTGTGTGTGTACGATTGAGAATATGAGAGTGAATCTAGATACCCAAAAGGAGGTCCTAATGAGCTAGCCGGAAGCAGGTGCAGAAAATTGGCAATTCAACCGAGGAAGAAAGGAAAACGGGTAAGAAATTTTACTTATTTAATTTTTTGGAAATTTTTCTATTTTCGAATTTGAAAATTTAATAAAATTTTCGAAAATATTTTGTTGGTGAGGATTTTACCCGAGATCCACCACGGCAATGTATATATATATATATATATATATATATATATATATATATATATATATATATATGTATGTATCACATGTCACTGTAATATTAACTGAAAAGAACGAGAAAGATATCGATTGAATTGAACTATTCGAAAATATATATATACGTTTTTTAGTTGCAGTTTAGATAATAACAGTGGTCGCTTTGAAGTTATAGGTTATGTGGTACAAAACGATTTACGAAGTTACTTTTGTAATATATTAATTGCACTAAGAATAATACACGCGTCTCGGGACACAATTATTTTTGGTTGTTTCAAGGTCATGTTTGACGTATAAATGTTAACCTTTGCACTACTCACAAATAATTTCCTCTTTCATAATACTTTTTAACAAATTCTATTATCTAATCCTAATTCTATGCAAAGTTAAAACAAATAAAAATGTAATTCAAAACCTATATGGCGCGGTGCGGTGAGGTTTTGTAATTATAATATTTATGCGAAAAGTATATGTTTTATTTTATGTACAGATCTATAAAATATAAGTGGAAGAGCAGTTAGATTCCGCGACCGTTCAAATTAAAAGATACTATTATAGATAGTTTAATTTTAATGGATAATTTAAATATGAGTTTAAACTGAAACATCAAAGTTTACCTCGAAACAACCAAAAATAATTGTGTCCCAAGACGCGTGCGAATAATTTTGCCGCTACCCGTATTAGTTGTTTCAGGTGAGTGATCGTTCTCTAAAATTAGCTTCATGAAACGCCGCGTTAGGGGTACAATGCTTCAAGAACGTTTAATTAACCTGACAATGATATCTATTGAGTCAGAAATACTGGATTCATAAATTGTTCATAGTATGGTCCAAAAGTTTTTTGAAATTAAAGCTTAGCGTGTAAAACTTTTATAAATCGTGTTCCTTACTACGATAAATAATTCTTAGTTTTCTTTATGTTAATGTCTAATTCATTATTATTTAACCTTTAATTTGTAGAAATTGTTATGCGAGCGATATCGTACATTTTGAACACAGGCGGCCGGCACTATCCTGATACGGTCCTGAATACAACAATATGTATTGTTCAACTCAGACCATGAATATCTAAATTCAAGGTGTCGGTCGTATTTTGATTTATTTATAGACATTATTCTACCGCTAAATTGCAACCGGGCAGTAAAAATTAATATTTTTGTGTATTATTTTCAGAAACTATTTTACGAACTTTCCCACTCAACCTTTGGTTTCATTGATAGGGTTATACGAAAAAATTTCTACTTCAATATTAAAATTTGCTGTGAAGGATTTGTTCCGTTTTAATCTCAAGTTTGGGATTATTTCTATATCCTCCTAAAATAAATGAAATGAATTTATTTTAAAAAATATAAAAACTACAAGTTTATAGTTCTCCATTTTGAAACGAATCAGAACGTGAAATGACCAGGAGATGTTCACCGTAGTCCAATCCATGACGTCACAAAAGATCATTCTACTACAGAAGCTGGACCCGACGTTCTCAGCGTCGGTTTATGCCTTATAACTTGTAACATTATTTTGTAATGTTAACTAATAAACAGATCAATTAATTAATTAAAATTCATTAACCTGCATAACTTATAGACAAAAATTCCAATAATAAATTATTTTCATATTTTAGTTAGCATCCCTCATAAAAGACCAGGTTTACAAATAGCTTAAGGCTAAAACTATTAGAAATTCCAGCGGCAGGTCATCATAATTTAAAGCTCTACCCTTGTAAATCAAATACAATAAACCTCTTAAAGCTTAGGTCGGTTACAGATTGCCGAATCTGATAAAATTAAAATGGAATAATACCTTTAACGTAAATAAAGAAAAGCAATTTTCTGTTGAAAAACTTAATCTTCTTAATATTATCGTTGATTGACAGCGGGTTATAGAAAACGAAACATTATAAATAGCGAAAACTATTTCCAATTTGATTTGTTCAAAGATTGCAAGTAATTTTAAGTAGTCTGGAGACATCCATTGTATTTAAAATCCATTTCGGGTCAAGTGGGTTAACCGGTCTTTTGTTAATGGCAGACTACTGTCGTCAACGGCTATGAGTAGTGGGGTAAGGCCGGTCCTAATTCAAAACGTGTTCACACGTATTTTCCATATGTAAAATACACGTACACCGTTTTGAATTAGGATCGGCCTTATATACTTTTAATGTAAAATAGTTGTGAAAACATTGCAATGTAAAATAGTTGTGAAAACATGAATTCTTATATACTTTCAAATGTAAAATACTTGTGGGCACGTTTTGAATTAGGATCGGCTTTAAATTACTTTCAATGAAACATACTTCAAAACACACGTATGTTGAAAAATGTAAGTGCAGAGAAAAAAGTGTGTAGCTGTTTTGAATTCGGTTTTCTAGCGAGAAGTTACACGTGCACCGTTTTGAATTCAGACCGGCCTTATATACTTTTAATGTAAAATACTTGTGAGCATGTTTTGAAGTCAGACCGGCTTTATATTACTTTCAATGGAACATACATACTTCAAAACACACGTATGTTGAAAAATGTAAGTGCAGAGAAAATGTGTGTAGATGTTTTGAATTTGATTTTCTATCGAGAAGTTATAAAGTATGCCAGATGCAAAATATTGCATTCAAGTCAATTGTGTTTAATTAAAGTGGATTCTGATTTGTTTTTATTTATGTTTAGAGGCTGCAAATACACATGGGCCGGTTTCAATTCAAAATGTGTTCACTCTTGTGATAGGTTGAAAAGTGGGTTGGCAAAGTACGCAGATGGTGGTAATCTGCTATATAAGGAGATTGCTCCTAATATTAATTTAATTAGTCGAAGTTTACTGCATATATTTACTTACAAACATGTATATAATTGATATTCAGGGATTTAAATACAAGAAAAACGAGTTTGTGTGCAAAGAAATTACGGTTTTGGACTTGTTGGAAGATGTTGTTTGACATCAAATTTTTAAACTGCCAATGCAGTCTAGTTGTTTGAGCCAAGATCATATAAAACATAACGACTGGGTGACAAGGAATATTCATGGTCTTTCTTGGGATGAATCTTCAACGGCTGGAATGGTGTCATCATATATAGCGCTTTATTTGAAGCAAATTATCCGACCCGGTGAAGAAGTATTTGTGAAGGGTCTAGAAAAGAAGAAATTGAAGGAAACCTATCTAATGCAAAACGTTGTAACTGATATGCTTGCACTAGGTTGTCCTAAGCTATCGGAGTTAAAAATCAACAACCGTTTAAAATATAACATCCATTGTTGTAGACACAGCAATAATAATCTGCAATGTGCAAAACAAAATACCTTGTTATTAATAGAATAGCCTGATAATAATAAAAAACAATAGAAAGATTGTGTCTGTATTATTTATTTTAATATAATTTTACAATGTTAGCCGAAGCAAATTATCCGACCCGGTGAAGAAGTATGTGTGAAGGGTCTAGAAAAGAAGAAATGCATGGAAACCTATCTATTGCAAAATGTTATAGGCACGGCAATAATAGTCTGCAATGTGCAAAACAAAATACTTTGTTATTAAAAGAATGGTTTGATAATAATAAAAAAATAGAAAAGATTGTGCTTCACTAATTCGACGTATTTTAAGCCTTCGTGCACAACCGTCTTTTAAATCTGAGAATTTCGAACGATATCAACAAACATTTCTAATGAAAACCCACTCTAACCTTCCAACCGATATTTTTGTTCCTTGAATTTTTGTTTCAACGGCCAATCCTTTAGTATCTAAAGCACATCTTCCAAATACGTGTATTCAAGCCATCTCACCCTATCCTATATATAAAAATTCTCCATTTCTTACAATATACCTTTATATCTTACCATGAGTTCTCCCCATCTCAGTCCAACCTGAACTCTTATCTTCTCTCTCTTTTTACCCCCAGTTTGCACGTTCTATTCTACCCTAACAATCTAACACTATCATTTGTTCCTCTTTTATATACTACGTCTAACAATGTTACTCTGTCTATCACATGCAAGCTACGTTGGTCCTTGAAGATGTCATCCATTCTTAAATATTATAAACCCTATATTCATCCTTTTCCCATAAATGCGCAATCTATTAATCTTTCTTTGTCTTAGCAACTAGTCTGTAGCCTTTTACAATACTTCTTATTCCACATTCAAACTGACGTCTTATGCAAACATGCTGCATCTCACTCTTGCTTATACCCTTTAATTTGTCTTTGTCCCACAGGTTGTTTCAAAGCCATACGAACTCAACATATGATATCTTTTATCCCCTGCTAACGCCAGCAAAACACAGTCTTTCCCTATACTCTATCGATCTGTTTTAGTTCAACCTTCAACTGCATTCATAGAATATATCTGTTTTCGAACGTTGTTTATCACGCTATTAAACTTTAGTTAGAAATCCTTGGCAACTATATATTTTTTCCCTTTATATTGATACCTGGAATGCTTTCAACTTATACGTTAGAAACCATAGCATTTCCTATAGCGAAACTTATGATAAATTATACACTAGGATTTTTACACATGCTAAGATTTGATTAATTAATATTTCAACTTAATTGATTATAACTTTACTGTTATCAATTTTTGCGTTTGATAAATTGAAATGCTTTTTAACTAATGTACCTACATTCTACCTAGTATTTACAGATCTTTGTCAATATTTACACTCGCTAAATGAAGCAACCTTAACCCTACCATTTACTATAAATTATTAATTCTTATGTTAAAGTTTTTGAAAAGCGTCTTAATTATTTGAGTACTTTTATTTACACGTGGTAACCTGCCATCATTTACCAACTGACTTCTCTAATCATTTTAACCCCTAAAATACATATATATATATATATATATATATATATATATTTCTGTGTAATTTGTATGTTAATTTTGATTAGAGAAGCTATTTGATAAGTTATTGCAAGTTTCTAAATGTAAATACAAATCAATTAAACTTTAAAATGCTTTCCTAATCTCTAGCGTAGAACTAAAGATTCTAATGAAAAATTTCATGCAAGGCAATAGTTAATTTGTATAATTTTTTGCGTGTGTAAATATTTAAAAAAAAATCTTTAAGGATGTTTAGATGCAAAGTAACAAAAACCTTTCTATCCAATTGCAGATGTAAATATGTGTTAAACGTTCAATGGAAACGCAAGTATCTTAAATTATAGCAAATTGTATGTATAGTAGTCAAAAACTTTTTAGATTCCTTCAGCGTAAAAATCAATACTTTTGAGATCATAATCAAGGAAGTTGAAATATTAATTTTCATGAAGTAACAGGTGTAATAAATGTAAATATCATTAGCGGGCATATTTAATCATAGTTTAAAAAGAAGAATTAGTATAACGTAAGCATTTGTATAACTTTCAAAAGCTTAATTAGCAGTTACAATGTTTGTTAAACGGAGGAGATATTTTTCTAGTAATATTTATAAAAGGTGAAAATGTTTCGAGATAAACAAGCTCGACGGTTACCGATTCTAGTAAATGCGAATAAAAGAAGAATAGATAAATAACGCGTTCTTAGTATTTGTTTACAAGTTTGAAAGGATTTCTGAAAGCGTCGTCTTAATTGGTAGGCAAGTTCAACGGTCGCTCTTGCATATAACGTGCACAAAACAACATGTCGCTTCTATGAAAAGTATTTGAGAGTTAAACAGGCAAGGAACGACATAAAATAAGAAAAGATTGTTTATAGCATATATTAGAATGGGAGAAAGATAGCAAGTGTTAGGTGTTCGTTTGACTTGGAAAGAAAACTGTAAGACAAAGAAGGATGAATAGATTGCGTATTTATAAAGAGGGATGAACGTAGTTTGTAAAGAATTTAGAGTAGTCGATTTCAATTACGTCTTGCATTTAAGGGCCAAGCTTCAGTAGTATTAAGTATAACATCATCTAAACAATTGGGCTAGATAGCTCAATTGGTTAGAGCACTGATCCGGTGAATCAGAGGTTGCAGGTTCAAATCCTGCTGTAGCCGTTCTTTAGTGTTTTCAATTACTAGTTCGATTTGAAATGGTAATTCAACTTTAAATACAAGGTTGGGTTTCATTTCATCTTAATAACTATTAATATATATTAAGCATTCATTTGCATTCCAAATGTGGATTATTCTCTATTAATAATATATATATATATATATATATATATATATATATATATATATAAAATACTCATATTTAGACCAGGGTAGAAAATTAAATAATCACATCAAATAATTTTAATCACCGTGTAGAAGCTTTGGGAAAAGGTACGCGTTATTAAAAAACCGTGAAGCATAAAAATTCATTCGTTTCATTAAAAATAAGGGAGTTAAATTATGTACAAGACGCTTGCTATAAAAAAAAGGAAGCAGTATTAAAAAGCTCTACATGTAATTTAATTATTCCTAGTAAAGAAACAAAGAGAAATTAGGTGCAAAATTTATATTAATTAACTCTATTTTAAGTAACCGGTATTAAACAAAATGTACTGATAATAATTGAATATTTAATTAGGATTCACTAAAAATTAAAGGGTATTATTTTAATTGGAGTTAATTGAACCGTTAGTAACATATAATATCTATAAAAACTTGTAAAAACCCAATAAAATGCAAATCGTAGAAGTGTTATTTAGAAGTATTATGTTTGAACACCTGCGTATTTTTAAAAGGCTCATTCTACGTAAATTTGGCAGATAACAAATGGTTACAGAGAATCTTGGAGAAACCGTAGCTTAATAGTTACGGGAAATGCTAAAGGTGGGTTATTTCACAGTCCACATGGACTGAAATAATCGATAATAAAGAATATCAATTTGCACCAATAAGAACAGGGTAGATCGAGACAGATAATATGCGCAAGACCGAGACACATATAGTAAAAGGCGTGAGTGGAGCAACGTCAGTGGGTTGCGATTGGTTGAAAGTAAAAGGCAAACTTGAGAGGTAAAAATAACATTTCTGTATAAAATTTAATTAGTTATTTCCAGACGTTGCGAGCCGTGTCGAAATTTCTGAGATTTAACTGGTGCGAGTGCAAATTTCGTAAAAATCGCATGCCGGGCTGCGGAATGGGAACCTAGCATGCGAAATTCTGAAGAATTGTCCGTTTTGGGGACAAGACCGACAGACAGGCTAACCTCTATATATACCCAGGTTAATATGAACAAGCTCTCTTAGGTTTTCGACTTGATTGAATGCGTTAAACAGTGCTTTTCAACGAACTTCGTTCGTTTATGAAATCGATTTGTCGTCCGTCTGTCCGTCCGTCCGAGGCCTTTCTAATGGTCGGACATCAATGTGTGATACATCAATCGATTCAGCTCGGTGTCCAGAGCTTAAGTTTTGATGTCAGTTAAAATCGGGCCACGGGGCGCCGTGCCCCGCGATATTCCGTCGGGAAAAAAATTTCAAATAGGTCCAAAATTAATGTGCGATACATATTTGGACTCCCCTAACATAGCTGAGTCGAAATATGGTACCCCCCACAAAATCTGACCACGGATACCCGCCCCCCCCCGGGGAATTAATTTTTATCAAAAATTTCAAATAGGTCCAAAATTAATGTGCGATACATATTTGGACTCTCCCTAACATAGCTGAGTCGAAATATGGTACCCCCACAAAATCTGACCACGGATACCCGACCCCCGGGAATTAATTTTATCAAAATTTCAAATAGGTCCAAAATTAATGTGCGATACATAAATTGTTTTAAAGTAAGTCTACATTTGGAAGTTCGTTGCGACAATGCCTTGCATTTTCAACTTGTTAGTTTTCCGATTTTGATTAAATAATTTAAACAGTTTGCTCGTATATTTTGGTGATTTAAAACAGTTTGTTCTTTACGTGCTACAATGAATGTACTTTAGTGCACTTAGAAAAGAAGATACAAGGTAATAAAGTCTAGTATCACTGTACCAATTAGTCTGATTTGCAACGACAAATGAATACACAAAAGTAGGCAGTTTTGGCGTATATTGGTGAAAGAAGTATGAATTTCTTTGCTATTTTTCGGGGGTGTGAATAATTAAATGATTCGTAAACGTGTCTGGATCCACAAAACAAGCTTCAGATATACACAAATGAGTTCCGGAAAAGCCCTGATGAATGGCGGTGTAGAAAATTTTAAAGGCGACCAGCAATACGAGGACCTAAACATAACCCAGTTGGATTGGAGTGATTAACAGAGGACGATGTACATTGGAGCCCGAGTGCATTAACCTTCAGGTAACTTATGCTTTGTTGATAGATTTTTGAGGTTTTGGTGTGTGTTGAATAACTTTATAATTTATTTACTTAAAATGGACAGTAATGAATTTGTACTAACCACAAATTTTTAATTTTAAGGTGAAATTTTCTTGTTTAAGTCGAAAGGAGTATTTAGTATTTATGTTCTTGATGAAAATTTGGGTATGTCCTTGAGCTCAATTAGACGAACCTGGTTAATTAACGTAAAGGGGTGGTAGATGCTCCCTTTGTACTCAGACTCAGGTCTGCATATATTGTTATAGTAATTAGTAGGCATCCTACAAGGACTTTAATTCTGGATGCACATTAAAATGATAACAGATTTAATCTTGAAATTTTCTGATACTGAAATTTATGCTGAATTTTAATTTTGAAATTTTAATGTATTGTGAATATTGATGTAAATAGAGTTAACGTTGATGTTTGTGGTAGGAATGTGTTTTTTTTTATGAATGAGGATGAAGGTTTAACTAGGTGAGCAGCCGAGGCGGAAAAGAGTAAAGAGGCGAGTAACAGAAGAAAGTCAACGGAACAGTTAAGTTAATGAATAGCTTTTGTAGGATTCACAGCATTCTTGACGCCCAATTCGTGAGGCTCGATTCTAATACAGGAAACACAGCAATATATATATATATATATATATATATATATATATATATAAAACTACTTGTTGTTGGATATAATTATTGGGAACTATTTAGTTCGAAATGAAATGCTTGAGGTAGAATGTATTTATTTATATACCTGACGTTTCGAATCCTTTTTGACTCTTTTCGAAGGCTACAATGGTGACAGTTAAAATACAATTAGGTACATAATAGAAAAACTTACATATAAATTTACATCAGCATTTTAACTTCAACTAGCAAAATCTTCACAAATTAAAACTTTAATAACAATAAAACTATAAAGAAGAATAAAACTAGATATTAATCATTAATGTAAACAAATTTTGTTTGAAACTTATCGAAAAATTAAATAAATGTCAAATTTAAATTAAGGCATACGCCTTCTAAGGTATCAAAATTATAATGTCTATGAAACGAGGATTGCATTTCTAACTATTAAATTTATAAAGCGAAGTGTAAACCGCACTTAGGTTGTCTATATTTGTCTATATTTCGAACTAAATAGTTCCCAATAATTATATCCAACAACAAGTAGTTTTTATTTAAAGTAGTTCGTAATTACTTGACATTTTGTCAAATCATATTTTATATATATATATATATATATATATATATATATTTATATATATATATATATATATATATATATAATGTTATGTACTCTAGAATAAACATACTATAATTCACTTAAGTTCCCAAATATAAAGAACCGTTCTAACTCACTCCAACTCTGAACGGTAAAAAATATTGCATTATCAGTTCTATGAGGGCTGTCTTCTTCATCTTTGACGCGCGGTCGTTTCTGGTTGTTCTTCTTCTTCGTGTTCACTAAAAAAAGATTCAAATGAATATTAGACCAAGTAAATGCATTAAGAAAATTAAATCTATATATTAAGCTAACGAATTCATACTCTGTATTGGTGTCATCAGGTCGTACGTTGCAATTGGTGGATCTACTCACGGCGTCAACGATTTTCTTCTCCAGTACTTAATTTGGATTGACTATAAACTACTCAATAATTTTAACCCAATCACTATCATTATTCTTTCCTGACAAGGACAATTTAAAAAAAAAGGTTTTCATTTTTGATTTGTTCTATAGAACACACAACTACAACTTGGCAATAAAGATTGAACGATTATCACACACACACACACACACACACACACACATATCTTGAGTATATAAGGATATTAAACAACAAGAACAGCAGAAAATTCAACTCATGTAAGCAAGAATTTAATGCTAAGGTATTGTCTAGATAGCAATTGTAGAAATATGAAATCTATAGAAAATTTAATAAAGCCAGTCATGTATAAATTTTTTTAATGCTGACATCCACAGAAAAATAAAAAACGAGAAATTTAATGCTAACATCAGCAGAATAATAAATAAATCTACTCAGTCAGCATTAATGGAAGGCCGGTCTTGCTTCGAAACGGTGCACGCGTTTATACCATATTTTAAAATTAAAGTTGTCAATTGCAAAACAAAAAAATTAAATTTTACCTAGAAATCATTTGAAATATTTCCTTTTGTTTCAGTACAACTGAAAGAACTTGACTTTTATACATTTTTTAATCGATATCATAGACTTTTTTTCTACGTGAAGTATTTATATTAAATAATAAACTGACCTGTTAGAAAAAATTAAAAATTTGCATCGTTTTCTGAAAAAAAATGCATACTTTTTTCAGTACAACTGAAAGAACTTGACTTTTATACATTTTTTAATCGATATCAGACTGTACAGAAACAGTAATGTTTAATTAGATCAGTCAAACATGATGTGCTTACTATTAAACAAAACAAAATTGTTCTTAATCCAAGTGATGATAAAAGAATTCTTAGTACTTCAATCACTGATACTAACTATTTCCTATTTTTGTAGTATTGATTACAAAAGTTACATACGACAGCTAGTACTGTGTTAAAATTGTTTTCGTTGCAGAAGTAACATCAATACCCGTCAATATTACTGTATTAGTCGATTAAGGCATGAGTTAAGTTTTTACTACGTTTCTTTTTTATTCGCTTAGGGCAACGAAAAAAAAGTTTGAATTGGCAACATTTTTTTATAATAAAATAAACCTTGATACAAAATCACATTCAGTTTTACTGAAAAGTAAATATTTCACATTGATATTTTTATATAAATAGTCATTAAAGCTCTACATATACCATATTTTAAAATTAAAGTTATTTTTTCCCTAAATTTTTAGTTAAACAAAAAAACGCATGAGTTTGATGTAGATTTTTTCTGGGATACTCAAATCTTTAGGGATGTTTTAATTGAAGCAACATTTTGGGAAAATTGTATCATTATTAAAATTTACTCAGATTAAATCCATCTCTTCCAATAAATTAAAAATTGCACGACGTAATTGTATTATTATAAAACTGCAGAATGTTTTAAGAGTTGCCTTCAGTATGTAAATATGGAAATGCTTGCATAGCGAATTGCTTTGCCATAGTTACGTACTGAAGGCAACTCTGCCATTTTTAGATCGCATGCATTTCATGCATTCAGATTAAAAATCAAAAATTGTTTTTACATCCGTTCTGTAAACTGAGATTACAGAATGTTTTTTTAATACTGGTTTTTTAAAAAAACCATGAGTGTGTGTAAATTATTAAACAACATTGATAGTTTAATCTGAGACATTTTTCAAATTTGCTTTTTTTTTCTGAAAAAATTTAATATGTAACCATAAAAAATAGCGCTGTAATGCAAGAGTATTTTCTGTACACACAGCATAAATCAAAGGTCGCATAAAAACATTTAATTTCTATACTGCAAGCAAATTTTTTCCGTAAACGCAGCTGAATAAAAAATGATGTGAGATAGTTGTTATTGGAAATTAAAATTCAGGCAAGGTTACGAATTTGCTTTATTTTTCTGAAAAATTACAAATGTCTAATTTTATAGCTATTTTGCTTACATCAGAACATATTTATGTATAAACAGCCAATAAATTTTTACAGATATTAATTATAAAGTATTTTGGCTAGTGACTGAAGTTAGTAGTGATATTTTAAAGTTAACAGTGAAGTGTTACACTCGAAGGTAAATATAAACAATCATGATCTGCTTAAAGAGTGTGTTCAACGTTTGTTCCCGTTTCGGACTTTATAGCTATTCACATTTTGATTCAGTATTACGATACAATTCCAATTGCATTAAAAGACAGAATATTACTTCTAAATATTTAATGTATTTTGATGTTAATAATTTATATGGGACTGTAATGTCTGAATACCTTCCATATGGAGAATTAGAATTTTTTTAGATGACACCAGTCCAGAAATATTACGTTTAGACGTTACTTTGGGACTGCAATGTCTGAATATCTTCCATATGGAGAATTTTATTTTTTTTAGATGGCACAGTCCAGAACTATTACATTTGAACGTATTTAATATTACCAATAATTCTGATGTAGGATATATTTCTTTTTTGAATGCGAATTCCAATTGCATTAAAAGACAAAATATTAATTCTAAATATTTAATGTATTTTGATATAGTGACCGAAGTTAGTAGTGATATTTTTAAATTTAACAGTGAAGTGTTACACTCGAAGTTAAATATAAACAATCATGATCTGCTTATAGAGGGTGTTCAACGTTTGTTCCCGTTTCGGACTTTATAGCTATCCACATTTTTGATTCAGTATTACCCTACAATTCCAATTGCATTAAAAAAACGGAATATTAATTCTATATATTTAATGTATTTTGATGTTAATAATTTATATGGGGCTGCAATGTCTGAATATCTTCCATATGGAGAATTTTAATTATTTTTTAGATGGCACCAGTCCAGAACTATTACATTTGAACGTACTTAATATTACCGTAATTATAGCACGTAGTAAAACTAACTCATGATGGAGGTTTAAAATAATTTTTTTTAAATTCAACGAATGCTACGTAATGAAATTCTTTCATTGCCAAGGTGCTGCAACAATAAATTAAATTACACAATGTTATTTCTATGATAAAACTTTTGGTCTTTTATATGACCTTAATAAATACTTGTTTGAAATGAATGTCAATCGCTTTAAGTGAAAAAATCAGTTAGACAAACCGCTCATTTGGCGACGCCGGAATCCTGGGTCCACTGGCATGTGGTTTTTGACCGACAGGGTGGCTATTCGCCACAGGCCGCCCCATCGTCAGGTAACTCATCGAACAGGACTGACGGATGTGCATCCCCAACGACTTCACTTGTGTACCCATTCCTCGGCGCCCCGCATAGCTGGAGAACTCCCTCAAGTCGTCACCGTTCCGCTGCTCACATTTGTTCGCCCGGAGGCGGTGGTAGATAACTGTTGCTGCTTCGGACTCTAGGCAGCAACTCGCAAGATCATTCTCGGCTGTTGCGCGCTTTAAAGTTTTAAAAGCTTTGACGGAAACTTCTGTATCGGAATATTTATTGGGTATTTATGAACTAGACACTACATTGACTTGATATTTTCAACTTAATTCGTACGAATACAAGTGATGAAGCAGACGACTTCTTTCAAGGTTTCGACTATAATTAAGAATGCTGCCTCAGTTATGTAATTATACATTTTGTTTGAAATAGTTTTTATTTTAACTATGGAATAATTTAAATATAATATCAAAATTATGGAAATATGAAAACCAGGGTTATAAAATTCAGAATTTAAGCATTCTACCTATTTTGGTAGGTTAGAAATTGATAAATAAAAACTATCCATAGTCAAATCTACTTTTTAGGTATAAAAAATGTTGGTATAATATTATCTGATTTCCTATAAATATCAATTTTGTGACGTCATGAACGGATCTGCGCTGAACATCTCCTAAATATTTGAATGTCAATACCAAACTAAACTATAACGGTCAATGGCAACAGGTCAATGTTATTAGTATTACGTCATTAGAATATTATCAAAGATTAATTAATCTATACATATTATATAACATTGCACAAGTAGGATTATGGTTGTGCAAACATATTGAACAGCGTTTCGTATACTTAAACGATTCCACGCGGTTTAATTTTAGTTTTCAGTTCAGTTTTACGCGGGCGTCGTATAGGTTGTGTTTGCCGGTGTCTCCCAATTGTAGTCAGTTGTTTGTCTTTGTCTAATTAATTGTATTTGATTTTAGTTATCGCTAATAAATTCTGTAATTGAGAATGGACTCGAATAACAAAACTGCCAGGAAACTGAATCCTATAATAAAAGCAAATCCAATTTCAGAATTATTGTATTGGTAAGTGATTTACACTGTACAATATAATTAAAATGTTATCTGTATATAAGTTGTTCACCATTTCCTATATGTTTATCTTCTTTATCGTACATTTGACATTCAAAAGATGTAAATGGTATTCTAGCACGTGTTCTGAGAGCTTTTAGCGCGTCTGTAAACTAATTACTTACACTTTCCCAAAAAGCGTATTTCTGAAAAGCGAAAATGACAAAATCAAAATGCAACTTTTATATTAAAGTGGTGGTACACTATGTAAACAATGCTCAGAGAGATAACTAGTTGCTATCAATATCTAAAGTACTTATTTGAAAAGGCGATGTTTAATGTAATTGATACCAACACGCCTAGATAAATTTAGGGTAATGAAAATAATCAACGCCATTTTACTAATGGAAAATCGATTCGCACACTAGAATAAAAATAAGTAAAGTCTCATCCAAAATGTTATAACTAAAGTTTAGCATTAACACTTTCCCTGCCACGTTGGTCCCATGGGACCTACACCAGTATTGTTTTAACAGGCCGCGTTGGTCCAACACACTTTTAAACGCTTATTAGGCTGTTGGTTCAGATTTATATACAATATTTCACACTAAAGGACCAACGTGGCGTAGATGGCATATACTCTAGGAATAGTTCATTTGTGTCGTGTGGTCCCCATTATTTGATAGTAAAGTGATAAAAATTAAAAATCCAAATTTTTCGTAAATTTTATTTAGGAACCCTTGCTTTTAAAGATACATACATAGAAATTGATTTATGGACGTCACTAAAACACTCTACGCAAAAATGAAGCTCATTTTCACAATTTTCACAATATGTGTCGACTTTTTTAGTTTTGTTCATGGCGTATTTTCGCCCGTGTGTTTCAGAATTTTTTGTAGCAATTTTGCACATTTTTCTTCTATTGTGCTTACTTCCCTCTTTCTTCAATTTCATAACATGATTAGCAGAAGATTTTGTGTCTGAGTGGCAGAATCTGCCGTTTCCTTGGCTGCTATCAGATGCTTGACTACATCTTTTTTGAAATCTGTTATCGATTTGGTTTCATCCTTGACAAGTTTATATAAAATGTAGGCATTTACTAACGATGTAGTCAGAATAAGTTCAAACCCAACTTTTCTGAACCACTTTATGCTTTTCCTCAGTGGATTTGAATAGGCCCCAAATTGATCAGATAAATCAACGGCTGCTCCACTACAACTTTGGGTTTGTATTTTGTGTGCTGATTGCAAGACACTTCTATCATTTCAGATCCATGTTTTGTAGAAAGCATCAAAATGTTTCTCTTATCTTTCCAATTGGTAATTGTTATGCCGTATTGGGTTTCCATGGAGCAAATTTCACCACGTTTTAACTTAGCTTTTACAACTTCATTGGGCAGACCTCTTCGGTTTTTTCGGACAGTTCCAATTACATGAGTATTGGCGTCCATCATTTTTTTGGCTAGAGGCAAACTAGTATACCAATTATCAATAATAAGTGTTCGTCCTTCATTTACTAAACCTTGAGTAAGATATAGTACAACTTTTTGTGGAGTGACAGTACTGTCTTCTTTTCCTGCATATATTTTTATGTTATATGTGTACCCAATCCCAGAACAAAGTTTGAATAACTTTATTCCATATTTGTGCCTTTTTGTTTTGATGTATTGACGAAACCCTAGCCTTCCCCTAAATGGTAGAAGAGTTTCGTCTACACATATCAATTCTTCAGGGACATACAACAACTGAAAATTTGTTTTTAAAATATCCAACAGGGGTGTTATTTTATACAGTTTATCACTTTTATCTGCCTCTGCGTTGTCAACAAAGTGAATCATACGTAATAATAATTCAAATCGATTTCTTGACATAACGCTTGGTGCAAAATTGTTCCTGAATAGTCTGTCAGTACTCCAATAGTCATTCAGTGATGGCATTTTTACTAATCCCATCCAAGCCACTAACCCCAAAAACTGTCTAATTTCAGAGTTTGTGGTAGGACTCCAAGCATGCAGGCGGGAGTTTGGTGGAGCGTCCTCAACTACAACAAGTTGTGTCGCATAGCTGTTTGTCTCGTTGCAAATAAGGGATATAACTTTATTATCTACTATAGCATCAAAAAAATCACCTGGTGTACCGTCTGCCAATAATGCTGCTACCTCTGGTTTTATTCCCGATGAAATAGAGAAAGGATCTATCGACTTATAGTTTCCAATTGTGGGCCCCATAATAATGTATCTTCATTTGATTTTGAACCTCCTTCAGATAATGGTCATAAGTTCGGCGACTCTTGCTCATCAGACAGTATTTCCTGAACCGGCAACACTGCATTTGTTAATGTTTCAGGTACTGAACAACTTGTGGAAGATGATGTAACATCAGTACCTGATTTGATTCGTTTTGTATTTTGAATGAAAGTCTTTATATTTTCTATAGTTTCTGAATCTGATGACATGTCCGATGAGGATTCGTACTGGAATGACTCATCACTATCTGACCCCTCAAACGGTTCGAAGTCATCATCGTCTGACATATCACCAAAATTATCTGCGTATTTTTGTATCTGACTGCTTGTCAGTTTACGTTTAGACATTCTGGAATAACAACATATATTATCGAAATGATCACTTGAATATAATAATTGTTACTTACATTATTTATTTGTTTCGAGACAAAGACATAAAACAACACACAAACTGACAACTCTTTGTAACACACATAGTTTATCATATAAAATTGTAGGTTATGTCGTTTTGTGTCTCGTAACCCGTATCACACTATGGGACCAACGGCGTGTACAGCCACAACGTGCTTCAACCGGCTGCGTTGGTCCGATGGGACCAACATATACTTTTTAGTTTTTTTTGCAAAATAAATAAATTGTGACTAAATAACCGAATGGTAACGATTTCTATGCAAAAAACTACCATAAAATAACATTGGTGCGTAGAGGCACATGTATGAAAATCAGCTTGGCAGGGAATGTGTTAACAAAAATTTATATTCCGTAGTGAACAGATTTTGTTGATCTTCGTGATTAATTTAGGAAGAAAATTGTTTTAAAATAGCTACATTCAGTATGTTAAATTTCAGTTGAATTTCAATGCGAAACGTTAAACTTAAACAAGAAAATCACATGTTTATAACGTTGGAATGTCACAGTTCAAACACGTGTTTTATTAACATTTTTTTCACATCTCTTTTTAACATAAACTTTTACGTGATTTTTTTTTATATAAATATAACTTGTTTTCAATTACTTTTCGACAATTTAACGTTTTCAAATGTCTGTCACTTAAACAGATATTCTTCTGGAATTGGACCGTGACATGATCTTGTATTTTCTCAACGTTTCGTCCACTTTCATAAGGTGATTTCATCAAGAAGGACATAAACCGCATGGTAACCCAACTTGTTAACCAAGCCAGGGTGAAACTGTTCCGCGTGAAATATTTTTTCTCTGGTTTGGTTAACAATTTGAGTTACCCATGCACTTTGGCCTTTCCTGATGAAGTCCCTTATGAAAGAGAATAAAACATTAACAAAATATATCGTGGTATGGTCCAATCCCAGAAGATCTGCTTATCAAGACTCCAGCTGCAGAAACCTTCGTAGTTGTCAATTTCATATGTTATGTAGGTAGGGAAGACTGGGGCACAAAAGAACAAAAAGTTTTTTACTAAACCTATTTAAGCTAATCCTTAATATAAATTAAAAATCAATATGTCCACTTAATTCTCATCATTTGTTGCATCAAAATATGGAATTGGAATTACTTAATTCTTTTCCCGCTGTGATTAATTAATTATTAAAACAATGGGTATGCTTTGTACCATTGTTCCCCATCCTTGGGGTACAAAGCAACAGTCATTGGGATGCAATAAAACATCTGTTTAGGTACAACAGGCCTGTTTTTTTTTTCAAGTTTTAAGGAATAACTATAACAGATCAGTGAACATTAAGTGAACCAAATCTAAGTCCAAATTTCATATATGAATTCTGACGATTCGTTTATCCAAAGAAAGTTGGCTTTGGCAAAATCTGTTTTATTGCAGCTAAACTAACTGGGGATATGTCTGCGGCTTGTGGTTTGTAAAAATGATCACATATTTTCTCACTTTTTCTCAAGAAATCGATTTCAAATTCATGGTTGTCATCTTTATTACTGACAATTTGGCCAACATACAAAATTTGTTTTTTCCCTACTATAAATTCTACCAAAACATAATCGCCTTTTGTTGGTTCGCACTCTAGTTCTTCAAATTCATGATCGTCACTAAGAACTTCGTCCAAATTCTCACTAGTGTCTGATTCTTGAAATTCTATTTTGTCATATGACGATTCTTCAGAGGATTGATCATTAATTGGAATAATTTTTTTAGTTGCTTTCTTTTTCTTTGCTGTGCAGGTTTTTAGATTTTCTCATTCTGTTATAGCATTCTTTTCAGGGGTAGAAGTTGTTATTATGCCTTTACCTTTTCTGCGACTAGTTTTGTCTGTTTTTCTCGAGGGGAAAACCGCTGACCCAAATGTTGTACACTACTTCCCAAAAAGTATATACTTCCTGTACTTCCTAGGAAGTATTGTGTACTTCCTTGATACTTTGTATTTGTATTTATTCATTTTAATAGCACATGCTAATAGAATATTTTAACTTAAGTGTTTAGCAATAAGTTTACATACATACATATATACTTATTTAAAGGCACTGAATGGAGTCTCACAACACAGGGACCCGCTCATCAACCTGTTCATAATAGACAATCATCACATATAGTGTTCCTTCTTCACACACCTAAATTATCCATAGCATATTTAATACATCTTTGTTGAAAGAGTTTTACAGTTTCCAAATTTTTTACTCTGATAGGTAGTTTATTATACTGCACAAGTCTCTTATGAAAGAGATCATTTTGACTATATGTAGTAGAAACTGTAGGTACTTAGAAGTCTTCACTAGCCCGAGTTTGATAAGAATGTATATCTGACACTATCCTAGTATATTTTACTAAATGTGCTGGAAAGAAATTGTGCTTTATTTTGTATATGACGTTCATTGTGTTTACAAAAATTATTTGATTAACACTCATCAAGTTTGTTTTCTTTAACATACTACTAACACTTGTGTAACGATTGCATTTAAGAATGTATCTCAGAGCTTGGTTTTGTTTCTTTTGTAGATCATTTATTTCAGATTTGTTTAATAAAAATAGTATTGATGAACAGTAATTAAGATGTGGCAAAATAATGGTTTTGTAAATTGTCAATTTGGACCAAACACTAAGATAATTATTCATTCTTCCTAAAAGATGTACTTTTCTAGCTATTTTTTTGGTTACGTATTCTGCATGTTTAGAAAATGTTAAATGTTCATCCATTATGACTCCCAGATATTTGCACTCCTCCACTTGCTCTATTTTTTGGTTATTAATAAATATTCCACTGTGATTTTTATTTGATAGAGTATTAAATCGATTTTTAATTATCATAAACTTAGTTTTTTATACATTTAAGCTCAAACCGTTATGTTTTATCCATTCATGTATCTCAATCATTTCTTGATTTAGGGTGTTTACCAAATATTCAATATCATCGCCAATGCAGTAAAGTGTCATCAGCAAAAAGTTGTATATTGAATTTTTTAAAATATTTAGTTATATCATTTATATATACAATAAACAGATTTGGACCAAGTACTGTCCCTTGCGGAACACCATACATATTTTCTTTAGATTCTGAGAACTTGTTTCCATACTTAGTTTCTTGCCATCGGTGATTTAAATAATCTTTAAACCATTTAAGCACTGTACCACGTATGCCATACTTAATCAATTTTTCCAAGAGCATTGTCCGATCAATTGTCTCAAATACTCTACGAAAGTCCAAAAAAAGCACCGAAATAATCTTTCTCTGGTTTAATGCACTTTTCCAATTCATCAATACAGTTTGCATTGCACTTTCACATGACTTACTCTTTCTAAACCCTGCCTGATATATACTTAAAACCTTATTGCTTTCAAAATAGTGTATAAACTGGTAATTCACTACTATTTCCAACAATTTTTCATATACAGGAACCATATTTATAGGCGATACTCCTCACATCTGTCTGTATTTTTTTTTTCTTTTCGATTGGAACTACTGTCCATTTCTTCCATTTTTCTGGGAATGTTCCATATTCTAAACTGGTATTGATTAGTTGCAAAAATCTGTTACCAATCACCTCAAATGCCTTTTGCAAAATTATAGTCGTGATTCTCTCAATACTGCTCTTTTTCTTTTTTAGATTCTGGACAATACCTTTTAGTTCTGTCATTGAAAGTAGTTTAAATCTATCAATGTTTACATTACTTTCCCTCATTTTTTTGTGACTTTTTCAATGTCATGTTTATCACTTTTTGTAGAAATTATTTCAATGCTTTTTATAAAATAATTGTTGAATTTTTTTGCAATCTCATACATGTCTGTTACAATCTTATTGTCAAATTGTATACCTGAGCATTGGATTTTGGGTTTCCCACCTATTAATTTCTTGATAGTTTTTCACATCTCTTGTGAATCATTCTTGCTCATATCTATTTTTGTATTATAGTACCATTCTTTTTGTCTTCTTATCCTGTTCACTACTTATCTTGATCCGTTCTTTTTCTTTCTGTTGATCACCTGTGTGGAATATGTGTAAGGCATGAGTCACAGAAGTATTTCAATGTTCTTTCTTTTTTTAGTTGTAAGACTCTAATTTCTGATGATGTAAAATTATCATTTACACAGGTTTCACATAAGATTTTTTTACATAAATCACAGTTAAAACTTTTGTTTCCTATAAGCTTCTCTTCTACTTTACCTTTACATTTAATGCACTTTCCATCATCTTGCTTATTCATGCTTTAAGAATCCACCTCAATCCAATTCTGCTTATGTTTGTTTTAATAAATGAATGAATTGATATCTTATCAACACCTGTTATTCCTTATTGTAGATAATAATTCTTCAGTGTTTATATTTTGAGTATTTATTGGTTATTTCTTACTTCATATTTGTTTATAATGATCTGCTACCAGAAGCACTTTGTAGCTGGTTGCTTTTGCTACACTTTGATATATAACGAGCCTATTAATGCGCACTTTATACCAACAAAATTTAGTTGTTTTACAGAACACATAAGAGCACACATGTTCATCAATCTATTCTTGTACAAATAAAAATACTTCCTGTACTTCCTTGTTACTTCCCATACTCTCTTGATACTTCCCGTACTTTCTTGATACTTCCCATACTTCCTTTGTACTTTCCATACTTCCTCCATACTTCCCCTATTTTCTTGATACTTCCCATACTTCCTTTGTACTTTCCATACTTCCTCCATACTTCCCCTATTTTCTTGATACTTCCCATACTTCCTATGTACTTCCCGTACTCCCTCTATACTTCCCATACTTCCTTGATACTTCCCATACTTCCCGATAATTCATATACCTTCTTGTTATTTCCCATACTTCCTGTACTTCCTGCATATTTTGCTGATGTAGGATCCCAAAATTAAATATGATTGTCCTTTATGTATTAAACAAATAAACCTATAACGTAAAGCTCTTCAAAAGTAAAATAGGTTTTACCTCAGCGATGATATATTGCTTTAAAATGATGTATTTTTGCCAAGATTTCATTACAAACAATCTTAGGTTAAGTAACTTTAACTCAAATTTTGCAAACCTATAAAATGTCTGTATCATAGATAAGAGAATTTATCAGGTCTGCAAGGCTCTTCAAAGTTAGGTCACTTTTGACAAAATTTAATCAATTATTAAGCTTTTATCTAGTCCATTGATTACAAAAATCTTAATAAAATACTACTCTATTTACAATTTTTTAAATATTTTTATTTACTACATCTGGGACGTTCCTTAGTTTATGTCCGAAAAAAAAATCACAATTGATTTTAATTAGAATCTCTTTGGAAAGCGAATAACAAGTCATATTACATAAATCATAAAATATAAATTGATTACACCGAAGTAAAATTATTGTATCTACAGATTATCTATGATAAGTTTGACACAATATTACGTCTGATCTATTGACCCAAAAATAGTATACTTAGTTTATAATAGTAATTTAAAAAAGATACGGAAATCCATTTTACATTACGGACGTCGTATATATGACGCTGCCCAAAAAATGTGGGTTTCACTTTCTATGAGGACACCCAAGTAACTTTTTTATTTTTAAAGTAATCAATGTGATACTTTTATTAGTTGTGTAGACCACGACAGGGCATCTTTATGAGTGAATTCGGTTTCTCTACAGTCAAAATCTGGCCAACTATGATTAAAATGAAAAGTAGCGATAAAGAAAGAAAGTATTAAGAAAAGTTGTTAACACATCACTTGAACTTCCCAAATACCAAATTTTTCCGACAAATTGTCATTTTCAATTTTTAAAATTTTTATGTAGTAAAGAGATATTAATTTGTTAAAATTTCAGCTACTCCACACAAACAAATAAACTATGATTCCATACAGAGCACTGTCAAGTTGATTCCATTCGTCTATATAGTTATGTTATGTAAAATCTTGATGATTGTCGCTTGCATTGTATTTTATTAAGTTCAAAACTGCAACAAAATATTTACAGTAAATTAAATACTCGAATTAAAAGCCATTCTTTGCATGTAAACAAAGGTTGGCTCTGAATTCAACTCTACTGCTCTTTGTATATCTCGTTTGCAAGAGTAAGAAATGATAATTCATCTTGTCTAACAGTGACCTACTGTGAAGTGTTTTAGTACGTTGTATGAGTGCTTGTACCTGATGAATCGAAGATACAATGCAGTACTATCAAAAACTAATAATATTAAAGATCTAAAACTTACGATTGTTAATACATTTGCATAGATCCGCAGACGAGGTATACAGAGAGAAGTAAACAGAGTTGGATTCAGAGCCAACTTTTGTTTACAAAAGAATGGCTTTTAATTCGAATCTTTAATTTACTGTAAATATTTTGTTGTAGTTTTGATTTTGGTATTGGTAAGCTTTTACGGATTTTACTTTTCGTGGTTTTCTTTGTTAATATCAGATATATTCTAATTTTAATTTTATTAGCCTGGAATTGATTACATTTTAATTGTTTTTCAAAGCCCTAAATCGCCTTTGTACGGCCCTGCATTTAGCTTTGTTCAAATTCAGTGTATGTTATGGATTTCTGTGCCACAAATATCATATAAGTGGACATATTCTATTATTATAACAATAATTTAATTCTGGTACTACATGTATAGTTTTTTACATAGAAATGTTATGAAGTACAAAAATATATATTGGGTGTCGCAAATTTGACTCTCGAGATAACTTGTTTATTTTGAAAAATAACAATAATGAACCATAGTTATATATTTGTAAATGAGCGAAAATTCTCCATTAACATGGCACTAAAAGATATTTCAAAATTTGCACTGGTATAGGCAGAGATTGTCATTTGTTTTTTAAAATTAAACCTTATTTTTTCTGGCTTTTATAATAGAATATTTTGTTCCGTTTTCAAACATGTATACAAATATTGATCTTACATAACAAATGTTCGAACAAAATTGAAATATAGGTTTATGATAAATATCTAATCTAGTTCATGATGGAAACAAACCTTGTTATTATTCTATTTCAATTTTAAGATAACAAATAATTAATAATATTTCAATAGTTTTGAACAATTTTTATAATATAAATTACTTGTTACTCTAAAATCGAAAAAAAAAATTCATGCGCTTGTCTCCCATCACGAACTAGATAGTAATATTATAGACCTATATTTCATTTTTTTGAAAATTTGCTATATTGCATACATGTTTAAAAACCGAACAAAATCCGAGACAAAATCTATTATAAAAGCTCGAAAAAATACAGGTTTTAATGAGAATGAAAACCGCTGCCTTCATACTCCTGCAAATTTTTAATTTTTTAATGCCATCTTACGGAAAATTTTCTCCCATTTACAAATATATATGGTTTATTATAGTTATTTTTTAAAATATGCACGTTATATGCCTGAGGAGTTAAGTCTGGAATCCGCTGTATACATATATACAATGTAGTACCTCCGGGTGGAGCATTGGGGACGTGGCCGCATGTATAGCGGCCCTAATTCAAATTATAATGTATACATATACAATAATGATACTACTAATAGCATGCAGTTTTGAATACATAAGGCAACTAAAGTACTGAACCTCAAATTTATCGGTTATTTTAAGAATTGTTAGGACTTCATTAAAGGTTCTGAAGCATCTCGATTTGTGCTAATTATAATTTAGTGTCAGTTTTTTTAATGTTTTAAATGTTTTGTTGATTTGGATAAGATCTGACTTTTTAAGGTCAAACAGAACATTTCCAAGTAACTCGAAAGGTCCATAAAATACACGACCTTTAGTTACTAAATCTATATCCTCAGGTCTAGGCCAATTGAACTTTCCAAATTCTTCTTTTAGAAATTTTACTTTAAAATTACATTCTTCATTTTTTTCAAGAATCCGGTCGATATACCACGTCTCTGTGTAAAAAACTGCATAGTAGTTGTCTAGGATTATGTCCATGCCATGAAAATCCATATCTCTGTGTAAATTCCTCACTTTCTATTTCTAACGTATTTTCTGCTTCGAATTCATCATCATCTGAAGAGTCCTCACATGGTACGGACTGTTCAGATTCCGAAGTAGTTTCCTTTTTAAATTAATTTATAAGCGGTTTATTAGTCTTTCCTTTAAGGGTGTGGTTTTGATTTTTTTATTACTTTGGATTGTTTGATTTCCCGTACTTCCTTTTTCGTTCATTGCATTCTTTGGTTTTGTCCTCGGTTTTGTCAGATACTACAAATCTTCATAAACGATCAATGCTTACTTTTCCTTTATCTTCATCTAATAGCCAACACCAAAAAGACTTTTTATAACAAGAACTTTTTCTGTTATTTCTTGAGAGTAGTCTTTAATGCCAGATTAGCTCGAGACTTCGAGTCTAAATATGTACTTGTCTTAATGGTCTCCTCTAAGTTATTATTATCATTGGTGTCTTTTAGAATATCTATAAGTTCATCCACTAGAGTTTCTTCAACATTATGAATTTGCTGTCTTCAGTATTTGGTATCCCTAGTAATTTAATATCTTCTAATGCATCAGAAAAGGATTTTAATATTAATGTTTCCAAATCAATTTCAATGTCGATTGTCTTTATTCTTTTCTCTTGAAAATAAAATGATTTGGTTTAAATCGAGCTTTATTAGATTTATCGCTTCAATCCGATTAATACGTTGCATCAAATCTGTAATAGTAAAGTTTATCACTGTGTAAAACGTTGATGTGATGGATCTGGCAGCACAAAAAAGTTTTTCACAGGTTTGACTGTTGCAATTTTCTAGAGTAAACATATCAGACTGGAAATAAGGCAATTCTTTAAAATTACTTATAAGTTTTATTAAATTGTGTGCATTAATTTCTATGCAGTGGTAACAATTGCTTGTTAAAAAATTGTTGCTAACCGAATAATTGCTATTTTTCTGTATCCAGGATCGCCACAGTCTTGAAAAGAATACTACGTACCGCAACCGATATACTATAGATGATAATTCCAAAGAAGCGTCTAAGAATGAAGTTTCAATAAAGTTCATTAATTTAAGATATCTTGAAGTTCCTTACAATATTTGAAGCCATCTTTTGTGCAGATTTGAAGTTGATTTAACCTTCTGGTAGCAAATCCGAAGCAGTTAACATATGTTTCTTTTTGCTCAACAAATTCGACAGTTCTTTGAGGTGATCTACCGTAATAAAAAAGTTTCCAATGGGAAAAACAATTCCGGGTTTCAACAGTCTGGTTCGCATTTTTGTTAAAATATGAACTGTATCTTGTAAACAACATTCAGATCCATAAGCAACTCCCATTTGAAACTACTTCCAATCATATAACTTTTTGGATGTTACAGAAAAATCAGAGTTGACTTCCATGGCCTTTAGAAGCTTCGTATCATCATCTGCCGAAAAACCTGCTGCGGTAAAACCATATTTTAGACTTTCCAGTTTAATGGATTTCCAACGATTCAAAACGTCTTCGGCAGAATATTTATTGCCAGTGTCAAAAAGGCACAAGCAATAGGAGGGTGTGTTCTGCTTTAAGGGTTGTGCCATTATTATATGTGCGAAATTTGCTTTTGAAGCAGTCTGAAAATACGTTTTGAAAGTTTCTGCTGAAGTTGCTGCAAACGAATCGATTTTAGGCAACCCTGACTCTATGGGAAGGACAAAACCAACAATTTTATTTGAATTAGAATCATACTCAATCTTTCCAGTTATCCGTGTTGCATCTTCTGATATCTGCACAACCTTTGGTAGTCCATTTTCTGTTAAAAGTTTTGCTAATTTGTTAAAGCCAAATTCGCCTTTTTGTCTTCTTGGACGTTTGTTATATATGTGTCTATTGAGTGTAGTTATGGTAGGAATTGCGTTTTTTAGATTAGCCACAAGAGTTTCAAAAAGCAGCTTACCACCTATATAATACAGATAAAGAGCAAAATCTTTTGTAGCATTATCATAATTATTTCGGTTTTTAGGGCCACTGTTATTATGTAACGACAAATTAAGGAGTCGTTTAAAAAAACTAGCAGGTTGTGTTTCTGCAATTCTCTGTTACTTCAAGTTCTTGTTTAGGCTATCATTACATGATATTTCCCTTGATACTTCCCATACTTCCTTGAAATTTCCTGTACTTCCTTGATACTTCCTATACTTCCTTGATACTTCCTATACTTCCTTGATACTTCCCATACATACTTCCTTGATATTTCCCATACTTCCTTGATACTTCATTGTACTTCCTAAGGTTTGAACACCAAAGTTCCTCAGCGGTTTACCCCTCGGTTTTCTGTCTTTGGCTTTTGGATAACCTATAAATTCTGCTGAACTTAAAAAAGAACTTGTTGATTGGATTGTAGAGCTAGATGTAGAGCTAACTGGATTTACCCCATCATCTATTGAATTATTTTTTAGTGTAGAATCTAATCGATCGGTGACAGAACTAGGCATAAAATCAATACCACTAAAAATATTTTTGTCATAGGGGAAAATACCAGTCTTCTTAAATGCTGCTATGATTGTAGCTGGAGTCATACCTCTATGATGAGCATAATTTACACATTATGCGACTTCGTAAATTGAAAGCGTTTTGTCATGATTTTCATCATCCAGCTGTCAACTGCCATGTTATCATATGTTTTAAATGGTTTGTAAATCCCGACATCAAGAGGTTGCATTTTATTCGTTGAATGAGGAGGAAACGTAAGAATTGTGACCTCATTGTTTTTTGCTAAATCCAAGGTTTTAATATAAAGGCGACTCTCATGGTTGTCCAAAAGCAAAAGTGATGGGTAGATTTTGAAGCTTTGAGTATGTTTTATAAAATGTTGAATAACTTCAACAAAAAGTTCCTTAGTCATCCATCCAGATGGGTTAGCTAGACCTAGGATACCAGAAGGTGCACCAGAAATCATATGATTTTTAAAATGGACTCTAGGGAATACCATTATAGGCGGAATAGAGTTTCCAATGGCATTGACAATACAACAAGTTGTGACAAGCACAACCCTGTCTGCACTAGTACATTTATTGTTTTATTCCCTTTTCTGCTACAACCTTTGGAGGCCTTTGTGCCGTAGCGGTTGCAGTTTCATTAAGATTGTAAACTCTTGTTCCATCAGCAAAGGTAGGGTTATTCTCATAAAGAATCGCCAGATTGTCAAAAAATGTTTTAACATTGTCTTTATTAAAAGCTGTTGCTCGTGACAAACTACAGCCTTCTGGAGTACGAACCCTTAGCTTTGCACGTCTCTTCATAAATCTATACAACCATTCAATACCAGCCATTTCTTCATTTTTCCATTTCTTCGGGTACTGAATGGAATTAATATGAGGCATCTGATAAGCAACTTTCCTACTTTCGACAGCTGTTGGTCTATAAAACATGCAAGCACATTTTACTATATAATCTGATAGAGTTTGCTCTTGTTCTCTAATGAAAATTTGTCTCACCTGGTAATTAGGTTTCATTTGGATTTCTTCAATTTCTCCTTCTTGACATATCTAAAATTAAAACATTCATACATCTACCTCCACACAAATGATACCTGCACGATAGTTAATGCTAAAAGAAGAACTCACTGAAAAACCGTTGAAAATTTTAAACCGGTCTTCCCAGCTGACTGTCGTAAAATCATTCCCTGATTAACCACATTAACGGCTTCTCGCATAGAATCCTCAGAAAAGTTACCTTTTTCACTTTTTCGAACTCATTTCCATACCATAGTTCCTAAAAAAATATCACTTTCAGAGGTTGGGGCACGATGAAACACGTTTCATTGTGCCCCAAGCAAATGTGTGCTATTGTACCCCAACCACTAATTTTACACACTTTTACGTTAAAAAATAATTATTGGAAATATGTGAGTGGTTGGAACTTACCTGTTTAATACTACTACTATAAACTGTACATTAGTCACTAACAAATTTAATTTGCATGACAGCTGCAGCACACAACAAAAATATGCAAAATCTTGAAATTTATTTTCCACTAAAAGTCAAACCACATGTGCCGTAGACCATTAGAGACTGACTTCCAATTCATATTACTTGGTTTAAGAGTTCACTTAAATACTTAGTATTATGTGCAAGAGATGGAGCTACCATATTTATAAATGGTATTATAGAAAATATACATGGTTTATTGTGCCCCGGTCTCCCTTATGTATATTTTGAATGATTATTTCACATGTTAATACGGTATATTACAAGTTTTCTTTTCTTATTTATTAATTTATCAATTTACAGACATATTTATTTAAAAAGAAAAGAAAATACATGTATACCAGCATTATGAAAACAAAAATAAATTACGTATTGAATAAATACAGATTCATTTCTTTATCGCTATAGTATAGAATTTTTAGTTACTGGGTTTGTTGAAATTTTACGTCAATTTGTAGGTATTTTTACTACCTTAGTTCATCCAGTAATTTTACCTAGCTGTTGAAAGTTACATCCAAAAAATAAGAATGTTTACTACAGATTTTCCATTTTCTCAACTTTACAATGAGGTTCTAAAATTGTTCAAAACGAATGTTGACACCTATTAGTCAAATTTTTAAAATAAATAAACAGTATTTTTGGCTAGAGTGTTTCCCTTTATTTTGACTAATTTCCAGCATAAAAATAGAAGGTAAATAGGTTAGTAATAGTATTTTTTTATTTTCAATTTTAGAAGCTTAATGGTATAATTAATATAGGTATACATATACCTACGTATCATGCACAAAAAAATAGTACCTAGCACTACAATACTTTAAAATGCTTTAAATACAGCTCAAAGAAGCAAACATGAGACCTGGAAAATATGCAAACTAAAGTGCATCGTCAACATATATAGCAAATCAGAATTGATCGGTTGAATGTACATTGCATGACAGAAGTTATTTTTCTTCTTTTACAGTGGCGGGATAAATTAGTAATCGAAGCGATAGTTAAAAACATCTAAATTTGTAAGAGGCAGTAATGTACTTTCTGCAAGTAATTCACAACTAATTACTGAATATCTACGATCATGTGCTCATAACTGCTAGTTTGCACTATTATTTGTACTTTTTACTCTGGCAGTACTCTAAAACTGGCAGAGCCATCACACCACGCCCCTCCAGGTTTCATGTTTGCTTCTGTTGACTATGTCTTAACAAAATGCAGTTAAATCTAAAAAGTTACTACAGTGGCTGGCAGAAAAGTAATTTGTTGCAAATTGTTCTGTCGGTTACTGCTATATGACTGTGTAATATTTTATTTATTCAAGAATGCCCAATAGGCAATGATGCAAACTGATTATCAGTTATAGGTAATATTAAACATTTGGCAACGTTATGTTCGTCAGTTATCCAGGAACTTAGACTGCTAGACAAATTTGATACTATTAATCTTCCAGCTTTTCTGAATTTAATGGGTAGTTAGACAAAGACGAATAAGTACAACATTTCTTTCTCACTACCATTGTTTTGTTTTCCATAGTATGAATGATATAATGTATTTGCACAATAGTAATATCAATCGGGCAGTATGAACCTGCTTCAGAATATGAATTAACTGCAAATGTGATGTGTTTAAAATTTATCTTCTTATATTGAGTAACAATATGATGTCCTGAAATATCCAAAAGAGGAACAAAAGAGTGCTACAGCTGAACGTGAATATCTTTTGCAATTTCTAAATTCATCATAGAATTGCTTTCTGTCAATCTATTGTATATCTCTGCCAGTGAATTTGTTGTGGATTGAACTAGACGTTTTATCTGATTTATATAAGTTTAGAAGGGGAATGCAGAAAAATTATCAAGGCTACCCTGGGTCCTAACAACTACTTAAATGGGACAAATAATGAACATTATAAATTAAAAATGATGCTCCATATAAAACTTTGGAATGGGTTACAAAAGCTTTTAGCAACTTGTCGGCTAAATCTAAATCAGTTTCAGAAAGCAACACTATTGTAATAAAAAATGTTCATATATTCCAATATCAATTTGATTTCTTAAAATCACAGGGCTGAAATATAACAAAAAAGTTCGCAGTTCAGTGTCTTTCCACCTTGGCAAATCGGACAAAACCCGTAGCTTTCTATTATATTCTACTGGTATAAATATACGAAACGATTGTAAAGTATTAGATAAACTATTAACAATGTTACCATACAATCTAACATGTAATGAGCCACCTAACCTAACCACCTAACCAAATATTCAACAACTTTTTAACAATTCCAAGACATACATTGTGCATGTAATCTGTAGGAAAATTGGTGACCATTCCAAATGGTAACTCTATTAATGGAGAAATATTAACATGGTGGTCCTCATATAGTTGCTTTTTATAACTTTTATCTGTTCTTTTGGGAGAGGTTATAGATGGGAAAATTGTCCCACCTTCAACATACCCACCAGGTTCGACACATTTCTCGCAAGACAAGTAACCACTGTGATATTTAATGCGTTTCAAAAAAGCCCTTGCTGGAGCATCACAAATAAATGAAAAAATTTTCACTGAATACTTTTTATCTCTAAATTATAAACTTTCCTGAGTAATGCACTTTAGTTTATGTACAGAAACTTTCTAAAAGAGTTCCAATGGCATAAGTTTGAAAGTACCAACAAAATACCAATCAAAAGGGTTTGGAATTAAAATTTTTTACTTGCCCTAAAATGGGCCAAATCTGACTGTGCTTTTATATAATGGAATACCATCTATGTTAAAAGCTATCTCTAATGTGTCTAAAGAAAACAGTTCGTGAGTTTAATATAAAATTCTTAAGAGCTCTTTGTACACCTAAATAACAAAAATTTCCATTATCTAATGTGTATGCATTCATTTTCACTGGTGTTCTTGAAAGAGTTCAACCGTCCTGTGGCTGTTCGGGATGATAATAAGAAAGTATATGAAGAAGTTTACTAACGCTACAATGGGTAGGACGTCTTCAAATCACCCAATGCTTTAATTTTTCTTTTAATGTTAACGCTGTATCTAAATTAGTGGGATATGGAACAGTATCAGTAATAGATTGGTGAAATTTTTCATCAGTACATGTTGGTGCATTCTCATTATCACTTGAATTTATTTGTAAATAATCTAACAAATTAAAATTATTGCAGTTCAAATTATAGTATCTCAATTAATGTTTAACACATCATCGGTACAGGATTCAATACTTGAATTCACATTTAATTGATTTGATACACCAGAGTTACAATTATCATTTGGTCCAGTACTGGCATAATCATATTCATTTTTTGAATTAGAATAATAATTACTTGTAAATAAGTTACTGTCTTTGTCTGCTACGGTATTTAAAATATGCTATTTTCATTTGAGTAATCGCCTGTAATACTGTTGCTTAATAGGCTACTTGCACCAAAAAAAAGTATATGCTAAAAGGGTTCAATACATGTTCCTTATTGATGTGCATTAGATTGATTTATCAATCTCGGCCATATTAGTAAATAGAAAAATGTTTAAAAATCGGTCATTCGTATTGCCGCCAAAACGATCATTTGGTCACGTGATGGCATGTGATGTCAATAATTTGTAAATAAAGAATTGTTCGTTATGTCAACCCACGTTTCTCTAAACAACGCTGAATATTTTAAAATAAGTTAGCATAAATAGTTTTATTAAAGAATGTCAAGTACTTACCACTGGTGTATTGTACCTCATTGTACAAACACCAGTATACGAAATAAGGAGAAAGTGTTTCTTCAAGTTCCTCTGAATATTCAGTTAAGAAAAAAGTGGTTTGACGCTATAAGGCGAGATTTTCAATTGATGAAATCAGAAACTGGAGTACTTTTTGTCTGTGAAGACCATTTTGATGTAAGTATTATAATACAAGTTCTAATCTTTGTATAGGAAGTTGAGGATATATTTCTAATACGTTTTGTGGGTAAATTTTAATAGCTTTGATTAATTTGAATTCTATAAAAAAAATTTTGTAGGGTAAAATATTTTTATACAGTATAAACGTATAAAGAGTAAAGACTAAGTAAATAAATTTTGTCTCCGATAAATAAAGTATTGTTTACGAACATGTTATATTATTTATCGTATCACTCACCATTATGGGTTCAGTTATGTTAAATTTTTATTGATAATTATATAATAATACGTTAGATACGTCATAATGCATTAGTTAGGAAACCATAATACGTTAGTTGTTAGTTACAAAGCCATATACTACCTTTGATACAAAATTAAAAAAAAAACAATGACGTATTAACAAATAAACTTCAAAATCTGGACACTTTTCAAATATAAACGTCAAAAGTTTTACAATTTCAAATTTGAAAGTTGTCAATGATAGGATAAAGCTTTGAATATAACTCGATTATTAGCAAATTAAATTTATCTCGGACTTGGCAGGCGACTCGGCTGGCAATGTCCTCGATTATTATAATTCGTAATAGTCTTGTTACATTAATAGCTATAATATGAACGAATTAGAATACACATATATCAGTGATCAAATTCAATTTATTGAAAATGTTTCTGGTCACTAATAAACAGCTTTGAAAATTTATAATTCCCCAATATATTTGTAGCTAGAAAACGACATGGACAACTACATTATGTGGAAGCATATGAAATGCAGAAAAATTCTTAAGGCAAATGTGGTACCACATAAATTTGACTGCCAAGTGGACAGAAAACGTACTTTCACTATTCCTCCGAGAAGTGTTGCTGTAAAGCGACAAAAAATACGAACAGTAGCGGAAGCATTGTTAGAACAGTCAGTGTTTACATCAACAATGTCTGTGGCGAAAATTAAAACATCAAGGTTGCATGAACCAAATTTTCTTGCAGTAGAAGTACCAGATGTAGTTGTACATTCTACCAATCGCAAAACACGAGACGTTGGATGCACTGCAAAATCATATCATCGCAGCAAAGAAACCCAAATGAAGATTCCAATGCTGTGTAAAAGTTGTTCACCAAATAATATTGAACAAATAGCAGTAGCTACATCTCCATTGAAATCTACACTGAGTCACATACCCTGTCGTATTCCTAAGCTCAAAAAAGATTCACTTTCTTCCAACGAAAGTGAAACTACAAGCGTTTACGTTCAAAGTAGTCCCACATCAGCATCTACAAATGAAGTTTCACCAGATAGCATGATTGAAGAATTTTCAAGAATGGCTGTTCAACATACAACAAGAATTGTGGTTACAAAACCAAGACTGTACTTGGGAATTAATAAAGAATGTCTATTTATCATTGACCTTATTAAACAGTATACCAAACTGTATGTTAATAGTATTTATCTGACATTACAAAAAGTGCGTTTGGCACAAACCTTTAATGAGCTTGGCGATGCATATGGAATGTCGGAATGCAATGCTAGCAGGAAATTGGCAAATCTATATCACTCATAAGTCAGTTGATGAAAGAATTTATAATTACACCACCAAATGAAAAAATTATAGAATTACTTCCGTTGCCTTTTAGAGCACGATATAGTAAAGTACGGGCAATTATAGATTGCTTTGAAATAGAAATCCAAAAACCAAAGGATGCAGTTAAACAAGCTCTAACTTGGTCGGAATACAAAAAGGCCAATACGTTGAAGTATTTAATTGCATCAACACCGGATGGCATCATCACTTTTGTATCAACAGGATTTGGTGGAAGAACATCAAATACAATAATCGTAGAGAAAAGTGGATTTTTGGATTTGTTAGAACCTTTTTCAGTAATTATGGCGGATAGAGGCTTTAAGCACATAGATAATCTTTTAATGCAGAAAAAGTGTATTTTGCTCCGTCCACCAAGTGTTACTGCACAACAGAAACTTAACAAAAAGGAAGTTATGGAAACAAAAAGAATTGCCAGCCTTCGCATACATATTGAGCGGGTCATCAGACGTATACGAGAATTCAAGTTGCTGAAACCTCATTCGTGCGTACATTCTAAATTATATCCTGTTATAGATGATGCTGTTGTAATAGCTTGTGGATTGGTAAATTGCGAAGGACCCCTTGTAAAATAATGGAATATAATTATTCACACACACCATTGTTAGACGAGGAAATTACTATAAAACGGTTTATTATACTAGTTCTGTTCTATGTTATAAGATTATTTAATTATTAATTGTAACAATTATAGTTGTGCTTCTTACACACCATTTCATAATTTTCAAAACGATTGGAATAAACTTGTTTGTTAGTATGTTAAATTAAATATTCGCACAATAAAATTTAATAGCACAATAATAAAATGTATAATACAAAAGTGTAAGCATTTATACAATTCAATCCTTATTCTATGCATTCTTTAAACTGTTTAGTAATAAAGGAAAAACATTTTCTTTCCAATACATTTCTGCACCTTCTATTATAGTCTTTATAAAATCCACATCTAGACTTATATAATAAATGTAAATTTCACTATTTACTTCAAAACTGGGATCTGCGACACAAAAAATTCCACACTCTTTTTTTAAACAAATACATTTGCAACATTATCTGAGCTTTATATTTCTTAGTAATTTCATTATTCTTAATATATAACGCCATCGTCTTCATGCTTGTGGGACATTTAATTTCTACAACAAATTCTTCTGTAACCGCATCTGGTGAAGCACCTAAAAATGGGTTTTCAGATGACAGCAGGATACCCAAGGGATTGAGTTTTATATTTAATTGTCTTTCAATTACACCATTTTTTTTAAGATTTTTCCCCTGAGCATTGCTTTTGTTTCTGACACCTTTAAGCTACCAAGTATCTGTTCGACTAATACACCACTACTGGTATTACATCTTGCAGCTTCGTACAGACGTGAAGCAGTTATTCTTCCATATCGCAATTGATGCCACAATTTATTCTCGCTCTGCCCACTTGTCGCATTGCAAGCCATTTTGTAATCATCCACTTTCATTGCCCCACTAGCAAATTTTAAGAATTCACCAGCTGTTGTTCCACCAGTTTTAACAAATTCCGATAACAGCTGGTGTATGCCTACTTTATTTAAGGATTCCTCCTGCATATAATATTTAACTATTTGACTACTAATTTTGTTCTTAATCCCTTCCTCTATAAACTGCGGTTTTGGTAACTGGCATGGTGGCGTTTTCCCCAAATCATCCAGCATCAAAAACTTCTGAGACGATCCAACACCTGATAATTTTGGTTTCTTCCAAGAGCATTTAATCTCTGTTATTGCAGGTTCTTCACTACGTCTGTGAACCCACATTACTAATGCAATAGCATGTTTACAGCCACCTGCAATAAAATATCTGTTAATTCATTGAAACTTTTTCTAAATTCATTTTGTTTGTTTCAAAATTTTTGAAGCAATTTTAGAAACAAACCATGCATTCAGCATTGCTGATGATCATTAAATTCTGTTGCAATTAAAGGTAGACAGTATACTGTTTCTCATTAGTTCATTGTTCTATAACTTTCGCACTAAATTTTTTGCCTGACGATGCGGCATAATCGTGACATGCAACACTGTCTACTTTTTCTTCTAGCTCATCAATCAATAGTGAAACATTGTAATTAGTGCTTCTGACTTTATGTTCAGGACAAACTTTGGCTTTTACAATGCAAAGTGGCCCATCTCGTTTGACTTGCACGTAACCTATCGAAGCATCACCATAACTACTTCGACCAGCCCTGTAATTAATAATATCTTATAACACACATAAAGCTTAGCATTTTTTATTAGTTAATCTTCAACAGTTAAATTTAAAATGAGTATCTTAGATACTCTAACAAAATAAATCAATTAAAAATACTGTTTGAGGTTAGGTTACTTTATAAATCAGTTTTTACTTACAAATTTGCTTTAACGCCGCGTATTTCTGCAGAAATAAACAAAGGATTGTTTCCAAAAAATTTTGCTACCATAAAAGAATCCAATTTTGGAAGATTATCAGATTGGCCTTGCACAAAACCAGCTTCAGTCATGTTGAAAATTGTTGTACACGGTCAAGTAATTAGCAACTTTATTTATAAAAACTACTCATATAATAACATCAAATACCATACACTACAGATGTTTTTTACGAAAAGGTAAAAAGCACACAAAAAAGGTAACAAAAACGCGTCTCCAACATCGAACAGTATAGAATACCACAATATTTACAAATTATCTACGTCATATACAATCAACCAATAGTATGACGTTTTTAAACCTATGATTATTTTGAATTAATTTCAGATTTATAATATTTAAATACTTCTCCAAATGTTATTTTTTTACGTAAATGTATGAATTTATGTAAAGCAGCAAGTAAAAATATTAGTAAAAATAATACAGTTGTGGTATCCATGATGTACTGCAAGTACCCTATTGCAGTTACTTTATATTCCATTAGGATTTAAAAAGAAACTGAATTCTGGTTAATACATCAAGCAATCAGTATATAATCATGAATACAATAGTTGAAGTAATACTTTGCACTAAAGCCCGTAGATGTCTATTGTATGTCATAGTTGCGACGTAACTGCACTACAGCTGCACGTTGGCAACTTTTAGAACGAGCTTGGCACTTCAGTGGTGTATCCAGCGCGTGAGACATCACTACCACTAACGCTATTACTAACATATTTTTATTTGATCTTCTATTTTTCGTTGATCTGCAATAGGCATTGCAATTTTTACTGCAGCTAAAAAAATTGTATTTACATGTCACTTCCTTCAGTAATGTTATTGGTTTACCTAATATTTCCTTCTTAAGCCTATATGAATTAACACATTGACTGCCACGTCGACCATATATGGGCGACACCACTGTGATCACTGTGCGCTCTGTCACCCATATATGTTGAAGCCATGTCAGACAAATATGGTGGACACTCTATGCTATTTTACTGTAGTGTTTTAAAGCTTGACCTCTGACGAAACTTTTGGTATATTGGTTTTGGTCCTGCTAAAAAAATAAGAGAAATAACAACAATTTAATTATTTTAGTAATTTATTTTCTCAAACTATAATATAGTTACAAATATAACTTTTAAAACATAAAGTATATGTCAAAAATAAAGTTAATTAGATTTGTGGTGGTTTCCAAAGCACTCTAAACACATAAAAGGGGCATGATTGCAATCCGGGCAACTTTTTTTCCCTTTTTTTATCAGCAGTTCTTCCTTCAATTTTTTTTTCTGGCATAATACAAAGTACACATCCGGCGTACCTTTTTATTATTTTTATCCATTTTAGTTTTTAGAACATGAACATTACGACAATTGGGTTTGACGCGTTTTAAATTTTTTTGTAAATTTAGCAAGCTTGATGCTATTTCTTCTCGAAACCATCGTATTTTAGCTGATTTTTTAGTTGCTGTTTTATATACTACAAAAGCATTTACAAGTGAAATTCCCACCAAATACTCTATGCCTAGCTTCCGGTACCACTTTATACCTTTCCTCAGGGTCTTGGCATATGAACAAATTTGATCTGATAGATCAATACCAGCTTTCCTTCTATTGTACGCTAGTATGGCGATTGGCTTTTGTTTATTTTTACGTTTTCGATTAATATTTGAAGCTCGACTGGTTGATGGTTAGTCAGCATTACATCCCCATCTGCTGCAGCATTTTCTTCCTCGTCGCCTGTAATATTTCTCATGTGTGGAGCGTGTTTAGTTGATAGAATCCTTACATCGCGTGTATCTCGTCATTTTAGTACCACAATTCCATTTTGCTCTTCTTTCGCTATCATTTGGCCTCTATCTAGTTTAACGTGTAAAAGTTCTTGTGGCATATATTTTTATTGGCCTTCAAAGTACCAACTACGTGAGTATTTTGGTGTAAAAAAGACAATGCTTATTCATAGCTCGTATAGAAGTTATCGACAAATAATGTGCGATCTTGATGTAGAAGTCCTTGCGATAGCTCTTCACAAACTGTTCTACCTAAACTAACCCTTTTTGTATAATTTTCAGATTTCCCCGAGTATATTTTGCTGGACCAAGTATATCCTGCAGTAGTACATAACTTGAAAAGCTTTATCCCATATCTGTGAGCTTCATTAGGTACGTATTGTCGAAATACTTATCTACCTCTCCAAGGTATAAGAGTTTCATCAATAACAAAGTCTTCAGCTGGAATCATTATATCTTGAAACTTCTTTTGCAATGCATCTATAAGAGGTTGTATTTTTCCTAGTCTATCTCCTTGGGGAATTTCTTCATTGTTTGAAAAATGAATATTTGACAGCAATAATGCAAATCTATTACGAGACATAATTTTTGCCGCTACATTATTTTTATAAATATCGCTTGTTGACCAATAGGATGAAATACTACCAAGTCTTACTAACCCTATCCATATAAGAAGCCCCAAAAACTTTTTTATCTCTTCACTATCAGCTGGAACCCATTTGTTTGGACCAGTGCGATGTGCTAAAAAATTTGTGATAAAATTAATTATTTCATTGCACTGATTCCTATTTTTCTCTTATTGGATCAACTGAGGTTGACCATTTCCATATAACTGATTTACATGTAGTGAATAAAAACCTGCTTGTTGACTTTTTATGTAATAATCAGAGCAAATAATGTGTACATAAAATTGACAGAATTTGAATGACATTTCTTACCAACTATATTATTTTGTTACAAAGCACTCTATAAAACAAATTATGATGCAATTAGCAATCTATACATTTGAGAAATACTAATATGATTTAATTGAACAATAACAATGAGGCTATTCAAGACCGAACAACCTGTCGACCTTGAAAGGCCCGGCTCGCCTTTCAAAATAAACTTAATGTAATAAACGAAAATTATAACCAAAAGGTTATCACATGCATGATATAATTATGAAATCAAATTAAAACTAAAGCAAGAGTGAATGTGCAGTAACACAAAGATTAATAGCTACACAATTAACTGATCGGTGGGCAATAAATAAACGTTTTTTGCTGAACGACATGTTTCACCATTAATTGTCTTGCCAGTCACAACCCGAACAATACCATCTGAACTGGGAAAAACCTCAATTATGCGTTCCATTTTCCAATTCAAGGGAGCTTGATTTTCTTCTTTCAATACAACTAAAGCACCCAGCTTTAAATTATGATCAGCATTCTGTTTCCATATGGAACATTCTTGTAAGGTTGTTAAATACTCCTGACTCCAACGACACCAAAAATGTTGCGCCATCTGTTGCAAATGTCTAAATCGAGATAATCGATTTACGGGTTCTTCGGCAACGATATCCTGTGGCACAGAATTAAGATAATTTCCAATGAGGAAATGGCCAGGGTATAAGGCGATTAGATCATTAGGACAGTTTGATAATGAAACCATAAGTCTGGAGTTCATAGCTGCCTCTATTTGTGTAATAACAGTGTATAACTCCTCAAAAGTAAAATTTATGTACTCTTTTCATATGAGACTTGGCTGACTTTACCGCAGCCTCCCACAAATCACTAAAATGGGATGAGCGAGGGGGTATATTTTTCCAAGTAATACTATTTTTTGATAAAAAAACTTGAAACTTTATTATGATTTTGCAATGCTAACGTGTAAATTGCTTTAAATTTAATGTTCACCCTAACAAAGGTCACGGCGTTATCTGAATATATGCAATTACACAAACCTCGCCTTGACACAAATCGTTTCAATACATTTATGAAAGAATAAGTCGATAAGTTTCCGACTAACTCCATGTGGGTAGCCTTAGTCGAAAAACAAATGAAAATACATACATATGCCTTAACAATTTTACGATTTTTAAGTTTGCAGTCTTTTAAATTGAACGGACCCGCGTAATCTATTCTGCAGATTTGAGACGGCCTAGTTTGTGTGACTCGTGAAGAAGGAAGTAAGCCCATTTTGTAAGAAGCGTTTACAGGTTTAACCTTAAAACATGTTACACACTTTCTCAAAACACTGCGCACTGCGTTGCGAGCCTTCAAAGGCCAAAATTTTAACCTTACATTTGCCAAAACTGCTTGAGCTCCAGCATGCAATTGTCGATGATGTTCGTCACATATAACTAACGTTGTAAAAATGTGATTTTCTAGTAGTGGGATTGAAAATTTTCTATCTTCAGTAATGGAGGACCGTGCGAGTCTACCACCTACACGTAATATTTTGTTCTTATCCAAAAAAGGATTTAAGGATAATAATTTACTCTCGTGTGAAATCTTATTATAATTTTCTAAATCACTTATTTCTGCTGAGAAGCTCTGTAGCTGAACTAATCTAACAAGCGCAATTAATCAAATAATTAATTTTATCACAAATTTTGTTGCACATCACACTGGTCCAAACATCGGTGCGTTGTAGGTCATGCTGATCCTCAGCTATATTGACCTGCATATACATTTTTACTACGTCGTTGATTATCACATCATTATGTTTACGAAATCTTAGAAGAATATCAAAAAGATCGTCTTGTATTTTTGGACCAACCCTTAACGCATTGTTAAGCGACAAGCCACTGGTTTTTGCCGATGCATCAAACACTACGCGAAGTTTCGTGGTCAAGCTGTCCTGCTTAAAGACCCTGTGATGTAGCAAATTAAATATCTTTTGAATTTAAGTTTAACTCGTTTTCAGATACATTTGACATATGTCGCAATTCTTAATATTCGTTCATGAAATGCACGTATTGATTTTTCAATTCTACATTTTTTGACAATTTATTTTCCAGAGAACGGAATCTTGTTTCTACATATAAGTACGAATCAATCAATTCATTTAAAATTTCGCGAACCGGTAAACGAACTTCGAAGTGACCCGATTTATCACGTTTAAGTGTGTCAACAAATTCGTCTTCACACTGTTGCTCTTTTTTCGTGTATTTTAACGTTTCCGAAATTTCTTCCATGACCCAAAATTTCTCCAATTGCTTTTCAAGTTTCACATTAGTCTAAAGATTACACGATGTTGCTTTTATATTAGGATACACGTTGACTGGACCAGATAATATCCACCCAAGTTTTGATTTTTGTAAAATAAGATTTCTCAAGCCAGTTTTTATCTGACCCACGCACAACAATTCAAAAAGATAGAAGCTCCTATTAATAAGTCAATTGCTCCTTCCTTGGATCTGCCAATAATAAATGTGACGGAATGTTTATATTTGAAGTACTAAAAGACACACTAGGAATGTTTTCTGTGATTTTAGGTAATATTAAAAATGAAAGCTTAACCTTGTATGCATTATAAACTGATTTAATAGTTGCTGTAGTACTGCGTGTAATATCGATTTGATTTTGATTTATACCTATTACGGGCAAATATACCTTTTGACCTAGTAGTTTTAATTTCTCAAACAGCTCTTGTGTCATGAAATTAGACTGCGAAGCCGAATCAAGTAAAATTCGACATTTGAATAACTCCGTGATAATTTTCAATATAATGATTGCTGTGGACAATAAGATAAGTGATTCGTGAATGTTTGTAGAATAGTTACTGTGCTGTTGAATTACTACTTAAGTTTTCGCTCATTTGCGGTTGCACCTGTGGTGTTTTCTTTTCGTTCAAACTAGTATCTATCTTTTCAAAATGCAATAGCGTGTTATGATGACCTTGACAAGTCTTACAACCACCTGACTTACATTCCAAAGCAAAATGAGTATTGCGCAAACAATTTATACAAAGTTTTAATTTTTTAACATTCTGTAAACGATTTTTTACGTTCAATGCACAAAACTCTTTACAATTATAAATATGATGAGCGTTTTTACAAAAGCTGCATGATGGATGAATTTAAACTGAAACGTTCATAAATGATTTTTTGTTACTACGTTTTCTTTCAAAATTTTTATAGATTGGTTTAGTATTATCGTTACAATTGGATGTATCAATACTTTCTAACAACTCGAAATGTTTTTGCAAAAAAGTGATAAAGTCAGAAATGGTAGACAATTCGTCTTTTAAAGGAATTGAATGTTCCTGCCACTTCTTTTTTGTAATGTGGTCGAGCTTTGATTTGAACATATAAATTATTAACAAATTCCAACTGTCTGTCAGTTCACCTAATGATTTTAGAGCTCATATTTTTCTCTAAATCATTAACCAATTTTCGCAATAATACTTGTTACTCTTTTGTGATTGAAGCAACTTCAAAAAGAGCCTGATATGTTTTTTGATTATGATCTTTTTATTTTCAAAATACCTTTTGAAGCTTCGATTAAATCCAAAACTTGCCCCGCTTCTCTTTTGAGACAACTGCGTCTCTATGTTACTGAGGCTTGTGTTTTGATCGATTAAGGCTGAAAAAGTGTCATAAAAACGCATCCACTCGTGATAGCCTCCAGAAAATTCTGGCAGAACTACTTGCGGTAATTTGACTTTTTTTGCAATATATTTTGAGAAATACTAAATGATTGTTGTTCTAAAGCACCTTTGCCATCCTTTGCTTTCGCTTTATTCAGTAATAGTATATTGTGTCACAAGCCTGAGCCAGCAAAGCGAGCAAGAGCAGCTGATAGCTAAGGGCTGCTAATGCATTTTTGCCTGTGTGACATACAACTGTTTTTCGCCTAGCAATAAAGAAAAAAAATTGGAAAAATAACACAAGGTTAATAACATTTGATGTCATCATTACTGTCTAAATTACCATTCATTTTCACTAACAGTTATTCAGTTAGAATTACAATTATTGGCTACTCATGTATGATTATTTTATATTTTTATTCGAAACTCTCATTAACACTACACCGACGCCGAGGTTAAATGAAAAATTATTTGAAACGTCAAAGTCGCAATAAATGAATCTCAATGATAGTCATAGGTGTCTAGATTGTGAAAAACCTACAAAATCATGCTGTTAAGAGTTTAGCGGCCCTAGGGCCACAAAGGTTTACTTTCAGTCACATTTTTAGGGAAAATATGGTTCATTTTCATACTAGGCGAAAAAATATGTTGTTTAGCCATAGCTACTGTCTGAAAATAAATTTTCAAATGTTTCACGTTCCTCTAAGACTGCTTTATCGTCTTCGAGTAAACATTCAATTTGTGACTGAACTGAATCAAATTCCATAAAAACTGAATTAATCGCGTCCAAGCGAGTTTGAAGTTTGATGATTTGGTCATCTTTAAAGGCCTTTACAAAATTTTCAAAGCGTGTTAATCTGCTTTTAATTTGACCGCGTTTAATATTATATTGCTTTAATTCCGCTTCCATGATTGAAGCTGCAATAAAATGCAAGCAAGTCTCACACTATAAAACTGATCAAGATTTTATTAGTGCAATATATTCAAAACCACAAATTGTTAGTTCGCCTTTTCGTACTGTTTTCATGAGAATGAATCAACTAAATTGCCTTTGTTTCTTGTGCCAAATGATTGTGTGTGCTTAAACTGAAATGCACATATAATAAAAATCTATTTTAAATGTTACTCTGATGGTACTGTTATTACATAATAAAGACAAGACAAAGATAAAATTGGAATGATACCTATACGCTCGCAGCAGTTAGGCTGCTTATCTTCCAGTTATTGAATTATGTGCCGCCGCTCGTTACCTGATGCTGGAAGTCGTTCCTATTGCCGCAATAATTACATGATATGTTCGTCCTTGCTTTGCTTAAAATGCACTAAATATCCGATAGGTTTTGCTGAATTCGTAAGGACCATAATAAATACCGTAATTTGCTTGATGTTTATTTCAACTGACGATACGTGGTTGGTATTTATCAAATAAAATATCCCACTGGAAGACTGACCAATGCTTGAACCAGTGCGATGTGCTACAAAATTTGTGATAAAATTAATTATTTCATTGCACTAATTGCTATTTGTCTCTTATTTGGATCAACTGAGGTTGACCATTTCCATATAACTGATTTACATGTAGTGAATAAAAACCTGCTTGTTGTTGACTTTTTATGTAATAATCGGAGCAAAAAAATGTGTACATAAAATTGACAGACTTGAATGACATTTCTTACCAACTATATTATTTTGTTACAAAGCACTCTATAAAACAAATTTGATGCAATTAGCAATCTATACATTTGAGAAATACTAACATGATTTAATTGAGCAATAACAATGAGACCATTCAAGACCGAACACCATTTTTGATTCGACTTTTACGCTTAGTTTGATTATTATTCAATTTCTGTTCAGCGCCTCTGTTTGTTTCCACTACGATAATATTTCATCATCAACAAATAATAAAAACACATCAAATGGAGTAATATCTTCTGCCACATTTATTAGTAAATCTGAGTTGCCAGTAAAAGTAAATGTTTTATGACGACCTTCGTACTCTGTCCATTTAACAATCTCCGGAACCTCTGGAGACTAACTATCTAACTCCTCACTTTCCTCTTCTAGTTGTAGATCCTGAATTACTTCTTCAATATTTTCAACTACTTCATCATCATCTTCATTTTCTGATGTATTTGGTGAAGGATTATATCCAGGATCTTTTATAGAATCATCTGAACTGAAATCTGCACATTTTTCATCTTCATCACTTTGTAAAAATTCATCACTTTCTAATATTATTCGCAAATCATCATAGCTTAAATATTTTCTTTTAGCTATTAGTAATGATGTGTTATTAAAGTGAAGAAGTGTGTTTGTGTCTGGTCCCATTATATTTTAAATTATCATGGGTAAACCTGCATGATTTTTAATGAAAATTAACATAGTGCTAATTTATAATATTGTAGTTAAATTCTACTAAATTTTTATTTTTAAATTTGACTCCCTATCCTATTTTAAGGGTGGGCAAAAGTACTAAATTGGCTATTGGAAAAGCCTTAAATTTATTTTATCATTTGACCTTATAAATCTCCACATGTGTGATTTTATATATGTATTATGATTATTGTAGTTGAAATAATAACTGGTTTTCAATTATCATTTAACATAATTGACTAGTATTTGCATGTACTGCAAATACACCTTATCACTTCATTGTGAATTTTGTTTACCACACATTAAGATTTTTATGTAATTATACTTACCTAGATAATGCTGTAATACTTACAGTTAGTTAAATACTGTTATTACAAACTGTTGAATTGACACTAAGCATATCTTACAAAGGTTATGTTGGTACTGACTTTACTCCTCTGTTCTCTTGTGTTTACCATCCGTGGTCCAGTTTTGTGTTTTGTCAAACACTGCGAAGGACCCCGCCAGTGTGAAGAGTTATTTCTTATCATATCCTTACTGCCTACACTAATCTAGTGATCATGTCTGATTGTTTTTTGTTTACCTGCTGCCAACGAATATTCCACAGTAATTATGTTTGTACAAATTGCAATGCTATTTATCATAAAAGTTGCCTTGAATCTAGGAAAAACCTTTCAGAAAAATCGATCAATATAAAGTAAACTGTTGCACCAAAAACACAATATCGATCTCTTGCGCTGAATATGATGCTTTTAAGAATGATCTTAACTACTTACAAGAAGAAAATAAAAGCTTAAAATCAGAATGCAACAGCTTGATCAAGCACATTAAAAGATTGCAGGCACAGTTAAAAACTAGCCTTGATGAAAGTTTTATAACGGAGAACTCTTTCCTAAATGAGCAGGAAGATTACAAATCAATGCTACTTCAGTATTCAAATAAAATAAAATCGTTAACTAAGGTTGTTGATAGTTTGCAACAGGATCAAATACTTGAAAATAATAAGCCTAAGTCGGATACTTTAAATACATCAACTCAAACTTGCTCATTTCCATTACTTGTTTCTGACAATTTTAAGGTATGCTCGCAAACGGAGCGTGAAATAGTACAAGTAGTTGAAAAAATGACTCAAACTAATAACGTTAAAAACACGAGTCCATCCTTCAATAGTGCCATCCCATTACAGCGTTCTGTACATATAAAAAAAAATAGTCGTAACGATCTACCTCTAGACAAAAAAATACTAAATGCCACAGTTGAGAAAATCGCGTCAATTAATGATAAAAATGAAGTCGCTGTATATGTTGCTAAATCAAAAATTCACGTTTATGGAGACAGTCATGTGAGAGGATTTTCTAATATTTTAATTTCATTATTGGATCCACAAGATTTCTCTTTCCACGTCGAGTGCAAACCTAATGCTCTTATGGAGGACATTGTAGTCAATCTAGCAAATAAACTCTCAACTTTTAATCACAGTGACTATGTCTTAATCCTTGGCGGAACAAACAACGCCCTACAAGGTAAAGCTATGTCTACACATGCTAAACAGCTTCTAAATGACATTGACTCTGCTACAAATCTGATTTTAATATCAGCACCTTTTTGGAAAGGACGTAACATATTGAACAATTTAATTCATTCTGTCAATAATGATGTATATTCAGCACTGGTTGCATCAAATGCAAGTTTTTAGTATGTGGACATAAATAAAATTGTACAATCGTCGCTGTTCTCATCACATGGTCTTCATATGAGATTAATAGGAAAACGTAAATTATTAAATCACATTCTGACCATTACTAATAATTTCCGACCTCAATTTACTAAAACTTTTAATTCTTGCAACAGCAACCTTATATATGTAAAAATGGTAGATCACAATCAATCTCTTTCTGCTAACGAAGCAGACTACTCATTTTGTATACCTGCTATATCTACCAATTGTAGTTCTAGTTCTTTTTTATAAATAAAAAATCTGTTACTTTTCATTATTGCTGTGTAATATGCGCAGTCTACGTAGCAAGGTTAATGAATTACACATATTATTAGATGATCTAAATTTTCCGTTACTTGTCTGTATCACTGAACATTGGCTAGACTATAATGAATACATTAAGTTAGATAACTATGATCTTGTTAGTATATCCTACAGACAGCATAGACGTCATGGTGGCACAGAGATTTTTGCACTTCAGACAAAAATAGCTGTTTTGAAAACTATTTGAACTTAAATTACTTGAGTTCTCACATATTTATAATAGTAAGCTTAAACTTCATGTTTTGAGCATTTATCGTTCCCCATTAAGCAATATTGAAATATTTTTTAGTTCATTGGACACTGTTTTACATCATATTCTAGATATTAAGAAAGGTATCGTAGTTATTAGCGGAGATTTTAATATCAATTTCACAAATGGCTTTGATAAAAATGTTATTAGACTAAAACAACTCTTTACAATTTACAATTTGAAAATGCACATTATGCAAGATACTAGGATATCAAATATGTCCAGCACACTAATTGATTATGTTGTTACAAATTTTAATCCAGGTGTACTTACTAGAACTACAATTGTACCGAATGATTTGTCAGATCATGAATTTATACATTTTCAAGCAAATCTTGACTTAACTATTGACAACTGCTTCATTTACAGCAGGATTTACAATACCCAGAATTTAAATCGTTTTTCTACACTGTGCTCAGAGATTGACATTAATATAACATCGAATGATTTAAATCAAAAATTTCAATCGTTAGTATATAGTATAGCATTAGCATTCACAAAATCATTTTCTTAGAAATAAAAAATCACTACATGCCATTTATAAACACTTTCACAACTCAACTTTTATAAAAAATTATTATCTGCGCTACAAAAAATCTTTAAAAAAGTGGTCAAATTAGCAAAATCTCAATTTCTTGCTAGTCGAATCTCTAACTCTGGAAATGTACAAGCAGAAACCTGGAAAGTGGTAAATGAACTTTCAGGTAGAAATACATCTAGTACACAAAATATTCTTATTGATAATTGTGCTGAAAATGATATAGCAGATACTTTGAATAAGTACTTTGCAACCGTGGCCTCGACTTTAGTTGAAAATAACAAAGAACCAGATTCATCTGCGATTACCTTTTTGAAAAAAAAATAAGTGTTGCGTCTCTAACAACTTTATGTTTTTCCCGACAGATGCATATGAAATTCTAAGTGTTTTACATTCATTTAAAAATAAAACCACAGCTGGTCATGATAACATCCCTTCGAAAGCTATGCTCGCACTTCCGCTTGACATAATACAACACTTTGCACACTTAATAAACGACTCTTTTCATACTGGAATATTCCCCACTTGCCTGAAATTTGCAATAGTGGTTCCATTACATAAAGGGGGCCCTTTTACAGCTAATAACTTCCGGCCTATCTCTTTGCTGTCCTCATTTTCTAGTCATTGAAACAATAGTAAAAAGTCGACTTATAAACTTTACACACAAATTCAATATATTTAGTCCAAATCAGTTTAGATTTTGTCCCAACAAATCTACAACTGATGCAATGTACAATTTTTTAAATAACTAATATTTAACATTAAATAGTAGACAAAGCACCTCAGTTGCTGTATTTGTTGATCTAAGTAAAGCTTTCGATTCTGTAAATCACTCAATACTACTGCAGAAATTAGAATTTTATGGTATTAGGGGTATTGCTAATGATTGGTTTAAATCCTATCTTCAAAATAGATCACAGTCTGTAAGGATCAAGCTTAGTAACACATATGTGTGGTCTGAAAACGCTGTGTTAAATTTAGGAGTACTTCAGGGATCAGTTTTGGGCCCTATTTTATTTCTCTTTTTCATAAATGATTTTACTAACTGTACTAAACATGCCAAAAGTACTCTATTTGCAGACAATATCAATCTTCAGTGGGATTCAACGAGTGTTGATTCACTGAAAGAAAAATTAAATACTGATCTCTTGTTGATGAAAAACTGGTTTTATATTAATAAATTATCGGTAAATGAACAGAAAACCTGCTGTATAATTTTTAAACCTTTATCTTGGCCTAACAACATTACATTAGGATCGACTCTAAATTTAGTTACTTTCACTAAATTCCTTGGACTTATAGTTGATAGGGACCTAAACTGGTCCAAGCATATTTCTCATTTATCATCTAAATTGTCTTGCATGCTATGCACTTAAATCAGTGTCCAGAGAGTTGCCTGTGGTTTGCTCAAAGAAATGTTACTTGGCATTATTCGAATCAAGAATGAGATACGGAATTGCTTTCTGGGGTAACTCATGCCTCATTAACACATCCATAGTTTTTAAATTACAAAAGAGAGCCATTCGTATTGTGTTTGGGGCAGAGATGGATGCTCATTGCAGACCTCTTTTTAAGAAACTTAATGTATTAACTTTATATTCCATGTTCATATATGAGACCCTCATTCTGTTTTATAAAAATTCTAATAATTACGTTCCAGCCAGTTCTGTTCATTGTCATGATACAAGATACTGTTACCAAAAGTATATACTAAAACCAAATTCTACTCGTTCTAAAAAATCTATAATATTGATGGCTCCGACATTTTATAATAAACTGCCATATACAATTAGATCATTAGCACCACTGAAAAAATTTAAAGCTGCATTATTTACCTTGCTCGTTGAACGCTGCTATTACACAGTTGATGAATTGCCAGATGACAACCTTTCATCTTAGTAATTTTGGACATAATAAATTAATTGCAATTTAATTATATGTATATATTACTTGTATGTAGATTTTTAATGTGTGATTTTGTAATATGTAACTACCATTGTTAATGGGTACAAATATATCTATTCTATTCTATTATATTCTATTTTCTACTGCACTTTTCGCAAGACAACTTTACAAATAAAACTGTATCAACTGTCACAAATTTACAGCTGATAACAGAGAAACATAACCTAACATATCGTCACACATATATGGCCGACATGGCTCTGAAAGAAACAACATAACACAGTGGGCCACGTCAACCACATATGAGTGACTTACAAAAAAATTAATATCTACATTTCTAAGAACAAAAAATTACTTATGGGTACCTAACTACTTATTTTGAACTTACCAACAATTTTTCTGAAAAAATAGCGTGACCGCGGGGTAATTTTTTTCAAAAGGTATTGTGGCAGTCAATCTGTTAAAAACTTTTTGTTATTGTGAGATCCCAAATAGTTAAACCCTTTTGCTAATTTGTAAGTTAAACAATAGCTTAATGAAGAATTAGCTTCTGAAACCAAACTGTTTCTATATAGAGTAGTTAGGAATAGGCACTAAAAAGTAAATGTAAGCTAAATACCACTTAAAATTTACTCAATACAAACCATGTCTTTTTCATTAATAGCATCGCTAAATAATTTTCCAGTACGTTGAAGTTTTCGAAAGTATCCACTGGCAATTGAATGGGGATGCTAGATACTTATATAATATTATCGAACCTTTCTGGTAAATGCTTAAAGGTTTCCTACAAATGACAGTTGACAGTATTTCCTTATTTTGCTCTACTATTGTGGAAAGAAATGATAGCAGTTTTGTCTGAAATGGACAATACTTAAAATACCAGGCAGCTGACTATTTATAATACATATATGTTGCTGAGTGCTGACATATTTGTAAATAAGTTTTCCAATAACTTTGCAATCTAAATTGCCACTGGCTACCACAACAAAATCCTAGCTTATGCGATTTTCAGTAATTTATACCTTGAGAAAATATTTCCAGCAATACCGTTTAGAAAAGATCACGTGAAATTATTTTATAAGCAAATCTTTCGGTAAATTTATCAGACGTAATGGAAATATCTGCACTAGTGTCAGTGCCTATAGATTTGGTTATCAATTTTAATCATAACTGCAATATATTTAGCAAAGGAAACAAAATTAATGTTTTGTCTTTTATCGATTCTTTTAAAAACCAATTCAATATTGTAGCAAAAATTACACTTATTAGCGTTTGTTTGTAGTAAACAAGAAGCACTGTTGTTTTTATCACACCACATCATTTGATGATAAGTTATTAAGCTTATTCTTGTTAGTGATAGCACAATAAATGCGTTGTATGTGTTCTGTACCGTTACACTTAAAACACTTCATGTTGTTAGCATTACAGTTCTATCTAATCGTAGTCTTTTAGCAATTTGTGAGTCTAACTTATGCACAATAATACCAGGTTTAATAACGCCATTTGAAAAACAAATAAGACCAAAAATTTTAGTAAAGTCATAAGCCAAACATTTTTACTGCTTTTTACACGTTTATTAAAATCTCAAATACTATTTTAATTAAATCGGGAACTCTGAATTAATTCGTAATTTTTTCAATATTGCTAAGTTTCTATGAGCATAACTTAAGTACATAAACATATTGAACTGTCAAATAAAGCAACTTTTTAAAGCAAACGTCTTAAAATTTTCTAACATGGAAAAGATTACAAATTTTCACTTAAAAGTCTCCCACTTTTTATATCGGGCATCCAGTTATCTAACTAACTTTTCACATCGCCTGTCAAAAAGTGCTTTAGCCTCTATAATACCTGTATATCAGGTTACTCAAATTTGTCTTTAATTTTTTCGACCTGTTCAATTCAGGTACTCCCATCGTCCAAGTTAGGCTTAAACAATCGTTAATCTATTGTTCTAAGACTATCCTACTTTTTGCAATACGACCTAGCAGTTGTTTGAGGAAATGAACGATCCAGCATCAGATTTCTGCATGGGAATGATCAGCGAATGTTACAACCAGTTCCTAAAACACGCTTTAAACACCGATAATGTTTGTAAATATAAGAGAATCCCACCTCTGATTTTAGCACTCATTCAGCAATATTTAAAGTTGTTACAAAATTTAAGATTCCACTAGTAATAACTAATTCTTATATTTTTATAACAAACAAACTCAAAACTATTGTTGAGGTAACAAGTTGACCAAGGATAGTGGACATCTCATCAACGACTGCACAAGCTTTTGAGCATATCATAGCCCCACTAAACAGCAAGCGTCCTTGGATCACACTGTGGTGCACTACTCATTTTTATTGACAATATCATCAGAACTGTTTACATCCATGTGGTTGAGCGCTAACGATATAAGCTTTTAGTAAAGTGAAAGTAGCACGAAACAGTTTCGCATGAGCGTATCTATTTGTCAAGGCAACAATAAACAGTTTAAATAATAAATTTCATTATTCTAATAAATGGATGATCATTTGTAATAAAATCTTATCATGGTCTCGCAGTCTTGAATTACTCCATCAAGATCAGCTTTTGGTTTAAATTTCTACTAGAAATATATCGAAGTTTTATGGTTATACAACACCTAAAAGCATTCATCGCCAGATGTCATTTTTGTTCAAGAAAACTTCTCTCATTTAGTAGCTTAATGTTGAGGTGCCGATCTCTTTTCATTTTTTGTATAATCCATAGTTGTATATATGTTCAATGAATTTAGAAGAGACTTTTGTAGTTCTGAAATTTACTTTCTAAAAGATTGTAGTTCAGTAATTCACAAATCTTCATTATAAGTAGACCACTTAAAGTAATTTGTAGTAGTAGATTTTCAACGTCTAGTTTTATCTTCCATATATGTTTATCGGAAGTCATTATCATTTAAAACCTATCACAGGTGTTCTTTAATCTTTATGTAATACTGGTTATCACACTTGCCCTTGTGCATATCTAGAATTATATTAAGATTATTAATGCACTTGACACAATCTTTTATTTTTGCAATAAACTACAAAGTTTTTGATTTAAATATTTAGCTTTTATGAAGCAGGGCATAATTTGCACATGCATAATTCATCGTTCTTTTTACAACGTGAAATTTAAAATTATCAACTGTGATGAAAGAAACTGAACAGATCTATGTGCAAATAGAGGTTGAGAGTCTAGCATTAACCTGGACTTGTGACAAATTCTTAGAATTTATTACGGGCATAAAGTTATTGCTAGAAGCAGATCACAAGCCATCAGTACAAGTGTCGCAAACAAAACCTATAGATGAATTAATCTCACGATTACACAAGTTTAAATTAAGAGTGCTGTGTTAAAACTATGAGATATATTATGTATCAGGTAAAGAATTAGTAGTCGAAGCTTTATCTAAACACTTTTCAAATGATAAAATTCCAGAAGATAATAGAAACGGAAATTTTTGTAAATCTAATTACAATTTTATTTGAAGCATAACTTATTTTAGGTGAAATAATAGTAGAACAAAATAGAGATTCTATTTGTAAAAATTGCACGAGTGCCCAAAAGAAGGGCGGCTCAAAAGAAAAAATAAAATAAGCTCGGAAATTAAACTTTACTACCAATACTGTTCAGCAATTTCCGAATGCGATAGTTATCTATTATGAGGATTTCGATTACTAATTCCTAAATCGTTGCAAGAAAAATGTCTAAGATTTATACATCAAGGATATCTCGGTAAAGTGCAGAGCTGGTGCAAAAACAAGTATATGTTGGTTAGGATTATCTATGGAAATTGAAAATTTAGTTCGGAATTGTTTACAGTGTATTGAGCATCACCAAGATAAAAGACCTTTTTAACAAAAAGAAAAAAATTGCTGTAGATATATTTAAATTCAACAGCTGTGGGTACCTTATTAGTGTAGATTACTTTTCGAAATATTTTGAAATTTCTAAACTTAATTCTCTTATGGCAAATGTAATTATAGCCAAATTTAAAAATTATTTTCTAAATTTGGTATCCTAGAATTTGTCTGCTTTGATAATGGGTCACAATTTCAAAGTGAATTTAAACATTTTGTAAAATGTACGAATTTATGCTTATTAGAAGTACACAGGCGAACATAAAAATGTATGTGAAATACACCTTGTGCATGTACATAGTCTTTATCATTTTCTAAATATGATATAACAGCAAAATCTTGTTATTCACTACTCCAATTATGCACAATTACTAGACTTCCAAATGTATAGAACGTGAAGATCACAGCCACATATGCTCCCATCAAATAAGCTTCTTACGAAAATAAAGTTTGATGGCTCCACCCCATATTTTACGCAGTATTTCAATTTATTAATATTAATTATTTTCTCTTTTAGTTATATGATACCTATATTTTGGCGAAACTATAAAAACAGTTTAAAAGAGGAAGATTTATATGCTGTTTTGGACGAAGACAAAGCTAGCTGGTTGGGAGACACATTAGAGGATGCGTGGAAAAGGGCTCATAAGTCACATCCAAAGTATGCTTTACATGTAGCTTTGCTCAAAGTACATGGTTTGAAATTTGCATTGGCTGGTATTCTTCGATACACTGGTGAACTAGTTTTATTGTATATTTAAACAACTGTATGGTGTAAAAGTTAATGAAATTTTTTTAGAGTTGTACTGCCGTTTAGTATTAGAAAGTTAGTAAAATATTTTGAAAGAGGTCCACCATTGGTAACCGAAAACGAAGCATATATTTATACAGGAGCAATACTAGCAACACTGCTGCTAAATGCTATAATTAGTCACTCGGTTATGCTGTACCTGATGCATATGAGCATGAAAATGAGAGTGGCTTGTTGCTCACTCATATACAGAAAAGCCTTAAGATTAAGTCTAACATTGGGTGAAACCACCATAGGGCAAGCTGTAAATCTGGTATCAAATGATGTACGGAAGATTGACACTGGACTTGTAAGCACTCACTTTATATGGATAGCTCCGCTTCAGGTAGTAGTTGGCACCTATCTTTTGTACCAAGTGATTGGAATATCAGCTTTTTGTGGCATGGGATTCTTACTACTGTTTGTACCTTTACAGTGTAAGAACCAAACTTCATTAATACTGCTTAATATCACAATAAATTGGTTTTTTTTCAGTTTATTTAGGAAAATACAATTCAGTCATTAGACTAAGAACAGCGATACGTACTGATGAGAGAGTACGTCTAATGAATGAAATTTTATCTGGCATTCAAGTAATTAAGATGTACACTTGGGAAAAACCATTCGCAAAATTAATATCACTTGCTCGAAGGTTTGTTATACTTTCAGTTATACTACATCACTCAATAAGTCCGTAGGATGATACATAGATGGCGTTGCTATGTAATAATCCATATGATTTGTAGGAAGTACTAACCTTAAAAAGATATCTGTCAAAATTTCATGACAATCCGACGATTAGTTTACAAGTTACAGAGGTTCAAGTGACGATACTTTTGAGTTTTTCAAAAAAATGAATTCCAAGCAATTTCGCGTGTTGATTTATCATTGCTTTTTGATGGGTAAAAATACCATCGCAGCCAAAGCATGGCTTGATAAGTGTTATCCGGGCTCTGCTCCATCGAGGCAAACGGTGGAGAAGTGGTTTGCTGATTTTAAACGTGGCCGTACAGACACTGACGATTCTGAACGCTCTGGAAGGCCAATTGAGGTGGTTACACCGGAAAACATCAAAAAAGTCCACCGAATCGTTTTGGAAAACAGAAAAGTGAAATTGCGTGAGATAGCTGACACCTTGAAGATATCAGAAGGCAGTGTGCACACTATTTTGCATGAACATTTGTCCATGAGAAAGCTGTTCTCAAAGTGGGTGGCGCGTTTGCTCACAGTGGACCAAAAACAACAACGTGTCGATGATTCTGAGAGCTGTTCAACCGGAATAAAAAGGACTTTTTGCGTCGGTATGTGACAATGGATGAAACATGGATCCACCACCACACTCCAGAGTCTAATCGGCAGTCAGCTGAGTGGACTGCAGCCGGAGAACCACGTCCAAAGCGGCCAAAACCGCAAAAGTCGGCTGGTAAGGTTTTGGCGTCTGTATTTTGGGATGCGCACGGAATTTTGTACATCGACTATCTTGAGAAAGGAAGAAGAGTCAACAGCGAATACTACATGGCATTATTAGTGCGTTTGAAGGAAGAAATTGCCAAAAACGGCCACATGAAGAAGAAAAAATTCTCTTTCACCAAGACAATGCACCGTGTCACAAGTCGATCGCAACGATGGCCAAATTGCACCAATTGGGCTTCGAATTGCTTCCGCACCCACCGTATTCTCCAGATTTGGCCCCAGCGACTACTACCTGTTCGCAGACCTGAAAAAATGCTCGCCGGAAAAAATTTGGCTCGGATGAAGAGGTGATCGCTGAAACTGAAGCTTATTTTGAGGCCAAAGACGAATTGTTTTACAAAAAAGGTATCGAAATGCTAGAACGGCGTTGGACTGATTGTATCACTCTTGAAGGAATGTATGTTGATGAATAAAATCGAATTTCGCCAAAAAAATGTGTTTTTCTTAGTTATCCTACGGACTTATTGAGTGATGTGTTATATTAATATCATATTAAGTATGTAAGCACCAAGAACCTGAGTTAGGAACAATACTTTGTAGCACATATAACAGTTTTATATTGGTAAAAGCTCGAAAACAAATTCAAATTAAAGAATTATTTCACTAAAATTAAAAGGCTAAAGATACCTGCTATATCAATCCAACCTTTTTTTTCTTGGATGAGAAGTGTCATGTCTAACTGGCTTTTGATTATCAATTTCCAGAAGAGTATGGAATTCTCTTGGACTGGGTGGTATGTCCAGGATAACCGCACTAAACTTTCTTCCCGTTTACTTTAGTGATAGAGATTTCTCTGGAACCGCTTGTCTGGCAGCTACTTCAAGGAAGCTCAAAGGGTATAGTCGTACGTAGATTTTTCAGATCGTGTTTCGTTGTCTTTCCTAGTGCTCTTTTATGAATGTTTTTTTTATAAACTTTTTATTAGCTTTTCAAATAACTTTGCTTTCTGACGTTCAGTTGTTGTTCTATGTTAATTTTGGCAATCCTGCAAGACTATTGTCCTTGTAAGTGAAAAATCCTTCACTTTACGTGCTACTGTTTTACATGTTGAAAACAACCTTTGCCTTCAATAAAATATATTAAGCTAATTATATTTTTATAAAGAATAAATACAAACCAAGAAAATCACCTGTATTCTCAGAAAAAGTTTTTGGAAGAACTGCCAGACCTACTGATAGAAATTTATTTACTTAACTTTTTTTGCAAAAATAAACTACAAATTGACTGTAAAATTCCAATAACTTAACAATTATGAAATCTGTAAAATCTTTATGATCTAAGTAATAATCGAATAATGAAAACTGACCTCAACCTCAAATAATGTTGATAATCATCATATAGTGGTAGGCTTATAGTGAAAAATGATATTTACTAAAGTGCTTAACGACGAACTTTAAACGTTCGAGCATAACCTATACAGAGATGATATGAAAATGGGAGATCTGATGTTTTATATCGTGGAAAGTATAATTTCTGTGGGTCTCATTTAATGAAATCCTCAGGCACGAGGTCTTGCTTAATCATATTTAAAAAGGTGTTTTTGCAAAATGTAATACACTAGAGAACCAAGAAATTGTTTATACTAAGGTAAACAATGTGAAATATCTGTAAACATTTTGATAAAAGAAGAAAACTGGATTGCAAAGCTATTAAGTGTTACTACTCTAATTTGTAAGGGCTGACAATTTTAATACCGAAGCCAAATTTGTGATTACCGATAATTAACGGAAATTGGTAATAATAAATAAATTATTAATTAACATAATGAAAAATATAGAAAATGTCTAACGGAATGTCTTGTAATAAAATTAGAAACGACTTATCAAAAAATCCAAAAACAACGTTCCATTTAAGTGTTCTTTAAAAAAATTAAGGACCAATTAAATATGGGCTTATTATTCCACCCCATACGTTCACTGACCTGTGAAATGTACTTTCGTCACTAAATAAAACAAAGTTAAAAAGGTTTTCATTTTCTGCCACTTTGTGTAACATGTAACAGTTCGTTTTTACTGTTACGAATCTAGTAGTTAGGCACCTTTATTCACCTGCATTTGTGTTATAAGTTAAACTAAGAAGCATTCTTCTTTGTCCTATTAGTCGAAATTCGGTTGGGCAGGAATCAAAAGGCGTATTGTGGTATTCTGAGCAAACCCACTTATTGAGGTCGGGCTATCTGATTCAGTTTTTGATGGATGATGGACACGTGGAAACGTGTCATTTTCCAAATGTTGGCTTGGTTGTGGGAAGCTGTTCCTTTTAAAAATAAATTAAATCGCCCGCTAGGGGTAAGCTGATTTTATTTATTATACAATAATTTTAAATTAAGGTTATTTGTTGTAGCAAATTAATTTAATTTCTAAAAACGTGTTGCTCACTTCAACATGGTTTTTGTTATATTGCCATGTAAGTGAATTTGAATACTTGTTCAATTACTGCAAAACGAGTAAATAGGAAAATATCAGCAGAAATATTGAGCTACTTTACACTGTTTCTACATCTTGGATTGAATCCTGAAAGACTTGCTTTTTCTGGGTTAATATTCTTTGGTTTAGAGGATCAGGAATTTGGGTGTCCGCCATGAGGTCCACCATACGTTGTTAGTTCAACTGATTGCGTTTTGTCTTGGCGTATGGTTGAGGTCAAAGACTTTGATAATACTTTATTCAGGTATTTATGTATATATCCATTGACATTGTTGTAAAAGAAAAACTTATAATAATTGTTTGTTTCACAAATGTTTAAATGCTAATAGCAATGCGAAGATGCAATGCTTTAATTAATGTTTGAATTAGATACGTTGTAATTTTATCTTGTAGAAGCACCGTAACATGAGCTTATATCAGGTCGGTTTATTTTGTTAGCTTTTTGATACTCTGTAGTTATTAAAAAGAAAAGAAAGAAAATTTACTGAAGTAAAATTTACATGTTTTGTTAGTCTTAAGAGAATTGAAATTGATTAAAGATTTATATTTTATTTTACTAAAATAATCCAAAGTTTGATTATCTTGTTAGTTCAATTACAATTGTTATACGGAATTATATCACATGTTCTCTTATTCAAAACTGAATCAGTGAAGTCTTGTTTGGTAAATTATTTCTATGTGTATGCTATGGCAGGGATAAAACAAGGAACCCACTGTTAGCCCTGATGATAAGGTCTCTCTGGAGATTTAAGTAAGAAAGATTAGATAAATACAATAGCCCAGGGTCATTCATGCACACGTTTCAAGCAAGTGAATGTTACACCCAAGTACAGGTTACACATAACCACAAGTTTCACCTGGCGCCCAATAATAATTTTGCTACTTATTTCTGCAGTGGCTGTCACATGAATTTAAATATTTAATTTAATTTTACAGAAATAAATTGCAAGGTAACTGATTGGTTTTTAATGAGTACAAATAAAAAGTGAATTATACAGTTGCATATATATGTACCAGTTACATTGATTTGCTATTTAATTAATTTTTTACTAGGTATAAAGATTGCATAGGTGGTGTAGTTACCTTTAGCGTTTTATACTAGCACCACAAATCATTCAAACAAAAGATTTGGGGAGCACTAGGATAAACTAAAGGGTACTGAAGATTGTCCTCGTGATTACTAGGGATCATTTATTTTTATTTACAAGGGTAGCCCCCCATTGATCTTCAACCAAACCTTGATTGGATTTGTTATTTTATAGTATAAATACTATCGATTACTTCGCAACGAAATAGAATAACGGAAAGTGGAGTTAATCTGTATTAAATTTTAACTTGAAGATTATAGCAGTATTAGCGAACATAATTCGTATTTGAGAAATTAATTTTTCTGAAGCGACGCTTTTGAATTTGTCGAAAATTTCTGTTGTTTAATTGTTTCCTTTTGTTATTTAAATATTTTTGCAATTTATTTAGCATGGCTTGGATTAATTGTCTTTCCACATACGAATTGTCTTGAGAATTAGCAATTAGGGTTAAAACTAGTGATAGTATGCTAGTAGAAAATAAAAGGAAACTTTTGAGAACTTTTATTTCAAAAGAAAAACTAGACCCAAAATTAGTTTATAAGTATCCAGAATGCAAATTTGATCCGTGCGAATAGCTACATTTTTGTGATGAAGCCTTGGAAACCTTACGTCAATCCTTGCTTGAGTGTTTGGACAAACCATCCAAATTAACTAATAAACACCTTAAAGCTAAACTTTTGCATATTGGTCGCCGCTTGGAATATATAGAAGTAACAGTTGTATTAAAAGAAAAATATCATATTTTAATCAGTTAATGTCTGGAGTTTTTGGATATGTTAGGAGAGGTTGATTCGGAAATAATGTTTCAAAATGATTTAGAAGCATTTGCGAATTTTCGGATGGAATCTCAAATACAAGAAAGTACGGACATTAACCCTGTAGTTGCTACAGAAGATAATCCACAGCAATCAAGCCCAATAAATAAAACTACAAGTTTAGTTAATATACAAATTTCAATAATCCCAACTATTAACAAAGAGTCTAATCTAAAATCAGCAATTCAGAATGAACCTGTAACACAACAAATCATTAAACTAAACCTTGATACACCAATTGCAAAATAGAATATTTGTTTTACTGGCGATACACAACAATTAGGAGTTGATGCATTTCTAGAACGAGTAGAAGAATTGGGAATTGCTAAAAGATTTACACACCAGCAAGTATTTAATAGTGTTATAGATATTCTTGGAGGACAAGCGCTCATTTGGTATAGGTCATTAAAGAAAAAATTCACTCATGGCTGGAGTTAGAGCAAAAATTAAAGCAACGTTTTCTGCCAGCGGATGAAGTATTGTTAGATGAGATACAATCTAGGAAACAAGGACAAGATGAAAAACCTGTTATCTTTATTGCAGCAATGGTGAACTTGTTTAATAGATTAATCAAAATACCGCCTGAAATGCACCAACTTAAATATATTAGTAAAATCTTCAACCCTTTTATGCAAGCCACGTAAGTTTGGAAAGAGTAAGTAAGTAAGTAGACAGCATTGATCAATTAATTGAACTCTGTCTTCAACTGGAAAATACAATGTTACAAAATTTTTAATTTAGAACTTGAGATTTGCCTATAAATACACCATTAGAGCCAGACTTAGCATACCAACCTGGAACAACGCAAAAACAAATAAACACCATAATAAAGAACGAGCAACAATCGCAGTCATCAAAAAGAAGTTCAATGTTCTCCAATAAAAGGTTTAATAATAGATCAACTCGGATATCAAAGTTAGCTGATTTGGCATGCTCCAATTGCAATGAGAAAGGCCATAGTTATCACCGTTGTACAAAGGATCGTACACTTTTTTGCTACATTTGCATCTAATAGTATAAACACCACTTGCCACCATTTATCCCACATACCAATTGATGTTGTTGGTATAAAGGTATTAATAAAAAATCGTTCGGTCAATATTTTTGCAATATATATGCCACCATCATTGTCACCTGATGATTATCAATTGATATTCGAGTTCTTAATTTTACTAGATGCTAATTATGGATCTGATACTATATTTATTGGTTTAATGATTACAACAGCATAGAAAGTTAGTGGGGCCAGTGGTCTTGGATACTCTGAAAAAAGTCTTTTAATTTTCGTAAGGCTGATCTCAGAACATTGTATTGTGATTTATCCAGAGTTAACTGGGGCAAGCTCTACGGTTGTACAAATGTTGATACGGCATGCGACTACCTATATACTACACTTTACAAGATTTTTGATCAGACAGTGCCGAAGACAATGGCCTCCAGAAATAATTAGTCCTTATGGTTTGATTTAGCTATTATCAAAAAGATTAAGCATAAATACTCATTATGGAAGCTCCGCCGTAGAACAAGTGATCCTGAAGTATATGGAAAATTCTGGGAACTACGTACCCAATTAAAAACAGACATCTCTGTCTCCTACAATAGCTACCTTACTTATATAGAGTCAAATATCAATACTACACCAAAGAAATTCTTGTGATATATGTCAAATAAGAATAATACTGCATCAATTCCAGCTCATATGGTATATAACTCTATCAAATTTGATACTGGGAGCGCTATTGTAAATGCCGTTGCAGACTTCTTTTCAACTTCTTATGATTTCAAACACATTACTGTTGCTGACCAAGCTAACACTGTACATGATACAAATATGAACTAGAGGTGCTAGAAGCCTGCAACAGTATTAAATCAAGCATGACTATGGGACCAGATAACATACCAGCAATTTTTCATCATGACTGTAAGCCGGCTCTTCTAGCTCCATTAACATTTATATTCAACCTTATACTTAGAACATCAACTTATCCTTTAGTCTAGAAATTATCTAAGATTACTCCTGTGTATAAATAAGAGTGGTGAAAAAAATGATGTCAGCAATTACCGTCCTATTGCCATAATAAACAACTTCTCCAAGGTACTGGAACGCCTGCTACATACAGGTATGTTGGATTTTGTCACTAACAAAATCACTACCCACCAACACGGTTTCATTAAGGGTCGATCAACTATAACAAACCTCTTCTGTATCACCAAATTTATATCTGATGCACTTGATCGCAGATCTCAGGTGATTTCTCGAAGGCGTTTGATCGTATTTGTCAATCAATTCTTATACAAAAGTTAGACCAAATTGGATTCTCAGATACCCTCCTGAAGCTTATATCTTCCTACTTACACAATCGTATTGAATACGTGCAATATCATGGATTTCAATCTAAATATATAAAGGCTCAATTTGGGGTTCCGCAGGACTCAATAATTGGATCCTTGTTTTTCATTATTTACATCAACGACATTGGGGACATGTTAGACGTTTAATATCTTCTTTATGCCGATGACCTGAAACTACCCAGCAAACAATATAACGTTTTATTCATGTTACATTTCAGTTGAATTTCATTGTGAAACTTAAAATTTCAACGAGAAAATCACATGTTTATTATGTTGGAATGTCACAGTTCCAACACGTGTTTTATCAACATTTTTTTCACAGCTCTTTTTAACGTATCTTTTATGTAATTTGTATATATGAATGACACGTGTTTTTCAACAACCTTTCAACGAGAATTCGTTTCCTAGGTGCTAGTAGAATTTCAACCAAAAGAAAACGTTTTAAAAACTTACTGGTTTCTTGCTCTGTTTACTGGGTATATGCTGAAATTAAAAGTCAACATGATTGTAATATACTTTAACAAAATCTGAAAATGATAAACCAATGGTGCCTTGTTAATAGACTTCCTTTAAATGTAAAAAAATGTACTGTCAAGTCATTCTACAGAACTTATCATCTGTTTCTAATGACTATTCACTGAATGGTAACATTCTCCAGCGCCTACAATATATCAAAGATATAGGAGTTTATTTTGACAGCAAACTCAATGTATGGTTAAATTTTCTAGCAAATTAACAGGTTTTATAATCCGAAACTCCATTGGTTTCTCTAACGCATCTACTTTGATTACCTTATTTAATACTTATATTGGTACCCACTTAGAATATGCCTCAATAATATGGTGCCCGCATAATGTGATGTACATTAACCAAATTGAGTACCTTCAAAGGAGGTTTCTAAAACTAGTCTTATACCGTATATGTGGTACATATCCACCAATTGGATACCCCCATGACATGCTTCTGGCTAGGTTCAATAGATCCTCTATGGAAAAACGACGTTTTGTTTAATCCATAATATTTATCTATCATTTACTAACGAATTTTCACTGTCCTCAATTACTTGGTTTGATTACTTTAAATGTTATCCGCCTTGCTTCCAGATTGCCCTACACATTTCATACGAATATACCACGGACTAATGTCTTGAAATTTTCACCATTACATCGCTTATGCCGAAACTATTATAATAGCATTTAAAATGACATCGACATATTCTGTACATCAGAAAGAAATTAAAAAACATAGTTTAGCAAGTGGCGTGTGGTTAAAGGGGTTATATGTGATTAGCTATTAACATTTATGAGCTATTTATACTTTGTGCTGTAAGTTATTTTGTAATTTCGTAAATTTTTCATATATCTAGCTTGTTTTACCTATCTTGTAAAGGGATCATTCTGTAAGATAAGGTAATAATAAATAAATAAATAAGTTATGTACAGTAGTTGTCCCAAATGTTCAAGAAGTTCAAAAACGAATGAGTTGGTTTCAGTTTTAGCCAATGAAACCATAACCATGTCATTTCGGCTAACAGTACAGAATGGAAAAATTGGTTACAGTAAATTAGAGATTTTACTTCGACTACATTCAAAAAAATTAATACAATTCTATATACAAAGAAGCAAGACCCAAGACCATTTATTTATGTTCGTATAAAAATACAACCAATCCTAGCGTTATTGGATACTGGTACAATTAATACGGTAGTAGGACGTACGGGATTACCTATAATTAAGAATTTAGGATTAAAGATAGAACGACCTGATGCTCCTACTTATTTAGAAACAGCCGATGGTACCAAACAGTTCGCTAGGTCAAGTAATTTTGCCTACAGAAATTAATGGAACTACTCATAATGTTACAGCTACAATAGCAAATTCTATTAATGATGCTTTAATATTAGGATCGGATGTCTGTCGTATATTTAAATTACATGCAAATTTTGACAATAACACTTGATAAAAGAGAAACATAGTATCTGCACTAGAGCAGAAAATTATAAACACCACAGATGATCCCATTAGTGATCAAGTGTATCAACTGACTATAATGGAAAAATTTTAATCAATTAGTGGCCAAGAGTTGGGAAGAACAAAAAAAGCAGTACATTGAATAGATACAGGGATGCCGAACCCATAAAGCAACGATACCATCCGTTATCACCAAATATGTTGGAAACACTGAATAAAGAAATCGATGAAATGTTAAAATTAGGGGTGATAAGACCATCGCTAAAATATCTTGGTCATGTAATTGATAGAGGACTTCGAAGTGACCCGGAAAAAGTCCAGGCTATAGCAAATTTTCCAACACTAACAACTGTCAAATCAATAAAAAGATTTCTAGGAATGGCAGGCTGGTACAGGAGATTTATTTCCAATTTTTCAACCATAGCTGATCTAATTTTATTGCTTATTAAAGGTCGCTCTAAGAAGTAACAAATTAGCTGGAATGAAGAAGCCTTTCAAAAATTGAAAGCGTTGTTAATTACCTCGCCGATTTTGACTAGTCCAGATTTCTCACAGAGTTTTATTATACGAACATGCGTCAGAAGTTGGTCTTGGAGCAATCTTACTGCAAGGTGAGGGCGAGAACGAAAAAGTAATAGCGTATGCAAGCAGGTCACTGACTAAGCAGGAGAGAGCATACAGTGCCACCGAGAAACAATTGCTAGCAGTAATGTTTGGAGTAGAAAAGTATCGTCCTTACATAGAGGGAACAAAGTTTAAAATCGTTACTCTTTAATATGGTTCGACAAATTAAAAAGCCCACCAGGAAGGTTACAGAGATGAAGTTTACGACTCTCCCAGTTTTCTTATAAAGTTCTTCATCGGAAGGGAAAATTTAATGTGGTACCTGATGCACTATCAAGAGCACCAATAATAATTAATCAGATTACTATACATCAAGATCAGTGTGATCCATGGTATAATAAGATGATGCAACAAATTCAGAAAAATCCTGCAAACTACCCTTCATGAAAAGTAGAGAAGAATGTGCTTTATAAATATGTTCCCAACAAACACAACATTGTTTCTAATTTGATAGAGTGGAATCAAGCACTGCCAAAATATTACAGAGAAGAAGTCATTAAACAAAATCACGATGCTCCTACATCCACTCATCTTGGTACATTTAAAACATGGTCCAAGATCGCAGAAAATTATTATTGGCCAAATATGAAATCAGATATTGCTCGGTATGTCAGGAAATGTCAAATCTGCCTTGCTTCAAAAAGTACTTTACAGTCGGAAAATGGGTTAATGGGGAAGGAAAGAAAAAATGGTATCTGTTGATATTATGGGGCCCTTACCCAGATCGAAGAAAGGTAACACGTCTATTTTAGTGGTTTCTGACTGGTTCACCAAGTGTGTACTGATTCACCCTATGAAAAAAGCGACAGCTACCTCGACAAATAATTTCATCGAAAATCAAGTATTTCTTATATATGGAGCACCGCAAATTATAACGACCGACAATGGGTCTCAATTTATATGACATTTTACTGATCAAGATCTTACGGTCCATTCAAGAGAGCAACTGGTAAAAGATCTCAATGAGCTTTCAGAGCTTTATAATGATGTGGTAGAGAGACTTCATCAGGCTTATGAACGCAATAAGAAGACTTATGATTTACGGCGTCGGGAAGTGGAGTATAATAAAGGAGACAATGTTTGGAAGAAAAGCATGGTGTAGTCCGAAGCTGTATCCCAAAAATTGGCACCTAAATATGTTCGCTGCAAAATCATTGAGAAAACTGGAACAGTCACATATCGACTGAGAGGCGGAAAAGGAAAGACATCAGTGTCTGGCACGTGAAGGATCTCAAGCCAGATAACTAGCATTATTAGCTATCTATTTAGTTTTGACTTAGTAGGTAGGCTACTAGGAGGAAATGTTTTTTTGAGTGTGGGTTTGCACCTTGCTTTTGCATTAGCCTGGTGGGACCGCATGTTCACAGGGAAGTACATGTATTTCTAGTTTGTCATCCTAACTTGATTGTATGAGAGTTTCTCCTGTGGGAAGGGGGTAGTGTAACAGTTCGTTTTTACTGTTACGAATGTAGCAGTTACGCAACTTTGTTTACCTGCATTTGGGTTATAAGTTAAACGGAGAAGCAGTCTTCTTTGTCTTATTTGTCGAAACTCTGTTGGGTAGGAATCAAAAGGCGTATTGTGGTATTCTGTGCAATCCCACTTATTGAGGTTGGGCTATCCGATTCAACTTTTGGTGGACGATGGACGCGAGGAAACGTGTCATTTTCCAAATGTTGGTGTGGTTGTGGAAAGCTGTTCCTTTTAAAAATAAATTAAATCGCCGGCTAGGGGTAAGCTGATTTTATTTATTATACAATGATTTTAAATTAAGGTTATCTGTTGTAGCAAATTAATTTAATTTCTAAAAACGTGTTGCTCACTTCAACATGGTTTTTGTTATATTGCCATGTAAGTGAATTTGAATACTTATTCAATTACTGTAAAACGAGTAAATAGGAAAATATCAGCAGAGATATTGAGCTAGTTTACACTGTTTCTAGATCTTGGATTGAATCCTGGAAAACTTGCTTTTTCTGGGTTAATATTGTTTGGTTTAGAGGATCAGGAATTCGGGTGTCCGCCATGAGGTCCACCATATGTTGTTAGCTCAACTGATTGCGTTTTGTCTTAATGTATGGTTGAGGTCAAGGGCTTTGATAATACTTTATTCAGGTATTTATGTATATATCCGTTTCAATTGTTGTAAAAGAAAAACTTATAATAATTGTTTGTTTCACTAATGTTGAAATGCTAATAGCACTGTGAAGATGCAATGCTTTAATTAATGTTTGAATTAGATACGTTGTAATTTTATCTTGTAAAAGCCCCGTAACATGAGCTCATATCAGGTCGGTTTATTTTGTTAGCTTTTTGATACTCTGTAGTTACTAAAAATAAAAGAAAGAAAACTTACTGAAGTATAATTTACTTGTTTTGTTAGTTTTAAGAGAATTGAAATTGATAAAATTAATTTTTTATTTTGCTAAAACAATCCAAAGTTTTATTATCTTGTTAGTTCAATTACAATTGTTATACGGAATTATATCACATGTTCTCTTATTCAAAACTGAATCAGTGAAGTCTTGTTAGGTAAATTATTTCCATGTGTATGCTATCGCAGGGATGAAACAACGAACCCACTGTTAGCCCTGATGATAAGGTCTCTCTGGAGATTAAAGTAAGAAAGACTAGATAAATACAATAGCCGAGGGTCATTCATGCACACGTTTCAAGCAAGTGAACGTTATACATAACCACAAGTTACACATTTAAGTACAAGTTACAAACGCCCTCATACAAAACTCAACTCGTTCCTTAAAATCGTTTTCAGAAAGTTCTTGGTGAACTTGGATTTTATAATCATGGAAAGAATGTTTATTAAAAATTCTTGAGACGCTTGTTTGGCTAATGTTGCGGATTTTTGATATTTACTTTTGACCTATATCAGGATTTTCTGTTACAGAGGCAATAACCGTGAATTAGTGTCTTCGTTTTCTGTCACAGGTTTTATTTTGTTGGGGTTTTCATACTAAACACTCCGTGTTTGTTTAAATAGGGCCAAAAGCCATATAAAAACACGCTTATCTGGATGTTTTTTGTTAGGGAATGTTTCAGCATAAACTTGTGATGCGGCTAAACAGTTTTGCTGACATTTTCCAAGAATAAAAACCATGTCAATCCGTTCTTCTTTTCGAATAACCTTGATTTTGAATGATAAAAAGAATAGATACCACAAACTATCGCTATAGTATGATTTGCAAAAAAATCACTGTTGTTAATGAATAACGGACAGCTATTACAATTATTCTGACTTGTCAAAATAACAAAATTGCATAGGTGACTAGGGAATTTACGATACATGAATTTGTTAAAATCAGTTTGCATTTTGAAAATGTGTGTTTTCAATGGAAACATGAACAGTTAGCTATCGGAAAGCATAATAGTATTTGATAGAGAATTAAATTTTACATCTGCCATTGGCATAAAATACAGGGTATTCTACTTAACTTAAACAAGTTGTTGCCGTTTAAAGCTTGCGATTATTTACTATTTATTTTCGTACACTCTGTATACATTAATCAATGTTTCACAAGTGCTAGACAAAACTTGATCAATTACTAAACTCCAAGACAAATCTGGTTTAAAAAAACCAAAAGTGATGTTGAAAATTTAATTGTTAAAATTTGTTGCTACATTTTCACAAGATACAAAATATTTCAAAAACCGTAAGCTTAAGGCTTTGAAACCTAACGAAACTCGCTTTTATTTTGCTAGTAGAAACTGAAAATAAAATAATAAAATAATACAACTTTGATACATTTTGTGTTTCTTGGACACCTTTTATATTACAAAAATAATCAAAACTCTTTTTCACATGGTATTTGCTGGATTCTAGATTTAAAGTTTTCTGTTGGATATAAATTTTCAATATTGTTGACAATGCATAAAAATGGAGTTCTTAAGTTTGCCACTAAATTTGAAAAGTGTTCTGAACTATAATAGATAGAAACTGTATGGAAAAACTATAAAATGTGTTTAACTGACATATTAATTGATTTGACTTTTATTACTATTAATTATTTAAATTTTAGATTTGAAATCAAGCAAACACGCATCCATTATTACATCGAGTCAGTTATATACGGCTTGACGATGTTTGTACCACGAACAGCTATTTTCATTAGTATTGTTGTTTATGTTTACTTGGGAAATAATATTACAGCAGAAACTGCTTTTACAATTACGGCAATATACGGTACCTTGCGTATTACTGTATCTTTAATTTTTTCACTTGGCATAATTGGAACTGCAAACATTCATATTTCATTATTAAGACTACAAGAATTTCTAAGTTGTAGTGAGTTACCAAATTTGACAAATAAATATCTAGAGATAAAGAAATTAGAGAAAGATATGGTAATTGATAAAGTTGTCAAAAACAATGAAATTTTTGCACCTCCAAAAATTACCTTCAAAGGTGTTTATGCAAAGTGGATTCCGACTGGATCTGACTATAATTTAATAGACATAAATTTAAATATAGAAGATAAAAATTAATTGCTGTAATAGGAGCAGTCGGTAGTGGAAAAAGTACTTTACTAAATGCAATATTGAAAGAAGTTTCTATTAGTAGCGGTTATATAGATGTAAATGGGACAGTTTCCTATGCTTCTCAGGAACCGTGGCTATTCACTGCTAGCGTGAGACATAATATTCTTTTTGGAAATGAGTATGATGAGGAACGTTATCGATATGTAGTAAGGGTGTGTGCTTTAGAATCTGACTTCAAAATGTTTCCTAATGGGGACCTTACTGTAGTAAGTGAAAGAGGCAAGTCCTTGAGTGGAGGCCAAAAGGCCAGAATAAATTTGGCACGATGTGTGTACAAACAGGCAGATATTTATCTATTAGATGATCCATTATCAGCTGTAGATACCAAAGTTGGAAAGGAATTATATACTAACTGCATACAGAAATTTCTTTCCGATAAAATATGCATTTTAATTACCCATCAGTTACAATACCTAAAAACTGCAGATCAAATTATTATAATGGAAGAAGGTAAAATAGTTGCAGAAGATCAATTTGATACACTTCAGCATAGCGATTTGAACTTTGCAAAATTGTTGAAGCAATTTAATAACGAAGAAGAAGAAAATCCAGAAGTAAAAGCTGTAAAATCTAGGCAAAGCTCAATAACAGAAAATGAAGAGGATGATGAAGAAGTTATTGATAATAAAGAAACTGTTACTACTGGAAGCATTTCTATTGAAACATATACAACATATTTTCGAGCTGGAGGAAGTATTTTTACCATGATTTTGTTAATTTTTATTATAGTTGCTGTTCATGCTGTAGGAAGAGGTGGAGATTACTTTGTCTCATATTGGTAAGATGGATAAGAAACACAACATTTATTAACCATTTGTTTTGCAGGGTAAACTTGGAACAAGCCAGCCACTATGAAAATCATTCATCAAATTTTACGCTTGATAGAGATTCAATAATTTATACCTATTCAGGAATAATTCTTGCTACAATTGTATTGGGTTTAGTTTGTCCTGTGTTCTTTTTTATATTTTTTATGCGTGCTTCAGTTAATATTCATGATGCAATTTTTAATAAGATATCATACTCAACTATGGAGTTCTTTAATGATAATCCTATTGGAAGGATCTTAAACAGGTTTTCAAAAGACATGGGAATAATTGACGATTATATCCCACCTATTTTACTTGATGTATTTGATGTAAGTATAGTTAGCATTCGTTATTCTATAAATAATAACAATAACAATTGTAGATTTCGTTTGTCTTTTTTGGAGCCATGATTTTAATATGTATCGTTAATGTATATCTGTTATTGCCTACAACTATTTTAGTGTTTATATTTTTCCTTGTACGGACATTTTATATGCATACAAGCAGAAGTGTGAAACGTATAGAAGGAATAAGTAAGTTTAAATTTTAGTTGCAAAATTTGATATTGAAGTGCAATTTCAGAACAACAGCTTTTAAGAGTATGCTTCTACTTATAAGCCCTATAAAGAATTTTTGTTGAAATAATTTTGCTTTCACCAGAGCATACGTGTAAATAAGAAAAACAATTTTTTTACAGCAACGGTAATATATCAAAAAAGAAATAAAAATGCCATGTTATTTTAACCATAAAATTTTATTATTACTTATGAAAAATTTCTTTATTTGAACGTTACAGATTGTTCGCTCCTACAGCAAAATTAGCATGCCGTGATGAAAACCTTTAAATCTAAAAAGAAATACAGCTACCATTTCATTAAAGAAATTCAAGTTAATACATTTCAGCTGTAAACTAACATTTAGCCTCTTACATTTACAACGATAATTACATTTTAAAGTTCGATAATTACAACACCGCAAGCGGGGTTTACTAGACACCATCGGTAGTTGGTAGCGCTAATCTTATACAGATTTTGGGCGCGCTCATCTGCCAATGACGTCACCAATGCACAATTTATATTGCGCAATAATCGGAAATTAATATAAATTTAAAATAATAAATGATAATAGCGAACAAATTAGCAGAGAGAATACTCACTCAGAAATCCGGAGTCCCGCGGAGTTGAGGTAAAGTTGGCCTCGTTAAGGTCCATCAGGCTACTACAGGCCCTTTTGAGGTAGTTGAAGATGGTGACTCCTGCCAACGTTCCTTCAAGCGCTCCGACCAGCTACGGCAGTCATGAGATCGATTATCCAGGGTCGTGCAGTACGGTTCGCCTAGGTGGCTGCAAATTGTCACCTACCTATGTAGGGATCGGATAAGGAAACATGGTAAGGGCGACAAACAAAGATAATTAGGCAGGATATCTACATAGGTAAAGATAAGCACGATACGATACCTCAAAGCGTCCACTCCACTCGAAGGTTCGGGCGAAAAAGCCACGTTCAAGCGTCTAACGGAAACTTCTCCCTCCTTTTATCTTTTCCGCGTCGGCGCGAAGTATTCGTCCAACCCACTATTGACGTGACGGAAATACGCGCACCGCGTCTTTTGAAATTATGGCGCGAAACTTCCGCACATCAAAATTAACCTAAGACATGTTTAAAGGCCACTTTGGCACGTAACAATCGCGACAAAGCCACAAAAGAAAAAACTTAAAAAAAGAAAAAGTCTGTTAGCACAGTAACAGCTTAAAATCTAAGTCCTAACTACCCTATATAAAACCTAACTTAAAACCTACAAAATGTTTATATAAGGCGCCACCTGGTGTTTTCAACCGATAACACGTCTACCGAAGTACCAGGAAACGGAAAATGTAGCCCCATTGTTTTAGACTACACTACTAATCGACAGCACAAATTTGTCGGGGAGCATGAAACACTACTTAAACTAAAACGGATGCGACAAGTCGCCTAAACTAAAGCTAACATTAAAGTTTTTACGTGCAACACACATGAACGTTGCATCAAAACTATTCTTTATTGGCAAGAAGTGCCCAAATTTAAAAATGTTCCCAGAGTGCGTCAGTCTACACTCTAGCAAATTTTTGTTACTGGTACTTTGGCTTACTAACGATACACATTAAAACTTGTCCATGACATGGTTGTGAATCAACAAATTTACCAAAAGTACCACCCTACTAAATCCTTATGTTGCTAACCTAACAAATTACATTTCTATATCGGGTTAGCTTTTTCACTTAAATTCAAGAAAAATAATTCCCACGTCTGGTCATAGATACCACACGTTAGGAAGATAAAACAAGATCTCAAATTGTTGTTAAAGATAAGAGATAAGATAACGATAATGAGCTTAAATTGTTATCCTCAAAGGTAATGGATAAGATAACGGTATTAAGCTTTAGTTATTGTTTGAGATACCAGGTAAGATAACGCGATATTAAGCTAAAGTTATTATTAGAGATAGTAGGTAAGGTAACGCGATATTAAACAAAAGTTATTACTAAAGATAACCGGTAAGATAACGCGAATTTATCTCGAAGTTATTACTAACGGTAGTCGGTAAGATAACGATACTAAACTAAGGTTATTATTATAGGTAATCGGTAAGATAACGACATTAAAACTAAGGGTATTATCAAAGATAATAAAGAAGACAAAGGTATTGGCTTAGTTATTACCCAAGACAATGAATAAGGTAAAGATAGAGTGGCTCCGGTAGAGCTGTTAAATAGGGATTGTCTCGTGCCCTCTAAAAAGAGAGACATGTGAAGCAGATCCGTTTACAATAAACGGCACGAGGGACCGGCAAAGGCATTTGGGTGCATTCCTGCACCCGGCGTTGATCGATATTGGTGATACAATCACCCGATATCCACACGGTATATATCGACATGAAGATATAAACTCATTCACTCACACATTCACACACTCATACACACCCTCACTGCCAGAGCCCATGCGCTGACAGCGGCACCGCATGACCTCACGAAAGATTCCCAGAGACGAGGTCCAGGTGTCTGTGAAAACCTCCCGCGCAACCACACGGTGACTAACGGAAATGAAAAGGCAGAGAAATAGGAACGGTAAAAAGAGGGAGGTTGGTTATTTGGAATGCATAAGAGGTACTTCCAGGTAGAAGAAAGTAGAGGAAGGGCTCGTATTGAGCAAAAGAGACAGAGAAAGGTGGATAGCAAAGCGCTACTCAACCAGTCAATGTGGCCAGTAGCTCGGAGTGAGGGAACATCACTCTTATGTGGCAGACGGGTGTTCCGGGACAAGAACAGGTCCACCGAAAGAAGAATAAGGCATAGCGGAGACAGCGGGATAAGAAAAAGTATAGTTTTTGGACAAGCGTCCGAGAGAAGGTAGAGAGTTGTCCCTGTTAAACACAGCGCAGTCTGAAGGACCACCTGCGATATTAATCCGACAAGATAAGGTATATCATAAGTTGAAATTCACTAGGCTCTTAAGAGAACTAGTACGATCATTTTCCTAACGAGTGCATCCACTACGATAAGAAAATCAGACAAAAGTTGACACAACAACTTAAAAGTATCATTACAGATACAAACACACAAAAACAAACTGTTTTAAAGTAGTTTTTTAAAACGGTAGCACCCTAAACACACAAAAATGCCCAATTATAAGCAGTTAAATACAGGTACACTGTTCCAATATGCTAAAACAACCGAGAGTTTAATAAGATATCAATAAAAAGCAATAGCACCTCACCACAAAGTTCAATAAAAAACAAAGAAAAAAAAATGTTTATAAGTTATGGTAATTTAGTAGAAAAAGAAAGAAATAATGATGTAGTATAATGTGGGCGACTGCAATAATTCAGAAGAAAAACACATGGAATAGGCAATCCTAGTTTTTTGCAACTGCGAACATGAACGATTTCTTCCAATGGCATAGCTCGCGTCTCCTATGTGAGTCCAAAGAAGAAAAACATCCACTCAACATCAGCTAAAACCAATCATAAAAATTCAATGAGTTATTTCAACCAAAGTTACGACAATTACCACACAAAATTAAATGACGTAAGAAAAATACTAAAAACCGAATAATATGCAGTAGGAAAAGTTCGAGGGTTGATTAAATGAAACAACAGAGTTATATTGGGGGGCGTAGAGAATGAAGTGATATATATCTAACGGTATGGTCAAGGAAAAGTCAACCAAAAGAAAAAGATAGCTAATTTAAAGTAAGTAAAGTTAACCGTGTAAGAGATTATATACTGTATGAGAGAGGGAATAAGCAATTAAAGTTACTAATTGATGGTGAGAACAAAAAATATTAGGTAAATCGTAAGGGTTTAATCATATTAAGGTACCAGGTATCAGGGATTAAATTTGGAAGGTTAAGAGAAACAACATCACGAGATAAGGCATCAGGTACGATATTTAATTTGCCAGGCCTATGCCTAACGTCAAAGGTGAATTGAGATATACGCAAGTTCCATCTTGTCAAACGACCTGCGGGTTGTTTTAAGTTATTAAGCCAAGTGAAAGCTAAGAACATTAGGTACATTGTCAAAGAAGTAAACGTGAAAAGCTTTTAGATGTACGTAGGGTTAAATGATTTTAAAGACAATTTTAAGGCATTTAATGCGGTTTAAATCGTTATGTAAAGAGATAAGAGTAATCGAGACTCGATTCACTAATAAAATTGTTGAAAAACAAAAAGATATTTCATAAAGCATATATTTACTGGGATGGGAAGCTCTCATTTGAGTTCTACCCAAACCAATAAGGAAAAATTTCAACATCATTATTAAAAAAATGATTCACAAATTCTAAACGACAAACTTACCAACCAAATTCTCGTCTAGAGTTACGTAACGCTGAGCGACCGGCCCTTTAATGGGGTCTCGTCTAGACTTATAGACAGCTGGACGACCAAATTCGACAGTAAATTTCGCTTAATGGATGTTAAAGTACGTTGAAATATCAATAACTAAAAAAAATATGCAATCAAGACAAAATCGTACTCGCTACATGAAAGAAAAATTTCACGATACATATACAAAAGGTATTCCAAATTATTGGAATGTTCTTTCAATATTGCAGAAGTTATCAACAACTATCGTAAATGAGTTTAAATAATAAAACGTTAATGGAAATTCCTTTATTTTAGATTCAAAGGAGCAGATATAAAGAGATGCAGTTTATTACAACATTTTGAAAGGTAAAAATATGGTTAGGTAATTTCGTTACTATATATAAAGCAAGAACCTCTATAAAACGCATTTATAGGTTATACTGTTTAAAACATTCAAGGGAATAGCTTTTAAAACTATATGAGGCAAGGTTAGTATTTAATAAAGGATATATCATTGATAAACTACAAAAAGACACTCCAAATTATAAAAACACGCAGGTAATGTGTTATTAACAAATAAAACGAGAACTATTAATGTAGCATTTTCAAAAGATATTGTAAAGGTGCAATTCACTTCAATAACGTTTGTAAACATAAGGTTTCTTTAAAAGCGAGTTTAAATATCCTACTCAAACAGGTAAATGACTTTTTTAAAAAGTGTAAACACACAAAGTAATTTAGGTACAGTTTTTTTTAAAAAACAGGAAGGGTTATGTTTAAATTTGAAATAAATAGATAACTTGCATGATAAACGGTGTTTAAGGGATGCAATTACATAGTTGATTGATTGTTTTTTATGTATAAATAATTCGCTTACCCGCATAGTACAGAAGTAAGGTTAACGAATAAGTCCTTCTAAAACTTGGAGTTCAGTTTAGAACCACTAAACACATATTTCAGATAATTTCAGTTATACACTTCATTTAAAGTTACAGTAAATTAATTAGATTTGTGTAGCATTTTTAAGACAAAAGGTATAAATTACAATAACCTCAAAATGACGGTTTTCATTACAACAGCTGACATGTCAATTCAAGAAAATCTCTGGGTAATTTTACAAGATACCAACCTGAAATTTAAAATCCACAGATATCTTAGGGAACAGATAATGACGTTTATTAAATTTTTTAGATGAAAAAGTTATTTAAAACATTAATTAATACATTCCATAGGCATAAAGGAATTATAGCACCTAAAAACAACACGTTGGGCGGCAAATTCTTACATTTACAACGATAATTACATTTTAAAGTTCGATAATTACAACACCGCAAGCGGGGTTTACTAGACACCATCGGTAGTTGGTAGCGCTAATCTTATATAGATTTTGGGCGCGCTCATCTGCCAATGACGTCACCAATGCACAATTTATATTGCGCAATAATCGGAAATTAATATAAATTTAAAATAATAAATGATAATAGCGAACAAATTAGCAGAGAGAATACTCACTCAGAAATCCAGCGTCCCGCGGAGTTGAGGTAAAGTTGGCCTCGCTAAGGTCCATCAGGCTACTACAGGCCCTTTTGAGGTAGTTAAAGATGGTGACTCCTGCCAACGTTCCTTCAAGCGCTCCGACCAGCTACGGCAGTCATGAGATCGATCATCCAGGGTCGTGCAGTACGGTTCGCCTAGGTGGCTGCAAATTGTCACCTACCTATGTAGGGATCGGATAAGGAAACATGGTAAGGGCGACAAACAAAGATAATTAGGCAGGATATCTACATAGGTAAAGATAAGCACGATACGATACCTCAAAGCGTCCACTCCACTCGAAGGTTCGGGCGAAAAAGCCACGTTCAAACGTCTAGCGGAAACTTCTCTCTCCTTTTGTCTTTTCCGCGTCGGCGCGAAGTATTCGTCCAACCCACTATTGACGTGACGGAAATACGCGCACCGCGTCTTTTGAAATTATGGCGCGAAACTTCCGCACATCAAAATTAACCTAAGACATGTTTAAGGGCCACTTTGGCACGTAACAAGCCTACTGATAATAATACAATGGAACCAAAAATAATTTTTTGCTTTTTTAATTATCATGAAATTAATAGATAATTTAGCTTTCTACCTCATGTATAGTAAACAAGATATTGATGCCATACGACTCGACTAAGTAGGAGCCATAATACTACCACATGCAGGAAATATTATAATATGTATATGCTTGATTTATTTCTTTCGTATACATAACGTTTTGCCCTCTTTTTCAGATGTAGTGCATTATAATAGACAAAAATTTAGAAAAAGTTCTTGATTAATCTGACGATTTATAGTTGTATCTGTTTCATCGATTAAACAATTTGTCATGTGTAGGATAATTTCTTAACTTCAAAAAATGTTAAAGTTTAAATTAATTAAACATATGGTAGACAGTTTGAAAACTTCATACAAACTAAAATATCTGAAAAATAATTTGTAACAACCTTTTAATTGTTTCATGTCAAATATTAAGGTGAAGAATACAATTGCTATTCAAATGTGTGATCGTACTACTTTTGTGTGGCATAATGCACAGTATCTATTTTTACAAGCTCCATTTGGGATGTGCAATTCTTCTATAGTTTTCAAAAATGTTCGTAATACTGCATTTCACATGATTCCGCAAGTGAAGGTTATAGTGCTACTGTACATTGATGATTTAATAATTTCAGCTGTAAAGGAGATAGAAATGACGAAAAACTTATCCATGGTTATACAGACTGAAAGACATGTCAGCATTTTAACCTGTACAGGAAACAGAAAGATTCATTCTTCAAAGTTAGTGCCCAGAACCATTATTAATTTTCCTGAAAGTAAAAGTATGAAAGATGTTCAAAGTTTTTAGATCCGACAGGATATTTTAGAAAGCTTTCCCTTTCTATTCAATTATTCCAAAGCTATTGACTGACTTCCTATGAAATGACGTACAGCTCTAGTTTATTGTATAACGAAATAACATCTTTGGATTTTTAAGGACGATTTTTTCGTAGAAACCTGTTCTTAAAACATATCAATGTTGGTGAACTAAAGCTGCACACAGTTGCTTCAAAAGATGGTTACAGTGCCATATTGTTTTGGAAATTTTTATGACGATTGCAACGCCAAATAATATTTTGTGGTTACCAACAATTTTAAAATCTTTTTAACATTTCCTCCACCACTAGCCAATCCGTTTAATAAAAATATAATTTTTTTTGCACAACACTGACCAATGGAAGAATCATTATAGTCACCCAACCAAAGTTCCGGTGACAGTTAGTAGCATAAACAAGCATAACCTAGGTCATTTTATATGTAAGATCATGCAGAATGGAAAAATTTCAAATTAGTGTGCGATGAATTAAAAACCAGAAGTGCGGAAGTACTATGCTAGTTATGGGGTATTTGGGGAAGTATAGCTTGGAACTAACCTAAAATGTTTATAATTATCATAAATGTAAATTTACAGAATATTTGAAGTGATATTTAGGGTGATTAAAAACGATATCCATATTCAAAACAGGAACACATGGTTATTGCGAAACCTACAAGGTTTTTGATTGGTTGAATCGATCAGGTGATATCATTTCCCTTGGAATGCTGATGTAGCAGTTTAGTTTTGTTTTTGTGGGGTAGTTAGTGCTACTTAATTAAAGGTGATAACTACTTGTTGATTGTGCAATGAGTTTTTTCTTTTTGGTGGATAATCAATCACAATGGTAATTTACCAAGTATAAAATTCAATCGGGAAGTATTTATTGATAGGAGTATACAGCAAGATGGGATCAAGAAATGGTTCCTAGAAATTTTGTCAGAAATAAGAAACTCGACAAATACCAGTTTAGAAACCGGTTGGTCGGAATTTTAGTAAATAAAGGGGGCTCACCAAAAGTACATTTATGCGAAATCTACGGACAATCAGTCGAAATTAAAGAAGAAAAAAGAAGAAATAGGGTTATTTAAGGGTATATATGCTCACAAGCATTGTGCACTCCATGTAAACGACACCAAAGTCTAGAAAATTAAACATTTTTATCATAAAGAGTACGCAATTCGCCAATTATACAAAAAGCAAATATCAAACATACTGTATAAAATTCAAAACCAACTTTAATCAATTACAGGAAGCTCATCTTCAAGAATTCAATTACATCTAGTAAGATAAATAACTTTGTAGGCAATCCAATTAATTTTTTTAGAATACCAATGCATTCATATACTTTAAATAAATACGTATCAGGAACATTGAAAGTCAAACAAACATGAAACGAATTTTTTTTAACTTGACGCATTAATGCTCACAATAAACATCTTCAAAACAAACATCTTTTATAAACGTAGGAAATAAATAAACGCAACAGATTACCCAACAGATTACGAAAACAAAAATCAGGAACCATATGTTTGACTACGTGCGATTTCAAGTAATAAATTTTTATACAAATAAGAGGACGTAACTTGAGAAGGTACAAAGTTTCATGGTCAACAAAAACCACAATACAAAATTTGATGTCTACGTGATTTGCAAAAGCATTGCAACGAAATTTAAGATGGTAACTCCATGAAAATCCGAAATCTTGCACGACAATACAAGTGCAACGCCTCAATCAACAAGATATACTTGGTAAACTAATTATAACAGGTGGGTAGACGTACTTTTAAATAGAGTACAAGTTGATGAAGGATCAGTCCTTATACCACCAAGACACACTCAGTACTTGTCTGAACCAAGATAACACGCGAAGTTAAACTATCAAATTAAATAATAACATTTAAGTAAAAGTTACACTAATTATTGAACTAATTGTTGAAATAAGTATTAAACTGAGAATTGAACTAAGAATTGAACTAAATTCAAATAAATAAACAATTAAGTATTAAACTGGGCATTTAATCAAGCTGTACTACGCGATTCAATAAGCAATTACCAAACAAAATCAACAAGAAAATATAACTGAAAACAATCCAAGAACACTGGTCAACAGCACACAGGGGCAGTTCTAAGAATTGGGGTGCATGCAGCGCATTCACAACCAGGAGTTCAACCAGGAAAAACAACAAATCGGAGATAAAATTCATTAATAGCATAGGGCATTAATTTCTGTTTGAACATTTAAATTTTGCATGTACTGAGATATTTATGTAAAGGGTCATCAAAAATTTTTGTTGATACATATAAATTACGTAAAAGGGAAAGGTCAATGAACGTTCAACGTATTTCCAGTTACATTCAGAGTTATTTTTGCTGGCTTTAAACGATTTAAGGGAGTCATAATTTGGGGACAACCTGATTTATATTGTTACTTTGATTCAGGAATTTTCTTAAATAGCGAATAATATTATAAAGGTGATGGAGCTACAAATTGTACATATTTTGGTTATTATATAAATTTTGATTAATTTCGTTTACCTTGTTTAGGTGGGAAGTGTTAGAGAAAGGGAGGGCGAAAACTTGTTTATCATCGAATCGTTGTGCACTCTGTGTGGGATTGAACTGAGCTAGTCGAAGCATATAAAACGAATTGTGTAAATTATCCTAGGTTATTTAGAGACACAGAGCGTGGCGAGCAGCAGGCAACTGAACGTTAAATACATCGGAGTACGGCGATATCATAGCAATATATATATATTTTCTGAGCATGGATTTTATATGTCTCAAAAGTGGCACTATAAAATAAGAAGAGAATGTAACACCCTTATACGATCTAATTTTTAATGTTGGTTATATATCGGTTTACACTGAAGTAGTTCGCCACGATCAACCACCCAGTTATGAATCTGTGGTTAATACCGATTATTTTTCTACATATGATGAGATTAATAACAGGAGTTTCCCGCCAATATATAAAAGTTTACTAGATCCCAGTTATATACCAACCTACGAAGGACTAAGTATATGAAATGTGTTATGGCGTGATCCATTGTTTTGTATTAACAAAACAAGTATAAACACGTGCTTTTTCAAGAATAAACAAGTGGAGCAAACGATCTCTTAGGAAGATATGTATTGAAATCTAATAATAAAACCCTACCAGATAGCAGACTCTTAGTGACAGGAGAAAACTATTATGTGCGCAACTATCTATGACTCAATTATTAATACAAATGCAAATATATGTTGGAAAACTCTAACTGTTAACTTCAATTACCTGCAACCCAAGTACGGTGAAGTTGGTTTACCACTGGAGTACTTGTACAATAACAAAAAGTGATATGTTAGGATAGTAAAAGTAGGTATAGGATAGAATTAGATAAGTGAAACTTATATCAACCTGCATAAAACAATTCCTTCTTAATGTCCATATATGCTGATAAGCACACACGTACTTAAATATGTATGGTTTTTGTCTTTATTTTAAATTACATATAAGTAAAAGGGTAACTCGAGTTTATTCCAAATAGTTAGTTAATTATAGGTAGATTTTATAGATAACTTGATGAATTAAGGGAGTAACTAATGATTTTTGGATAAATATAACTTTGATGCGATAGTTCTTACGTATTACTTCATTATTGATGTATTGTTAACTGGTCAATCGAAGTAAATTACTATAAATTGTAAATTTGGTAAAATATATAAACAGGCGAGTGAACCATAGGTGGGTATTAATCTTCGGATACACCAACTATCACTGATATCACTAGGAGAAAAAGAGGAGTAAAAGTAGGTAGACGTGGGGGCTGCCAACCCACCCTTAACAGTAGTCTCCTGTAACTATCAAGAATGATAGTTGAAGAATCAAGTTGAGTGAACAGAACAAGCAACCAAAGCATAAGTACTGACATTAGAACGATCAGAGGGTAATCGATGAAATTTCAAAAAGGTAGTGTACATAGTGTGTAGAGTTATGTAACAGGGAAGGAGGTTACACAATCTGAAACACTTGATACACTATGCTAGTAGAGACATTTGATCAAGAAAAGAAATACTCTTCTTATAAATTATAGGATATATTGGTTATAGAGGCTTTGAATAAATTAATAGATTATCTTCCGAAACAATCATTTAAAACAATTACGTATTGATGCCATTCCAGAAAACTACGAAGAAAATGGATTTATTGGCAGGAGTTGTCAAAGGGGCATTATTTTTAGAAGAATCTATAAGACTGATCATCAATCAGAGAATAAAATCCGGCACGAGAAGCATTTTCTGGTTGTGATGATTGATTCTAGAGACAACAAAAAGTACCAAGACAGTGATGTTGAAAAAATTGTAATGAATATTTGAACGTAAACCTGTTAGCCGATTATTTAAAGTGGTTAATGGGTAAATAGTAATTGTAATTCTGAAATTAATGCAAAATGGAATTCTTGAGATGATTCACAATGAAGAACACATTTCTTTCTTCGGCTAACGTAGAAAAATATATATACCTTCTATAAATATCTTGACGAAGTAGATTACATTCATTTAAGAAAACTTTGACCCTTCAACAAAATAAAAAAATTTCTTTAATATTCTGTTGGGTGCTTTTAATAGATCTTTTTGGCTTCAAATAGTTCGTTTACCAAGGATTACATCTGATTCTTGATTTAATGACAATCTTTATTATATGCGTAGTATATTACAAACACCGTATGACATATATATATTAAATATCCCTCGCCACAAAATGAATTAGCTTATAGTAAATTCAGAAATCTATCACAAAACTGTTCAACTAGCGAATTCCAATATTAAATCAAATAATCGAACAAAATCCATGTGAAAAATCATTAATTGAAAAATCTAGCAAGAACAAAAATGTTTGTTCATCATCGACTCCGACCAATTTAAACAATTTTTTTACTAATGTAGCTGAAAATATAGCTTTCACCAATGCAAGTAGTTGTAATTCCATGAGCAATTTATTATACCTTAAAAACCATAGTAATAGTCTTGAAAGTTTCTCTTTTAAATTAGTATTTTTTAATGAAGTAAGGGATATTGTAAGCTTTTTTAAAAAATAAAACAAGTAAAGATGTATATGAACTAAATACCTGATACTGGATTAATTATGCCTATTACAAAATTTAATAAATTTATGTATCTCTAATCATGTTTTTCCAGACTGAAAATAGCAAAGGCAGTTCCATTATTTAAAAAAGATGGCCCATACATTATATTGAATTATCGCTTGATTTCACTTCTTCTCATGGTATAAAAAATTTTTGAAAAAATTCTTAGCAATCAAATTAAAGCCCACTTCGAAATAAACAATATTTTCACCTGAACAGTTTGGTTATAGATCAGAGGTTCCCAACCTTTTCTGAACCACCGCTCCCTCTACTGGAAAAAAAACTTCCAACGCCCCTCCTCATCATAGTGCATTATAACGAATATTAAAATATTGTTGCATAGTATCTATCTACCTATATATATATATATATATATATATATATATATATATATATATATATACATAGATACTCATATACGAACGTTGCACTTTTGACTGATATTACAAGCGTTCACTAAAGCGTTGGACAAGGTATATATATTAAAAATCGCAAAAGTAAACCTTAATTAAAACGACTATCAAATGTAGTACAAACTTGTTTATTAAAAACTTAAATATGAATACATAATGAACAGAAAAAGATTAAGAAGAAAAATTAATGGGATAGTTGAGGCTGGTGAAGTTTTAACAATTTGCTAATGTCGGGTTCCAATTTCGTTAACATCAGCCGCAAATCGCCACGTTCAGTAATGTGCAGTTTGTTCCTTTTCTTAGACAATAAATTAGCTACTGCACTGAACCCACGCTCTGCCAAATAAGATGAAGGAAATGCAATTAAAAATATCTGTACTCTTGACCACAATCCAGGGTAAAGAACTGGTATTGGTTTTTAAAGCCAGAACTCTTGATATCCATTTCTGAATTTTACTTTTAGTTCTTCGTTAGTTGTGAGTTCTACGAGTTCCTCTTCTAAATTTGATGATTCTGCTGTATCTGCATTTGCGAAAGGATCTAAAACCCAACCCGGTATATTCATGTTTAAAATATCCTGGAATCGCTCCACACAATCAACATGAAGAACGTCCAAGTGTTGGCAGTAAGTAAGTAAATCTTCATGTTTTGCAGAGACTGCTGATAATGTGGGAAAGTGGCTGTATTCACCTCTCCCTAGATTTCGTTTGAATAGAAGAAGTTTTCCCACAAAAGCAGCTATGACGTTTTTTGTTTTAATTAAATTCAATTCGTCACCTTGCAATTGTAAATTGACTTCATTAAATATTTTAAACAAGTCTGTCAAATAAGCGATGTCATTTTTATGTATAATCAGGTTTTCGCGCAATTTTTCGTTTCTGTTTTCAAGAAAGTCCAGTACTGAATCAAATAGTTGAAGAAAACGGTTCAAACAAGTACCTTTTGAGAGCCAACGAACTTCTGTGTGCAGCAGCAAGCGATTGTAATCTTCATCATTTTCACTACAAAGTTGGCTAAATAATCTGTCATGCAATGAATTGCTTCTAATCGTATTTACTGCTCCAATAACGTAATGAAGCGACGAATGCAAACGTTCGTTCAGATTTTTTGCAACCAAGTGCTGACGATGAATAATACAATGTATAGCGAGTACATTTGGTACTGTTTGTTTCAAATGAGCTATGAAACCCTTATGACGTCCCGTCATTGCTGGAGCACCATCAGTAGCTGCCGACAAAATATTATGCATAGGTATTTCTTTCTCTTGAAAAAACGTACTCATGGTATTAAATATCGTTTCTCCCTTTGTATCAGTTTCCAAATTTTTTGCAAATAATAACTCTTGATAAATTTTTCGTCTTTTATGAACCGAACGTATGATAACAGCAGTACTTCGTTATTTGGTAGAGTGGATTCATCAAGTTGAATGGAAAAATTGCAAGTTTTAAGTAATCGCATAATGATATTTCAACGTCTTGAGCCATTTCGTCTATTCTCCTTTGCACTGAGTTATTACTCAGAGGAATTTTTCTGATGACATCTGCCGATGTCTTATGATGAAGAACAGTTTTTATTACCTCTCTGACTGCCGGCAAGATAAGTTCCTCGCCAATGGTATGTGGTTTTCCCGTTTTGCGATTAACAATGAAATGTTATATGATGCTCGTAGTCCATCATCTTCTTGTTTAGAAGACGACGCAAATAGGTTTGATATAGTTGGCTGTTTTAAATATTTCTTCTGCAGTTCTTGAAAATAGGACAAATCTTTGTCTTTTTTATCAGTATGCATTTTATTTAAATGTTCTTGTAGCCTAGAAGGCTTCATGGCTTCATTTGAGAAAACTTTTGGCAAAGTAAACACATGGGTAACGATGGGTTTACAGGAGAGTGCGTAAATCCATATTTCAAATACAAAAGACTGTACTGCCGGCATTTCTTCTTAGATTCAGACATTTTGAAATTCAAAACTTGCCACTGTTTAAAATAAATTAACTTTTCAACGAATTTATAGATAATTATAAAATTAATGGTTATAATGACTTATATAACTTATCACTCACGAACATGGATTATTTGCGAAGCACACAAAAATAATAACACATTCCTAGAGCTATCCCTGCCTTTTATACGTTTGATTTCATACAAGCATCAACTTGTATGTTTTATCTTGTTTGCGATGCCGGTGCACTTTGTAAGCAAGTCATATCGCGTCTTTGCTTATCAACTTGCAAAGACTTGTTGCGGACAATATTAAACGGAATTAGGTATTTATAGACCTAATGCTGAATTAAATGTTTTAAAGTATATTTTCTCGATAACAATAACATAGACATTTTAGATAGCTAAATAAACTGGCTATTCATGCCAACTAGGTATTTTCAAAGTATTTGAATATATTTATTTTCTAAAAAGGTAAGTACGTCACGAACGCCCCCCTTGATCCTCCTAACGCCCCCCCTTTTGCCCCTGTACTCGCTACCGCCCCCTTTGAAAGCTACAGCGCCCACTGGGGAGCGGTACCGCCCCCGTTGGGAACCTATGTTATAGATCTAATGAGAGCTATTTTTGCATTTGTACATGCAATTAGAAATAGTTTTGAGAAGGAGAATTCTACCTTGCCTCATTTTTGATCTTGGCAAGGCATTAGATTGTGTAGTGCATGAAATTCTTATAAATAAACTCAAATTGTATGTTTAACCAGGGCAGCTGTTTGCTACTGAAATGAAATAATAGTGCAACAGTTTATTACTCCTAACAACAGCTTATCGGTATTAAAGAACATAAAGCACGTGTTCTTCAAGGGTTCATTTTAAGACCCATTTTATTTTTAATATATTTTAGTGACTTTCCTAACTTTTTAGCATTAACTAAACTGATCCTTTTGCAGTTGATACTACTTTAATAAATCGTACTTTATAGCACATAAATCTTTTCAATGAAATGATTATTAATCACTTTAAAGCTAAACCGTGGTTTTCATCGAATAAATTAAGTGTAATTTTTGAATAATGTCAACAAGTGGTATTTTTGTTCTAAAATCATTCCAGATTCTATGGATTTTCTAAATGTCTATTTGGCTAGTACTATGAGGTGGCATCTGCATGTAGAAAAAGTTGCTGTTAAGCTTAAATAGATCAATATTTTGCATTTAAGCCTGGAAAACTAAGTTTCAAAGACAATATTATAATCATATATTTTGATTTATTCCACAGTTGTCTGTTATATGCATTATTGGCATGTGGCCATGCATCACAAGCAAATAGATTGCTTTCGTTACAGCATAAAGTAGTTGTAGCAAATCTAAGCTTCAGAGCAGATGTAAGAACGCTTTTCTCTAAATTAAAATGGACAAGCCATAAATTAGTTTTAATTTTTAATTTTGTATACGAAGCAAGATACGACGAAAACCCAAGAGACAAAAAGTTGTATTTTTAGTTGCTTTATCTTCAATAATATCAAAATTAAATTAAAATCAGTGACTTACATTTTTGTCAATAATTTTGGTCAAGGGTGTCCTCCCTAATACCACTGGACTTAATAATTTTAATTTAGTTAGGGCAAAATCAGCCCCTTATAACTACAAACAACGCTGCCAAATTTCAAAAAAATTGATTAAAGGATATTTGAATTCTTTTTACAAAACTGTTATTCAAAAAAAATTGTAACACCCTGTATCTTGGGAACAATTCATTTCTGGACTTATGTTTATGGGAAGTTTTTTCATACAATGACCTAAGAAATAACCCCTTTAAATATTGCCGGATCTCCTTCGCGCCGACTGTTGCTGAAACCTGTGATGTCAGGTGAAATGACACAAAGACACAAATTGTGAGCTAGGTGATGATGTACTTACCATAAGGTGTCTGTATTAAATATTACAACTTTGCTACGCATGTCCCAATTAGGGTGAAACACGTCGACAGGATGCCCCGTGGCTGAATTTGAGTCACTTGCCATTAATTCCTATTTACTTTGTATTAATTTAAGACTCATTAAACTTACTTCTATATATATATATATATATATATATATATATATATATATATATATATATATAAAGAGTTTTTCGATAAAATGTTACGGTACAATTGGAATATTTTAGTCCAAAAATTAAAACAAAATAACATTTTGCATATATTTAATTATAAATCGACGTTTCGACAAGGGTCGTTGCCTTTATCAAGATTCTAAAAAAGGAAAACCAATCATTACAGTCATCAAAAATGTTATTTTAAAAATTACTTACTCAATTGTTAATGCATAAATATTAAAATTATAAACACAACCCTACACATCAGGGTTGTTGTTAGTCACAACTGGTTAAAATACAAATACAAATATTGAAGCACCCACATGTGCCCTCTGACAACATATAAATATGACTCATTATACCCCAATTTATTTATGCATTAACAACTAAGTAAGTAATTTTAAAATAACATTTTTGATGACTGTAATGATTGGTTTTCCTTTTTTAGAATCTTGATAAAGGCAACAACCCTTGCCGAAACGTCGATTTATAATTACATATATGCAAAATGTTATTTTGTTTTAATTTTTTGGACTAAAATATTCCAATTGTACCGTAACATTTTATCGAAAAAACACTTTATACTAGGCTAGTCCATTGGCTATAAGTGGAGTTTATATATATATATATATATATATATATATATATATTGCTGTGTTAAAAAGGTCATTTAGGGGTAGTTAGGACCAATAGTATAGCGCACTCCATATAAAATACATAAGGGCTCTGTTCGCGCCATTTCGCTCTCCCGACGTTGTATTCGTTATCAAGCCAGACTAGATAAGGAATAACATAATTAAGAAAGAGTCGATAAACAACCATCCGCGAACGCGAACGTGTTTACTTCAATTCTCAATATTGCTGCCTCTAATGTCTTTCCTAAAATAATCATTTCCTTACTCCGTTCCTATTTACCTCTGGCCAGAAACAGTACTGAAAGGTGCCGCGTTAGTGCACCAGATGTTGTGCTTCGGTAAGTGCTTTAAGTATTTATATGACTTTGTATTCAAATTCTATGTTTCCTTCCTTCTACTCTATACAGTCCACGCTCTACCCTACAAACCCTGGTTTACTGCCTACTGCACTCCAGGCAATTTCTGTTTGCGCCCCTTGTCGTTCCAAGAGGCGTGCACAGGCTCAGAAAACGACACAGTTTTCTGAAGAGAACAAGAAGTACGATGATTAGACTGGAAAGTAAAGGAGAACGCCCTGTATATAGATAATAATCATAATTAATTTAGTTAATGAAAAATATTTTGAAGATTTATTTGAATAAAACAAATCCACAAGTCGTTAAACAACATAACATAAATGCAAGCTGAATGCGTCATGCATAGGTAACGCAACATTATTACGACAAGAATCCTAATTAAAATAAGCAGGTTTAAAAATGCATAAGATAGCAAACGCTTATAATTTAAGGCATACATTGTATTAAGTGTACGTGACTGGAGAATCAAAATCGACACCTGATTTATTGGAAACAAACAAGGCATGGTAATTAAAATCAAAGTTCACCAAATTTATTTGAACAAACAACGGTTTATTTATCTAGAAGTATGAAAATCCAAGCGAATCAATACTATTAACTCTAAATAGTACGTGACAAGCGAAACGCGTTGATGTTAACATACTACAATAATACCATGAAATATCCAAAAACCTGATATGAAAGTTTACACAACAACGAACTTTGCGCTTGTCGATAGATAGACGGTGCATTTAAATATGACCGGATTTGTAAACAAATTGTAACGTGCATTTTTAATAGTTTAATATTTTACGCTTTTTCCCAATTAGTAAACACATTTCTGTAACTACTATTTTTATATTTGATACTTATTAACTCCTTAGGCGAGTGCATCGTATTATAATGTATAGATTGCATCGTCCCTGTCTTGCCGTAAATATAAATTTTGTTGCTTATGTGAATATACAAGGCTAGATAAGAGACGATAAGAAGTTGGAATAGAACGAGTTGAATAAACAGATGGGCAGTCGGAGTTCGTTCTTGGTTCCGATATATTAAGTACGTTAAAAATACTGCTTCTTTCTGCTTTTGAATAGTGAGAATTAATGCGGGATTAATTTTCGTATTGTTCATGAACAAGCACGGCATGTTTTTAGTCTAGTTTCTGTTGGAAATAAAAGCGGTAAAGCTTGTTAAACTCGAGGCACGTGTGTTTTACGGAACATTTGACGGACAATTTTATTGCTTACGCGTGCCTACTAATTGTTTTTAGTTGTTTTTCTTGTGAGACAAATGCTTTAGGGAACATTTGACGGACTTACTTTAGTGAAACGCGTACTTTACTAATTTGTGGTTTTAGTTGTTTGTCTTGTGAAATAGGAGTCGCAGAACTTGCTAAACTGACCGATTCTTTCTTTAGGATTAATGTGTGTGCGACCTAGTCTAGTGTCCCTTTGTTTTATCAGATTAGTGCATACTTGGGATTATTTAAATACAGTGGATACTGTAGTTTCTGCATTTTTCTAACACCAAAGAATCTAAAATAGATCCTCGCTTGCGCGAATTTCGTTATTTGCGAAATATAACAGATTACCGGTTTACAAAGGTATTGGTTGAAGTTTCTCACTGCTTTTTGGAGGTTTATGAAAATAGTATACATTTGATCCCAGTTGAAATTAAACTAGTGCTACAAAATATTTCGAAATTATTGTCTCAGGAAATAGAATTAACAAGAAATTTATCAATGCTACATAGTTCCGTCGCGTGATGGTGTCTGCTGCTAACCCCAGTGAAATGCGTAGGTGTGATTAGTGTGACGTGTGATAAGTTCCATCAACACGCTCACAGTCCAGGGTGAAGTGCTTCGTTAGCGTAGGACATCGTGAATCTCACACTTCCGTTGCAAGGAGGCGTTGCTGAAGGACTTTTGTAAGTTGAACTATTTCCTATTTATTATTACTTTAAATATCTATCCGTTGCTTTACCATATCTTTGTCGTTCTGATACCTTTTACAAAAGACTAGCATGATATTTTAAAACATAAAAAAAAAGAAAGAAAGAAAGAAAGATCAATACTACTGAATTACTCGTATCAATTGTGTCTTACCTATTTATTTTCTTTTAACATTTTGTATGATTTATGTTTAATTGGTGTGTGAGGAAACGTTTCTTGCTACTCCCCAATATTACCTCACTTTGTAATAAAAATTTTTATAATGCTTTTATCGTGATTATATTATATAGATTATCCAAACAGTTTTTTTCTTACATTCTACAAAGTACTGAACAATCTATGCTCGATCAGCATGCTATGCTTTTTCTTTATTTCAGGTTTGCTATTCTAATTTTTTTTATTGCAGGTATTGTTACTAACTCCTTACAGCCGCGCACATTATATGTTGGTCTGCTTTCTACAACCCCCCCTAATCTTCGATTGAGCCCGGTCATTTCTATGATTTCTCTTTGTGTACGCGCGGCCACGAATTCACGTAACAAAATCAGTTCATGATGAAGTAAAGCATAGTTCACGTCTCTGAAAACAAAAATATCCACGTAAAGTGATTAATTGTGAAGTGTAAAATAATACCACTGAAAATGGAAAGTTGATGGGTTTGTCGTTTTATCCTTAAATAAAAAGCGACTCTAAATTACTGGAAACAAGTATAAATAATTAATGAGGAACAATTCTAAATAATCACTTGAGACAAGTTTAAATAATCACTGGAGACACATCTAAATGATTACTGGAATCAAGTCTACGGCAACAAGTTTAAATAAATGCTGAAGCCATTATAAATAATTATTACTGGAATAAATGAGGAAATGCAATAAGAATTTACTTCAACTGGTCAAGGAGTTTAATGGAGGATGCTAGTGTGTTTAAGGTGATGCTATGAGGGATGCACACAATATCGAAAATGGTTGGACCTGAGACTGATTCAAGATGAAAACAACAGGTTATCCAATCTGAATGTTTATTATTTTATTTGTGGATATTTCATTGTACATTTGTAACATACTGTTTTAATACGCTCTAATAGTTCTATGATTTCTAAAAATAGTTATTTTCTAGTTTAATTTTAGCATTCTAATTATTAGAATGAAGGTCTTGTAGCATAAATATGTCTGCAATTGTAACGGCTGCAAGACTACCCAAGTAGCGTCCTAGCGAAGTTTCCAGGAAGATATAATCCAAGAGTTAATCAATTTTTCTAAAGGCACTTTACTTCGAAGGCACTAAACATGTCAGATTAGTTGCTATCTATGATTAGATGTCAATCATGTTTTAGGATCCTATTTATGTCAGGGTGGTCTGAAGGAATTTTTCAATTAGCGGAGTACTCAACTAAAATTAGTTCCGAGATCTACTTGTGTGGCTATCTTAGTGCAATTGGCAGTTTAATTAATCTTAAAGGTTTACGACCGGCGTATCGTAAGTCGAGTATGAGAGCCAAGAAAGGGGTTATTTTTCAATTAACTTAAATGTATATAAGGATGCCAGCCGGTGGTAATCGGGGTTGTTTATTTCCAGACGCGTTAGAGTCTAAAGCTCGCGGACTTGCCAGATAGAGTGAAGTGTTTTATTTCTCTGAATTCAAGTGCGTGCCGTTATGTTCAAAGTTAGTTTATTTTTCTGAGTAAGTAATTATTATATATAGTATTACCATGAACTCAAGGCTGTGTTAGGCATCATAAGTCTTTTATTTGTTTAAATACAGTATCTGTCGACTTTCATAACATACAACTTCGGGTTAAAGCTCCGTTCAAGTAATTTAATCCCGTTAGGTTATTGTTTATAGACCGCATCTTTAGAAGGGTTTCCTATTTTATTGTGTTTTGACGTTGTCCGAGGCTTCTAATAACTAAGCCACGAATTCCGTTACTGTACTATTTGACCCGTGTGAAGGTCGTGTGTTTCCTGTTATTGATGACCCCGTGATTAAAGTAAGGTCGTTTCAGTATGCATGTTAAGTAGACTACGGTAGCGTTAATTAATTATATGTATTGGGGTATTTGCACCCAGAACTGTTGTTAATATTCATAAAATAAGGACTTTAGAATTGTTTAGTTAAGTTGTGTTTGTGCTAGCCGGAGACTTTAAAAGATTTGCCCCTGTGAAGTGAAGTATTTTCTGTCCTGCAATCTTGGTTCATCGCCACGAACAAAGTGCGACGAGAGCTATTACCGCGATCGGTCCATGGGCCGTTTAATTCCCATGGTGGCGCCCTATTGTAAATAATGTAATTACTGTATAATTTTGTATGCATATGTAATTAGGTTAAGTTAGTTAGTAGCCCATTTAATAAACCAATTGGAATTTTGTCTTAGTGTGTTGTTGTTTAATGAACCTCCCCTTCTCACCGACTGCAGCAGCTTGCGAGGCAATATCACGAAACGTGAGGGTACTATAGTGTTAGAGGTCCTTCCCATTTATTATTTATTGTTAATTGGATACCCTCACGCGGTAGGTAAATATTTAAATTACACATTGTTAAACTGAATCATTTAAAATTTAACGTTTAATTGAATATTACTAATTTAAATACTTTAAAAATTGCTTTCATGATAGTTTATGTGAGGGGTCGGCAAAGTTTATTTTTGTGAGTATACGTTATAGATTACATAAATAGTAAAAGAGGTTAAATGAACGTTCATCAAGCTTCAGTTAATAATTAATAATAATAGTGATTTTGCTGGCTTTTTGATCATCTTTTGGGAATGATAATTATTAAAATTTTATTCAATTATTAGAAGAGAATTCTAGTTAAAGAATTTTAACCTTTTCATACGTTGTAAATATTTTATTTGAGAACATTATAATAATATGTGCTTAATGGTATTTTGGTTTAAAGATTAAAACAGGAGAGGTAGAAGATAGATTTAAATTCTTTGTTTGTCGTATTGTCGCAAGCTCCATGCATAATTCAAAAACTGAGCTAGCCGACGAAATTGAAATTATACATTGAAAATTAAAAATTGACAGATTAAAGGGCACATAGGGGTATTACTACAGTATCATAACTATTAAATGGTAAATCCTTACCAACCATAAATATTTTCGAAAATTTTATATATTTTCAAAATTCAAAAATTTAAATAATACAAAAAAATATCCTTACCCGTTTTCCTCTCTTCCTCGGTCGAATGGCATTCTTCAACTGCTTCCGGCTAGCTCATTTGAACCTCCTTTAGGATACCTATATTCAAACTCATATTCTATCATTCACGCACACTCCCAATAAAACCACAAAATACAACCAACATGCAATCTTTTATTTATTCCTATTTACAAATGCAATTCAACAATGTCCATATTTTATTGTTCACGTTACACTTCAGTAACTCTTATTTTGTAATGTCCTGTATTTACCTTTCTAAATCATAAAACACATAAAATGTACTCGGAGTAAATGGACCTTGAATAATACCTTCTCTAAAATTCCTTCTTTATAATTTATTTATTTATTTTAATAATCTAAGTAAACTGTGGGGTATGGTGAGCTCATAATAACCCAACTAATTCTGCATAATGTATGCCCTTCTACTTCGCATACTCTTAAAATAAAAAAACAAAGCCATGTACTCTTCACAGAAATTTTCACGTTCTGATGGAACATTTAAAAGCTTTCTAGACACCTTCAATTTCTAGTTGAATACCGTAATAATGTTATTTACATATTCTGTTCAATACGTAAATAATTCACACTACCTTGAAAAACACTCTCATACGCCACCCCAATATTTACAGTTTATAGGAATCACAAATTTAAATTGTTACCTGGAAATTTTTAGAAGCTTTCCGCTCTGTGGATGATGCCATGTATTTTTCTCCCTGGTCTGCAGTTTGTTTCTCGCTATTACTAGACGAACTCTATCCAAGTTGATCCGCCAAGGCCGCCTTCTCGGTGTAACCAAATTCCAAATTTTATTTCAATTATACTTCTTTCACAGTAATCTACGTTATTTAACGTCCCGACACGAGTTGATTAAAATTTATAGGTAATACCTCAATAAAAAAAATTTTACTCTCGGCACACAAACCGCGTTTTTAATCTAAGAGGCTACCACTATGCAATACAATTTAAATACTTACAACTCGTGTTGACTTTCATACGTGCTTTTGGGACGATCGAAATAATAAGGGCTTTCATAATATTCTCCTAAACTATTTATATCTTTTTAATGTAACCTCTCCTGGCCACAGTTATCCGAAATCCCCTGCTCACAACAACACATTCTCACAATTTTGCACTCAACCCCATTTTCAAATCCGCGAATTTCAGTACCTCGTTATAATATTTCAAGAAAATTACGCTACTCTATCCTCGTGCTCATATCAAGTCAAACTAAACATATCAACCAATTGTAGCTCTAATGACGTTTCACAAATCCCTCCTATACTATTGTGGTCTCGTGCTTATACGTTTTCTACGTCTCTTTCCAACCTGGTTTGAGTGGTAGAAAACCAATATTCCAGTCTATATGCTATTTAAACCCACGTGGACTTCCTACGTGATTTAAATAAACCCTCGTTAATTTTTACTACGAACGCATGCGACCGTTTGCAATATACGCAGAATTTTCATGTTTATCTACACAAAATAATTAGAACTTGACATTTCCAAACTACGCAGGTGTTCAATCGTAACGATCGTTTTAAATACATTTCCACGATTTAGAGTTCGACGTATTTCTACCCCACTGATATATTTGTCAGATAGTAACGCGTTTCATCTTGGTATCATTGGGGTTTTACACGCTTTTATGCAAATTATACATCCATAATCATTCAATTAAATTCAATTTAATTAATAAATTAATGGCATTGGCTTCTACCATTTAATTTCTTTGAAAACCTACTTAAATTTTATTAATTATTTATAAAATTTCGTTAATACCTGATACTTAAAAATGAATTAACTAATATAAATTTCGCACGTAATTTCTGGTTGTTCCTTCATACAGGGTGTTTTAAAATTGTTTCTTTTATATTTATTTTTGATCTTTTAAAACCACTATAATATATATATATATATATATATATATATATATATTATGTGTAGTGCTGTGGACTAAGCTGATCTATATGAAGAGTGTTTTTCTAATTATTTTGCTAGCTGAATGAAACCACTAGGGTGAGACGTCAAACTTATAATAACATCAAATATTCTTCTACAAACAATCCTTCAAATAACAATTGCTACATCCGCATATAGCTTGCCTTTAACAAACAATTTCAAAAAAAAATATTTTCACATAAACATTAACTTCCAAAGATATAGTCCAATATTGCCACAACGGCTTTTTCTTTTTCTTTCTAAAATCAAAAATTTAGAACTACTAGATTATCACTCACTTGCACTAAAATAGGGTTTAAAAACCTCTTTCTGATTAGGATTTTTATTCACAAATCCTCTATTTAAATCATACTATGTACTTGTAGAAATTACTTTGACTAATTTTAATAACCCCTTTTAAATCGAATTTAAACATGGTTGATCAGTTATGTTCAATAAATGATATTATATAATGGCCAAACCTACTGAAATTCAACCACCCTCAATTTCAATTATCCCACTTTCACACCAAGATTTACACACCAAAATCTTATGCAATTTACCCTACTTAAATTATATAAAGCATGTCTTTGAAAATATTTTTAAAACAATATTCTTGTTTTACCATTTAAATTGTATTGGTCATTCTTTTTCCATATCATGTGTTTGGATTCATGTCCAAAATCATTAAAATTGTATTTTAAAATTCATATACCAAGATCGTCCAAATCTTTTAAAATTAATTTACCATTAAATGCAATTAAACTTCATATATGCTTTCCAAATCCATGTACCAATATCGTTCAATTTGTTTAAAATCTTATACTTTATTTACCATATACTTCCATTCAAATTAAAAATCACTTGCTGTAATTCATCATTGTTCATTTATTTAAAAATCAGTTTAATTATTTACTTCTTCAGAATAGCCATAACTTTCCAAGTCGTCTATTTACTACTTTATACTAACACCATGACGTTCTAAAACGAGTATTTAAGATTGGCTTTGTGACGTCTTTAACGAGTATTAAAACACTCTCTTTGACCACCTTCTTTAATTGATTATATAGTATCAAACCTTACTACATCATAAAATTTAGAAAGATCCCACAATTTCTGGATGTTGTTCCACCGTTTTGATTAGTTGAATTTAGAGGGCTTGTCGAAGTGATGCAACTTGACGTTTAAATAGGTGTGAGGCTTCCATTTCCACGTGTTGTCTGACATCGTCAAGATTAATCGTTGTCATTTCCTCATTTTTACTACCCTTATCGCTTGATTTATTACCTTCACTAATTGCTAAATGACCCTTTAAAGCCCTTATCTTATATTCTGAACAATGTCATTTACCTAGCATTTTTTTCTCCAAGAATCACATTGTTCAGTACTCTTAATATGCTTATTATAAAATCAAACGAAAACTAAGTGCCAGCAAACTGTAATTCTTTTAGAACATGTTTTAAAAATCTTTTATAATGTTTCCTAATCAAGTACTTTGATAATGGATGAGAACTTTTCAAAAACGTATTTTTGGAATATACTTTGTTCTTATATAAAGATACAATTAAGTTACGTAATTCGTATGAAGCTTGTATAATCACGGGTTTTATGAATTTTCAATATATTATACTGCATGTTGCATTTAAATGCTGAGTGCTTCCACAAATACACTGCCATACGACGGACTCTGTATTGGGTCTAGATTGAGATAAAAATATAAGTATTTGCATCTAAATAAAGTTACATAAATGAAATGCCATGAAGTTGAGAAATAGAACTAATACTTCAGAGTATATGAATCCCTGGTTAAACCCAAACAATGATTGTGAATCATCCAAGAAGTATGATGCCTCAGATGATTGAAATGTGGGAAATTTACATACCAGCATAATTTATAATAACCTATTAATAAAGCAAGAAGCAAGCAAATAATGTATGAACTTGTTTTTATGTCTAGTAGAGGAATGAAGAAACCCACTGAGATATGTTGCTCGAGAAAAAATTGATGCAAACGTCTATAGTATCTTCAATTATAAACGTATTACAGATTTACAAATTCGTCAAGCAATAACTTGTCAATAACTTACAAACATTATAAATTTTTGTCAAGAAGTATGAATAATTTTATTGAAATCTGCAGTCAATTACAAATAATTTATAGTGCAGGGTGCAATTAAAAATTGCCTTAGCTTTAGGTTTTGTCGATCTTTAGTCTAGAACATTATTTGGAAACGTGACCACTAGTAGAAATTCTGTAAATAATGCCACTCTGATACTTTATACATTTAAAATTTCACATTTATTAGTAATTGTTGGCTTAATTATTTTTTGACAAAGTAAGGCGGTACTAGCTGCTAAGGTCATATAAACCCCATCTAACATGCAATAACAAAAACACCCATTGGACGATAGGCAGTAATCAATCCTGGTAAAGCATACAACTCTAGAGCTTAAGATGTTAGGTTTTCAATGTGAGCCTTCATGAGTCTTTTATTATTTACTCAAATATATTTTGCAACTGCATTTTGACAAACTGGCGTAAAATTAAATTATCTCTAATTTACCACAACTTTTTTTTAAATTTGACATATCAAAATTATAGTTCATGAGCAGTAGGCAGTTGGGAAATTTCATTTATTTATAGATTAATGCAACCTAAGAAACAATAACCCTGACAATTAAATGATATGTTTTGATTAAGCTTAAACGGTATTATGTTGTTTTTATATGTTGTGTGAAAATTGTATTAGGGTTTATAAACTGCAAAGTATACGATATTCAAGTACTTCATATATGAATGTTTCAGCTCGCACGCCAATATTTAACCATTTAGTCACCACTATGAATGGTTTATCAACAATTAGAGCATTCAATGCAGAGAAAACGCTTAGTAAAGAGTTTGATGTACATCAAGATTTACATAGTTCTTCGTGGCACTTATTTCTATCTTCTAATAGAGCCTTCGGGTTTTTCTTAGATGTCATTTGTATAATTTTTATCGGTGTCATTACTTGCAGCTTTTTACTACTTAACAAAGGTAAAATACTTACTGCTTGCATTTTATTAAATTATAAAGGAAAAACTGTAGGTTACTATGGAGGAGATATTGGTCTTGTTATTACTCAGATGATATATTTAAGTGGTCTTCTACAGTGGGGAATGAGGCAATGGGCAGAATTAGAAAATAATATGACATCAGTTGAGCGTGTCTTAGAATATACCAAACAGGAAACAGAACCTGTTCGTAAACCGATTGCAAACTTACCTAATAATTGGCCCGAGTTTGGAAAAATCGTTTTTGAGAATGTTTCCATGAAATATAAACCGGTTGATGCACCAGTTCTTAAAAACTTGAATTTTACAATTCGTCCATGTGAAAAAATTGGAATTGTCGGTCGTACTGGTGCTGGAAAGTCTTCAACCATTACTGCTTTATTTCAACTTTACAATCTTGAGGGATCTATTATAATTGATGATATAGACACAACATTACTACCATTGGAAATTTTACGACCAAAAATATCAATAATTCCTCAAGAACCAGTTCTGTTTTCAGGCACCCTTAGGAAGAATTTAGACCCGTTTGAGGAATATGATGATAAAACATTATGGTATGCTTTGGAACAGGTGGAACTAAAAGATGCAATTGAAGATTCTCCAGGTGGATTAAGTTCTAACGTGTCGGAATCTGGAGCAAATTTTAGTATTGGTCAAAGACAGTTGATTTGTTTGGCTAGAGCACTTATTAGAAATAATAAAATACTTGTAATGGATGAAGCGACTGCTAATGTTGATCCTCACACAGACTCATTAATACAAAAAACAATAAGAAAATGCTTTGCTAATTGCACTGTATTAACGATTGCACATCGATTACATACAATAATGGATTCTGACAGGGTTTTGGTTATGGATCATGGAAAAGTTGCAGAATTTGATCATCCTCATAACCTGCTACAAAAGACCAAGGGTATATTTTATAGTATGGTTCAAACAACTGGAACTGCAGCTGCACAGAAACTTACATCGATTGCAGAAGAGGTAAGTTATAACTTTATCAAATGCCAGCTAATACATATTTGTATGTACTTATTTTTTTAGAGTTTTTTAAAATAGAAATCATATACACTATTTTCAAACTAGCCCACTTGAGGATGGACTCCTTTATTCGTTGTTAGAAATGTATATTGAAGAACATGCCAAAACACTGCCTGCCTTTGTATAGTATTTATAAGCTTTTGTAAACTTTCCATTTATATTTTTTATTAAAAATAAACATTTTCTTACGCATACAGTATCATTTTTGTGTTAGTATTTAGAATTTAGTATCGATGTAATTCAAGTGTTAGTTATTAACATGAATTTTTCATAATAGGCATTGAATAGCTTTGCCATTTTATAAGAAACAACTACATTATTTTTGTGCACTGTACGTATAAAAAAAAATCTTACTAGTTTGAAATGGTACTGAAAACCTATCCGTTTTGCATCTCCTGTTTTGAACAAGACAGAAAAACTATTCAGTTATACATAAGGAAGCACTTGCACCTTTTTGGGGGCATTAAAATATATTATCAGTATTTAATGGGAAGTAAATTTATACTATACTCAGAGCACAAGTCTTGTGACCTAGTTTCGTGGTTGTGTATTTGGTGGGCATAAATAATAAACTCATCAAAATAACTTGGCATTGATCCATTGATAATTTTAAAAATAAATATCATTGTTAAATATTCAATTTTTTCAGTAACCGATAACCATTCTAGCGTGTATAACATTTTTTTGAATGTTAGTCTTTTTGCTACATTCCAGTATGATTCTTAAACCTCTGTTCTGTAGTTTTTGAAGAGTCCTTAACTTATTTTGGTCAAATAAATATAGTATTGTTGTGCAGTAGTGAAAATGTGGTTTAATGATTGTTTTGTAGACTGTAATTTTAGTTCTTAATGACAATTTAGGTACTAATCTTGAGAAGAAATATAGTTTTTTTGTAATTTTATTTTTAACATAATCAAAGTAATTTTTAAATGTTAAAGTACTATCCAACATAATACCTAAATACTTAGTTTGTTCAACAATTTGTAATATTTCATCACCAATCTTCAATGTAATAGCATTTCTATCGAGTTTATTTAATTTATTAGTATTTCTAACAACCATTGCCACAGTTTTGCTTGTATTAAGTTTCAACTTGTTTATTTGAAAGTATCTATAAATTTTATCCAAGCTACTATTCATTTTATTTGTTGCTGATTGTATATCAGACTTTTTGAATACAAGTAGGGTATCATCAGCATATAGATTAAAAAATTCATATTTGTGGTCAATACTCTGAAAATCATTTAAATACAAAATAAATAACAACGGTCCTATAACACTTTCTTGAGGGACACCATTTCTTACTAACACTGAACTAGATATTGAATTTCCTACTTTCGTGTTTTGTGTTCTATTTGACAGGTAGTCATCTAACCATTTTATCACTGTTCCACCAATGCCGTAGTGTTGTAACTTAGTCAATAATAATTGTCTGTTTATTGTCTCAAATGCTCTTTTAAGGTCTAAGAAAACAGCAAGTATATACTCATCTTGATCAATGTGTTGCTTCCACTTACTAAAAGTTAACTGAATAGCAGTTTCACAAGAGTGCTTAGATCTAAAACCTGATTGATTACAATCCAATAACTGGTTACTGTCCACGTAGTTTATTAATTGGTTATATACAGCAATTTCTAATATTTTTTCAATACAAGGAAGTGTGTTTATTGGCCTGTATTCGCTTGCTAATGTGGAATTTTGAACTTTAGGAATAAGAATTACTGTACTACATTTTAGCTTGTAACAGTTTTTTTGACCTCAGTTGAACACCAACGAATTTTAGTCCTAATAACTCTAGTATAGTCATTAAAATCATGCAAACTATTTTTAAACAAATAAATACAAGTATTGATATTGTATGTGCTAACCGCCATACAGAAATGCTGGTTTGGTTGCTAACATCAGGCGCAGAAAGTTAATACAACTATTATCAAGGCCACAGCTTTTCTGTTTAGTGCATAGCACATTTGCGCTCACATTAGCTAGAGCTCTCGTAGAGAAGATAATGGAACTAATAAGGGTTCTGGCGTGTAACTTACGCCTGGCTTTTTGTGCGGTAGTTGAACCCTAGTGCGCTGACACTAGGCCTTGATGTTTTAACGATGGTAAGAATTGAAATAATAATTAATTAGACCAACTAAATAATTTGTTGTAGCGCTCTTCGAAAATTTTTTTTCGTAATTTAACTTTTTGAAGATTTTCTTTTCGAAAATTTCCCTTCTCATAATTGCACTCTTCGTAATTTTACTTTTAGTAATCTTTCATTTTTTTGTTATAACGTTCCTTTTAAAAGACGTTTTTAAATGACTTCTAATAAATAACTTCGTTTGGATAATTCCTTAGATAAATTCATTTAATAATTCTTTGGATATTTGTGTAAATAACACAGAAAATATTCCTTTAATGGTTTCGTAAAAGTACGATAAGATATGTTTTTCAACGCTTCGTAGAAGTCTTTTATAATTATCAACTTTAAGAAGTCGTTTTGTATTATCTGGTTTTACAAAACTAAAGCAGCTAGTATGCCGTGTTTAAAAAAAGATATAATTCTACTTTTGCATCTGTGAATATCAAATTATGGTTCATTCACGTCAACTTTGCGATAAGTGATTGATCCAATGTGAACGTCCTTCAACCGTACGATGGATAGTTGGATTTTGTGTAATGTTATGGCAAAAGCAATAAGTTCGAATTTAAAGGAAACGTCCGACAAAGTAGGTAGAAATTTTTATGGTTTGTAAATTAGGTCTGACGATGATTGGAATGGTACTGTTGAAACTTTCGTTCAAGATTTACACACAATAGCACGTATAAGTCTAGTATTGGAATTTGGTTGGTCCGGTTCGTGCGTATAACAAAAACGCATATAAGTTAGCATGGTCCAGTCCAAGAGTCAAGCAGCTGTTTGTGTCCTGTGGAACATGTGGATTTTATGTCGCTTGTTTTCTGAAAAATGTATGTATTAACACCTGCCCCAACATGTTGTGACAACAACATGTAAAGAACACCTGCAGAGCTAAGGTAAGAGAGTAGAATTATTCTTGCATCACGTCTACATTTGGTAACCTTTGATACAAGGCTGCTTCAGAAAATATTTTTGTAACTATCTATTCTGATAAACCCGTTTCGCATATTAAGAAGTACCTTAGTAAAGTTTTGTTGTCAATACTAGTTCAGTATAATTACAGTTATTAAATTTTATGAAATTAAGCAAATTTAAAGAGTTCCTATTGATGTTTTATATATATTGTGATATATGTGAGAGTTGAACCTTGACGCACTGAAGTACCACTCAGATATAGACTTCTAGTTCGTAAAATGATTGATGATGGAGATGGTGAGGGCAGTTACTTGTTAAAGATGTATAAAATGATAATTAAGAGAAAATGAAGTTTTAAGATTTCAAATTGGGTGTTGGTGATTTCGTAAAGTAATTTTGAAAAGGATGTGCCAATGAAGTGAACTGCTGTTGTTTGTATATCATAAAATTTTGTTTAAATATTTAAAAGGAAACTTCACTGCCATGTGAATATGTATGTATAGCTAAGATTTGAAGTCACTTAGTACGTTTTCATTTGATTTGAGTTAGGTATAAGATGTTGAACTTTCACTTTCATTTGAATATGTACGTAAAGCCTAAAAAAAGTCAATTAGTATGTTTTTATTAGATTTAAGTTAGTTATAAGATGTACAAGTTTTATTTACTTTTCAGTATATAGTTGTAAGTCTATTATATCATTTGAATTTCACTTGTTGTTAGGATTAGAATATCAATTTATAAATTTTCGGCCAATGACATTTGTGTATTAGTTTACCCCAAATTAGAATTTGACAAGAGCAATAAGATCTATAAATGAAAAGTTGGATCATAGAATGTTAGTTGGAAAAGAATTGTAAAAGAGTATGCTGGTTTAATGTTTTAAGGGGCATCTCCATAGAGATAAGTGAGAGTTGTTGAAATTTAAAAATTAAGAGAAAAACTGATTTGAAAAGAACTGAAAAAAAGAACTTTACAAACTATAGAACAAAAAGTATAATCTTTTTTGTAACAGTTTACGAATTGTATACCTTTTATTATTGTAATCTCCAACATAAAATTCAACGTATGAAAAATGTATTTGTGATATTCAAAGTATAAAGGAACTGTTGATAAGAACCACATCTGGTTCGAATCGTCGCTGTAGGCAGTGGAGCTTCATTGTTCAGCAGCAAGACGTTTCATTGGAAGTTCAGGTAGTATTATTATTTTCAGTGTCATATTTTAAACACTTAATCCATTATACTCGTTTGAAATCTTAAATTATTAACTAATATAAACTGTTTACTGTGCGTATTTTTTAAGTAATTGTTTACGCTGTCACATTTAGAAATTGCTTTAGTAGAATTAACCAGAGGTCATTTGACTGGCAGTGTCACATACATCTGTATATGGTTCAGAACTCACGTTGTATGCAGATATAGATTTATTCACAAAATTAACCTGAGATAAGAGTTTCATTGGTCAAGACGCAGATTTAAAGACTCAATAGAAAAGTTAATAAATTGATTAAAAAAAGGAAATTTAGGGCAATTTTGTGCTTGCTAATTTGCTCATATATTATAATTATCAATCCTAAAGGGGGGTGGGGGGATTATATTATAATATATATATATATATATATATATATATATATATGATTTCACTTACAATTTTTAAATCAACGAGTTACGCCAACTGTACTTTATCTTGAAGCTGCGTACAGTTTTTGCTAAAATTAGAAAAAACTGTGCACACTGCAAAATAAAAAAGGCAGCTCCAAATCCGCCGTTAATGGGAAATTTACCAAAGGCCCGTTTAATGCCATACGTACGCCCTTTCGCTTATGTCGGAGTCGACTACTTTGGTCCCTTTCATGCAGCGATTGGACGACGCGTTGAAAAACGATGGGGAGTTCTGTTTACCTGCATGACTGTACGAGCCATACACCTAGAAGTTGCCCATAGTCTTACCACAGACTCCTGTATTTTAGCATTACGATGTTTTGTTGGTCGGCGTGGCATGCCTATTGAAATTTTTAGTGACAATGGCACTAATTTTAGGGGTGCTAGTAAGCTTTTAGCTGAAGAACTTAGGAAATTAAACACAGACAAAGTTCAAGAAAGTTTCGCCGATGTGAAATGGAGTTTTATACCGCCTGCTTTGCCTCATATGGGCGGAACTTGGGAAAGGCTGGTGCGATCGGTGAAATCCAATCTTCTTGAAGTTATGCCAAAGCAACGCAACCCCAGTGATGAGCTTTTACATGCTGTGTTTATAGAAGTCGAAAATATTATAAATACTAGACCGCTGACATATATACCATTATCCAAAGAGAATGATGAGGCGCTTACTCCAAACCACTTTTACTCGGATGTTCTAATGGTTTAAAACCTCTAGGCGAATGCGATGCAAGTTGTCTTATATCTAGGAAAGGTTACCGAGTCTCACAGCACATAGCGCAAACATTTTGGAAAAGGTGGGTCAAAGAGTATGTTCCTACACTCACCCGGCGTTCAAAGTGGCACGTTTCCGTAAAACCTTTCGCTATTGGAAACATTGTTATTATATGCGATGAAAACTGCCATCGCAATTTATGGCGAAAAGGCAGAGTAATTGATGTGATTAAAGGCGCGGATGGGCAAGTGAGCAGTGCGGTGATTCAAGTACCTTCAGGTGAGGTATATACTCGACCATCGGTAAAATTGGCTGTTCTAGACTTGGAAGAGATCGATAGTAACAAGTTCCTGGTGATTACTTACCAGGGGGAGTATAAACGAGCCTTACAAATAGTTCTATTCACCGCTGGCGTACTTATAGTTACTGTGCATTGATGTGATTTTTATTTAAAATGAATGTATAGTCGAGTAGCCTTATCTTTAGTTACTGTCAAGAAAGTGCTTTTTGTTGTTAGAAGCTGTCAATCAGTGGAAAAGATACTTGTAAATTTTAGCGTTTAATAAAGGATTTAACTGAAATATAAATCAACGCTCAAGGTCCTTGTACTAATCCACGGTTTTCTAACACCCATATATTACAATCCAATAGAGGTAAGAATGTAAATCAAAGCTTGTGAATAAGTTATAATAAATCTTCAAGTTTGTATCAATTTACCAAATATCTAGCATTGTGTTTAATACAGATTTACCAAATTGAATTTTTGTTAGTTGATGTGATTTGAATTTGAAATAAATTGGTTTTGGCTGACCGTTTGCAATATACAAATGAAGATTACATGAAATGGCAAAAAGTCTTTAGCAGCAAAACTAAAATTATTTATTTTGTGAAAATAATTGTATTTTTCTTAGAATACAAAAGGTATATGATTCCATTTAAGAGTTATAAAATAAACAATTGTTAGAATTCCTTATTAGTCAGTTAGAATCTGTAATGAGGAGAACAACCTAGAAGTGTAGGCTTTAATTTGAAAAACACTCGCACCTTGTGAAACACATTGACAATTACAAATGCCAAAACTAAACAAGTTATAAATACATACATACAATTAAATATATTAATAACAAACCAACAATTGTAAATAAATATAGAAATTCAAAAAACTAAATGGCAATACGTCATTAATACTCAATTCTCACATAATCTATTTAAATGTTCAAAGTATAACGTCTAACAAATATCAATTAATGGTTGATGTGATGTGTTATAATAATATGATAGTGTTGTTATCGGAAACTAGAGTAACTAATAATGTGGAAGACAAAGAAATTGGAATTGATAATTATATCTTAGTAAGATATGACTCTATTAGTGGACATACCTGGGGGGGTTAATTTATATTCGTAAAGACATTGATTTCAAAGCATACAAAGAATATGTATTAGAAGCAAATTATTGGTGTAAAGCTGTGAAAGTGTTATTATTTGGGTCACGATGGATCATAGGAGTGTTATACCACTCCCCTAGTGCAAATGATGCAGTGTTTCTGAATAACTTTGGAGAATGGAGTGAAAACCTACTTAATAGGAACCTAGGATGTATCATAGCGGGAGATTTCAATTTAAATTATGAGAATAAGGGTAATTACTATGTAAAAAAGTTAAGTAATTTCATTAGGATAAATGGTACATAGCAATTAACTACAGAGCCTACTAGAATTGTACAAAATAGTTCAACATTAATTGACTATATTTTAACTAATGCTAAACAAGTCAGGGCTATTGTCCATCCGACACCAATAATAACTGATCACAATATTATATCAGTAGCAATTACTAAAGAAAATAAACATTATAATAGTAATAACCAAATAAGTCAATTTAGAAACCTAAACGATGGAGATGTACATGGAAATTTGACAATCCAAATGTTGATATTATTCTGAATGATATACTAAATAATGTCACACATGCGTTAGACCATGAAGCTCCTATTCGAAGCAAATTTCAACCACATAACTGTTTAAAGTGGTATGACAATGAAGTGTGTGCCAAAGCTAAAGAAAGAGACTTTGCTTATAAAAAACTCAACTTCAATAAATGTGCTGAAAATTGGAAAGATTATAAAACGCAGTGGACATTGATGGGAGATAAATAGATGATTATTGAATGTATAATTGTATTAACATAGGCAAGGACCACATTATTTAAGGTATTAATGACACCAGATCTCAATGTCTGTCAAATAACGTAAAACATAGTTCTATGCAATAAAGCACATAGCTGAATCCGTATTCTGGTTCTCCACTGCGCACTCTTTATGTGTTATCTTGCAACGGCGGTGCACCTCACCTGTCAACAGCACTCAGATCACGCACCAAAAGCAGCTCCACTCTTGAGTTTTTAGTTGTTCACACTTAATGTCAACTCTTTTTAACTTACACACGCGATCCGTCCCATTGTCTTAAATTAAATTGTCTATAACGTGACGGAACATACCACCCACCAAATTCAGGAAATTTAGGGAGATGGGAACGGTAATTGAAACAAACAAAAACAAATAAACGGTATATTATACGAGAAAAAAGGAGGAAAAAGAGAGAGAGGGTTACATACAAAAAAAAAATATAATGAGATAATGAAGGAAAGGGACAAACATATAGGAAATTAAGCAATGGGTAGAGGCCAGAGCTTGACTAGGGGTCGAACAAGAGTGCCTTTAGAGGTTTTAACCCCAGCAACACGGACTGTGCCATCCTTTCCTCGAAAAAGAGTTATAATACGTCCTAGCTTCCAGCTTACTGGTGGAAGTAGATCATTCTTAATTAAAACTAAAGAGCCTATAGAGATGTTCCATTTGGGACGTTGAGTGAGAGTATGAAGATATTCGTGACTCCAACGAGACCAGTAAGCCTGGTGGAGGCCTTGGAGTAATTTCCAGCGTTTTAATAATGAAAGCTTGACCTTGGTTAGATTCTCCTCCGGAGGAGCTGTGAGTGGTTCTAATGTTAAAAAATGGTTTGGGGTCAAGCATTGAAGATCATTTGGGTCAAAGCTTAATGCACAAAGCAGTCTGGAATTAGGCAAAGACTCTATTTGCGTCAACAATGTGCAGAGCTCCTCAAAGGTTAAAATTTTATCACCGATTATCTGGGAGAGGTGGGTTTTGACGGACTTAACACTGTTTTCCCATACACCGCCAAAGTATGAGGCGCTAGGAGAATTAAAGCTCTATGTGATACCCTCGATGGCAGTTACATCATGAAGGTGTGGAGTGAGTTGACGATTAGCGCCGACAAAATTAGTGCCACGATCGCTAAAGATATATGAGCATCTTCCACACCTAGCTATAAAGCGACGCAAAGCGGCAAGAAAGGCATCAATTGATAAATTGTATACGAATTCGATGTGTACCGCCTTAGTAGCGACACACACAAAAAGACAGATGTAGGCCTTAAGAGTCCTGGATCCTCTTAAGTGACTCGCCTTAATGTTTAGAGGACCAGCAAAGTCTACCCCCGTACAGGCAAAGGGCTTGATTTGATTGATACGATACGAAGGTAAGTCTCACATTAAAGAAGTTACCGGTGAAGGACCGGTACGAAAACATTTTACACAGCTAGAGAGATAGCCTCTCACTGCTGTTTTAATAGAAACTATCCAAAATTGTTGTTGAATAAAGTATGCAGTAGTGTTAATACCTGCATGTCAGTATTTTGCATTACTGGCTCGCACGATAAGTTTGGTAAGCCGGTGCCGTTTAGGCAACAGAGCAGGATGTTTTTCAGAATAAGGCAGTGACGAGTGGAACAGACGACTGCCCACCCAAAACGAACGTGAAACCATCTGCTCGGTGAAATGGTTTGTTGTATGTGACTAACTCGGTTAGCGACGAAAGACTTCCAGCGAAATGGGGCAGATCGAATCCATGAAAGTGCTACCAAAGAATCACTCCATGCAAAAATATTAGAGAAGTTAATTGTTCCTTGATATGTTGTTAACACAAAAGAAACTAAATCAGTTAATAGCACAGCAGAGCATAGTTCCAGCCGTGGAATAGAGAAGCGTTTAATTGGGGCAACTCTAGTTTTGGCAGCAACGGGTCCCACAGAAACCTTATCAGGAAATATTGTTATAAAACGAAAATATATGACGGCTGCATAACCTGCCTCACTAGCATCGCAAAATCCATGCAATTCACAGCTGTATGGGCCCAGTGGGGGCAAACAGTGTGGAAGCCTTAATGAGGATAGTTTGTGTAGTTCATCTAGATATTGTTGCCATTGCACCCGGATATCAGCTGGACATTCCTCATCTCAAAGTAACCCTATCATCCAGAGGTGTTGAATGAGGCGTTTGACAAACATAGTAAGAGGCACCAAAAACCCTAGAGGGTCGTAAATTCGAACTATTGGGCAAGTATTGCTCGCTTGGTACATGTTGCTACTAGAGGTTTAACAATGAATAGGAAAGAGTCCTCTATAGCAGACCATTGAAGTCCAAGCACCCTAATAGCTTGGCCTTAAATTATGAATCTGACAGTGCGCCTTTGGAAGACCTTGCAAGATGGTACTATTATTAGCCATCCATTTGTGCAGTTCCAAGCTGGCAGATGCAAGTAGATGGATGAAGTCATTCTGAAGGCTCAGAGCTGATTCAACATCACTGGCACCACAAACGAAATCGTCCATATACAGATTCGATCGAATAACCGCAGCAGCTAGCGAAAATTGAGATTCTCCTTCTTCAGCTAATTAGGGGAGGGTTTTGATCGCTAAATACGGGAAGACTTTACACCGTATGTTACAGTATTCAGTCTATAAATTTGAATGGGATCGCCAGAATTGAATTCTCCACAAAATTAGCTGGAATCGTTGATGCTTTGGATCAATCAAGATTTGGCAATACATTTGTCGAATATCACATACAAAAACATATGGATGTATTCGAAATCGTAATAGAACTGAAGCAATATCACTTTGAAGACTGGGCCCAGCCAATTGGGTGTCGTTAAGTGAAAGATCATTCTTGGTCTTAGCAGAGGCGTCAAAAACAACTCTAATTTTAGATTTATCACTTTCTTGCTTAAAGACAGCATGATGTGGTATGAAATAATGATTGTTGCCCACTGGGGCACAGTCCATCAAAGTCATATGCCTCGAATCTAAGTAATCCTTCATGAAGGCGTTATATTGGACACGTAAATCTGCATTAAATGCTAACTTCCGTTCTAACGAAAATAAATGTCTTTTAGCGATGTAGTATGAATCCTCAAAAAGCGCGATCACCTCATTAAATGGTAGACTGACAACAAAACGTCCAGTACCGTCTCGACGTGTAGTGTTCTTGAAAATACGATCTGTCTTTTCCTCATCTGGTGAGGTAAAAGACCTATTTGGGAGCTTTTTGATTTCCCAGAATCAACGAAGGGTTTGGTCGATAGGGCAAAAAAGCTTGAACAGTGATAGACTGAAAGCCCTTGGTTGGACCTAGAATAGTCCACCCAAAATTAGTATTGATTGCTGCTGACTGAAGGAACCTTCCTTGGATTACTTCGCCATTGAGTATGAAAGGATAAATATCCGCACCGAGGAGCATATCGATTGGACCTGGTACATTCCAGCTTGGATCTGCAAAATGAAGACCCTTGAAATGGTCGAAATCGTTGGTTACCTCGACACTAGGAATCTCAACTGCGATTGATGATAAAATAAATGCGGTAATTTCTAAAGATTTATCGGGGTTTAACATGGATCTAATAGTGGAAATAGTGGCACCTCTATTAGCAGCGGTTGTTGTTTGACCTATCCCAAAAATATGGACTTGTGAACAGCGGCGTGGAAGCGTTAACTGATTCACGCACTCGTCCTTAATAAAGCTGGCTTGCGAGCTAGGATTTAATAGGACTCTAATTGTCTGAAAGTGTCCCGCACTATCTTGAACTTCTACTGAAGCTATAGCAAGTAAGACAGTAACACCAAAGTCAGAACGAGTTGTTGCTGACAAGGCATTAGTCAGAAGAAGCGTTTCTGATCGCGGTGTGTGTTGACCTGATTGCACCATAATGTTTTCAGGAACATGTTGTAACGAAGAAATAGCTTTGGCTTCAAAATGTAATAAAGTGTGATGAGATTTACCACATTGACGGCAGGTAACCCGCGACCGGCATTGTTTGAACGTGTGTCCACGTAAACAGTTTACACATAGATTTGATTGTTTAATCATTTCATATTGCTCCGTTGAATTCTTATTTAAAAATAACTGGCATTGATAAATATTGTGTGCACCCTCACAACAAGGACAAGTGAACAAGGATGTTGTTTTAGTAGCAGAAGGCTGAGTATTTTGTTTATCAATAGAAACTAGGTTTGAAGTTACCTTAAGTTTGAACTGTTGATTATATAGGGGCCGTCGAGGCGTTGATATATCAGTGGTAATTTGAACCGAGCTGGTACATGACGAATGGGACGATGAGGAGACTGTCTGCAACATTGTTGAAGTAAAAATTGTTTCAAATTGTCAAACTGGGGTACTTCCTTTGAGTTTGACTGTAATTCAAATAGTTTGCGTGTTATGGGATCAAGTTTCTCTAATAGAGAATCAACCAAAATAAAATTCCATTATTCTATAAGATACTTCATTTTAAGAACAGCTAAATTCTCCATATAGCAATTAATTAGGCTTCTAAGTTGTTCGTAATTTTCAGTTTTTAACGGTGTGAAGGTTTTAATTGCCTTCCAATGAGTGGTAGCTAACAATCTCGGATTGCTAAACTTCTCGCATAATGTCGAATATGCGATTTCGTAATTTTCGGAACACCAAGGTGCAGTTTTTATTAGGTGTAAAGCTTCATCGCGTAATAATAGTAAAAGATGATTAAACCGTTCGATATTGGTTACGGTAGGATTATTATGCACTAAGCAATTGAAAAGATCAATATACGATTGCCAAGAAGGGAAGTCATCCCGAAAGGTATTTAAGGTTAGGCCCTGTAGCTTAACGCCCACGCCTGTTTGAGAAACTATTTCAGGTTTATAAGCTTCTAAACAGGGAGGTTCTAAAGTGTCCAGCACATATAAAGCGTTATAATAGCTGGCATCGGTTGTTTTTTTGATGTCCTCAAAAGTTTCGATTTCCGTTTCTGAGACGTGGAAAAGTACCTCTATTAAAGTTGTGTTAAAGTTATTATACATTTTATGCAACGCTTTGCATTGCACCTTAAATAAAGAAGTCAACTGTGGTTGTTGCTCCAAACGATTTCCCAACTCTGAAACTTCACCAATACGCTTTTTAATGAGATCTAGCTGCCTTAAATCAACCTTTTTAGGTGGCTTTTTTGTATCAAAAGTGAATTAATACAAAGTTATGTCTAAATTAACACCTTGAATGAAACGTCATGTGTAGCGCTTGACATACGGTTTGACGTGAGAACAAAATATATATAATTTATTAAATGTGAACGCAAACGGGAATTTTTCTTTTAAATAAATTGGGTGATAAACACTGTGTTTCCAGGTATTAATATTATGCCCGGTAACAGTAACGATACCAGTATTATAATATAATACAGTAACAGATAACAGCAAGATGTGTCCAGGAAAGAATGACGCAGACCTACACCAAAAACGGGTTCTGAATTTTAACGCATGTAACTAATTCACATATATCAACACGATTTATGCTATCTTGAATACTATAAGAGCAAACTTTTGACTGTACAAGCTATATTGTTGAATATAGAAGAATTGCTTAATAATATATGATATAGTCTAAATCATGAAAGAATGAATTCACGTCATAGGTTTCTGAATTAAAAAACGACATACTTTTAAAGGATCTATCGGAATATACTTAATGCATAAGATTTGAAAGTATGTGGTTTTTTAATTCAGCAACCTATGACGTGCATTCATTCTTTCATGATTTACATTATATGCGGAACTAATATAAAATGATTGAAAGTGGATATATTACCAAAGGACTGATCTGGATCGATTAAGGACCACTATGGACATTGATGGGAGATAAATAGATTATTATTGAATGTATATTTGTATTAACATAGGCGAGGACCACATTAATTAAGGTATTAATGACACCAGATGTCAATGTCTGTCAAATAACGTAAAACTTAGTTCTATGCAATAAAGCACATACCTGAATCCGTATTCGAGTTCTCCACCGCGCACTCTTAGTGTGTTATCTTGCAACGGCGGTGCACCTCACCTGTCAACAGCACTGAGATCACGCACCAAAAGCAGCTCCACTCTTGAATTTTTAGTTGTTCACACTTAATGTCAATTGTTTTTACTTACATACGCAATCCGTCCCATGATCTTACATTAAATTGTCTATAACGTGATGGAACATGTAGAAATCAATTTGCTAATTTATTGAAGAGGAAAGAAAAGAATTTTATGAAAAGCAAATTGACAATAACAGAAGAGACAGCACTAAAGTGTGGAAAATATTAAAAATAAATGTTAGTAATAAAGAAAATAATTGTGACATACAAAGAGTACAATTTGAAAATAATCAGCATAAAATCATTATGAGAGAAGAAAAAGATATAGTTGAACATTTAAATGACTACTTTGTGAACAGCATTGAAGATATTGTAAGGAGTATCCCTGACACTAATAATCTATATTGACTAAACCCATTGCACAGCCACGATGTTAAATTTACTGAATTTAAGTTGTTAGCCTTGCGTGATATAAAAAAAATTGTGCATAATCTACCTTTCAAGTGTAACTGGTCAGATACAGTAAACACAAAAGTAATTAAGGCAACTTTTGATGCAATTGGGCATGTTCTTCTTTATCTGGTCAACTTCTCTTTAAGAACTGGTAATATTCCAAGCAAACTAAAATGTAGTACAGTAATTCCTATTCCAAAAGTTCAAAACACTACAGGCGAATAAACACACTTTCTTGTATTGAAAAAATATTAGAAATTGCTGTATATAACCAAATAAAAAACTATATGGACAGTAACTAGTTATTGGATTGTAATCAATCAGGTTTTAGATATAAGCACTCTTGTGAAACTGCTATTCAGCTAACTTTTAGTAAGTGGAAGCAATACATTGATCAAGATGAGTATATACTTGCTGTTTTCTTAGACCTTAAAAGAACATTTGAGACAATTAACAGACAATTATTATTGACTAAGTTACAACACTACGACATTGATGGAAGAGTGATAAAATGGTTGGATGACTACCTGTCGAATAGAAGACAAAAAGCGAAAGTAGGAAATTCAACATCTAGTTTAGTGCTAGTAAGAAATGGTGTCCCTCAAGGAAGTGTTATAAGACAGTTGTTATTTATTTTGTATTTAAATGATTTTCAGAGTATTGACCACGAATGCGAATTTGTTAATCTATATGCTGATGATACCCTACTTGTAATCAAAGAGTCTGATATACAAACAGCAACAAATAAAATGAATAAAAGCTTGAATAAAATTTATAGGAACTTTCAAATAAATAAGTTTACAAGCAAAACTGTGGCAATGGTTGTTGGAAATACTAATAAATTAAATAAACTCGATAGAAATGCTATTACATTGAAGATTGATGATGAAACATTACAAATAGTTGAACAAACTAAGTATTTAGACATTATGTTGGATAGTACTTTAACATTTAAAAATCACTTTGATTACGTTAAAAATAAAATTACAAAAAAGTATATTTCTTCTCAAGATTAGCACGTAAATTGTCTTTAAGAACTATAATTACAGTCTACAAAACAATCATTCAACCACATTTTGACTACTGCACAACAATACCATATTTATTTGACCAAAATAAGTTTAAGTACTATTCAAAAACTACAGAAAAGAGGTTTAAGAATCATACTGGAATGTAGCAAAAGGACTAACATTAAAAAAATTTTAAGCATCCTAGAATGGCTATCGCTTACTGAAAAAATTGAATATTTATCAATGATATTTATTTTTAAAATTTTCAATGGATTAATACCAAGTTATTTTGATGAGTTTATTGTTTATGTCCACCAAATACACAACCACGAAACTAGGTCACAAGGCAATTTATATGTTGCAAAGACCAAATTGAAAAAGACTATGAATTCAATATTCTTCAAAGGTCTGATTAAATATAATACTTTACAAAAAAATATTCCAGACTGTAATACATTGATAACTTTTAAATGAAAATTAATGAAAAAACTAAAACCTAATTAAAATGTAAGTACTTTATAAAATAAACCAAATGACCTAAACTTGGTAGGAGTAATTATAATTTTCAAACTTCTAGTTAAGTAATAGTTGCTTTTACTGATACATAATTTTTCGTTTTGGTCTTGAGTAACTTTTAAGTAACACTAAACGTATATGTATTTATATTTACTTAAATTAAGAAAGCATGCTCTTTTTATTTTCCATTCTAATGTATTGCAATAGTAGGATTACCTACTTTAAATAAATATTATTAACATAGTTAAGGTAACTAGATAATGCATAAAACATATAATAGAATTATACTAGAATCACCTCTTCCCTTTTGCTTAGGTTAATCGAAGTCCTGCAAATAAGAGGGCCTCTTGCGGTCTCTAGCAGATCGACGAACTTCTGAATGGTTTCTGATGTTATCATTGTCAAGGTTTTTGACGCTGTTATTATTTTCAGGATGGGTCATTTCTAAAGGAGGAGGTGTCTTGTCGGCATCTAAATTACTACTAGGGGTCTCAGTATTTAGTAACGTTATATCACCCATAGGTGTCAAATGCTTAGTAGAAACAGTGGATTCTACACCATTCTCACGGCATATTACAGCATATTCAGGATTAGCAGTAATCAATTTAACTTTTTTTATCAAAGGATTATATTTACTTACCCTGTTGTGTTTTCTTAAAATACAAACTCTGAAGAAGTTAACCGAGATGGTACAGAGGTACCGTAAGTAAATCGCCTATTGTGCATATAAACATACGTTCAAGTGGTGTATAATTTGTAGGCGTGCATAATAATGAACGAATAGAGTGTAATACATCTGGCAGCACTACTTCCCACCGCTTTTGTTTTAGATTTTTGGTCTTTAGTGTCAATAATAACGTCTTCCAGATTATTCCATTGTACTGTTCTACTTGGCAGTTTCCTCAGGGTTGTATACAGTGGAATGACTGTTAGAAATGCCTTTATTCTGGAGGAAAGTTACAATTTCCTTTCAAATAAAGGAAGTTTGCTGATCTGAGTGAATGCATGAAGGAGTTCCAAAAGTAGAAAATAGCTTGATGAGACACTTAATAACAGTAGATGAACTTGTATCTTTACAGGGGTATGCGAATGGAAATCTGGAATATTCATCAATTATTGTAAGCATATAGTTCTTTTGGTTAGTGTTTGGTAGAGGACCTTTAAAATCTATGTTAAGGCATTCAAGAGAAGAAGTAGCTTTTATAATATGGCCATCACAGATTTTAAGAAATCTTGGCTTATTTCCCCACAAATAAGACAAGATGCGATCATTTTTTGTACATCATCCAAAGAGTACGGTAACTTATGGCTCCTTACAAAGTGAAACATTCTAGTTATTCCAGGGTGGCATAGATGAGAATGAAGTTTGAAAAGATTGTTACTGGTGGCATTAGATACCCTAGAAAAAGTATCCGCAACGACGTTAATGTTCTGGATGGTAGATTATATCATACTAACTATGATAAATCTAATCGCCATTTTAGAATTTTTCGTTTTTAATCCTGCTTGCGTGCTTTTGATTAAACATAAACGACACAGCTTCCTGATCAGTAATTAATTTAAAATAACATGCAACAAGACAGTGTCTCCATTTTTATAATTCTTCGACGATTGCATAAGTTTTTTTTTATATAAATGAATGCCTCTGCTCAGAACCTAAAAGAGTTCTTGAAAAAAATGCTACTGGTCTGTTCGTGCTTGACTTAAAGTTGCTGCTGTGGCAAAGTCGGAAGCATCAGTTTCCACAACTAAATAATCACGGTAAATACTCCCATTATGTTTGTTGTGGTTTGTTAGAGTAGTATTATTATCTCATGGCGGGTGACGTCACATGCGCAATAAGTTCAAATTAAACTTAAACCTCAAGATTCACAATGCTACAGTACAACCCACAAACATCTTGCTAGCAATGTGGCTTTAATACGTCGTCACAAATATCCCATTTATTACGTTAAGTAAAATATTGTTTGCAAGGACCCAGTTCATGCTGGCGGTATCTAGAAATTCATAAATATATGAAATAAATCCAGACCTTCATATAATATCGGAGCTTTTACTTGTTTTTACTTATAAACAATTCTAGGTTCGTAGTGCACAGTGCACATACTCAGCGGATCCCAATACTGTATATACCGAATGTGAACCGTAACTGTCATTGTCATTCTCGCTCTTATCAAGGTCTCATTGTTTCCAGTTTTCCGTTTTAATATTTGTATCAAGTAATAGTCATCAAAACAGTTTTTTTCAAAACTAACTGATAGTTAATTTCTTCGGCAATGTAAGTATTTAAAAAGAATGTTTGTTCAATGATTAATTATGATATTTTTTAGAGTAATATTATGAATAAGAAGGAGGTGATTCATAGTCAAGGACGACAGATCGTTTTTAATGTGTTTCAATATTTGAAACGCATAAAACTATTTAAAACACATTCCTTGGTTGCTCGACAATTTTTACTCTGGCAACACTGGACGTGCAGGCAATCGATGTTTTCTAGTCTCACTTTTTTATTTTGATTATTAATATAGCTCCCCCTCGCGCAGGTTTTTTCAAGGTCACCCGCCATGTGATAATAATACTACTATAACTATTCTTTTTAATCTTTCTTGGGACAACGATCCTAGGTCTTGGATCGAAACGTAAATAAAGATCATTTTAACAAATATAAGTGGTTTTATTCCCAAGAAAGATTAAAAAATAAATAATCATTGTCATTAATTGACCATAACAAAGCATCAGCTATATAGTGCTTCAAGTTTTCAAAATCTCGCTTCAAATTCTCAGTCAAAGGAAACATTTTGTTGTTTATCAAGTCGTAAATTTTCTCTGAAAAACTGGAAATCTATTTTGAATAGTGTGAAAACATGCCTATACTTGTCACAGTGTGGGATAATTTTTAGGAGCGGTAGTTCTAGTAAAGCCTTTATTCTATCCGAATCAGATTTAAGAGTGTTATTTTCTATAGTATAAACCTAAGAGATTGATTTGCCACTTTGACTACTGACATTTATTCTGATTTAGTCAGCTCATATTTCTTGACAATATTCATAAAGTTTTGAAGATTAGTCTCATGCTCTTCTTGATTTTCGCCGCAAATTGTGACTTCATCTAAATATACATGTACTTCTTTAAGCTTTTTTTAGAAATCATATTACCAATCACTCTTTGAAAACATGCAACTCCGTTTGTTACTCAAAAGGGAATTTGACGAAATTGATACGGTTTTCCAGCTGCTTCAAAAGTGGTGTACAATTCGTCAGCGTCTCGTATAGGAATCTGATGATAGGCACTTTTCAAATCGATTGTACTGAAAATGTTGTATTTAGCTATTTTGGAAACAAGATTCTCGATATTAGGAAGGGGATAGGCATCTAGTAAGGTATATGTAATAATAGTCTGGGAGTAGTCCACAACCAAACGTTTCTTATGGTTTTCTTTTTTTATAACTAATACTTGAGCTCGCCAAGGTGGATATGCTTTCTTCTATCATCTGATCAATTAAAAGTTTCTGAACTTTGTTATTATAAACAGCTCGTCTTCGTAAGATTGTTTTCTAGATTTTGTAGCTATAGGTTTGCACTCCTGCACAGATTTCCAAAAAGTAAGGGCGGTTCTACATTGGCTTGACTAAGAGAGCAAATTGACAAAGAAGGTTTTTCCTCCAAAAGTGATTGCAATGGATGAGTGTTTTAAAATGATATCGTGCCCGATGATCATATCTGTGCATAATTTAGGAAGGTTTGAGATCTTAAAATTTTCGTATCTATAATTATTTATCTCTAGGTTTATTACATATAAATCGCTTATTTCAAAAGAGGAAGATGTGGATATCATAGACATCTTCCCACTACTTGGATAAACTTTTAGCTGATGATGCTATACATACTCATGGTTAATGAAACATTCAGAGCTGCCTGTGTCTATTAATGCATTTGTGCACACGTTGTTTACATTTACTTTTACAAAAGCTTTGGATATAGAACTGGGAGAATTAGGTAATAGCTGGGCGATATTTGAAGAAGAGGTTGTGAAGGGTTGTTTATTTCTAAATGCTTTTGCTTTTGAACAGACTTTGGCAAAATGTCCTCCTTTCTTGCAGTAAGTACAAATTTCATCCTTTGCTGGACACTGGGTTCTCGAATGTCTTTTATAACCACAAAAGAAACAAAGTTGTGTAACTGCAGCTGAAACTTGGGATTGAATGTCCGATTTAATTTTTTTTTATCTTTCAATATGCTTACAAAGCTTTGTTGACTAGAATAATATTCAGATTGCTTTTGGGCATTTTCTTGAGCTCTAGCTATTTCTATAGCCTTTTTCAAACTTAAAGTATGTGTTTCGTATTAGTTAAAACAAACTTTAGTGAAATAAAGTTGTGCAGTGCGCTTGCGCCTCTTATAGAATAAACGCGTGCGAAAGTGTTTTTGTTACGAAAATCGAGGACTCTTCTTTCGACCTAGTACCGGGACGGTTGTGCGGAACAAGCTATGCAAACAATAAAGTATAGTGCTTGTAACAGTGCATTCAACTGACTCCCCCGGGGGCATTGCAGCAACATTGAAGAGGACCACACACCAAGGACAATATTGGTGAGTGAATTTATCGCTTCTGTTTATTTTTACATGCATACAACTTTCGCATTTAAAGCTCGCGTTTTGTTATAGCTTCGCAATACAGTCCACAACTAATAAGACGCGCCAGCACATTATTCTAGTTAAATAATTACAGTATGGTTTTCTAGTAAACGTTGACGTATGTTGGATTACTAGTAAGCCGTTGATAAAAGCATCCCTTATATATTCGTTCTTACTTTCTTCTACAGTTACAGGCTTAAATTTGCACCCTTTGCCTAAAAACTTCAGAGCTTGAACATATTGATCAATGCTTTCGCTAGGTTGCTGTTTACGTATAGCAAGAGTATGCCTAGCAAAGATTTCATTAGTTTGTTTAATATAGATTCTGTTTAATAATTTCACAGCCTCGTCGTAAGTGTTACTGTCACTAATATGTTCATAAACTGAATGGGATATGTAGTTAACAAGAAGGTTTAATCTGTCGTTAACATTTACCTTATTTTTTGAAGTGGATTCTGTAGTTTCTAAAAAGTTTTTAAAAGTTTGCAACCAATGAATCCATAGATGCATTCACTGTATCTGTCGCAGCATCAAATCTTTCTGGCATTAAAAATTTATCCATTTATCATGTAAAAAAAACTAATTTTTATTTGTTTTAGCAAATTAAATTGTAATGAAGAGAACAACCTAGAAGTGTAGGCTTTAATTTGCAAAACACTCACACCTTGTGAAACACATTGACAATTATAAATGCCAAAACTAAACAAATTATAAATACATAGTTAAGGTAACTAGATAGCGCATAATACAATTATACTACAGAATCATTGGAGTAAACAAATCTGATTTTACTGATGTGAATGAAATTAACTTGGTTGATTTGCAATTACATGAAAATCTTGTTCCAAACTTTAAGCCTTTTGGATGCGTTCAACAAATTATATTGTAATATTGTAGTAACAGTGAAAGATTCATGAATTAAACCGTGCCTTTCCTCAACCAATATACATGGTGCTAATATAGGACTGGGATTGCCTTCTAGCACAATATGTTCGCCAAAGTTGTCTCTGCCAAGGTTTTTCTGTGATCCTTTTGAGTGATCTATTTTTGCTGAATTGTTTCGAAGCCTTATTCATGATAATATCAATTAAATGATGTGGATAAGGTAAGCTATTCAGTGGTTCAATTAAGCGGCAGTCACTAGTGTTTGTGCTGGTTGACCTTCTATTGATGCCAATTATTCAATTATTTAGAAGACACTTATAGTCCAGTCAATTTATACAAAAATATTGGGATTAAATGCAAAAGATCCGGTATTTATTGTTCTTGGATATGTTGTATAAACAAGTACCACTAGTAAAAATCCAAGTTTGCAGAATCTGAGACCTTGTGGAAGCAGAGTTATAGCTAAAAAACATTGAAATTTTTCCACTTGTATCGGTTTTTTTGTCTCTATCTCGATTCCTGTGGACCTGAGAGGAAAAATGATTATTACCAATTTTATAGAGGAGAAAATTTACTAACTTTCATATCTATAGATTTTTCTCTACGGGCTATAGTTTTGTAATTACAGAGCATCGAAAATACGATAATTTGGAAGAAATACCAGAAATACACGTTTTACAATAAAAATTTATGCGTTTAAGGAATATTCATAAATATATATTATTAACAAAACATAATAATCTTTAAACACAATATGCTTGAAAGTAAAAACAACATATAAAAGTCGTATTATACGTGCGTTATTGGGTTCTGTAGAATAGAAGCTATGAAGTGGGGAGGGTTCCTCTTACAATAACCACTTCTCCCACCACCGTGGAATGCAGTCTCGTCCACACCATCTCACTTAGCAGTCTACCTGCTCTCAGCAAGTGATAGTTTACACGTTTACCGTATTTTTTAAGTAAAATGTCTGTTGTAGAATCTGGCCATTGTTTTATATGTCGTAATACTTTGAATGACAGTAAAGATATAGTTATTAAAGAAAAGGGTATGGCTACCTTGAATGCTGCGAGTGCTAAACGTGGACTTGCGGCAATGTTTCTTTCCTAAAAGGTATGTAGGTATAAAGTTTATGTTGTTATTATAGTCACTGGCGCCATTATAATATTTGGGCAGTAGTAATAGTCACTTTGACCAGATTTTTAACTTTTATTTTTTCCTCAATCTCTCATACGCTTCTCGCCTACACAATTCCCACTTGAGACCAACGGTCAAAGCTTGATAATTAAACATATTATAGTACGACAATTTTAATAGCTTAAGTTTTTAATAAAGCTAAACCATGCCATGTTTTCAAGAGAACTGGTGTGTATCTCCAAACCTCAATTATTGTATATTTGTCAAAACGCCGCGTGTTAGAGAATGAGCAAATAAATAAAATTTAAAAATCTTGAAAGAAAAGTTACCTCCCGAGGCCTGATCTATAAGTTTCTGAGATTATTTTTTTTAGGTAAGAAACAGGTACACGTCCATGACAATGGTCAGAAGAAATACACTAAGGAAAAGATGATTTCATCTTCTGTTTGTCGTGGCAGTGATTGTGGACCACATTTCTAAAAACAATCCCTTAGATCGTCAAGTGGACAGACAGGAACATTAAAAAATATTTGTTTTTCGTGTGTAGATGAAATAAGTGAAGATTCCATCCAGTTTCAGGCTAGACTTCCAATTTCTCGACGAAATCCTGTTCATTCGGTTGAGAAATTGGATATTCATAAAAGTGTACCAGCAGCCGCTGAACAACGAGGGGACGAATGGGCCCAGAGCATAATAAAGCAAATTGAAAATGTAAACGATTTAGTGGCGGCCAACAAAAATTATACCAGACACCTACAAAAAGTGGTGAAAAAAGAGGTTATAGATCAACTACAAATGTTGACCATGCCATGGAAAGCATTTTCTTGTATTATGCAAATAATAGTGAAGAATGCCAGTTTTATCTTGACGAATTAATGGGAGTAGTAGAAGAAGAACATCTCCTGATCACAGGACAGTAAAAGCTTGTCTAAAAGCAGGGTATGGTGAGGATATTGTTATAGCATAGGTGTCCACAAAAAAAACTGTTGTGTGTTTAAAAAACGTTGGACATAAAATATTAAATGATTCATGGTATGAAAATAAAAAGAATGATGCCCATGTAGAGCGACTGAGAGTTTCTAAAGCGGCAGCTGATATTATATTGGAAGATATTCGGTCAGAAATCTACAATAACTCTTAATACCCTCCATCTGATGACTTTTTGCAAGACGCAAATTCTGTTATCCCGGATTCACTACGTATATTTTTGGAAACAATTATTTTAGAACACAAGCGGGGTCCACTGCTTGCATGGAAAAATAAATGTGTAGTGTTGGCACATTGTATAATTTCTGCTGTTAGATCAAGATCTTTCATTTCTTCGATCTTGACTGGGGTCAGTGCCTATCTGTATCGAAAATTTGGATCGAAACTGCTCGTCAAACTTTGATCAGTATTAGGATTTGCTTCAAGATACAATGAGGCAGCAAAACTTGAGGACCCTGCTCTACTACGGCCAGAGACAGGCACAATTATTGAGAAAGGTGCATTTCTGCAGTTTGTTTTTGACAATGCAAATGTAAATGTTAACACGATTGATGGCCTAAATACAGTCCACAAAATGGTTGGCGTAATCTGTGTAACTTGACATGCTGCACTTTCAAAAGACAGCAACATTCCACGACTGAAAGAGTATGTCTCTGCCGATGCGGTAAGCTCTTTCGCTTCCATTGCAATAAAACTGTGTTACACACAGAAAAACTCAGGTTTGTCAGCTATATCATTTACTGATTTGCAGAGTGTTATGCCTCTTGATAGAGGTATTTTGCCATTGGCGCCAGACCTCATGTGGTTATTTGGGAAGTGGTCTAATATCCCTAATTTACACGGTTGGAACGGTTTTATGGAGCAAGTCACTGATAATGTTGATAGTAGGCGTTCAAAAATTGTGTTGCTCCCGCTTATTAGATCACCACTTACTGATTATGATACTTTACTAACAGCCCCTTTTTCTGTCAGAGAGAAGAACAACAAACATTCATTAAAAACCTGTTTTGTAACATTTGACCAACCGCATCTTTTAACAAATCTAGTTTTGATTAGCATAGTCCTAAATGAGGTGCAGTTTATGGAAGACGAACGAGCTGACATTGAAAGTATGCTTGTCGATGGTGACAGATCTATGATTCTACTCATTGAGAAAAATGAGAAATACCAAATATTTTCAACAAAGTTTAGCACTGCAGTGAACAATCTGAAAAATAATGGACCCACTTCGATGTTATGGATTCAATATATTCAAATGACAGTGCTTATAAAACATTTTATTCGGGCAGAGCGTGCAGGAGACTGAAAGCTGCATATCGCCACAGTCAGTAAAATGCGGACCTTCTTTCATGCAGCAGGCCATTTTCTTTATGCAGAGAGCGCACATCTTTACCTACAGGATATGTTAAGCCTTGAAGAACGAATGGATCCAGCTGAATTCCACAAGTTTACTACAAATGGATGTTTCACTATTCGCCGATCCGGTAGGTTCTGGTCGAGAATTTGGTCAGACATGACTATTGAGCAAGTTTTAATGAAATCCATGAAAAGTTATGGTGGCCTGACTCATGGACGTTGGATTACAAACAGTGTGCTTTCACGATGAACTATGGGCATCTTTTATGCAGAACATTTGCAAAGGTATTGAAACTTTTTGTGATCTCAACTCATCAACAACTGAGCAACATGTAGATATGAGGTTTTCTCGAATTGTTAGAGATGTTGCAGATGTGCAAAAATTGGGAAATTGGTTTACAAAACAATCCATTTCCAAATACTGATAAAATACTTTCAATCAGCAGTGGAGTTGATGGAGGTAAAAACATAAACTGCCATATGGCTCAACAAATTGGAATCGAAGAAATTTCCAGAATCGTTGGTAACAACATTGTTAAAGTAAGTTTTAATAGGAAGGACAAAGTGACCAGTCTTGCAGCCATTACGAGCACTGTAAAAGGCAACAAGAAAGTAGAAATCGATCCGCTGGCACTTTCTCAGAGAGTCTGCATCATTAAGCAGTCTGATAAGCAGTTAGAAGAATACTTTAAATATGAACTTGCACCCTATCCGTTGTCATTGTTCACGGATGAAGGCATGCGAAAGGGAACAAAATCCTCGATGTACACTGCTTTTAATGCAGCCCCCAACAATGTGACATTTGGCGCAAATACATTTCCCGTAGTAGATGGAGAGAGTCTGCTTCACAAAGTAGTCTGGCATCGTAACAACTCGGTCGGTTCAATCAAAACGACGTATGTCAATTACGTACAAAAACATTTTGGTAATAATGTGTTCATTGTTTTTGACGGTTACCCAGTGGATGCAGCCCAAAAAAATACTAAGAGTGCTGAATGCGCGCGTTGATCCACTGTACAACCTTGTGCAGACATAATTTTATTAGACAACACAGCAATCGTCCCTGTGCCACAAGAAAAATTTATCACCAATGAGGGCAACAAACAACATCTCATAGCAATGCTATATAACGCATTTGAACAGCAAAGCATTGAAGTAAAGCAGGCAATGGAAGATGCAGATGTTGACATTGTTAACACAGCAATTTCTAAGGCCTCAGCCTACAATCAAGTCATCATCATTGGGGAAGATAATGATCTACTAGTGCTTCTCACTGGCTTGGCCACAAGTGTGAACAACGTGTATCTATACAAGCATAGAAGAGGTGAGATTGCTGGTGTTGTATACTCTAGTTCCTCCTTTAAATATAGTTTACTAAAAAATCCACCAGAGATTTTTCTTTTCTTACATGCTGTTACTGGATGTGACACCACGCCAGCAATTTTTGGTCAAGGTAAAATAAAGGGCTGTACCACTCTACAGAATAATATTCAGCTTAAAGAATTAGCCTCAGTATTTACAAAACAAAACTCATCTCTTGACGACATTGCCATTACAGGAGAGAAGTATATCGTCTGTTTGTTTGGAGGTGATATGGGCACACAAAATTTGGATAACCTCCGTTATCAACAATTTAGCAAGGGTGGTGCAACGAGCAAAATAAATCTTGCACGACTACCCCCAACACAAGACGCTGCCAGATTCCACTCCTATCGTACATACCACACAGTACAAAAGTGGTTAGGTTTTGAAATTAACTCTTTAGACTGTGGTTGGATGCGCACTGATCGCGGGCTAGCTCCAATTCATGCAAGTAAAGACCCTGCACCTCTATACTTGCTGAAATTGATATCATGTCGCTGTAAAACACAGTGCCAAGGACCTTGTAGTTGTAAAAATCTGGCCTAAACTGCTCAAGCCTTTGTACTTTTTGCCTTGGACAATCATGTCAGAACGCTTGTGCCGATGATTTGGAAGACAGTGGCAAAGATGAGGATGTGGATACCATCACAGACACCAGTCCTCTTCACACTCCTGTTAATTATTTGAGTGATGAACAGAATTTTTCAATGCCAGGGCCTTCGAAAAAACCTAAATTGTAAATACAAAAAAGATTACTATGTTTTGTTAATAAGCTTTATTTATTATTACTTCATAGCTTCTATTCTACAGAAACTAATAACGCACGTATAATACGACTTTTATATGTTGTTTTTACTTTCAAGCATATTGTGTTTAAAGATTATTATGTTTTGTTAATAATATATATTTCTGAATATCCAATAAACGCATAAATTTTTATTGTATAACGTGTATTTCTGGTATTTCTTCCAAATTATCGTATTTTTGATGCTCTGTAATTAGAAAACTATAGCCCGTAGAGAAAAAGCTATAGATATGAAATGTTAATAAATTTACTCTACAAAATTGGTTATAATCATTTTTCCTCTCAGGTGCACAGGAAAGGAGATATAGACAAAAAACTGAAAAAAGTGGAAAAATTTCAATGTTTTTAAGCTATAACTCTGCTTCCGCAGGGTTTCGTATTCTGCAAACTTGGATTTTTACTAGTGATACTTGTCCCTACAACATATCCAACAATAATAAATACCGGATCTTTTGCAATGAATTATGATAAATTGACTGGACTATTAATGGTAAATATCAAAATCCACATACTTTATTTGTGAATTATCGTTGTATAAAGTACTAAAGTAAAATAAATATGGCAACTTTCTACATGCCTGCCAAATATCTAATGAATATATCGACATCACGTAACTAATCCTTTGTAACTGACAAAATCAGGATTTTACGTTTTTTTCGCCTATATTGAATAGAGGATGTGACACTGTAAGCTTCAGATTAATTTTTTTTAAAAAGTCAAAACTGTTATTTCATTTTGAACACATGGCAATTATTGTATCTCCAAAATTACAGTTTGAATTCCAAAACAGATTATCGTGACAACCCCTGCAACAGAGCTGCGAGGAAGAGCTCGACACGCAAGCATAGCGTATGTTTAGTTCCGTTGGTATAGCTGGGTTTTGCCACGTGAATTGTTGTTCTTTATTATTTTCTTTATTGCAATAGTATTAATTATGTTGAAAGTGTCATACTTTAATACAGGACTATTTAAAATAATAGAGTATTAATGTTTGTATTTTCGGACAGCGTATTGTAGAGAAACACCTGTTCTTAAACAAGGTTAAACTGCATAATTTAGAAAGTATGCTGGGGAATATAGGATCGAGGGAAGGCAGATGCTTGAAATGACCCTCAGAATTGATGATGATCTTACCTTTAATGTGGTAGAGCCAGCGAATTTTACGGAATTCACCGTCGGGAGGTAGGTATTAACAAAATACATTTTAATGTGACTCTTTGATATAAAGTATCATAAGTTAAGGATTAAGACTAGAAGCGATTTGTAGTCCCTGCGGGACTACTTTGAGCGCCTCTACTCGCTTTGTGGACTACTCTCTTTACGCACCACCATCTTTACGCCTCACCATCTTTACGCCTTACCATCTTTGCGCACCGCCCTCTCTACGCCTCGCCCTCTCTACGCCCCACCCTCTCTACGCCCCGCCCTCTCTACGCCCCGCCCGCTCTACGCCCCGTCTTCCCTACGCCCCGCCCTTTCTACAACCGGTCTTCACTTCCTTTAGTAGAATTCATTAAAACGACTTTGAGAAGTTGAGCGAATCAAGATTACCTAGCTCTAGTAGACTTTGTCAAAATCACTTCTGGGAGCCAACCGGATCAAGATCACCTCGCTCAAGTAGACTTTGCCGAAATCACACCGGGAGTCGATCGGATCAAGATTTATTTCGCTCTAATAGACTTTGTCAAAATCACCTCTTGGAGTTGATCGGATCAAGACCACTTCGCCCTAGCAGACTTTGTAGAAATCACTTCAGGGAGTCAATAGGATCAAGATGCCCTAGTAGACTTTGTCGAAATCACCTCGTGGAACGATCGGATCAAAACTACTTTGCCATAGTAGACTTTGTCAAAATCACTTCTGGGAGTCGAATAGATCAAGACCACTTTGCCCTAGTAGACTTTGTCAAAATCATTTCTGGGAGTCGCTTGGACCAAGATCATTTCGCTGTAGTAAACTTGTTCGAAATCACTTCGGGGAGTACATCAGATGAAGATCACTTTACTCTAGTAGACTTTGTCAAAATCACTTCGGAGAGTCAAACGGATTAAGATCACTTTGCCTTGTAGTCTTTGTCGAAATCACTTCGAGGAGTCGATCGGACCAAGATCATTTCGCTGTAGTAGACTTGTTCGAAATCACTTCGGGGAGCACATCAGATCAAGTTCACTTCACTCTATAGACTCTGTCGAAATAACTTCGGAGAGTCGATCGGATCAAGATCACTTCGCCCTAGTAAACTTCGTCAAAATCACTTCGGGGAGGCGATAGTATCAAGACCACTTCGCTCTAGTAGACTTTGCCGAAATCATTTAGTGGGAGCCGATTGGATTTAGATCATTTCGCCTTAGTAGACTTTGTCGAAATCATTTCGGGTAGCCCATCGGATCAAAATCACTTCGCCCTAGTAGATTGTTGAAATCACTTCGGGGAGTCGTTCGGATCAAGATCAATTCGCCTTAGTAGACTTTGTCGAAATCACTCCGGGAAGTCGATCGTATCAAGACCACTTTGCCTAGGTAGAATTTGTCGAAATCACTTAGGGGAGTCAATCGGGCCAAGTTAAGTTCGCCCTAGTAGAGTTTGTCGAAATCATTTCAGAGAGTCGATCGGGTCAAGGTCACTTCACCCTAGTAGGGTTTGTCGTAATCACTTCGGGTAGTTGATCGGATCAAGATTAGTTCGCCTTAGTGAACTATTTCGAAATCACATCGGGGGAGTCGATTGGATCAAGACCACCTTGTCCTATTAAACTTACAAAAAAATTTGAAGCTCTATGTAACATAAGTAATGGAAATGTAGCTTATAAATATTTTACAAACATAGCATTCGAAGGGTTTTTTTAGCAATGTTAACAATGTTAGTTACGTAGATATAAAAGAGCAACGGATATTATATACAGTGGTTAAATAATTGATTGTAATAAGTAGTAATTGTAGAAAGCTTAACCAACTGTGGTTTAACAACTCATGTCATGTTTTTGAACGTACCGTGGACTGTCAAAGTTATTGAAATCAGCTGATTGCCCTAGTTTAATTCAAGTGCTTCGAATGTCCTTGTATATATATTTACAGCTAATTTAGGCAGTTACTGGTTTTACCTTTTTATTTTTAAGAATCAACTCTATGCTGCTTCTATCTAACAGTATATAAGTCTTGTTTTGTGCGACAAATGGAATAGAACAAATAAAATCCACACATGCAAACCAATCAAAATTAAGCAATATTTATTAATTGTTAATGTAGGTAATGTTACATATGTGCACATTTGTAATAACGTGTTTGCAAATAGCAACTTATGTTAAAGATAACCTTCAACTGAAGTCTATGCAATCAATTTTGCCGTGAGTGATTTAGATTAAAAAAGGTTTTTCCTATGCCGGAATATGCCTTTAACGTTTCTCAATTTAAATTCAGAAATGAGTGCAATACGTATACGTAACAGGTATTGAACTTAGGTTTAACGCTCAGAAGCTTTGTGTTTTAGTACATATTTGGTATTTTATAAGGACTTTTAGTTAATCTAGGCAACCGTATAGTTCTACCTTTTCTGCACATCATGCTGCCTCGTTCTTACCACGTATTGGGTATGCTCGTTAAGACAAAGTTGTTAACTACTGTTAATGTAGATAAGGAATAATTAACTTATTGTAGATAGTTGTATAGCGTTTATAAATTTTGCTTGAATATATTTTCCTTTGGACGTTAATAAAATGTCAATATAAAATAAAAAAAGTTTTTGTATTTGTGATTATGAATACTTCAGTTGAAAATGCGTATGGATTTTTCAATTGTTTTTTACTTTTGACTTTTGATGTTTGTTAAAAGAAAAGTAATCATAAGTGGATCCTAAGTAAACAAATGTCAAAGGAATGCAGGACGTTTCCTAAAGATAAAGATAGAAGAAATTAAAAACAAAAACGCTTGAAATGTTAAAGTTTTCAATTACTGTTGATGTAAATAAGGAATAGTCAACTTATTGTAGACCATTGTTTAGTGGTTATAAATTTTGTTTGGCTATTTTACGCATATTAGACGCTTGTTAATGTTTAAAAAAAATCAACATAAAATAAAAAAAAATTAATTTAATTGGGCATTGAACCACCAAGGTTGCGTATAGTAGACGGAGGTGTTAGTCTTACGCTATCGAACCGTATTTTGTTGTGAATCCTTTGGTTGTATACTTGTAGTAGTTGGAGCCTCAAAAGATATATGGAGTTTTCTAAATTATTTACGTAGACTTGAAATTTTTTGGATGTATTTGGTAATAAACGTCAAATTAAATTTTTAACTTGTTGTGTTTAAAATAGACTGCGGTCTATCAATGTGTGATACTTTTTTATGAGTAGAATTAATAATTATCAGTACTATAAAGAAGCTTTAATTTTAGAAATTTGTAAATTAAGGGTGTTAACAGAGTTTTAAATAGTACGTACTCGCGCTACTACGTTTTTGTTCGTAAGCTGTTTTGACAATTCTCAAATAAATTACACAAATCGCAGTAAAAATTGTAAAGATGTGTAATTTATGATAATGTGATATTTTTTGGCACATATTAGAAATTTGTTAAGGATCGTATACGAATTTTTGAAACCAACTCGATCGTCTGTTCATCAACGCAAATGTAGCTGTTGTTGGCTCTGCGCGTTTTGGTTTTTAAATCGTAAAATATTAAAGTTTTTTAGTTTTTATGCACATATAAGCGAATACGTACCTGCAAGTTGGACAATCTCTGAAAAGTAAATTTTGTAAATGGTTTTTGAATAAATGTAATTCACAAATTATAGATTGTAGATTGCACTGAGGCATAAGAAAAAATAATGTGTTGGTTTATTTAATGCATATTGTTAAATAAATGCTATTGCATGTTTTAAAAAGCAACACAAAATTAAAGTAAAAAAAAGAATTTTACTGGGCACCGAACCACCGGAGTTAGCATTTGTAACCAGCGATGTTAAGCTTGCGCTATCGAGGCGTTGTTTATTGAAATCGCGTTGGTTGTATACTTACAATGCCATATGGCCACATAACAAATACATTGTCTTAGGAACAAATCACGATCTATTGAAATTGTTCGGGCGACTCCGCAAATAAACGTCAAATGTAATAAATAATTATTTTTCACAAAAATAGCCCGTGTATATTAAAAAATCATGTTATTGTATAATAATGATCAATTATCGGAACTAATACGTAATATTGGATGATTTGTATTTTTAAATTTAACAAACTTTAAAAAAAAATTGTGTCTTCATAGATTTAGAAGGTACATATTCGTTCGCTTCCGCCGTATTTCGCTACCTGTGTTTGATGTTTCTCGAGGTAATTATACAAATTTTAATACCTGTTGTAAGAAAATACTATACTACTAGCTTGCAAACTGTTAATAATTCAGGTTTTAGAATACGAATAGCGTTATTTGGTATATATTAGATACTTTTTAACGCCCGAATACGAATTTTAGAAACCAACTCGATCATTCTTCTCTCTCGTACCAACGCTAACGAAACAGTTGCCGACCTCGTCGCTCGGCCCGTTCGGGTTTTTAGATCGGAAATTTTTGAGGGATGCAAGCTATTTTAACACGTTAACGAATACGTCGCGTCAAAGTAATCTTTTCCCGGAAAATCCTTATTTCTACGCAATTTATCGGTTTTCCGCGATAAAAACCGGCCTATGCAACGCACGCAAAAATTCTCCACCTAACCACCACCCGCCCGCGCCCCCAACTCCGAAACCCTCGGACGCAAATCCCAAAAAGCGATCGATTCGCGCCTCTCAACTTTAACACAAAGACGGGCATACGAAACTTATAGTTATTAGATTCTTTAACTTAATAAATTGATAACTATGGTGCATTGTATATGCACATACGACAGTCTACACCGAGAATTGCAGTACTATATCACGATGTATGCAAACTTACGATACTATAGTGTGGTGCTAGATCAAATATTTCATATTGTATGTTAACTCTCGACTCTGTAGGCCGTTATTAATTTTTAGTTACTACAGTTTATTACTGAAAAATTTTTTATATAAAAAATAAATTAATGCTTTAATTATGTTTATAGAATCTCCATTACCAGTAGATGCAAATTTGGAAGAAATAATGGAACTGTTGCTTTATGCCTCTGATAATGATGATCATTTTCGTAACAACGTAGAAGACTATTCAATAAACGAAGACCCACTTCAGTTAATTGATTTGGGTTAGGTTTTATAAAAAAAGTAATATCTCTAATATTAATTTTTATTGATAACAATTACCATTTTAACAATATTCACTGACCTTGTTGATATTTAGATCATTCTGACTAAAGGAGACCGATCTTATTTACTTCACATTGTTTTTTGTAAACATCTGCATTTTAGTTTGTGTTTATGAGTATGCGCTTATCTTCACAATCTTAGCTTGGAGTTATTTGAAAACATTTTAGAAGTCATTAAATGCACAGTATATTATAATGTAAATGGAAAAAGTGGGTTATAGTAACACTTGCTTTTTTTCAGAAAACCAGTCACAGGAGCATAAGGAGAACACCACACCTGTCCCACCTCCAAATTGCTCTATAAATCGTTTGGATTATGATTGTGATAACCACTTTTGCTCTTGGTTTGTGAAATCTGTCCCTGATACGTTGCCAAAATTTAGCATTAAATCTTCTCCATTGTCAACATCACAAGCAAATTCTCCTTTAAGATCAATTTTGTAATCGGCAAACACTATCCCTAGAATTTCCCGTAAGAGAAAAGGCGAACAAAGGAAAGATAAAAGTAACATTAGACGTAGATATGTGTATGAATGTGTACATGTTAAACGAAAAAGCTGAGAAACCTTGGTCTGGAATACCGAAGCACCTTAGGCCACATTCAACCTGCAAAAGGTATGCGGCCTATATACGGCTCTACATGTCATCAGAAATGTTCCGGAAAGATTGGTGAAAAGCAACAGAGTGTCCTTGGAGTTTAGGTGATCGCGGTAAACAATGGAACTATGTTACCAGTTTGGTACTAAAGAAAAACTTTGCACGCTTACCGATACATTGTCAAGACGAAACTTTACACTTCAATATAAATGCACAAATGATCCAGAGGCTGGTATTATAAATGTGTATAAAAAAAATATTTCTGAGTACATTTTCAGTAAGTGAACAGTTTGTGTACACCACTTTAAGCAAGAAGGATAGCCAAGCTGGTATTATTGAACCAGATCAACGAGGGAGACATAAACATCACCCTGAAACTATAAGTATATTAAACATTTTATCACTAAATATTGTTACCAATACTTAATTCTTAGGCTTAACTATCGACAATGGCTTAACTTGGTCAGATCATATATCCTTGCTTGCTGCTAACTTAGCATCTGCATGTGGATCTAGGCTGCAGTATGGTATATTCTTTTTGGTATATACCACGCTAGAAAAGATGTCTCTCATCTTCAAACTGCAAAAACGGGCTATCCGTATTATTTTCCATAAACCAAGAGATGAACGCTGCAGGTCGCTCTTTTGTAACATGTAAAAATTCCAAGCTAAATTATTTGTCGACATTGCTGCTACAAACCCGTTAATTTAGTATTTATTCAATAACGTTTTACCCATTATGGATTCTAGTACTGTTGTATATTTAGTAAACCAATAAAATTTAAAGCACACTACTACTACAGCTGATCACACAATTACAAACCATTTCGCGTGTTCCTTACTCGTATGTTACGATATCTATTTTCAAGTTGTTCGTCGATTCGTGACAGATGGTCACTTTTTACCTTCTTGTTGAGTTGGAAAGTCACTTGTGCTGTTATCAGACAGACAATATGAAACAGGAAACCAAGTTTTCCAGGCGTAAACGCCGAATTAAACCAAGCAGTTTTAATTAAGTTGTCTAAGACGACTAACACTCATGGAAAAGTAATTTGATTTTTGCAACGTGCAACTTCCATTACGTACAAGAATTTTTATAAAGTAATATGGTTATGTTCAACTTGGTTGATGTTTAAATAAAATTTATCATCATGGAATCTATTTTGTACTTAAATTGTAAGCAGATTTGTTAGAAAAAGTATTGGACTTCTGGACCGTGCCTACAATATGCCGAATTGTTGGATTGCATCATGTGCTTAGAGGTTAACAGGTTGTTGACGCCGATTGGTAAGGCCATTTAATTTCCTGAAATTTTTGCTGCATGTGTTTTATTCTGTATATAGATATATGCATACACGTAGTATTTAATTGTAGAGTGGTTGTAAATTACTTTATGCTCTGTTATATGCGAACACTTCGCCAACCGTTTACAAATAATTTGGTAACATACTTAATAAAAAATAGGCTGGCCCTTTTTAAGAGTATAATATTTAAAATATATATATAATGATTTTATTTCATTAATCACGTGCTTAAATTTATAAATTATTCCTTGCCAACTATGTATGAAAAGATAAAAAGTATAGGTAAATCATTGTCACCTGTTCTTTTGTAAAATTTAAAGTTAAAACCAATGTCATTACTTATCTTGTTTACAACAAACTATCTCAAGATGTTCAATTTAGGTGGCCTCATTCCAGAAAATGAAACTTTAAATTAAGATTAACTAACAAATAAATTTTTGCATGTAGAGAAATTTAAACGACTTGTACAGTCTTACGTAGCGCTACACCGGACCATTAAGTATAAATTAAATATTGTTAATAAAATACAGAATTCAATTAAGATTCAATAGAATTAAAACTAAAAATTTAGCTTTACATCTTCTGAGTAATGCAGTAATTATATTCATAAAAATTTAACCTTTATTGAATTGCATTTATAATGTACATAATTGTTTAAATGAGAATATAGAATTAATTTTTGACTTCAGCTCATTATTTCATGAATAATTAATTTCTCCCAAAGATTGTATGGCCGTTGAAGGAATTTATTCACTAAAAATGCATATAACGATTCAGTGATAACTATTTGAAACAAAAATAAAGACTTCGTATAGATACAGAATTATTAGATTAGTGATATCTTTGTTAGTTGTAATTATGTTTCAGAGCCATCCTAAAATTTTGTTAGTGCAGTGAAAAAGTAAGTAACGTATAGGTGGTATTCAAACTTAATTTTAAAGAGGTTAGAGAACATTAGGTTTCCAAATTTTCCCTTTAAGCAAATTGATTTAGTCAGTTGCTTTATAAAAAATTTAGGTGGCGTCCATTATCTTGTTTTTTCTAACTTTAATAAATCCACTGACCCAATCTTATGCGACCATGAGTCAAAAGCTGAGTTAGCTAAAAGTCATAAGAGTTTTTTTTTCTAAAAGCCGCTTGTCATCCAACCTAACCCTGGGCTTGTTACAATTATATAAGAATTTTTGATAGGTTTGGTAAAACTCTATAAAAAATCTACCACGATTTTTTTTACGCTTACACTTTAAACGACTGAAAGTTCTCACATATTCTTCCATATTTATTTTGGGTACGTTGCTGCTCTTCCGTACAAACATTCTTAAATATAATAGTGCCAACACTAATTCTTCATACAATACAAGAAATGCAAAAGATATCTACAAAATACACCTACTTCAACCCGGGTTTATAAATCAATACTTTTTATGGCACCGACTGTTTATAATAAACTTCCTGACAGCATTAAAAACCTTAAGAGTACTCATAATGTTGAATTGTCGCTACTAGCCTTACAGCATGACCAGTGTTATTACATGAGCAGGAGTTTTTGAATGATGTCTGTCAAGTAGACCTATTATGACAGGTACTTTTTTAATCATTACTGTTGGTAAATTTTTAATGGTTGTGATTATAATAGATTTTATTGTATTTATTTTAAAACTTTTGACACGAGGTCATACACTATATGTTATATTGTTGGCTATATTGCTTGTCTCTGCTACTACCTTGTATATACGGGTTTAAATAAATAAATAAATAAAACAATAACTGAGGATATAATACGAAGTGTTTGTGATCATGTAAAATTAATCAAACCTATGGAATCGCATTATGTATTAAGTAAGTCCAATAAGATCTATTTGGATGAAGAACTTAATTTTCGTCGCATATTCGAATTGCATTTGAAGTGCTTTGATCTAAAAATATACACCTCTGTGCTAATATAGAAAGTCAATATCGTGATATTGTAAACGAAAATTTCAAAAATTTGCAACATCTTTCTTCTTCTGAAGAAGAAAGACACTCATCATTTATTTAATAAAAAGGTAGCACGGTATTTAAAATTAAAAGATAAACACAATGTAAAATTATCGAAAAGCAGTATTGTAGCTTTTACTTTTGATTTTCAGAAAGTACTGAGTGTGTCTCACTGACAATTAAGTGTTTTGTATTACTAACGTAAACCGTCAGTATTCAATTTTACTGTCTTAGACTTAGCTCAAAGAAGTAATTTGCTATATGTGGCAAGAAGGAAGAGAAATCGCGGATCGAGTGAGGTATCGAGTTGTCCTTTAAATTTTATATCATCTAAGCATCAAAAGGGGATTACAGATTTTAGATTTTGGTCGGATAATTGTGTTGGACAAAATAGGAAAAGAGTTGTATATGCAGCAAACGTTTTAGCAGCTAATAAATTGTTATACTCCACACTGTTCTAGTCTAAGGTATACTGTTAAAGTCCCGCGCGTAATTGATAAGAGCCACTACGACAGTTGGCAACACAAAATTAACACGTACATAATATTGCGCAACAAAGTATTACGTCATTAATGCGTCTCAAATTTGTATTACATACAAAAAAACAAGATAAAATGTACTCACGTAAGATGTGGAGCTTTTTACAGCATTGCAGCTATTTTGGCGGCAGGATCTCGTTGTTGGGCGTGGGTCGGCCTTCACCCCCGTTGAAGTCAGATTGGTTTGTCTTCCCTCTTCTTTGTGTAGCGGTACGATAAAGGATCAACCAGGTAGGATGAACGATAATATGGTACAATAAAGGAAACCTACATTCTGAAAAGGAAAAGACAACGACACGACACAGGTCACGTCACTGTTCGACGTTTCGTTGACTAGTCCCTCACGTGACGAAAACTACCAATTACTTCCACACTCCGCGTCTGCGCAATCTCTGGCGCCGACGCAACTGTCTGAAGTAACGGAAATGCACGCACAAGTCTTTTAAAATATTGGCGCGAATTCACTCGCAACTTAAAAACTTACAATGCCTATTTTTGGCATGTAACACAATTCAACATTAGCATTCGACACCGATTTCTGGAAAAGGACCATACATAAAATGAGGGCTTTAATTGAAAGGTCATCAAAAAAAAATTAATATACTCTCCACAAGAATGGAACTGCCTTATAAAGTTTGCCAAACAGGATGGAAAGCCGTATAATATAGAGAAAATGACTCATGAACAGTTTTTTGACGTTAAACTACATTTAAATGGATGCAACTGGGTTAAAAATCTTAAAGGAATGAAAGTTAATTGGAACAAGATCAAAGAAGTATATATAGCGGCAGGTGATCAAAATAAAATAAAATTCAAATATAGTTTATCCAGTTCAAGTTATGAAAGTGTACACATTCAAAGTAATACATGAGAGCGCTAAAGCAAAAATATGTTACCATTGACGGTTCTTTATGAAAAGCCCTTACCAATCCCTTAAGCTAAACAAGAGGATTTAATTACCATGTGTTGTACTGGAATTTACCTAATATCATCATTCGTTCTTTTTTAATATAAGTGTTACTAATGTGGATAATGTAAATACAAACTCTGATAACGAATATATTTAATTATTTTTTTGTAGAATTGTTAAATAAAATAATAAATATGCCGGACTTAAGTATTTTTGTAAACATCATTATATTACCAATTATATTGCCTTACTCTGATGATTTTATCTTATAACAATTCATAAGATACGACATAAAATACACTTCATCGGCCCCTCTAAAAAGCAGTATGACTACACACAATAAACTAGTTTAAACGAACTCCAGTCTAGAGCATCGTATGAAATACATGCGATATTTATATGTCTACTTTTAACTAACTGAATAATCGTATGTGCATTTCAAGCTAAATTACAACAATAAATTACATTAAAATACCTTCTAGGCAACGTATGTCCTCTTCCAAACATTTTGTGCAAATTTGCCTAAATTTGATCATTATTTGTATTTGCACCAAGCATTTGAATCTTCAATTGGATGCCGTTCACAAACATGTCGTTGAAGTTACGATACTATAGTTAGGTAGTGTCGATTTGTAAATGTAGGTAATTGGTGTGTGCTTTGTCTCTTCTTTGTGATATTAATTAATTAAAGTTTTAGAACCATTCTCTCTTATTACTTTTATATTAAAAAGTTTGTTGGCGATCTTAATTTGTATTGTTCCACAATGTATTGACATTGGTTACGGACTCGGTTGTAGCAAAAACCTTTGTGAAGTTGACTTGTGATGGTGTAATAGCCGAATATCCTAATAATTTATAATTATTATATTGAATTAAGTTTTATGTCTTTAAAAGGTGAGTGACTTATTACAGGAAGTGCAAAGTGCGGAATTTTACAGTAAGACAATCAATAGGAAGTACATGTGCAACGAACTCTAGGCTAGGTGTAATTGGAATTATTAAGTAAGCATAATTGCATAATTATTGTTAGCAGTTAAGAACTAATATAGAATAAGAACATTAAAAGGCTAACCCTAAGATGTAGGGGTTGTACTGCACCTTAAAGTGTTAATTAACTTAAATGTGAAATGGTCTTCGACTTTGTTTCTAATCACCTCTACTAAAGATCCCAAGAGAACACTACATGGCGATCCTGCCAGTCCTGCTAATTCTGCCAGTCTTGCTAATTCTGCCAGTCCTGCTGATCCTGCTAATTCTGCGAGTCCTGCCGGTACTACCAGTTCTACAGATTAAATTATAATAATATATTACCGAAATTTGAAATGGGCACCAGCAATTCCAAAGAAGAAGTAGTTATTGCACAAACTGGAATTAATAATGGTTCGATAAATGGATATTCAAATTCTGAGGTAATAGGCATTACGTCAGGTACAATTTTAGCGTTGTTGGTTATTTTCTTACTTTATAAAATGTTCGAGAAAATGTTGGACAAGAAGATTAGGAGAGAGGTCAGTAGAAGCCAGCAGATTGTATAGTAAGGATTATTTTATTTTAAGCTATAAAAATTAAGTACGAGTTAAAATTAATGACGGAACAGTTAAAGCAAATTTTAGAGGAATTTAAGATTTTTATTAAAAATTTAAATAAAGATGGTCAAGAAAGACGAAACGATTTAGATGTTACTAATAGGAAATTTAATTATTTGAATAGGTTATGCGAGGAGTATAGGTTAGAGAAAGATAAGATTAAAGTCGCAAAATTTGATAGATCTGAAATTATCGATAAAGTTAAGCAGCACATAGCCATAATAGATAAGTGTATAGGAGATATTACTGAAGTTTTAAAAAGTAGGAAGTTAAGCATTTTAAGTAGGAAAAATCAAGACAGCATGGGTGAAAAATTTGAATTAAAATTAACAGCCTCCATGATTCCAGCCATGGACGGTTCAGAAAATACCACCAAGCAAATGGTCGACGCAATTGAACTATATGATAGCTTGTTAGATGATGAAGGTAAGAGATTGTTAGTAAATTTTGTCATAAAAATTAAGTTAAGTCAAAATGCTAAAATGCGATTAGACAGTAAGTATGAGAATGTAAAAGCGCTTGTGAACGATATCAAACATCATCTTTTAACTAAAAAATCAGCATCAGGATTGTCTGCAGAATTACATAACTCCAGACAAAATAATATCTCAATTGAAAATTTTGGTAAAACGATCGAGGAATTAATGGTCAATTTAACAATAGCTCAAGCAGAGGGTAACGAACAATCATTAAAAATTTTGACAGCCGCTAACGAAAAAATTGCATTAAACGCATTTACAAACGGAATAAGAGACGAAAATTTAAAAACAATTATAAAAGCTCGAAATTACGATAAATTAAAAGACGCCATAATAGCCGCGAAAGAAGAGGAAATTGCAAATAAACCTCAGCAAATGTATTACGCAACCGGAAAAGGTCGTCAATTTACTAGACGCGTAAAATATCATAACCATAATACAAATGGAAGTCAACGTACCTCACACACCAGGTATCAAGGTCAAGGAAATAATTTATGCACGTTCATGAACACTAGAGGTCGAAGAAATGCATATGTAAGTAGAACTGTAAGAGGTAGTCAGTTTTATAATAGGGGAAACCATCGCAATTTTTACATCAACTCGTTAGAGAAAAACTCCACAGAAAATACATCAGACCAAACTAGGGAACCGAAAACATTTTTCGAGACCCCGGAATAATTTAGGAAATGTTCACAACATTTTAAATATTAATAGTATAAATTTCATAAAAGTAGGATACAATAACAATACAATTAAATTAATTTTAGATACAGGAGCATCAGTAAGTGTTATTTTCATTTCTAGTTTAACAACTAAGGTGAATATTGATACAGATAAGCAAATTTTTATTCAAGGAGTATCGGGTAAAACAAAAGCAATTGGAACAGTAAATCTACCAATTAAAATAGGGAATATCTCAATTAATCATACTTTTGTTGTAATGAACGATTTCGAATCAGACGTAAATGGAGTAATAGGATCAAATTTTTTAATAAGTACAAATCAAATATCGATTATAAAATTATAAATTTACTTTCATTAGTAATAATGTATCAACGTCAATTCCATTATTAGCAAACGAAGATTTATATACAATAATCCCACCACGATGCGAAGTTATCAAATATTTCACAGTAAATTACAAGGAGGAATGCGTAATAAAATCACAAGAACTATGCGAAGGTGTATTTCTAGAAAACGTAGTTGTAAACCAGTTAAAAATTTTATTCCAGTAAAGTTATTGAATACGAACGACACCGAAATTAAGTTACGGAATTTTAAACCTACTATCGAACGTCTTTCAGATTACAAGATAGTTAAATTTGAAGAGTCAAAATTCTCAGTTGAACGTATTGATAAATTATTAAAAGACATTAACGTCAAAGGTTTGAATAGCGAAGAACAAACCATCATTCATAAGATATGTGCTAAGTTTGCAGACGTATTTTATGTCGACAATGACCTACTGACCGTGTCAAACATAAGTGAGCAGTTACAAACAGATGCTAGAGCAACGTACGTTAAACCATATAGGTTACCATATTAACAGAAAAATGATATAGGAAAGCAAGTAGATAAAATGTTACATGACGGGATAATAGAACCCGCACAAAGTGCTTGGTCTTCACCACTACTAATAGTACCGAAAAAACCGGATAGTTTAGGAAACAAAAAATGGCGTGTAGTTATTGATTATAGACAATTAAACACTAAATTGCAAGATGACAAATTTTCGCTACCAAGTATCGAATCAATTTTAGATTCGTTAGGAGGTGCGATATATTTATCACGTTTAGCTTTATATCAAAGTTATTATCAGATAGAATTACAGTAAACAGTCCAGACCGTGTACGGCATTTAGTACAGACAAAGGGCAATTTCAAATGACTAGGTTACCGATGTGGTTAAAAGTAAGCCCGAGTATTTTTGCACGAGCGATGACAGTAGCTTTATCAGGATTAAATCACGAGAATTGTTTTACATATTTGGATGATTTAATTGTATTCGGAGATAGTTTAGAAAAGCACAATACAAATTTAGTAAAAGTACTCAATAGGTTAAGAAAAGTCAATTTAAAATTAAATCAAAAAAAGTGTGAATTTTTAAAGAAGGAAATTTTATATTTAGGGCACGTTATAACGGCACAAGGGGTACAACCAGATCCAGAAAAAATTGCAGTCGTGCAAAATTATCCAACACCACTAAACGCTAACGACGTTAAAAGGTTTGTAGCATTTGCCAATTACTATAGAAAATTTATTCCAAAATTCGCTGAAATAACAGCACCGTTAAACAAATTGTCTAGGAAAGGTGTCACTTCCCAATGGACCAATGAATGTCAGGCAGCATTCGAACTGTTAAAAACAACTTTAACAAACCCACCAATATTACAATACCCAGATTTTTCAGATAATAGTACATTCATCTTACGCACGGACGCATCAGGTTACGCGTTAGGAGCAGTTTTGCCAAATGGCGACGACAAGCCAGTAGCTTACGCAAGTAGAGCACTTAACAAAGCCGAAATAAATTATTGTACAATAGAAAAAGAGTTATTAGCTATAGTATGGGCATTGAAAAAATTTAGACCATACTTATTTGGCAAAAAATTTCAAATTTTAACGGATCATAGACCGTTAGTATACTTATTTGGTATGAGTAATCCATCTAGTCGATTAACAAAATTTAGGTTAACATTAGAAGAATTTGATTTTACAATAACGTATATTAGGGGTACAGAAAACGTGACAGCGGACGCTTTATCTAGAATTATTATAGATTCAGATTATTTAAAGAATATGGAACGAGCGGTTCACGAAAAAGTATATGTAACAACAAGAGCCCAAAGTAGAAAATTAGGCGACTCTCAAGTCGAATCAAAAGCATCAAAGGATGATGGGACTGATCGCTCCAACATTGTTGAACTTTTGAAGCATCCGAACGATGCAACAGAATTACGATTTGTATCATAGGAGGAGTTTAACAGAATCATTAAATCCAATAAAGGACATAATTTTGTTTTCATGTATGTATCAATTTATGATAGGAGTAAAAATATAATTTATTTGAAGCAAGGATCTCGATCAGCGTCAGCCTTCGAAGCGTCGTTGAGAGACCTGCAATTTCTTCGTAGAGAATTTACAATTCCGGAATTTATTATTATAAAAAACGAAGAATCGAAGTCATTTTTAAATAACTGTAAAACCGGCCGCAATTTACTGCAAAAAAATTACATACGAATTAGTGTGATTAGGGAAGTCACTAATATTCAAAACTCAGAAACGCAAAGATTAATCATTAATGATTTTCATTTATTGTCTACGGGAGGTCACGCGGGCATCAATAGAACATACAATAACATAAAGCGATACTATTTTTGGTCAAGTATGCAAAAGGATGTAGAAACATTTATTAAAAAATGTGACGAATGTCAAAGACATAAACATTCAAATATTAGCAAACAGCCGATGATAATTACAACCACAGCTTCCGAAGCTTTCGAAAAAGTTTTTTTAGACTTAGTTGGACCATTGCAACCAGATGCAAATGGAAACAAGTACATTTTGACACTACAGTGTGATTTAAGTAAATTTGTAGAAGCATATCCATTACCAAATAAAGAGACTGAAAGTGTAACTAGAGCGTTTGTCGAGAATTTTATTTTACGTTACGGCATCCCACGCGAAATTTTAACGGATAAAGGTTCAGAGTTCATGTCGGAGATTCTTAAGGAAACTTGCAAATTATTAAATATAAAGCAGTTAAATTCTACAGCTTATTATCATGAAACTATCGGTGCGCTCGAAAAGTGACATAAAAATTTAGCAGCATATTTAAGGACCCAATGTCCGCAGTATTCAAATAATTGGAGCAGTTGGATACCTTATTGGTGTTTTGCATACAATAATTCAGCTCATACGGAAACTAAATATACCCCGCACGAATTAGTGTTTGGGAAAATTAATCAAATACCGCCAAACGTGGTAAACTCAGTAGACCCACTATATAATTTTAATAATTATCCAGCAGAACTTAAGTATAGACTGCAAGTCGCTGGAAATGAAGCGAGATGTAATTTATTACAATCTAAAAGTAAACGAAAGCATAAGTTTGATATCAAAACTAAGCATGTCAATTATAAATTAGGAGATAAGTTGTTGGTTAAGAATACATCTCTTGATAAAAGAGATCCAATATTTGTAGGCCCATATGAAGTAGTTTTAGATAAGAATCCTAATGTTATAGTTAAGATAGATAATAAGTTAGTAGAAATCTATAAGAATAGGACAAAATTGTATAACGTATTGTAACACAATTGCAAGGAGCAGTATGAGACATGTACTACTAATTTAGAAAATTTTTTATTTGAAAAACAAAAATTTTTTTAGTGCACCCCGTGGAGGTGTGATGGTCTAATAGCCGAATATCCTACTAATTTATAGTTATTATATTGAATTACGTTTTATGCCTTTAAAAGGTGAGTGACTTATTATAGGAAGTGCAAAGTGCGGAATTGTACAGTAAGACAATCAATAGGAAGTACATGTGCAACGAACTCTAGGCTAGGTGTAATTGGAATTATTAAGTAAGCATAATTGCATAATTATTGTTAGCAGTTAAGAACTAATATAGAATAAGAATAAAAAAAGTCTAACCCTAAGATGTAACGGTTGTACTGCACCTTAAAGTGTTAATTAAATTAAATGTGAAATGGTCTTCGACTTTGTTTCTAATCACCTCCACTAAAGACCCCAAGAGAACACTACAGACTAAAAAAAAGTAACTGGGAATTAACGTTAAGAAATGGAAATGAATATAATAGACTGTCATTTAATGGTAATAACTTTGCTAATTTGAGCTTTAGTCTAGAATCTGTCTTAAGGACTTCTAAGGTTCACACGGTACTAGATAATATTGAACAAAGTAATACGGATAATGAATGGAGAAAGATAGATAATAAATCCTGAAATAAAATTATCTAAAATGTTGCAGATTCACACTTAGGACATTGAAAGTGCCGCAGAGTTGGTAGGAAAGTTGAAAACTGCGTTTGGAAAGAAAGGTACCTGCTCAAAATTATTTTATAAAGGAACTTGTTAGTTTAAAATATAATCTGCATGAGGATTTGCAACATCACTTTAATAAATATATAATTTTTAGAGAATTGAAAGGTCTTGGGGCAGTTTTTTCTGAGTCTAATATTGCGTGTTTTCTGCTTTTGTCAATCCCAGATGAGTATGAAAATGTAGTTACCGCAATCAGAACCATGTTTGATGAGGATGATTTAAAACTTACAGCTGTGAAAAAGCGATTGCTAGTATTTACCACTATTAAAGCGCATTCCGTAATTTGTGTTATTTGTGTATTATTTGTCAATTGGTAATTCAATTCGTGGTTCAACATATGGAAATACAGCAAACCAATTTGAAACGCTTTTATTTTAAATAGTTTTAAAATTAATAATTTCCAGAACGCATTTTAGGAAGCTCAAATATAATTTTCGTGATTGTTTAGAGATAATTACTCTTACAGATAAAGCGCATTGCATATTAGAAACACGCTGTGTAAGATAGCATTTAATATTTAATAAGTGTAGATTGTAGGAACATTTTCTGAAAAGCTTTAATTTATTTTAATCCGTTATAGTTTCCACGTAATGCTAAATAAAAGCAAAGTTGACGGTTATATTATTTGTTTCAAAGCACTTTAAACGTGTTTTGGAAGAAGCCAATTTCCTAGTATTATTAAATTATAAACAAATGCAACCGTCGCATTTTTCCGAAGTAGGGTAGATAAAGCGTTGCACAATCAAACAGAAATTTTAGGTAGTTGTTAGTGTCGACGTCAATTAGAATAAATTTATAGCCTCTTAAAAAAATGTTAAACTTAAGTTGGCAACAGCTGTTGTCTGTTACGAACCAAACTTGCAAATAATGTATCAGAGAGAGGTTATTCGATAGCATGTGTATAAGTGAGATAGGTATAACACGTGTTAAGGGATAGGCGTAGTTTGAACGTTAACGTTCGTTGACTTGGGTGAATACACAAGATCACTGGAGGACGTAGTTGGGGTACGTTGTACAATGCAGATTGAAAACAAAGTAAGAGAAGTGATTTTTAGCGTGTATGTAGAAGTGGGATAGAAAGTAACGAACGTCAAGATAGGCGTAGTTTACACGGTAACTTTTGTCAGCTGGATTGGATATAAACAACGTGATTAAAGTGAGAGATTTAAATACGAAAAAAACGATTTAGTACGGGGTGTTATTGTAAGCTTGAAACTTGTATTTTCGAAAAAAAATCGTGTTGGTTAGAGGCAGTTTTTGAAAAACGGTGGCCGTTTGAAGTGAAGTGATTTTGAGAATGTTTATATTCAAGAAAATTTGCCGAATTGTGGCAGGCTTATAGGGGTGTAGAAACTAGATATAAACCGAGAGACATGGATAGGGAGTATCTTAGTTTTCAACCAGCTTACAGTTATGATTTGACAAATATACATCGATCTTGATTTTCAAAAAGCTGACGGCTCCATTACTAAAATGCTTTTACGTTTGCAAAAAAGTACAATTAATTTGCGCCAATTAATGTAAGTAAAAACAGTTTGATTCTAATTTGCACTAAGTGTGCAAAGTATGCAATCTGAAATGGAGTAAATGTCAGTATTTGGTTGGTTTGGTTGAGTACCAACAATTTATGGTATTAGTAGAAGAGGTTTGGAGTTTTGGATGCTCTATCAATTTGGTAGACGAGATGACTATATGGTTGCAGCTTGCAGTTGCGGATAAAGCTATCCAAATAGGGGTATTCCTGAATGCAGCAGTTTTCGATGCAATAGTAGCTGGCCCGTGGGTGAACATGGAATCCAGGTAACTGATGCTTTTCGTTGTATATGTGTGTAAATAGGTGCTTAATTACTTGGTGCATTGGGGGTATAATTTTATGAACTAAAAGGACAAACAGGAGAAGAGTTACGGAATGAACTTTTTAAAACTGAGTTATTTTTACTGTATTTTATGTGGGAATTGATGATTAGGAGCGATTTATGGCATTTGTAATATTTGATATATGTACAAGGTAAAAGGGTCTTTTTAATTATTGATGTGTAAAAATTAGCATAAAAGAATAAGGTTTAGTTTGAGCTCATATTGAACAAGGGTTAACGTAAGAAATTTGGTAAAGCCCTATTACTTTCTCTGATTTAATTAATTGGAAAAATTTACCTGAGGCAATTATTGATATAGAAATGTACTGTTAAGAGAGTATTTTTAAATGGGATGTATATAACTTATAATTAATGTGTGAACGAGGAGTTTAATTTTGATTTTGACGTGTACATTCTTTCTGATATGTTAATAAATGTAGACTATTTACCGTTGCAGCGTTTTATTGTCGAGTAGTTAGTTTTGTATTTCAGGAATCAGTTGAGCAGCCCTGGAAAACTTCATTAAGTAGAGGTAGTATTTAAAATAGGTACATCACTTAACCACCAACAACAGAAGCAGTGGCAGCAGCACCCGGAGGACGTAGCAATTATTTGACGCCCAAGTCCTGGGACTTGTAAGCAGACATCTTCAGGTAGTCAGAAGGAAGGATTGTAGAATTAATGGCGCAGAACGTGAGGCTCTAGTAGTAGCAGACAGATCGCAGTATTTTATATACAGGATGTCCTACACCTCCGGGTTTCTTCGATAGTTGCGTTATTAGTGAAGCTACCAAAAAAACTTATTAACAAAAGTTGTAGGCGGAAATGATCTCTATAATGTAAAAACATTTGCAACGATACAGCGTGTCCCAAGAACGAGTACTGTACCAAACTTATATATTTTTTTAAATAAGATACCCCATATTTTTTACCAACTTGGATTCAGCATCAAAAATAAGTATGAGTTTGTTAACATAATACGGCACCTGTAACGGGCTGTTACGCCGCTAGCATTTTTTTTTGTAATATTTTAGACCCATTTTAAAAAATTCAGTGAGTAGCAACAAATGGAAGTAGAGACATGGCATTTTGAGATTATCATCGGCCCGATGTCTAACTACCATTAGAAATACTTAAAGTTGCCAATTTTTTTACAAAATGGTGGCTTATGGAATATTTTTAAAACAAAACAAAAATTAATGAAAGCATCAGAATCTTAAATTGAAATACACACATTTGATAGGCAAAATTTTTATAAACCGTGCGGTTTAAGAATTTGTTGGCAAAATATATTGCAAATCATGTATCATGAGTCACCAGATTTATTAATACAAATAGTAAGTTCTGAAAGCAAGCATGTGTAAATTATAATGATCTGTCAATTGTTGCAAACATTTGAAACAATCAGTATTTATGTGATTGTGTGTCGTACATAAACTTCATATCACGTAACAAAAAAAAATACTGTTGTAAATTTATCTACAAAATTTTCTACTCCAAAGAAGCTCCAATAGGAGAAGCCGATGGAAACTGTTTATTGGTTAGTCATTTTTGCAATCAGCGATATCCTGATTTTCGACATCCAAGAGTGGGTGCGTTCCGAAAGCTATAAAATCACTTCAACAGAACGGTAAACGCATACTATTCTCCGCATCAAACATTTCGCAAAACTCTTACAGAAGATAAGAAATTGAATATTTTGCTAGCTCTTCAAGAAAACCCGCATGCGAGTACTCCTGAGATGGCAATAGAAACAGGTATCAGTAAGTCGTCCATCAATAGAACGTTACGGAAACATTAATCTCATCCGTATCACATGGTACTTCACCAAGAATTATATGACACTGACTTTGATAATCGGGTAACGTATTGCAACATATTGCTGCAAAAAAATAGATAAAGACACCAATATTGTTTCAAAAGTATTATTTACGGATGAGGCTATCTTTAAGAGTAATGGTACTGTAAATAAACACAATATGCGCAATTACACTGTAGAAAATTCTAACTGCGTGCGCTTTGTGGATAACCAAAATATTTGGAATTTGAAGTTTTGGGAAGGTATAATTGACAATTATGTTAACGGTCCTCATTTTTGAGGGTATACTGAATGCCGAAAGATACTTGCATTTTCTAACCGATGATTTGAATGCTTTGTTGAACGATGTGCCGCTACAACGAAGATTTGACATGTGGTATCAGCACAACGGTGCTCCGGTGCATTATCAGTTAAATGTACGTCAATATTTGAACTACGTGTATGCCAACCATTGGATTAGAAGAGGAGGTGTCGGCTAGATCGCCAGATTTAACACCGAGGGATTTTTTCTTCTGGGGATAATTGATAGTTTCGAAATATTGAACGAAAAAAGAAAAAATTTAGCTTTTTGTTCGTTTTTTTTTGTTTTATCGTTTTTGTCACACCAATGTGAGTTATGTATCCCTCAATTGATGTATATATTATAGAATAGAATAATTAGAAAAGTATTAGAAAGTGTTAAGAAAATGCTAAGTGAAGTACAACAAGGACAATTTATAAAGTTTATTAATAGTTCCTGAGAACGGATGTAATACTTTATATCCAGACGATAGTGACACTTCAGGTGGCAGGTCACAGACGGTCAAGATGCTGCAAATACCTAGAAAATAAGTTTATAACATGGTAACAATGAATAGAATTAAGAATAACCAGACATGAGCTTTGCAAGTTCCTACAGCCATGTGAGGTGGTAGGGACATCATAAAAAGCCCGGGAGCTCCAAGACCCGGCAGTCAGTCAAAGTATCCAGTTTTAGCATTGCAGTTGCTTAGGCTACTCAAAATAGTACATTTAGTTCAATTTTTCGACTTAGAGTAAATTTAAATCAAGTTTTGTAAATTTCCATAATTAATGTCTGTTTGAAATAAATTTGTTAAAAAGTTTTGGAATTGGTTTTTAAAAACGCAGTTCGCAAGGCCCGAACCTTAACTGGCGCAGCGGTACGGATGTGGAAAGGTCACTAGAAAACCAAAATTTGAAGAACTGGTGGTCTGCAATTTCAATTCCAAATTTGGCAGAACTCAAACAGAAACTTGGAGGAGATACAAAAATAAATCGGATCCAAAACCAACGTGGACAAGGTACACACATCGACTTAAGTCCATGAAACCGACGAAGAAATTAGTGTAAGTTCACTTCCTTAAACCAATTGATTTTTTTTTACAAATATTTGAAATTGCTAGTATTAGAAATTTTTATTTTTGTATGTACATATTTACCATTATTTATTGCAAATTTATGCCATTATTACGAAAATAATTTACTTAGCTATTGCAAAGAATTATTTTCAAATTAATTTTGAGAGAATTGAATTTTTTTTAAAGAGAATTTTAAAGCAAAAGAGAGAATTTGTTTTGAAACGAGAGAATTTTTAGTATAGTACAATTATTACAATTATTAAACAAACCAATGCGAAAGTTAACTGGCGCACGAAAATAATTTTAAAATACCAAAAATAGAACGTAATTAATTAAAAATTTAATACCAAAATCTTTGTATATGACGCAACTAAATGTAAAAGACGGATTATTCAAACGTAAACTTCACCGTACTTCTATAAATTATAGAAACACCTTGCAATTTTTATTAACTTGAACCATTAAATTATTATTACGAGTTAAAACATAGCGTGCAAATCTAAACGCAAGTCTCATCATTTCATTCACCAAACGCAACGCTATAATTCAATACGAATATATCGAATGATAGTCAAAAACGTTCATCATAAACTTTACAAAACCTATAAAAAAAGGTTGTAAATATTTTTTAGTGCCGAACCCTATAAATATCCACGCTACTGGAAACACCATCGCAACGTTATAAGAAGTTATTTCAGTACGAAATCTAATTATAGTAAAACGGGTACTGAAAGCGTGCATTGCAATTTTATAAAAGGTATAATTGCATTTATTCAAACGTGACATTTTATAATTAAAAACTGCAACAATTAGTTAGGACGTATTTAAACTATTACCGACCGAAAATAAAACCTTTCAGAAAGACCACATAAAGTATAATTGCATATTTAATTATATTAAAGCATTCACAGAGACTGAAATTACACCTACAGTAGACTAAAACATTGTAATTAAAACAATTTATTGTATTAATAATAAAAAGACACTTTTATGCAACACTGAACAAAGTAATTGACGGAAACTTGCAATTCTATATTAAACACCCAAGGTGACGAGACAGGAAACGTCTTAGACACTTATAAATTACAAACACCCACGGATAAAGGATAATTATAACAGACACTTAATTGCATCAGTAGAAATAAGCAAAGATAAAGTCATAACTGGCGCAAACAGAATTAAAATAAATTACCGCGGGAAATTAATTCACCCACATCGAAACCTGTCAGAAAGCAAACCCACAATAAAATTAGCATCCGCGAAGTAAAAATAAACGTATTCAAGGCTGCAGCAAGCAACCAGACATTACCAAACATAAACCCCATAAATTAATTACGGCACGGTACAACTAAGTACAAATACAAGCAACTCAAGTCTTTAAATAATCTAAAACAATTCAAGCTAAAAATAACAAGTAACCCGACGCAATCTAAATTGAAAATTAATAAACCCAACCAGAGAGTAACAATACAAAACGCGAAATAAATCCCAATTTTTACAAAAATTTGAAATTAGTTGAGATAATCAAACTATTAATTATTAAAACAACCCTCAGCCATAATGAGTTTGGATATGAAAATTTACGTCAACACGATCCCCACCTTTAACGGAGATCAAGCCCTTCTAAGAAACTTTATCACCGCGGGTGAAATATTTGTGAAAAACTCCTGCAAACCCGGAGACAGTGAAAACAACATATTACTCCTACGCCTGTTCATAAGTAAACTGACCGGACGGGCACTAACAATAATAGCCGGCCGAGATAATTTAGAACAATGGGAAGATTTTAAACGCATATTGATAGCATATTTTGGAGATTAACGTAACCTAAAATGCTTAATACGCAACTTAATAAACCTTAGAATGGAAAATAACCAATCCCCTTACCAATTCGGAATGAAATGCCAAGATGTAAGCAGTTTAATCTTAACAAAGCTAAATATTGAAGAACCTGACTAAAACATCAGACTTTTAAAAACAAAAATGTATGACGAAATGGCATTAGACTATCGGACAAAATCAGATTCCAATGTCCCCAAAACTTAGAAAAAGCCATGAATATGATAATAAAAAAAGAAAACGTAATGTATTACAAAAACATATTATACAACTCCAACGCGAATAAAAGTTATTCACCAATAAAAACTATACAAGCCGCGAGACAAACAATTCCCCAACAAAAATTCACACGATTTAATGCACAAAGAAATCAACTATGAAGTAATAACTCAAATTTTAATAACGCGAATTTTAATAATCAATATAAATAATTTCCAAAACCAACGTTTAACCCGAATTTTATGGAACCTACATCCTACATTCATACCAAGATTCAACCAAAACGTAAACCAACAAAAACCAGCATTTAGCGCGAATCCTATTAGGAATACCGAATGACAAATAACAATGGCAACAACCATAACGGTTATTATAAATCCACACCTATGGATACCTCATCTGGTAACACCAGACCAAATATAAGGATAACGCACATTCGACCAAGTAATAACCAAAAACTAAACTTTACATTGAAAGAACTATTTCATCAAGAAGTAGAGCAATTTGAAAATGACCAGAAAAATTGCATTCATCCAAGTACGAACAATGAACCAAACCATTCGAACAATTATGAACGCGAAGAAACATGAGAAACTTAGGACGAGGACGACGAAAAAAACGCGTGCTCAAATTTTCAGATAGACTGATTTATAAACGACCAAACTTATTAAACTTAAATAATATAAATCACCTAGTACTACCATACATAGAAATACCCCATGCCGAACTTAAACTATTAATCAATACCGGATCCTCAAAAACATGAATTAGCCCCCGAACTGTAAAGAAACACTATTTAGACTATGTAGAGAGAGAACTATTTAAAATTAAAAAAGTCCATCAAACAACCCCATACCAATTCGTAGCTAACATACCCTTACCTAGAACATTCAACGTAAAAATGAAACACAAATTCTGTATATTCGAAATCAGCGACAAATATGACGGACTAATAGGAATGGACCTTCTAAGAAAATTAGGAGCCAACATTGATATAAAGAACCGTTTATTAAGAACAAAACACGGACGAATCCCCATTAAATTTCAAAATACCCAAACTGAACAAAAATACACGATAGAACCCCGAACAGAAAAAAAATCCCAGTAAATTCAAACAACAGATTAGGAATAATAAACCATATAACATTTCAACAAGGAGTAGAAACCTGAACCGCATTAGTACAAATAAAAGATAATTATGCCACAACGACGATTTTAAACTCGAATGACTACCCAGTAGAACTATCATTAACAAACCCAATTAACGTAGAAGAATTAAATTTTAGCGAAATGGAGATTGATAAAAATTTAGAAAGCAACTATAACCCTGTAGAAAACGACAAAATGTTAAGAGAAAATTTAAGTAACATTCGCTTTATTACCGACATCAACCAAGAAGAGCAGAGAGCAATAAAAAATTTATGCTTTGAATACCGTGACATATTCCACTGTGAAGGAATACCCCTAACATTTACCAACACAGTTAAGCATAACATCGAACTAACGGATAACAAACCAATATTTACAAAAGCATATCGACTACCTCAGGCAAGCCGAAAAGAAGCCGATAGACAAGTAGCAGACTTACTAGAACAAGATATCGTTCAACACTCCAACTCACCATGGAGCAGCTCTGTATTAATAGTACCCAAGAAATTAGACGCATCAGGAAAAAGAAAATATAGAATGGTAATAGACTATTTAATAGCTAAACGAAAAAACGGTAGACGACAAATATCCACTACACAATAAACCGTAATTTTAGATAAATTAGGCAAATGTCAATATTTATCAACATTAGACCTCGCCTCAGGATACCATCAAGTACAATGAAAAAGACACATCAAAAACCGCCTTCAGCGCACCTAGATGACATTATGAGTATAAACGAATGCCATTTGGATTAAAGAACGCACCCGCAACTTTTCAACGAGTAATGGATGACATACTACGAGGGATACACAACGAAAAATGTCTTGTTTACCTAGACGACATCACAGTTTATTCAACATCATTAGTAGAGCATATAGAAAGATTAAGAGAAGTATTTGAAAGACTGAAGAAAGCACATTTCAAAGTACAATTAGACAAGAGTAAATTTTTACAGAAAGAAGTATCATTTTTAGGACATATAATAACACCCCAAGGAGTCATGCCAAACCCCGATAAAACAAATGCAGTACTAAATTACCTCCTACCAAAAACAAACAAAGAAATTAAAGGATTTTTAGGACTTAGTGGTTACTACCGTAAATTCATTAAAGGTTATGCTCAGATAACTAAGCCCTTGACAAATTGTTAAAAGAAAGGAAATAAAATTGTACATACCCCAGAATTCATTAAAACCATAGATAAAATCAAAAGTATATTAACAAATCACTCCGTATTAGAATACCCGGACTTTTCGAAACAATTCATATTAACCACAGACGCATCAAATGTAGCATTAGGCGCAGTATTGAGCCAAGGAAACCGAACAGAAATATAGCACAATAGAGAAAGAATTATTAGCCATAATTTGGGCAACAAAGTATATTAGACCATACCTATGCGGACGAAAATTTTACATTTACACTTAAAAATCCAAATTCAAAATTACAACAATGGAGAATCCGATTAGAAGAATATGACTACGAAATTATATACAAAAAAGGAATTTCTAATAACACCGCAGACGCCCTAGGTAGAATACAGCTCAACGCACTGGAAACGGAATCAATTATAGGCAACCTAGACGAAACGGAAATAAGAGAAGATCCAGACGAGATGGACACCATACATTCAACACAAAATGAAGAACCAAACACCGCGATTAAAATTTTGAACGAAGCCATCGATATAAAATCCAATCACTTTATAATTACTGAAGTTTTAACCAACCCAAACCCTGTAAAATACACGAAGACGAACAATAGGAAGATATACGAAATTCAAATAACCAAAGACGACAATGAGGAAGAAATAATTAAAATTCTAAAGGAATACACTCCCGGGAAAAAACGATTTTACTTTTACTTTAACACCGAAAACTTGTGCAAACAATTTTCAGAATTATAAGTAATAATTATTCAATAACTCTGGCCCTGAACTGATTAGATGCACGGGAAACTTAATAACATTAGACGACCCTGACAAAATAAATGAACTAATCCGAAACCAACACGAAGGAAAAACCAACCATCGTGGAATTAATGAAACCCTAAAGCAACTCATGAGACGGTATTATTTCAAATACATAAAAGAGTTAACTACAGACTTTATTAATCAATGTAAACTATGCGACAGAGCAAAATACGACAAGAAACCCCCAAAAATACCGTTAATGTTAACTAAAACACCTAACAAACCTTATCAAAAACTACATGCCGATACTCTAGTAGTAGACGCATTCACAAAAATAGGCCAAGCAATACCAATCACCTCTAAAAATAGCCTTGACGTAACACAAGGATTTTTACAGTACTTTACATTTTATGGAACACCCGAAACAAAAACGTTTGATAACGGCAGCAAATTTAAGAATGAAACGATACAAAATACTTTGGAACTCCACAAAATAAGAATTTATTTTATAACTGAAAACCACCCTGAATAAAATGGACTGATGGAACGACTACATTCAACCCTGTTAGAACAAATCCGATTACTAAGAATAACTTATAAGAAAGAACACATTACTAATTTAATGTCATACGCACTAATCGCCTATAATAACACAATCCACTCATCAACCAATTTTACGCTATTAGAATTAACTTTAGGCCATTCAGATTCACGCAGCCCTTATGACATACATTATAAGAAAGAAGTATATCAGCAAACGACACAAAACGGCACCCAGAAGTTTAGGCCCATTTAAAATTAAAAGAATATCGGACAAAAACATAGCCGTAGTAGAGAACGGCAAGATAACAAAATATATTCACGTGAAAAACTTATGACACCATGTACTTTGAGATGGACAATCATCACCATTACCGTCAACCTCTGCTTAGGTAGAACTGACAACGAAATACTAATCGAAGATATAAAAAACAACCACGGTATACTACCAATAAAACTAGGAAGTATGCAGAATACCATAGACTACTGGACCTTTGCACAAAAATTCGACTTAAGGGAGCTAAAACAAGAATTTCAAATAATCAAAGACAATTATTACCGGTTAAAACAATCAATGGATACAGCGAAATTCGGAAAGGAATACGCCATAGAAATGATGAATTATAACAGTATAATAGAAAGTGTTTTGAGAAACATAGAAGATAAATTTAACAGATTAATACCCACACAGCAAACAACAAGACGAAAAAGAAGACTAATCAACGGATTAGGTAACATAATAAAAGCAATCACATGCAATTTAGATAATCAAGACGCAGAACGTTATGACAACGCAATACAACAGTTAATCAAAAACCAAAACGATATAAAAACCATAATTAGCAACCAAATATCACTAACTCAATCAACTATTATAAAATTCAACGAAACATTAAGAAAGCTAGTTAGAAACCAAGATATTATAGCCAACCGAATACAAACCCTTGAAACTAACAAGTAAACTACCATGTTAGGCATGCGAGATTTAATTAGATTCAATACAATATTTACCCAAATAATATCAACCCCTACCTTAATTCAACAAATTTTAGCCACGTTAGAAAACGCAGTAACATTTGCAAAATTAAATAGCCTGCACCCTAGTATCATAGAACCAACTGACTTATTAAAGTAATTATTAAGAATTAGATCATTTATAACCAATAGTAAATTACCCTTTGATGTAGTAGAATAAAACATTTTAATATTGGAAAAATAGCTATAGTTAAAGGCTATGTAAAGAATAACGACATAATATTCTTAATAAAGATTCCGATACTGGAAAATAACATTTATAATTATTATCATTCCAATGAAAATTACTAGCATGTATCAAGTTATCATACCCAAAACCTTATTCCTATCCTTAAATGAACTAAGATATGGTTATACAAACAAAAATGTAACGAAGTCACATCAAATCAATATTTATGCCAATCGTTGACAACAACGACCATTCAAGAAGACAGCCCTTGCGAAGTACAATTATTAAAATTTTCAAATCATTATAAGAACTGTGAAGCCAAACCCGTACAAATCACCAATATGAAGATTTAAAACGTTACCGAAAACAAATGGATAGCCATTTTCCCAACAGCAGTAATAGCAACAGTTCACTGCAATCAAGTCGAAAACAATTTAGCACTAACCGGAAGCAAATTAATCACCCTCAAAGAAGATTGTTATTTAAAACTGAAAAATGAAAAAACCAGAGTTTACCAAGATCCCATAGCAACCAAGAAATTGCAAACTTACCAGAGCTACAAATCAAGACAACGCCAATCGAAGACGAAGAAATACTTAAAAAACCCATGCAACTAGAACATCTAGAATTAGACGACCTCAACTACATCATGAAACTGATAGAAAGCTATAAGGAACACTTGAGTGAACTAAAAGCGCCAAGTTACACTACGACAACATTAGTGTTTGGACAATTGTATTAATCATTGTGACTATTTTATTGATCATATATGTATTTTACAAAATGTACATTAAGTACAAGAATAAGGAAAACAGTTTTAGATTTAAGGAAACAAAGGTAAACAAAGAAACGAATATACCATTAAAAACTATGAAATTTAAGCAATAAAATTAAATAATGAATTTTAAAGTAAAAATTAAGAAAGGAAAACCTTTAATTTTTCATGTACGTCGAGAGGAGTTATGTATCCCCAATTATAGAATAGAATAATTAGGAAAGTATTAGAAAGTGTTAAGAAAATGCTAAGTGAAGTGCAACAAAGTAATACAAGGACAATTTATAAAGTTTATTAACAGTTCATGAGAACGGATGCAATACTTTGTACGCAGACGATAGTGACACTGCAGGTGGCAGATCACAGACGGTCAAGATACCGCAATTACCTAGAAAATAAGATTATAACATTGTAGCAATGAATAGAATTAAGAATACGCAGATATGAGTTCTGTAAGTTTCCACAGCCATGTGAGGGGGTAGAGACATCATAAAAAGCCCGGGAGCTCCAAGACCCGGCAGTCAGTCAAAGTATTTAGCTTTAACATTGCAGTTGCTTAGACTACTCAAAATAGTACATTTAATTCAATTTTTCGACTTAGAGTAAATTTAAATCAAGTTTTGTAAAATTCCATAATTAATGTCTGTTTGAAATAAATTTGTTAAGAAGTTTTGGAATTGGTTTTTAAAAACGCAGTTCCCAAGGCCCGAGCCTTAACTTGTGTATAAACGAAAAGCGATTCATGCCGCGACAAACGTGACTACGCCCTGGCACCAAAACTTCAGTTTGAGGCGCTCTACAAAGCGTAATTTTCAACGAAACAGAACGAATAAATAACGAAAACTGTAGATTTTTTGTCCTCTAGAACTTTTATTTGAAACATTTTTGCAATTTCGGACAATAATAATGAGCAAAAAGTCAAAAACTAAAATTAAAACTTTTTTATTGTTTCATCATTCGTAACTTGAAGACAATCGATTATACGTAAAAATGTTATAGGACTTAATTTGTATAGCACAAAAAACCTTTAAAATGAGCTCCGAGCCGACCTTGTGATTTTATTAGAACCTGAATTATCATGAAAAACCATTTCTTCACGTTTTTTACTACGCTGAAAAGACAGACGTTAAAAGAGGTCGAAAACTTCAAGTTAAGCTTTTCTTGATCTACCTTACAACACAAAAATCGCGTACTATAATTATGTCTCATTTAAATGCACATAGCGACTGCACTATTAAAAAAATGCGTGACGGAATGAGTACAGCAGAAAGTTGAAGAATATCCAAAAAAAGATAATTGCGTAATATATAGACCTGATTAGGAAAGATGTAAGCAAAGATAGTTACAGGTATAAAACTGTGGAAAATCGCCTCAAACCAAATATGAAGTTGTGACTAAGAGGTAGAGAAAAAAAAATAAATACCTAAATGTTAAATATTAGATAGCTAGCAAATACCTTCGACGTTTAAACACCTAAAACATATTAATTAGACCAAGTCTTTAAACGTAATAGTATCGCACTGTTAAGCAAATAATTTCATAGAATGATAATTATTTAAATATCGTTGTTAATTAAAAACATTATTATATTCCATTATAAACGATATTTGTATATGTTAAATTATATATTATATTTATTATTTCTGTTGAGTTAGAGCTCTTGAAAACAACTAGAATAGCATACATTGGAATTTTAATAGACCAGTAAACGTTTCAATACAATATTTTAGTAAGTATTTTAACGAAATTTTCAGACTGAAACTTTATTATAATATATTATGATTGTGTTACAAATTAAAGTCTGAAGAATTAGTGAGCTAAAGTTACTTTTTGTGATCTTTTAAAACGTTTCTTTAAATATTATTCTACAATTACCATAAATATTATCACATTAATTTTAAATACTCATAGAATAGATTTACTGAATTCTAATTTAAAAAAGCATGTTTATTCTAATCAGCTTTTATGTCATTTTATACACGCGCTAGATTAGTTAATTTGCTAATGAGGGAGTTAGTCAGTACATTCTAATCATCTGCTGTCGTCGCATTTGATAGACGTTAATAACTTACTAAAATCCATCCCATTTTTCAAAATATGAATTGTACAAGATTGCAGTATTGTCTTTATTTAATAATCATGAAACGATTAGACGATTTTGTATGAGAGCAGATGTAATTTTTGATCATAGCTGGTTTGTCTCAGGGTGTTATAATTTTCAAAAGTCTGAAGAAATCGCTTTCACGAATTCTTTAATTTGGTTGGTCCACGATAAGCAAAATAGAAGTTGATGTATTTTTATAAAATGTTATAATATAGTACGGTAACGTTCCGAATTTACGATATTTATTTGTCTTTTTTTTATACAAAATTTTATTAAAATCATAATATCCTGTGCGACCCTTAATAAATTTACAAGTACGAAATGAAACGTGCCAAATTCTTCCCCTAGCAAAGTTAAATGGTCGTAGTAAGATGTGAAACAATTGACCAAAGCAAATACACTTACAGTACGGACACAAATAAATGTCTATTAAATGACAGAAAAGGGCTACATAAGATAGGAAGAAAAATCTATCCATTTCCAATTGTCAGAGTACCGCACAACCCAAAAATGTAAAAATCTATAGAAATGAAAAGGTATATGGTAGCAATCAACGAAGACGAAGATGAAATGGCATTAATACTGCAAAAACCATCAAAAGACGGATATAGCGCAGAAAGAAACATTCTAGTCTTCTACCTCAAAAAACAAGCGGTTGCCTGCAGAAAACCAAAAAGTAAGAAAAAAGCGAGGAAGAAAACAATAGGCAAAGCCTAAATGAGACATAATGTGAAGCGTCAAAGTATAATCGGAAAAGACAAGAAAGTAGGAAAAAAATTGTAATTCAAGCTGTGGTAACAAAGAACCCTATCAAACGGACAATCAAGGAAAGAATAGCTAAATAGACCAAAAAGTAGACTGTCATAGTTTAAAAAAAAAAGTGCTACGTACATTGACGTAACTTATAAAAAAAAGAGAAAGAAAGGATGACCGGGCTCAATCGGTGAGTGGGCGGGGTTTTATACCTATAGATAAATTAAAAAGAAACTTGAAATAAATAGAGAAAAAATATATATACACCCACTCATTCACACTCATTTACACTCAGAACAAAACCTACAAAGGAAAGAAGAACTTATAATTAAACAAAATATTTGCAGAACCCAGTAAAAAAAATTAATTATGAAAATGGCGAGCTGTAGTTTTTAGGTAATTACCCCCGACTGTAATTAGTAAAAAAAAGAAAGAACCAAACGCAACCCTAAAAACCACAGCTCTAGATCATCGTAAGTATAAACTTAACCTATATTTACAAACACAATGGCAACAACATTTTCAAATATGCCAGCAAGTCTTTAAGCCGTTCTTACATAAATAAGTAGTATATTTTTAGTGATTTATAAACAAATAGTAAGGCAGTAATAAAAGAGCAGTAAATACCAAAGTAGTTCAATAATTTTCATATATAAGAATTAAATTTAGAAATGCCATATTTGAACGGTAAAACCCCAGGCGTTCTGGTTCCAAAGTAAGAAGCGAATACAAAGAAAACTTACCCTCGAGTTGCTGACGTCGAGGTTGACTCAGTCGCTGGTCCATGTCAGTGAGTAGGTAGGCCTACGCCCAGGCAGAACGCGTTTGGCATCCCATTACCAGAAGAAACGACAGCTCAAGGGTTTATCGTGTCCCCCGCAGGAAGCTAGAATAATTACGAACAATATATTAATTTATTAAAACCGAAAATTACTGTTTTATAAACCATAAATACTCACCACGCTATATAATGCGTGTCAGAAATTTGCATAACGAAAAACGGAACGAAGCAAAGCAGGACGGACGTTTTCTTGTTGCTATTCGAACAGAAAGTGAATATTAAATTTGTTTAGTTAAAGCACCAAAGCTCAACGTAAACTTGTTGTCAAGGAAATAAAATAGGAAAACCCTAATTTATTGAAACAATTTCGCCGAATTCTTTAAAAAGGGATTACACACCAGCCTTAATTATTGAATACTTGGAATGACGCCTATCTAATTATGACGTAAATTCCACATTAAGGAATTCTTAGAAAGGATATTTATTTTTTTAATGAACAGAAAGTTTTATCAAGTAAAATATATAGGATGTTTATTACTAATTCCAATACAATTTTAAACACGCAAACACATCCCAACGAGGGTGTATTGTGAAAAATGTTCGTCTAACATTTTTGAAGAGATTCGTAACGAGAATCAAACCCGGGACCTTAGACATAGTAGTCACACGTGAACCAACTAAGCCACGGAAACACTATAGACAAAGCACATACTACAGAATAATGATCGAAAATTAAATAAAGTCAGTGCGAAGACTAACAACTAAAACCATCCAAAGGAAAGGAAATAGGTGTGAAGAAAAAAGAAATTAACAAAAACAAGGAAATTATTTAGAAAAGAACGCAGCGTCCGAGAATTTAAATTAAGGCGGAGTCATCATATGAGTTTGAGGACGAGTGGACGAAAAACAGGGTTTGCGTCAACAGAAAGAAAACGAAATGGGAACAGGGATATCAGAATTATTAAGATGGGCGGGTTTAAGGCTTTTATCGTACCAAATACCTAAGGATCGGCGAGTTCATAGGTCTAGGGAGAAATAATATTACGGATAGAGAAAAACCCAAGGAATTTAGGAGCAAGTTTAGCATTAGAATAACGTGAAGCGTCTGACAAAACGAAATTACAGCGCCATACAGCATCGACTAATCGGAAAGAAACAGGACGCAGACGGATAATATAGTGTTTATGAATTTTTCGGCAAGCATCTGAAAATTTTTTTAGAATATGGGAGCGGTTATTTTTGAAATGTTTTGGATCAAAGGAAAAATGCTCAAGATCAAACACATACATATTGTTTATCTCGGGCAGTTGCCCGAAATATTTACCCGAAAAGACATGTTTTCGACTAAACAAAGGCATACAACTAATGATTTCTTGATTGGATGTTGGGATGTACCAAGAAATTTTAGAAAGATTGACATTCAAGTGAGGCTGGTTGTCACGGATATAGGAAGTAAGCGTAGTTTTGATGGAGCGGTAAACACGTTCAGCAGGATTGATCTAAAGAGGGTAACGGATGATAAAAGGGATTGGGGTGTGATAACGTGCATGCACATTGATGGCTGCAGTTATTAGTGATGAGATACTGTGGGACTCCAAAAAAGTAGGAAGACTTGTTCTTCAAGGATCTTGGAATGTGCAGTAGCGGTGCGCAAAGGAAAGGAAAGAGGAAATTTACTTTAGTGATTTGACACTACAAAGATATAAAAATGACCATTTGTGGAACTGGGAAGAGGCCCGGCAAGATAACAAGAGGTCATTTCCTAAGGACAGAATGGTTTGACCCTAACAGCAAAGAAACCAGAAGAGGGTAATTGTTCAACTTTGTGAGCAGCACAAACAGGACAACGTCGGATGCAGCGAGTTACGTCAACTACTAGACAGGGCGAGTAATAGGCTTAGAAGAGATAAGGAGAAGTTTGGTAACTCCACAGTGACCGAAAGGATCGTGGTGAAGAGATATCAGATGTTTATGCTGTTCAGAAGGTACGACGATTTTCCAATTGTCTGAAAAAGTGGCAGCGATAGAAGTCTTATACAACGGAAAAGGATATTGTTTAACACGGACCAGGCTGGATAACGTATAGAATATTTAGAGACTTTTTACAGCATTGAATTATACAGGGGTTAGGAGTGGGAAGGGTAGCTTCGAGAAAGAAAATAGCCGAAAAAGAAGTGGGTTTGAGGATAGGAACAAAATGAAAAAGAATATTAGAGACGACATGATCTTTGCTTTTGCCGAGGATAATCGAGAAATTGTGTTGCTGGAGACGACCTGCGAGCTAAACGTCCTAATGGAATTTTGATCTATTCAGCCGTATAAGCCAATGGTGGTAGGTAATAACGGTGAAGTGAGTACCTTCGACATAAGGACGGAACTTCTCAATCGCCCAAGGAACCGCTATACACGTATTCTCGGTGACGGACTAATTGCTCTCGGCTTTGAAGCGTGAAAGTGAATAAAACTAGATGACTACTTTCGTACCTTCTGGGGTATGCTGACTCAAAATAGCACATAGACCGAAATGAGAAACATCGGTCTGAATTGTTAAAAGTAAGGCAAAGACTGAGCAAGAAAGTGTTGGTGGCGACACTAAATGGCGTTTAAGAGCTAGGAATGCGAGCTGACAACCAGTAGTCCATGAAAAGGGGGACATATTACTAGTAAAATTGTATTGCTGGAGAAGAAGCGACCAGTGAGCTAAACGTCCAGATTGACTTTGAAGTTTATTCAGTCGTATAAGCTAATGGCGGTCTTTAATAACGGTGAAGTAACTGCCTTTGACATACGTGGGGATATTTTAAATTGCGCAAAGAACTGCTACACACTCATTTTCTGTGAATGAATAATTGCTTTCGAGTTTGGAAAGTGAGCGACTAATATAACTAACCACTTTCACACCTTCTGTAAGCGTCGGTCTGAATTGTAAAAGCTAAGGCAAAGTCTGAGCAAAAAAGTATTGGTGCCCAAACTAAATGGTGTTTAAGGACTACGAATGCAAACTCATAATTAGGAGTTTAGAAAGAAGGGATATTCTTTCGAGTAACATTAGAAATTGGAGGAGTAAGAGTGGTAAAATATGAAATAAAATGCCGTTACCAACTGACCATACCAATCAGTCGACAAACTTCTTAAACAGAAGAAGGAAGATCGATAATGAAGATAGTGGAAACTTTTTCATGATCGACAAGTAGACCATCTCAGTCAACAACATAACCGATGTAAAGGAGTTTAGAAAGACAGAAATGCAATTTATCTTGACATGGAATTGGGTTAGCCGAAAAGAGACGGGAGAAGACAAGGTTGAGGACTATGAGGTTTTCGGCGAAGGAGGTGGTAGGTATGACGATATGGTCAATATATGCAAAGTAGAACTATTCCAGTTCAAAACGTTGACCTGATGGATAAGGCATGGAAACTAGTAAGAGAATTATGGAGGTCAAAAGGCATACGACAAAATTGACAAAGGTCTCTCTGTGGCACGGTAAAGGCAGTAATGTGTTTAGATTCAGGAGATAAAACAAGTGACAGTAGACAGAGCGGATACCTAAAAAAGAGACGAAACGGGCATCACGGGGGCGACGTTGGATAGTGGAAATATACGAAAGCGTAGACCTCTTTTTATGTTACTTGGTTGATCCTACAAAAGTCGATGCAGAACCTATAGGACTCGTCTTTCTTTTTTATTAGAAGAATGGGGTTAGACCACGGACTGGTAGATGGTTCAACGACTCCGAAACGAAGCATCTAATCGAGTTCGCAATGAGCAACTTTCAGAAGAATAGGAGAAAGAGGATAGTGCCTTTGTTCGATAGGTTCTCTCGAAGTACGAATATGGTGTTGTACCAAAGTAGTGCAACCAAGGCCAGTAGACTGCTTAAAAAGGCTGTAGCAATTAGAGAATCTAAACGAAGTTTCTGCTCGGAAGTAAGCTCAGAAATGGAACGAATAGGATCTAGAGGTAACGATAGGTAAAGAGGAAGGGGAAGCCGTTGCGGAAATTAGGGACACATTGTACATACCTCCAAAAATCAACACTAAGGATGAGCTAGTCAGAAATTACGAGGATGCACACACTAGAGACCAATTTTTCAAGGGTTATAGGAAGGTAAGTGGAACATAGAATAACACACTTAGCATAATCCGTCAAGTTACAGAAACAGGGAGAGGACGGGAAGAGAAATAGGTTTATTCAACTTAAACGGTACCATTTCGAAACATGCTAAATCCTTTTATGCGGATCAAAAATTCGAGAAGAGAGTCTTCTCCAGAGAAGGAATTATTTTATTTGGAAACCGGGTAGTATCTTATAACAATCATAGGATTTGGGGCAGTAGAAGTATACATGTCTGGTGTAGAGTCAAAGGACTGAAAAGGTTGTACGTCCCTAGCGGCCGCATAAACATGAGCAGTTTGTGAAGTAGAAGACTGTTGCTGAGTAATGTCGGTGACAGCGACGCTTTTCAATTATTTTATGATTATGTCGACATCAGAATGAATAGTTTCTAACGTAAACAATACTTTGTATTTCTTGAGCGCTTCCTTATCTAACCTCGTCAACATTAATTCAGAACGTCGCTGGGTAAATTCACAAGTATTGTAAACGAGGAAATTTTTTTCCGTAGTATCTCCTGTAAATTCGTCAGTGTACTGTCCCAGTTCAGCTAGTTCAATCTTAATAGCGTTCTAGTCTAACTCAAAAGCAACATCATATGGATGTGGAGTAAAAGATTGATTTGTCTCCAAACGAATTGCAGCTCGAGTGGTTTTACGTAATTCTTCTACACCAAGGTCTGCGTCAAATCCCAACAAAGACAATTCATATTACAGTTCGTGCTTTTAAGTCACTATGGTGAATAACCAGAAATTTTCGAAACACAGGTATGTCTAATATCAACAAAACAAAGTACCGTTATCTTAAGTAATCCCAACAACACGAAAAAATTTACTCAAAAAAAATCGTTAGCAGCAAGAACAGGATAGTAAAATATAAAAATGCATAGGGTGCCAAAGATTTAAAAGTTTTCCCTTGCGAAAACTAAAATTATAAGTAAAAACCCGAGTCTGATAATCTAAGGTGAAATATAAGCAAGGGTTAAGTACATAAAGACAATCTATGCAAAATGTTGAGTAAAAAGTTTTCACAAATTCGATGCATCACATTGGAAATGGCAGAACTGTCACCAGCAGGACGAGCGGGCTAGGAAGAAAAGAACGCAATCAGTAATAAGGAGTTAACTCTACCGAATTAAGAGGTATCAGAAAAGAGGGAGCAGGAAAGAAAGAAAACGAATGTCACGCTAATACATTTGAAGATTGGGGTCTAGAGAACGAAACGACAGAACACACGAATAGATTCTCCTTTAGAAGATCTGTACTTGAAATAATAAATAAATACAAAAGCACGTGTAAAGTATACTCTAATAAGTAACTTTTATGAATTTAAATGCCAAACAATATTAAATCAATGGTTTAAGGACAAACATCTGAATTCTTCACCCTTCTTAATTAGCTAACACGTTTTGTCACTTATTGCACACATTTCAATTGCTAAATACCACATTATTTTGAATTTAATTGTTCAGGATATATCGAAATATTTATTATAATATAATCATTCCATTTAGTGTGTTGAGATAAATATATTTGCATAATCTCATCGTCATATGATCGACGATTTAATTTCTTGTTCATGCAAGGATAGAATAGAACCAAATTTATAACAACAGAAACAATAATTACGCCTCTTACTTGTTTAAATTAAATTATAAAAAATTACCATTTAATTAGCAACATTCAAGACAACTTTAATAATTAAAACACGTGGATAGATAAGAAACTAGAATGTATAACATAAACATGTATAAGTGATAAGAATATAGACAAACGAATTCGTGGATTTAATGAAGGTCGAGTAAAGTTGGTAGCCTATCTACGCAAATTGAAATTATAGAAATGCAGCCAAGTACATTTAAATGAGTAGGAACTGATAGGATTTTGAGGCAGTACATTTTTTAAAATATGAAATGAACGTAAAAACAAATTATTCCTCTTTTTATTTTAATCTAACAATATCTCTTTTACTATTATTTCCCAAAACAAACTAAATTAAAATCCTTCCAACTGTCTTGTTTTTACTACTATCACCCCCGGTTATCTACCTATGCTAGCTCTATTATTTTTTATCTTCTATCCGCTTATTTCCTTTATTTTACCTAAATTTTCATTCAATTCTAACATCTTTTTTTTCTCTAAATTTTATATCAATTCTTGTTGTACTTTATCTTAAACTAAACTTAATCCAAAAATGCGTTTACATATTTCATTTTATGTACCTTTCTCAATACATCTTATTTTCTTTATCTCCTTGTTTTAACTTATACCTCCAATCTTAATGTCCTTGATGTTTTGTCTATTAGCCCATTTCATACTTTTTATCTTTATTTTGTCTTTTTAGTTTGCGGAAAAATCTTCAATTTGTGTAACTTTGCTTTCATCCATTTTTTCGTTCTAAAAATCTATACCCTTTCATTTTCACAAGAATGTATTTAAAGTCCCTTGGGTTTAAAAAGTGGTTTTTGACATGATATAGTGTGTGTGTGTATGTGTTTGTGTGTGTATGTGTGCGTGTGTGTATGTGTGTGCGCGCATTCGTGTGAATATGATTGAACATGAGGGTTTGCATATGAATGTGTGTGCGTGTGTCGATGCGTGCACGCGTGTGTTAGAAAAATTTGTAATTACATGCGTACTCGCATACAGATAAGCGTGCGAGGGCGCGGGTGCGCGCGCGTCTGTAGCTGTGTGCATGCGCGCGCGAGTGTGTGTGTGTGTATGTGATACAAAATTTTGCAAAGAGGGTTCCGACCAAGTAAATGTACGGATTAAAATGAAAACCCTAGCTAGTTATCGTGTTGTATATTAAATGTTTTATTTAAAACTTATTTTACTTGTTTATAATTATATTACTTCTTAAAAATATGCAAACGTTGAAGGCTATAAGAAAAATAAACGATTAAGTCAGTAAATGTAAATGAAAACAAGGAGAAAATAAATTAAAAATTGCGTAATTGTTTATATTAAATAATCACTTTATTTTTACTTATATTTATATAAATATATTATATACCTATCTGCAACAAATAATGACAATGACGTTAGAATGGCCAGAATAAAAGGTAAAGAACCATTAAACGAAAAATGCAATGAGTGACAGCTACAAATGTATATCTAAAAGCTTAGAAACAATTCAAAGAGATTTTAGAATTGAAATTGGAAATGTATAGTTGCTCTACATGGATTGTATATCTTCAAAAACTTATATAATATATATATAGTTATAAATATTTAAAGAAGATAATCCCTTTAGATAAATAATGTTAATATATATTAATATTATTAAGTGAATGAAAACCCAATTGTATTAAAGTTGAATTACGCTATTTAAATTGAATCTAGTAATTGAAAATTCACTAAAAGACGTACACAGGACTTGAACTGCAACCTCTGATTTTCCGAATCAGTTCAACAATTGACTATTACCAATTGTTTATATTTACTAATATTAATGGTTAAGATTAATTACGTTTGATTTAGAAATTGAATGCTAGTATATATACATAATTCATTACAGATGAATGAAACCCAATTTTATAAGTTGGAATTACATCAAATCAACTGTAATTGAATTATACTAAAGAGAGATAACACATGACTATGAACCTGAACTTATATATTTATGTTATTAAGTGATTGAAAACCCAACTTTGTAGTATATACTAAGTTAATTACGATTTAGAATGAATGTATATTGAAAACCACTAAGAACTTGGCTCACTTGGACTTGAATCAACTGACTAGTTATTACGATCGATTCATCTTAACCAATTGAGTACTAGCTCTAATTGTTTGAGACTGATGTATATTAAATACTGAAGTTGGCCTTTTAACAAGTCTAGTTAACTATTCTAAATAATTTGTAGATGTCAATTGTAGTCGATTGAAAGTGAATTGCAGTTATCAAAGTGTTTACATTTCAGTGTTCAATATAGTCATTATATGACTCAATTATAAATTTTATAAATATATATATATATATATATATATATATATTTAAATGTTTTTATTTTCGTGACCTTTTCACTCTATATTTGTTTGAGGGTGATTTTCTTGGGTTATAGGTCAAAACATTAATATAAAGTTTTACATTTTATTGTGCCATAACCTCACTCGACCATACGTACGTTTCGACTACTTGAGCCTTTTTCAATGGTTCAGTCATTTCTCTAAATTAATTTACTAATATACTAACCTACCCTTAAATAATTTTGTCACTTACCCTAAACTGTTCTATTCGTTATACATTTAACAACTAAATAAACTAAGCCTATTTGTATGTCATTTAAAAGTACGTTACAAAATTCTTAACCTACCTTATTGTTGAATGTGTATATATAACCGCATGTGTTGTATTAATACAAAATCTTATCCTAAACTATCTATTATCTATTAATACATTGCTATCACTCCAGTAAACATGATCATCTATTTTAAATTATATATTTATATTCGATATTTCTCAATTTTATGTCCATTAGTTTTATTTTATTATTATTTTTTGTTTATTTATTTAATTAAATTATGATAGATTTTACTCAAATTTTTTATATCTATTTTGTCATTAATTGCTGCGGGATTTAATGTTATAAAAATCATTTCATATAACTCTCCTTTTCTTTGGTTTGATTCAATTTTGAGTATTGTCGTTTTCTCGTAATTAAATTTGTGTTTATTTTGTGTTTCATGTTTAGTTATGGCGGTCGCATTGTTTTTATCATATTTGTGTCCATTCAAACGCTTCTCAAGATGCTGCATGCTCTGACCAATATATACACTGTCACATCCTTCTTGGCATGGGATCTTATATACGGTGTGGGTTTTTTTATTTTTAGGTATTTTATCTTTTATTTTAGTAAATAAATTTTTATTTAGGTTAATACTTTTATGAGTTGTATCTATATCGTATTTTTTAACTAGTTTTGGATATTCTCAGATATCTCATTAATATATGGTAAAGTTATATACGTTTTGTCATTTTTTTTATTTTCGCCTATATTTTTGTTATGTTGTAGTATTTATTTGTTGTTTTCAACGATAATCTTAACGTTCGTTTATGAAATCGATTTGTCAGATCAGCTAACTTAGTTCATGTCCGTTCCGAGGCCTTTACTAATGGTTACGGACATCAATGTTGATACATCAATCGATTACAGCTCGGTGTCCTGAGCTATAAGTTTTGCATGTCAGTTGAAATCGGGCTCACGGACGCACGTTTGCTTATTATACCACGCAGTTATATTCCTGATTCGGGTGAAAATTAAAAATTTCAAATAGGTCCAATAATGTAAATGTAGCGAATACAAATAAATTTGGACTCCCCTAACATAGCTGAGTCGAAATAACTGGTAGACCCCAAAAATCTGACCACGGATACCAATCGACCCCGAAATTAATTTATTTTACATGAATACTTAGTAAATTATTACAAACATAATAATTTTAATTTCTTTAGAATTGTTTTAAAGTAAGCTCTAGACATGTTGGAAGTATCGTTGTCGACAATGACCTCATTATATGACTAACTTGTTTAAAGATTGCAACTATCAAGTGTTTAGGTAATTGCTTTATCTAAGAGCATGTTAAAGCTTTTAATAATTGACTTTACCTGATCTGTATTCAGGATTTGACAATTTATATGAGCTCATGTCTGCCATAACCTATTACCACAGCCTTTTGTGGGCTAATATGATGTTGCGAGTGGTAGATTGATATACCAAATTCCCGACCAAGTTTTCTTATTATACCACTCAGTTTTCCTAGTACCTAGTTTCTTTTTGGTGTAAGCATAGTACATGATCTATTGATAAATTCTAGTTTGTTGTATTTATCAATTTCTATGGTAAATCGTAGTGAAAACAAAAATAAAATTTTTTAAAAAAACAAACTTCGTAAATATCAGATAACAAATTGCACCTTTATATTTCCTAAACCCTTACCTGATATCACAAGGTCGAGAATTTCTTATTAACAATGAAAGCCCAAAGTAAAGTTGGATGGAAAACGGCTTGAGGAAAAGAAAAACTCTTTAGACATAAACGGCTAGTAGAGTGTTAGCTCTGGGTAGATCATGAGCTTGGGTCATGGGTTGTCAAATGATCAAAAATATAAATAATGAGCGCCACCGTAGTTTTCAATACAACAACCTACATAAATTATCTGTGCTTGTGTTAGGGGAATGCGGAAACCTTCTATCAACACCACTAATATAGCCACGAAACCTGAATTTCACTTTCGTAATGCACTTACCAAAATCTCAAATACTAGATGTCTTACAGATGTCTCGACCCAACTTGTGAACAAACAAATGCACAACATGGACACCGTTTGTGTCCTTAAAAATATTTACCAAAAATAATAGAATTTAAGTTCCAAAAATATACACCCAGGGTATTTGTTATCAGTAGACACAATGTCTGCCCATGAATGACCTATAAGTTTTACTTGTATTTAGAATAATAAAAGAGTTATGCTAAAATGGATTCTATTTGATTAAATTCCTTGATTTGTTTTAATATAATCTTTTTCTACTATTAATTTTATAGAACAAAAAATTAATAAGGTTTTGTATTAAAGAAAAACAAAACTCTCTTAATGGAATATTTCACTATAAATTTTCTAAAAAGTCTCAGTTCACTTAATAATTCATATTACACATTTTAATTCCCAGCCAGGTGTAGTACTACATTGGCTTCACAATTTAATTTAATTATTTAGGGTCTCATAAAATAGCATTTTTCAACATATGGTTAGTTTTACTTTATATGTATAAAAAAAATTCATCACGTTGTTTAACAAAGAAAGTACATGACCTTAAAATTATTAAATATAGTTTTAGATTAGCGTCAAATAACATGTGATATTTAAATTTGAACAGCTGAATATTTCTTTGACATCATACGTCACTAACAACTCTTTCAGTTTAGTTAACGTTATGTGTTTGTGAAATAATTATGATAAGCAAACAACATAGCCATCTTTAAAATTTATGCAAGGTTACAAATTTATTACGGAATTCTTTCTTTCACTAAATAATTTTTAAGTTACTTTAATCTAGGTAAATCTTCAACCTTGTATTATTCGTATTACGATTAAATAATTATAAATGTGATTAAATGCTAAACAACACTCACGTGTGGAAGTACAGTACGACCAAAAGAAATTGAACTATGACCTCAGCTGTGGGATATTTCATTAATATCTGCATTCTGCAATGCACAACTAGGAAACACATGAATACGGACGAATTTATGGCTGGAACTATGAGAATTCTTCTGAACCAAACGTTATTTAACGAAACCAATTCCTCCTTAATTACATCCTATAGAATTTAGTATTCCAAATCCCAAACTAAATTTTCTAAATATTGCTTCCGAAATATTGCATGTTTTAACGATGCGGGGGAGCTTCTATCTCCTTTGGCCTGCAGGAATCAACTGAACTGCTCTAGGTGGAACATAAAAAAAACCATCACGCTAAAGCCGCTAGGGACCACTTTCAGACACGAAGATTCAATCCATTCTAACTTCTTGCGGACTGTGTTACAGGCCACGTGCCTGCATACCACCATCTGGACTTTACTACCTCGCTGATAGCAGCTTACCCGTTCAGACGCCGATAGAAAAGTGACACGAAATGACAACTCGACGAAGCTTATTAACGAAACTTCGACCTCAAGAGCAAATGAGTCTATATGCTATTATAAATTTTATGAATTATTTTTATTGCATGGAAATTTACAAATTATATTTTTATATTATTGCGGTATTATTTTAGATTAATAAGCGAAGTATAACTACGTAAAAAAATACGTTACAGTAGTTTTTCATGAAAACTATTAAATAATTTAAAAGTATATTCTATTTTATCCATTGGAACAGCACAAATACAATCATCAACATATCTATAGAAAAAAGGTATGTCAAATTCAATTTTTCTTAAAATGGTTGTCACAAGTTCTTCTAGCACTAATCGTGCGATCACGCTAGACAAAGCCATATCCATTGCACAACCATTTATTTGTTTAAACACCTTGTTTCTATAAGTGAAATATGTTGATTCTAAAATTAGTAGAGTGGTTTTATTATTTCTTGTAATGGTAGGTCGGTAAATTCTTTAATCTCTTGCCATTTATTTTTAATTATATTTAATGCCAAATCGATAAGAATGTTGGTGTATAGCGATATTGCATCTAAAAAAATTAATAAATAATTTTCAGGAATCTTAATATTACTGATGTTATTTTTGAAATGCCCTATATTTTTGTTAAGATATAAAACTGATAGCTTTCTAAATATTAAGATTAGACATATCAAGTTTAAAAATCAAAATTTGGAAAAAAAATTTATAAATAACGTTTTAAATAGGTTCATTAGAAGGATTCTAAATCATCTAGTATTTGACACATGTTCGCAATTAAAAATGATAGGCACGGAAATCTCTGAAATTATAAAATTAATTAAAAATACTGTTACTGCTGAGGAGTTTGATTATATAATAAAGGATCACCGTTTAAAACATGACGACATGTTTGTAAAAATAAAAAATAGAAATATAAGAAAAATTTATAAATTACAGAGTAAATACATAAACAACACTATTATAAATACGATTAAAGCTAAGTCTAACTGGATAGAAAATTTGTCTGAGGTTACATTACCTAATTATGTTCAAGACACTCTATGTTTAGGACCTCAATTTGCTGTATCGCATGAAAAACATAATGAACTGCCTCACAATGAAATCATAGTAAATGTGGAAAATGCATTAACAAATTTACCCACTAGTAAAAAAGATGAACTCAGATCGCAGGTTTGTAATATAATAACTAATCATGCTCATAGATTTGCAAACAATAGTCATATGAGAAAAATTAACAAGGATATGTGCAGAAAAGTTAAAAGAACGAAAATGTTTTTAAAACGTAATCCTGAAGCTTATGGTGATAAAACCAGTCAAATCTAATAAAACTGTAATAATGAATGAGAAGGTTTATGATATAAAAATTAAAGAGCTGTTACGAGACCAAAATACATATAGATTAATAAAGCAAAATCCCACAATAAATTATCAAAAAACAAATATTGAATTAGTTAAACACTGGGAAAATAAAACATATATCACCAACAATATGTAAGCAATTAACGATTATTAATTCGTTACCGCCAAAGCTATATGGATTGCCAAAGCTTCATAAGGAAGGCATACCAATGAGACCTATTATTTCGTCCATTCAATCACCATTTAATAAATTGGCAGTGTTTTTAAAAAATATCATAAAAAATATTCTATTTAAAAATGCACACTATATAAAAGATTCGTGACATTTCAAAAACAACATCAGTAATATTAAGACTTCTGAAAATTATTTATTAATTTCTTTATATGTAATATCGCTATACACCAACATTCCTATCGATTTGGCATTAAATATAATTAAAAATAAATGGCAAGAGATTAAAGAATTTACCGACCTACCATTACAAGAAATAATAAAAACCACTCTACTAATTTTAGAATCAACATATTTCACTTATAGAAACAAAGTGTTTAAACAAATAAATGGTTGTGCAATGGGTATGGCTTTGTCTAGCGTGATCGCACAATTAGTGCTAGAAGAACTTGTGACAACCATTTTAAGAAAGATTGACTTTGACATACCTTTTTTCTATAGATATGTTGATGATTGTATTTGTGCTGTTTCAATGGATAAAATAGAATATACTCTTAAATTATGTAATAGTTTTCATGAAAAACTACAATTTACCATAGAAATTGAAAAAAACAACAAACTAAATTTTCTTGGTATGACTATACACACCAAAAAGAACAGGTACTAAAAACTAAATGGTATAATAAGAAAACTTGGTCGGGAAGGTATATCAACTACCACTCGCTACATCATATTGCCCACAAAAAGGTTGGGGTAATAGGTTTGGTAGACAGAGCCATAAAATTGTCAAATCCTGAATACGACATAAAGCAATTATAAAAGCTAAACATGCTCTTATGGAAAACAATTACCCTAAACACTTTATAGATGCAATCTTTAAAAAACAAATAAATAAATACTACAACATAGCAAAAAATATACGAAAATAAAAAAAATGACAAAACGTATATAACTTTACCATATATTAATGAGATATTTGAGAATATCTAAAAACTAGTTAAAAAATACGATATAGATACAACTCATAAAAGTATTAACCTAAATAAAAATTTATTTACTAAAATAAAAAATAAAATACCTAAAAATAAATAACCCACACCGTATATAAGATCCCATGCCAAGAAGGATGTGACAGTGTATACATTGGCCAGAGCATGCAGCATCTTGAGAAACGTTTGAATGGACACAAATATGATAAAAACAATGCGACCGCCATAACTAAACAAGAAACACAAAATAAACACAAATTTAATTACGAGAAAACGACAATAATCAAAATTGAATCAAACCAAAGAAAAAGGCAGTTATATGAAATGATTTTCATAACATTAAATCCCGCAGCAATTAATGACAAAATAGATATAAAAAATTTGAGTAAAATCTATCATAATTTAATTAAATAAATAAACAAAAAATAATAATAAAATAAAACTAATCGACATAAAATCGAGAAATATCGGATATAAATATATAATTTAAAATAAATGATCAGGTTTACTGGAGTGATAGCAATGTATTAATAGATAATAGATAGTTTAGGATAACATTTTGTATTAATACAAGACATGCGGTTATATATACACATTCAACAATAAGGTAGGTTAAGAATTTTGTAACGTACTTTTAAATGACATACAAATAGGCTTAGTTTATTTAGTTGTTAAATGTATAACGAATAGAATAGTTTAGGGTAAGCTTAAGCCTTACTATAACATATAATTTAACACTTTTCCTTTTTTGGAGGAGATAACCAGGTAATATTTCATTTCCTCATAAATGGGAATCATGTAAACATGCTAGAGTTCTTTAACGACCATGAGGTAGCTAATATTTATGTAGAACCAGGTAGATAGGAAGAAGATAGAAGAGTATAGGAAGACCTTGGCCAAGCTATATTAGTCAAATTATTAGAAATTTAAGTTGAGAAGGGTATGTAGAACTTTTTAGATTAGCACCGAATAGAAAAGAAGTTAGAGCTGCGTCAAACCGACCTTAAATGAGGTCGAAAACAATATGATGATAAAATTCTCAAATTTTTTTTGAATCTTAAGCAACTTTCCAAAATAGTTTTAAAACCACAGATTTATAAAAACACAAAATTGCTAAAACTTCTTAAAATATGTTTTAAAGTTACCAAATTCCCTAAAATTCACCAAAATGCTCCAATAATTCTTAAATATGTCTTAAAAATCCACCAAAGTTTCTCCAAAATTCACGCAAGCACAGAAATACTTCAAAACACGAAAATAATACAAAACATAAAAGTTATATAATTTGTATAACTTAAAATAAATTTTTACCCATATATTTCATTAAAGTTTTTAGGTTCGCTTTCAATTTAATTTCACTAATTTTAATTATTTTGAAAACTGGCGTGTTGATTGCTTATTTCACTTAAGTCACAGAACAAAATACTCTCTATGACATTTTACTTCTGTATTCATACTATTCTTAATCATGAGTTTGCCATATTATCTTTAGAATTACCAGACAAACAAGGAAATTTGAAAAGATATTAAAGACTAAAATTGTATTTGATTTTCCATCTTCACCATTATTAACCTTACATTAGAATAAACAAGAGACTGGCAGACTTGTAGTCCATATGCCTTGAAAAACAGTAAACGGTGTGTATTTTTTCTTTAGAAATTTTGTTTAAATGAAATATATGCTACATTACATGTATAAGACTGTATAAGTCTGAATTTCTGGCTGCCAATGGTCCAAGTACTAGGAGGGGGAGATGCAAATGCAGATAATACACAAACACACACACACACATATACACTTATACAAACACACAAAACACCTCTCAAACACTGCACAAACATAAACAACTATTCATACACTTATATTGTCTTTTCAAGATCTGCATTTCCGGCTGCCGATGGTCCGGACTGAAAAGGCAATATCCGTTGAGCGTTCTTCTTTGACGAGTGGGATATGCGACTGTCGATGGTCCTGGTACTAGAGGGGGAACGTAAGACGAATATCAACATCACACACATGCACACACAAACATAACACATGCCCTCAAGCCCGCGCACACCGATACACACCCACACGTCTTACTCTCAGTTACTTTCTCAAACGCTATACAAACAGAAATGCATATTCACACACTTACATTGCCTTTTCAACATTTGAATTTCCGGCTGCCGATGGTCTGGACTAATATGGCAATATCCGTTGAGCGTTTTTCCTTGACGACTGCAATTTCCGGTTGCGAATGATCCTGGCCCTAGAAGAGAAACGTAACACGGATATCAACACTACACACACAACACACATACTGCTACAGGCAGAAAAGCTACTAAGTATATCTTTATTAAAATTATAAAATGGGGAGGGGCGGCCTGTAAACAAAAATTAAAGGCTGTCACCGGAACTAGCTAGCGGAAGGTCGTGGATCGTTTAGAGGATTAAAATCTTGCAGAAGGTACTAAAGTAATATATAATATACAATAAAAAAAATTTGGCACTTGTCTTTCATAAATATTGTGGCTTAAAGACAAATATCCAGGGCGCCAGACAAGTCGAAAATGTCCACTGTTCATCCAAGATTTTGAGACACGTGTCATCCCCAGGAGGACAAATTGTTTCTTTTAATTAATTCTCACCTTTTTCACTACTTATGCAAATTTCATGATAAAAAATAATAAAAAAATATTGTCTTAGCCAACGGACAAACAAAACTATTTAATCAACAGAGCAATATACGTGAATCTCTTACATTAGGAAATTTATTGATTTTAATTTAGAACTTGATTGAATTGTTGATGTGCAATTATGATACTTTTATTTGCATAAGAAATTTCCAAACATTTTATATGGAAGAAAACTTATCCTATAAATTTCACAGCAACTAATCCTACGGTTTATGGCCAAAACCTCCTAACAAAGTATGTTAACTAAAAATTCTCCACGCTAGTTTAAATATAAAAAACTTACTAAAAATTATCAATCGTTTGATTTTTTGAATTCCAGTCCAAAACAGCTCTAAAATTGGGGAGAATCTCGTTTGTTGCCCTTGCTATTCGCACCCACTCAATAATTCATTGGCACACGTACCCGGCGGGATCTTGCTGATAACATAGCTTGTACACACACGCACACAACTTTATTGCGTAATTTAGTATCACCTATAAATCCGCGAACACACACGCGTATACCCTCGCGAACTGAATGAGCTAACTGCTCCTTTCCACTTTTATTAACATGATACTAAGTTTGATATCACATCTGCTACGTCGGAGACGTCACCAGCGAACTTCTCTTTCAACTTTTCTTATAAGTTTTGAAAACGGATAACTAGGTTAGACTCTCTTTTTTTGCCTAAAACCTTAAATTATATATCAACCCTACTCTTAATCTGTATTTACGTTATATTTCTGTTAACCAATGACCATTAGTAGGATATCCCAAAACAAGATTTCAGAAAATAAATCCAGCCCTTTTAAGGTTAGTCCCACGGATTCTTGGATTTTTAGATACGGAAATTGTTGACCCTATCTATTTGCGACAGTTGTCTGCCATTGACAAAAACTGGATAACCTAAACCGAGTCAAAATGGATTTCAATACAATGGTTTTCTCCAGACTACTTAAAATGACTTTAATCTTGGAACAAATCAAATTGAAAAATAGTTAGGCTACTTGTAATGTTTCGCTTTCTATAAACCCTGTTATTCGCCGAAATATTAAGAAAATAAAGTTTTACAAACTGAAAATTGCTTCTCTCTGTTTAAGTCAAAAAGGTAAGATTCTATTTAAATTTATCAGATTCGTCAATCTATATATCTTTCAATTATTACCACAACCGTTGAAATTTTATAATATTTAAGCGTAAACCTATTTCTAAACATGATGCCTTTATTATGAGGGATGCTTACTAAAATATAAAGGTGATTTATCATGGAACTCTGTATATAAGTAATACAAGTTAATGAAATTCAATTAAATAATCTGTTAATACGTTAACATTTCAATATAATGTTGCAATACACACACATAACACGTACTCTCGAACCTGCGCACGCACGCGCGCGCACGTGCGCGCGCACACACACACACACACTTTACTCACGGTTACTTTTGGGTAGCCGGGTGTGCTTAAATTTCATATAGCAGACTACTAAAACGCAGGAATAAATAAATAAATAAAAATTACATGTATAACAACTCGTTATTTTGTGTAGTTATCTGTACAGATTAAACTTTATCTACCTTGTTTCTATATTTGCTACAAATTATTCCAGTTTCCCATGAATTAACTCGTTCTTAATATAACAAATGTTTTAAATTCTGTTAATAATAATATACCTATGCAATATTTACAAATTAGTAGTTCTATAGTATGACCAAGTTCTAATATCCCAATATAAATCTTGACCTACTATATTTATTTTTGAACATTAGTAATTCAAATAAAAAGTGCCGTTTTCACGATAATTACAGACTCACACTAATAAATTTTACTATACTTTAAACGCTGCAATACTGAACTACTTAACTAATTAATTGAAATTCGTTTTGTAATCTATACATATATAAACATATGGTGATGAAAACATTAGTCACACTAAATTTTACACACACACACACACACACGCATACACACACACAAACACACACATACACACACACGCACGCGCGCACACACGCACGCATGCACGTACGCACGCAAGCGCATGCGCGCGCGCACACACCCACACACGTATATATATTGCTGTGTTAACTCGCCCCACGACTTGGGCGTACATAAATTATGCTTTTACTCGCAGCCCCTACGATGATCGTCATAAATGTTGTGATATTACCCTTATACCACTCAAGCACTTGTGAAAATGTTAATTTAAAACTTTCTTTTGCCTCGACTAGTTGATTCAATTAAATAAAGCACTTCTACAATACACAGTATAATGATTGAATATTTACAACCCTTTTAAATATCTTCTCCCTTTTTAAATCATATACATCTGTCAAATTTTTAGAAAATCAAGCCAGCAAAACGAGCTTTTTTATTACCTTTAAAGACCTATTGAAACGTTTTAAGATGTCTATGCTTTTCATAAATTTACACAAGAAACCCCAATTTGTCGGCTCTTACACTTTAAATTATTATTGAGATAAAACAGTTTAAAAATAAATCATATCCAAAATATTTGAGATAAAACAGTTTTAAAAATAAGTCATATCAAAATCTCTAACCTGAAGGGGTTTTATGGGTGCTCCTAAAAATTGAAGTCGATATCCAAATCGTTATTGGTGCGTTTATTCCAATGAAAGGTTTTTCATTTCCGCAATAGAATATTTACCATCAATTTGCTTGAACAGGCAGCATTCTCCAAAATTGTATTTCTGATCGTAATGGCTCGTTATTTAAAGTTCTAACAGGAATCGTGACATTATTTTGATTGTAATTTAAGATCGTAATTCAGATGGTAATTGAGAGCCCTGTTTTATTTATTATTAGAAATGGTATAATTTCCTAAATCTTATCTACTTACGTCTCAGAAGTACGGTACAATTATACACTCTAGAATTTTACTGTTAATTTAATTTACTATTCACGTAAATATTTAGCACTGTCAAGTATAGTAACTGCCCAGTTTTAAAGTATACTAACTTGATATTCAATTTTCAAGATATTTATAGGATCGGCCCCTTTTTGTTTGTGATTCGTTGGCTTCACGTGCTAGACGAGGCCAAGCGTATAATCACTTGTTATTTTGGAAAGTTTACCAATTGTATGTATCTTAATTGCATGAAGCGCTGCTCTAGGTCACGTAATTTAAATGTTATACCTCACATCTAATTCAGAAATCCCAGGAATTTTCGTTCGTATCGATCACGTAGTATTGTTTGTTGGCCTTATTCTAATCTAAATCGAATAAATTTGGTGTTTGTTTATTTCCTAGTAAATTGAATTTTTGAACAACTTGTTACGTTAATCGTGGCAGCCACGTTGGGCGCCAAATTTATGTTACGTTGGCTCGTAGACGTGCGTAACACAAAGAAAATCCAAGAAATGACCGGGCTCAATCGGAGAGTAGGGGGGGTTGTAGAAAGCAGACTGACATATAATGTATGCGGCGGTAAGGAGTTAGTGACAATACCTGCAAGAAAATTAGTTAAGCAAACCTGAAAAAAAAGAATAAGCATAGCAGCAATGAAAAGTCTAAATTATTCAGTACTTTGTAGAATGTAAAAAAAAGAAACTGTTTGGATAATCTATATAATATCACAACGGTAAAAGCAGTACAAAAATTTTTAGTACAAAGTGAGGTAATATTGGGGAGTAGCAGAAACGTTTCCTCACACACCAATTAAACATAAATCAGACAAAATGTTAACAAAAGATAAATAGATAAGACACAATTGGTATGAGTAATTCAGTAGTATTGATTTTTCTTTCTTTCTTTTTTTTTCTCTATGTTTTAAAATAGCATGCAAGTCTATTGTAAAAGGTATCAGAACGACAAAGATATGGTAAAGCAACGGATAGATATTTAAAGTAATAACCAGTAGGAAATAGTTCAACTTACAAAAGTCCTTCAGCAACGCTTCCTTGCAACTGAAGTGTGGGATTCAACGATGTCCTGCACTAACGAGGCACTTCACCCTTGACTGTGAGGGTGTTGATGGAACTTATCACACGTTACACTAATCACACCTACGTATTTCACTGGTGTTAGCAGCAGACATTATCACGCGTCGGAACTATGTAGCCTTGATAAATTTCTTGGTAATTCTATTTCCTAAGACAATAATTTCGAAATATTCTGTAGCACTAGTGTAATTTCAACTGGGACCAAATGTATATTATTTTCATAAACATCCCAAAAAGCAGTGAGAAACTTCAACCAATACCTTTGTAAACCGGTAATCTGTTATATTTCGCAAATAACAAAATTTGCGCAAGCAATGATCTATTTTAGATTCTTTGTTGTTAGAAAATTCAGAAACTACAGTATCATTGTATTTAAATAATCCAAAGTATGCGCTACTCTGAATAGAAAAGGACCGCGAAACTAGATCGCACACACAGTTTAAATATCAAAAGACAAAACAACTAAAAAGAACCATAATGGGTAAAGCACGCGTATCACTAAAGCAAGTCCGTCAAATGTTCCTTAAAACATTTATCTTACAAGAAAAACAACTAAAAGCAATTAGTAAGGCACGCGTAAGCAATAAAACCGTCCGTCAAATGTTCCGTAAAACACACGTGTCTCGAGTTTAACAAGCTCTACTACTTTTATTTTCAACAAAAAATCAACTAAAAACACGGCGTGCTTGTTCATGAACAATACGAGAATTTATACCGCAGTAATTCTCACTATTCTCAAAGCAGAAAGAAGCAGTATTTTTAACGTACTTAATATATCGGAACACAGAACAGAACTACTCTCCTCGTCTGTTTATAACAACTCGTCGCTATTACAACCGCTTATCGCCTATTATCTAGACTTGTATATTCACATAAGGAACTAAATTTATACGACGGCCAGACAAGAACGATGCAATCTATAATTAATTACAAGCTGTTTAACCTTCACTCCTTGGAATTTATTTATTAATGAGAACCAATCTTTAATTTATCTATCTTTAATTAATACACACGAGTTAAATTGCATACAAATCTGAAAACTATTCGAAAGTATTTACTTTATACAAACAGCGATCCCCAAAGAAACGATGTATTTTTACACTAACAGAAAGGGAGCGTAAAATGTTACGCTATAAAAAATGCCCGTTACAAACTGTGATTCTTTTAGATCACGTACGCTTTTAAATAATGCATAATTCTGCGTGCGTTTACGATGATATTTTAACACACTTTTTGAATGTTTATCTAGTCAAGTCATACCGGTCTTTTACTGATTTAATTTCAATGCGTTTCGTTACATTTTTAAATTCTAATCTTTGCTAGTAACTACTCTTGGATATGTGTTTTAATCGTTTGTACTGCCATATATAGTGTGCTCTCAACTAATAATTTTTATAATGACCTATTTACTCTTCTAATATCTGTAATTCCGTGCTTCTGTTACTTGGGAGTTTCCTTTGCTTATTCTACGACCCCTATGACTTAACCTACCCCTAAATTAACCCTATAATTACAGCATTAAATATATATATATATATATATATATATATATATATATATATATATATAGTGAATAAGATGAAATAATAACTTAGACTTTTATGCAAAACCCATATGATCATTTCAAATTGAGCTAGTAATTGAAAGATGGAAAATATAAGGTTTTAGACGGGACTTGAACCTGTATCCTTGTTTTGCCGGAACCATGCGTCTACCAATTACATACCAATTACGCCACCGAGACCGATGACGACCATTGGGAAATTTACAAATTTAAATCGTGTACACAACTATACATAAACCTAACTTTCAACTACGTTTGGCATTTTTGTCAATCATATCTGACATTGTCAAGTTTTTGACCTCTGTCAGTTTATAGATTATATTTGTCACAAAGACCTCTTAGAATCCGTTCAGCGTAAATTTTTTAAATACTTATGGTTTCGTTTGTATAATGTATATCCAGAAAGAGGTTTTGATCATAATATTTTGTTTCAAACATTCAGTGTAAATACTCTTGAGTGTAGACGCAAAATTCTCAGAATTTCATTCTTATTTAAGTTAGTACATTACGTAATTGATTGCGAGTACTTGGTAGGTAAATTGAATTTTTTTATACCGCGAACATCTTGTAGAAACAAGTATTGTTTTTATTTTAATTCTTTTAATACCAATCTTTTATTTAAGTCTCCTATACAAACTATGTGCGCAGAGTATAATGACTTATGTGAACATACAGATATTTTTATGGACAGTTTAGTAAATAATTTAAATTGTGCTTATTTGCATTACTCTAGAAATATGTAAGTGCAATTGTAAATTTTGACTACTTCTTGTATATTGTGTGTTACTGCTTTGTCCTATAATTGGTACATTGTACTGTTGGGCTATAATCTGGTAAATAAATAAATAAATAAATAAATATAGACAGGGAGCTACGCTCAAAATTACGGCTATATTGAAAGTTAGATTTATGTATAGTTGTGTACACGATTTAAATTTGTAAATTTCTCAATTGTCGTCATCGGTCTTGGTTGCGTAATTAATAATCGCATGGTTCCGGCAAAACCAGGATACAGGTTCAAATCCTGTCCAAGACCTTATATTTTCCTTCCTTCAATTACTAGCTCGATTTGAAATGATCATTTAGGCTTTGCATAAAAGTCTAAGTTATTATTTCATCTTATCAACTGTAATACGTTAGTATGTATCAACTTACCTTGTGTAATTAACTACATAAATTATTGATATATATATATATATATATATATATATATATATATATAGATAAGATAATTATTGATTATATATATATATATATATATATATATTATGTATATAAAATTACATATTAAATGTAAATATAATTTGCTTTTAAACAGGTGACAAACTACTGCAAAACTGTTCAACTCAAGGTAGTTAGCCTATACTAAAAAAATGGATCAAAGGCCTAAACACAGAAGAAAGACAAATCCTGGAGAAAATGCAAGCTTCCTTTCAAAAGTAACATTTTTGTGAGTGCATTCATCATGACTAAACACAGCATGTAATAACTAATCCTTCCAGCTTTGTATTTCCGATGTTTGCTCTTTCTCGACGTAATAATTTTAGTGATCTAGATGTGTATGACTCGATACCAACTTTTAGTACAAGGACATTGGGAAATAAGTTAGAGACGGAATGGAATATAGAAAAAGCAAAGAAAAAACCCAACTTTTTTAGATCACTTTGGAAAGTGTTTGGACCTGAGTATACTCTTTGGGCACTTTTACATGTAGTGGTAGAAGTTACTTTTACGTATGGTTTTGTATTTTAGCTTAAAGTAACAGTAATATTTTAGGATAGTGTCGCCCAACCTGATTGGAGGAATTGTTGCTTACTTTGATTCGACCAGTACACAAATAACCGATCAAGACGCTGTTATCTACATAGCGTTACTGTTGTGCGTCATATGTGCCCGTTTACTTCTATCAAATTCATTTCTGTTTGCTCTAAAGGAACTTCTTTTAAAAATAAAGATAGCTTGTACGAGGATAGTTTACCAAAAGGCTTTAAAATTGAACATATGTTTAGCATCAAAGGATATCGGTGGACAAGCGGTTACATTGATTACAAAGGATTTGGCAATATTTGAGCTTGGAATGCCAATACTCCATGAATTAATTACCGGAATAGCAAAAATTGTAGTCATGACGTTTATGATCTACTACCAAATAGGAGTATCTGCATTTATTGGTACTACTGTGGTCGTATCATTTATTTTCTTACAAGGTATTATTTTGGATGTTAACACGAGTAAATATATATTCAAGTTTGTAATCTTGTAGTTGTAAAATATGAACATAGTTTCCGTATATCGCATCTCTACCCTATTCGATAACATTATCGATTCACTTAAATCCAGTGATATACTTCATCCGTCGTATATGTGACATGACGTCATAAATAGTAGCTTTGCAACCAAAATTTCAACATCGACGAAACTAAGAAAATATAGTGTACTGCTGTTGTATTATAGAGCATCTGCTTTTTGTTCTTGGTATTGCAATCAGAGCCGGATTTACACTATACGGGGTTCTGGGCTGAAATCAGGTTGGAGCCCTACAGTATATGATAATAATAGAAAATTTTAAGAAAAATATGATATTAAAAAATATTAATATAAGTTGCAACGTCGTTTTCTTTGGTTGCAAATTAATTCTATTAAACATGTAGTTCTAATCCTCCTGCAACTTTAATAATGTTAGAACCGAACAAATTAATTTATCAAACATATTTTAGCTAATAATAAAACGGCAGTATAATTTAGATAATAAATAATAATAGGTATGTCTTGTTATGTATTGTCGTCTTAGTTAAAGTTCATTGATAAGCGTTAACATTGAACTGGAGAACACGTTTGTTATTCTTGATAATTCTTAACCGTTAATTTCATATATACAATTTCCTTTCTTTTTGGTATCAACTATTGGCAAGGTAAAGTCCTTGCTGCTTTTTGTTACGCGTTTGCGGATTTAGCACGTCGACTCTTATCTTAAATTACTATTGGGGTCAGGCACGTAGCCAGAGGTGGGACTTGAGGGGCTGAAGCCCCTCCCGAAAACCTAGGACCCATGTCGCTGGCCCCCGCAACATACACCCTTAAACCTAGAATACTATTGTGGTTTTACGACTTTATAAAACGATTATTATTATCAAAAGTTTTGCTTTTGTGAAAATAAAAAATTCTATCACTTGTTCATAACTTGATAAATGTGCTTTGTATGCTCCATATTACTTTATGCACTTAATTCAGTTTGTTTCCCAGGTGACTTATCATTCATTTTTATCTGAACTAGCTAACGTTCATTTGAAGATGGTACAAATTACAAAGCAATTGCAACTACAGCCTGCAGCAGATCATATAGAAAGCAGTAACAAAACATTATATACTTTAATACAATAATTAGTAATATTATGTCGTAAAATTTACGATTGTGATTTGTGATAGCAAATTACCTACCTCTAATTAAAATTTCTAACTCCTTCCTGTACGATGGGTTTCGCCTAACTAAATAGGAAGAGGTACAATAAATTTTGGTTTAAAACTTAACTCTGAGAAATATTGTGCACGGTTGCTCGCCGCTCGGCAGTCGAATCCAGCACGAACTGCATTTTACATTGCATTACATTGACATATTCTTTATTAAGCTACAATTACAAATCTCTACTGTTAATCTAATTGGTATTTTGAAATTTAAGTTTGTAAAACTTTTACATTTTTAGTCTGACTAATGCGAAAGAATTAATAAGAATGTCTTAATAAACTCGAAAGATTTTTAGTAAATCCACAAATCCACAGCGCTTGGCTGAAGATTCACTGAAACTTCTCGCACGCGTGCAAATATGTCCCTGCCTAAATGCGGCTCGGTAGTTACCACTCCTGAGTCGAACTTTAATGAAACAAATCGCTCAACACTTTCATATAAAGTCGTCAGAGCTTGAATTTCTACAACAATCACGCGTTTATACCGAAAGCTGAATCAAATATTCTAAATTCGTTCCCGTTTAAATGCGGTCACGCAGATATCACGCCCCTGTTGAGCCCTACAATACAAATTCGTTCAAACACCTCTGTATAGAATAGCAAACGTATGTATTCCTACAACAATCACGAGCCTACACAGAAATGCTGCAAATAGCAATTCTTTTGCACTATAAAGTGCAGTGGATACAATAGAATTTTCCGCAGCTGTTGATTCCTAACAGTCGTCTGGGATGTGATGAACGGAGGCTATAATGAGCCGATGTTCTTGACCTTTGATGACACCTGAGGTTAGTAGACATTTATACGAATTGTCGAATTAAAGATGCGATGGGATTTGTGAATCTGTTTATTTTGGAAGCTCTGTCGATTTGTAAACGTGTGCTCTCTGCTCTCTGATCGTGGCTGGAATGAATGAACTGCATCTGCGCGCATGCCTGTCATTTGTACCCTTTCTCTACCACCTACCTGCATTGCATTCACATGTACACGGGCACGGCAATAAACAGTAATTTTATTCCGTTCAGTCAGTTCGGTCATGCTAGATTACATGGAATTCCTTTGTCTATACTATACCTGATCGAACCCTTACTACTGTTACACACTGTTTTCGTATTCAGTATTCGCATACTTATTATTTTATAAACATTTCTGAATAACTAAATCACGTTTTTGTGCGTAGGTTGCGTTGTGTCGCTCCGTCGTCGTCGACATTCTATCTAGTTGGTGTTGGTCAATTCTCATTAAGTTGATTAAACTACACGTAAAATTTAGTCTTTGTTTAAATTCGTACAACAATGAAACGCCAATCAAGTATCGTTTCATTTTTTAAAAAACCGACACAAGATAATGTTAAGGGTAATTATGACGGTAAGTACCTTAGTACCTATAAATTAAAGTCCCTACTTAGTAACTAATTTCACATAAATATTTTACAGAGTTACCGAGTCCAAGCAATATTGTCGCGCCTAGCAATAGTGATAATGATACATTGAATATTTCTAAGAGTACCTGTATAGCACTTCAGGTATGGCAAGCAGATATGTTTGATATTGGGGACGCCAAGAGAGATGTTTTGGATGATAACTGTAAACAAAACATCCTTATTTCTATATTGTTTCCTATACAATCTTATACCTTTCCTATGACTGAAGGAACAAATCAAAAAAGAAGATTTCAAGACAAATGGATAACAGATCACGAAACCGGATTTAATTTTCTTGCGAACTCTAAAAAAAAGATTGCGTATATTGCAAGCCTTGCTATTTGTTTTATCAAGAAAGTGTAGGAAAAGGGGATCATGAAATTCCAGGGGAACTAGTACAAGTAGATTCAGGGATTGGAAAAAGGCTAAAGAAACATTTGTTAATCATTCTAAAAAAAACTACCACAAAAACTGTGTCGTTCTGGCAGACAATTTTTTAAAAGTGAGTTGTGGAAAATGTCAGGACATTATGTCAGAAATAAACTCTCAACGGGGCAGAGAAAAGCAGAAAAACGAGCGGTCATCAAACCCATTGTTGAAACAATTGTATTTTGTGCACCACAAGAATTACCTTTTAGGGGTGATTACGACAGTGGACCTCTTTTACTGGATAAACACGAGAGAAGGGATGGAAAATTTCGAGCGCATCTGCGATTTATGGCAAATTCTGGTGATGAAGATTTAAGAAAACATATTATTAACAGCCGCAAAAACGCTACGTATTTCAATCCTGAAATTCAGAACGAGATTATTCAAATATGTTTGAATTTAATTATTGAAGAAATTGTTTTTAAAATAAATAAAGCTAGTTGTTTCAGTCTGCTTGCCGACGAAACAATGGATATTACAAGCAAAGAACAACTCTCCATCCGAGTTCGTTACGTAAGCCAAGTAATATGTGAAGGTAATTCGCAAATCCAAGTAATTCGTGAAGATTTTTTGGGATTTATTCCCATTTACGATCAATCTGCAGAAAACTTGAGTCGAATCATTTTACAGAGATGCGAAGAGCTTAGACTTGACATGACTGAATGGGTAGGACAAGGTTATGATGGTGCAGCCAATATGGCGGGACACATCTCTGGTATTCAATCTAGAATTATTCATATATATCCAAATGCAAGATATGTTCATTGTGCTACCCTCCGATTAAATCTTGCGCTGTTAAATACCATAACAGTTACTTCGGTTAGAAACTGTCTTGCAGCTGTCAAAAATTAGCTAACTATTTCAGAAATCATCATAATTCGAACAAAACTCTTCAGGATGCTATTTCAGTATATGCTCCAGACAGCAGAAAAACAGACTTCTCCGTCTATGTGAAACCGAAAGACATGACAGTGTCATTACATTTGTTGAGCTGTTCGAACCTATTTGCATCAGCTTGGAAGAAATTTCTAAAAAATCGTGGAAAATATCATCTATAGCCAAAACTTTATTGGCGGCTGTTGAGAAAAGTGACTTCTTAATTAGCCTACTTGTACCTGACAATATATTTAGCTTGACCGTCCCATTGTCTGTGTTTCTTCAAAAACAATCTTTAGATTTAGCAGCAGCTCTTGACCACGCAAAAATTGTTATAGCTAGTCTTGTAAAGCAGCGCGAAGATGCAGATATTGTTTTCAAGCAGATATTTATTTCCGCATCACATCTTGCACAAGAGACTTTTCAAATCGAGCTTAATGTTTCCAGACTGGCATTAAGGCAGAGTGCACGTGCGAACCCTCAGGTTACTAATGTTAAAGAATATTACAAAGTGACCGTGTTCATTCTTTGCATTGACCACCTTAGTCAAAATTTATCAGAGCGATTCATTTCAAACGAATACATACTACAGACATTTCAAGTGCTTCTTCCAACTTATGTTTCACTTGACAACGCAATTAAATTGGAGAGTTTAGCTTCTTCTTTTGACTACGAAGTATCACTTTCTGAAGTAAAAGCAGAATATTTACTATGGTGTGAAGGAGCTGCCCCTATCGACGCAAACTTTGAGGTTTAACGTGTATTGGAAAATTGTAATGTAACATATTTTCGTACAATAAACTCCCTTATCAGCATTTTAGTTACATTGCCAGTGAATAATGCAAGTGTAGAGAGATCTTTTTCTACGATGAAAAGAGTAAAATCGTTTTCTCGCAGTTTGATGAATGATGACCGTCTTAGTGCACTTGCCACGGTATCCGTTCACTAGGATATAGATGTTGACCCTGATAAAGCCATCAACATTATGACGGCAGAAAAAAAGAAGACTGCTTTTGTAAAAGAATTTGCCGAAATATAGTTTCACAAAAACTGTTTTATTTAATCGAATTCCAACAAGCCCCCTCCGAAACAAAAGTCTGGCTACGTTCGAGATTGGGGTAGTGTGGTATGTTAGTGAGATTTGTTGATTCCCATTAGTAAAGATTTCGCGCTGTGCAGATTTATAACCTTGCCAATACTAGGTAAGTCATGTTTGTTTGCACTTTGCCCGTCCATAATTTCTATATTATTTTAGTGCTCAATTTTGATTGTCTACTTGTTGCGATTAGTAGATTAATTTCTTTGTATATCAACCAGTAGGAATCGTATTTCGCTACCTGCGGTACGTTTTATGGTCTAGTTTTTCAACTCAATTAATATGTAATTTATTACAGGGTTTTGTTTTCTTGTCTTTTTGTTTATGTTTACGATTGGCAATGTTGTTACTGGTGTGCTAAGCTGAATCCCGTTCTACTCTACCATTTAAAAAAAAACGTTTTCTAAGTTTATCTAGTCTGGAATCCGATTCAAAATATATGTGAATATTAAGAGTTTTATCTATGTATTTTTGTTTGCGTTTATAACAAATTGTAATTAATTAAGTGGTCATTGGTTATATTTTAGAGTACATTAATACTACTTAAATTGTTATCGCCGTATTTAACTTAAATAATATTATTACTATTATTAACCTCCTATTTATAACAGGTTTGTTAACGTCCGCCGATCGCGTCATTGAGTTTCGATTTATTATCACTCGATAAAAATTGCTTATGCGCCGAGGTGGATTCACGTCGCGTGTTAGGTACCAAATTATTCCTTTCATGGAATTGTTTTGCGTATCTCGCCTTAGTGAGTTTTAAAATTAATTATTTGACGCCTTCGCGTCAATTTTAATCCATAATTATTTGTACGAGGTTTTGGTGTGTTTGTCTTTAATCTTGGTTTTTTTTTGTTATTCATTGTGTAGTTTCACACCAAGCTCTCGCTACAAACTTAAACATTTATATTCATTCTTATTGTATTGCTCGTTTTTTTTTTATTATTCAGGCTAAACTACAATAAATACCATGTTATAATTCTTGTTCTATTAGAAGTAACAGCTCTTGCATTTTGCGCTGGGAAAACTATAGGAGTCCGTTAGGTCCCCGGACGTATCAGTGTCTTTATTTTATTGTTCTCCTGGACCTTGGCGCCCTTTTTGTGCTCTGGTTCTTTGAGCCTTTGTTCTTCCCAACGTTGTACGAATCCCGACCCTATATTATCCAAGCCGTGGCATAATTATTTGCCATCAGTTTTCCCCAAAGGAGATTATTAGTTTGGTTTCGATTAGATTTCTAATTTGAACTGTGACAAATTACAATTAAATAAACAAATGGCCGATTACTACTTATTTGTTTATTTATTTCTCATCGTGTCTTTTGACTAGTTTTTAAAAATATTGTCTGGCAGTGTCATCTATACTATCATGCTGAAAACTTGTAAAAGCTACCGATAGTTAGTTGCTTACGTTCAAGTATAAGGGGTGCATAAGTTACATTCTGTACATATTAATGTACCATGACTTGCGTATAATTTTAAGTTCTTTGTTGGTTGTTTTGCAGAGAAAAATGGTACAATCTGACGAGCTGCAACAACAGCGCAACCGGTCATTGGAATTTTCTCTTTTCAAAATAACCAACAATTTACATTAATTTTCATCCACTATGCTCGAATTACTTTCCTAATGGCAGACAAAAATGTTCATTATATTCACAATTAATCCTAAGAAAGTGCAATATGTAACTTGAACAAAACGTAATAAATTCCAACATGTAAGTTTTCATTTTCTTCAGTGATGCTTTAAAAATTCGGAAATGTTCACCTCCGTCATTATCGCTGAGTAAAATATCTTCAATTGACAAAAGGCGCGATCTGTTAGATGATTATCTCACAACGAGTTCCGTAAGTAGGTTTCGATTAATTTCAGGGTAAAAGACTTTTCCCCTAAGGAGTTAGTTATGAAAACTATTTGTAACGTTTATTGTGAACATCCCGTACATCCTTTTTCTGTTAATAAGAAATACGCGGTCCAATAATTTTCAACTTAAATCGCTTTGGCGATAAAAACGAAAATTAATTCAGTAAATTAAAATAACCCTTTCAAGTATTTGTATAAATGCGATTCTTATTGTTACACCCTAGAGCCTAATTAATAATAAATACTCCTAAGAATTCCTCAACGTAAAATTTATGCTAAAATTAAACAGACGATAACTGGTTCTAGGTATCTGATAATTGATTCTTATGTGTTTTCCATTGAAAGCTTCGTCGAATTAAAGCCGCGTATTATCTCAATAAACTGTGTTTTTCCAGTTTTATTTCTTTAACAACAATATTACTTTGAGCTCTTGTCATTAGTGGAACGAAATTAATATTCACTTGCTCTTCAATCTACACAACGAAAACACATGTAGAATGGTTGGTTGTTTCCGTTTTTCTGTATGAAAAGTGCGCGCACGCCTAACAGCGTGCTTTTCCGGTGGCCTTTAAAGCCACAATGAATGGTCGCCTCTTGGTGTGATGGGAGGACCACCCAAAGGCGGGATCACGCGCACCTCTGTTTCGCACGGTTTTTACAGACGGTAGAAGCCAATCCGACGGCGGTGACTCGAGGGTGTGTGTTTATACACTAATTTTCTTATATGGGTACCCGGTAGTTGTTGGAAACAGCATATGTACACGGGTCTGGGGATGCATCACCTTGTTGGTGGTAAAATAACTGGTTGTTTGTTTGTGCGAGGATATTATAATGTTTACTGATTTCTTTATTAGAATAATTTTATGTATAGAATTCTGTACTTACAATGCTGATTTCGAGCTGTGATTTTTAGTGGGGTAATTTTGTTCCTTGTTCTTGTTTGAAGATTAATATAGAGGGTGACCTAAAAACTGCAGCACGCTATGTTAAAAATGATTCTTTTTTTATTCGTAAATATGTATATTGTGTACCTACGAATTGTTCATTTTTGGTACTATTGTGTTTTGTATATAATTTTGTTTTATAAATTAGATGTTTTTAGTTTGTAAATGTTTGATTGTTCGTGAGTGAGTATATTTTTATTTCAGACCTTCCTTAATTTTTTTGGAGGTATAATATCCCGCCCACTCGCCGATTGAGCCCGGTCAATTTCCAATTTTTCTTCTTCATTTTTATTTTATTTTTTTTTAGACTAAGTCGCCGAACGTAGCATAATTGCTGACGCCCTGACGTGGGACTGCGAGTTTGTTTAATTAATTTTCTTGTGCTCCGATTTTGTGTCGTGTAACCTTGGCCCCGATTTTGTTGTAGTTAATTTTTCTTTTGCTTCGATTTTGGTTATCGTTAATCGGTGTTCCGATTCAGTTCCGCTTAATTTCTGGCCCAATTTCTGTTTTGTTTCTGGCCTGATTTTCTTTTGTTGCGGCCTAAGTTACTACCGTATCCTTTTCTCGGCCTGATAATACTTATGTTTTTGTCCTTTACGCTCGTACTTGTATTTATTTCTTTTCTTTATTTACGGTGTGGATTCGGTCTTCTTAAATTTCAGATTATTGGCCTTGTATTTTTGCTAATAATTTAGTCTATTGAAAACGCTGTCACCCAAGATTTTTCTTTCTCTTTCCTTCCCTCTCTGTATATTTTGTTCTCCCCAACAAGACTAGAGTAATTTTTTTCCCCAGATCTTTTCTTTTATTCTACAGCCCTATTCTAATTTCTATTTTGTTGTGTCGCTCCTATTGGTGTTCCTGAAGTTTATCCGTCGGATATGTTTTAGATTGTCCTGTATTCGCAATACTCTTTTTTGGCTTCTATCGAGTTACGGTTAGCCTTTATTTAGTTACTTTCTACCAATTTCTTTCTTGTTCGTATTCATAACGACTTCTTTTTCGGCTTTCTACCAAGGCCTTTCTGTGTGGGAATGGAACTTGAAATTTTCTGGTGTCCCGAATACTCTTACTGTACATGATTTTTTAAGACGGGTCGAAAAACTCCGACGCACTCGCCATGTGTCAGAATTGCAGTTATTTGAGTCTGCAGTGGATTTGTTTGAGTCGAAAGCATTACTTTGTTATCGTGGTTATCGGCATAGGTTTCTGACTGGATGTCGTTGTCTAATTTACTGATTCAATATTTTGCACCCTTGGATTTTGTGTATAAGTTTGCTACTACTGAGGAAATCACATGACCTAGTTGTTGAGATTTTTCCGACGTCTACGAGTAGATCCGATACTTCTTCCGTACGTTCTACTGTTCTTCCTCCTTTGTTCTACTTCTACTCGTCAGGTCGTATGGTTTAATTGCGATAAACCTGGTCATGTTTCAACACGTTGTACCCGTCCTCAAGTACTCCATTGCCATGACTGCGGATATAACGGAGTTTCTTGCCGCAACTGTCCGAACTGTCATCCTACCACCAATAGTTCTTCAAATAATATTTCAACTTCTGTTATCAGCTCTAGAAGCCAAACTTCTTCTGCTTCTAATTCTACGTTCTCTTCTGTACCTCATCCAGGTCATCCTGATCCTACTATCAAAACACCCTTCTTCAGCAAATATAGCTTCAAATAAAATTTCTTTTGTCTCTAGTTCTACATCATATTCTACTCCTTTTTCTGCTTGCCCTACTTATTTACTCTCACCTCAAACTGTGCCTCCACCACCCATGCAGCCCATGCTTGGAATTAGTGACTTGCAGCTAGATTCTCAAGAGTTTGTTTCCGCTTTCTCAAACATTTCTACTCAAGAAATTCCTGTCGTGTGTTCAAGCACATATGTCGCTGAGGTGACGAGAAGGTCCTGTTGAAGTCCATGGATCTGTATTTTTAATGTCTGTTACTTTGCTGTCAAAATTCTACATGTTCCTGCTTTCTTAAATTGTTCTACTCCCGAAATTTCTGTCGTGCCGGCGATCACAGCCGTAGCTGAAGTGAAGACAATTTCTAATACGGATAGAGAGCGTCCTGTTGAAGTTAGGGAACTCGTAGCTATAATGCCTGTTGCGGTCATCGTCAAAGTTTTACCTTATCCTGTTTCGTTATCTACTACTGTTAAGGAATCAGTTCCTATTGTGGCTGAGGTTTTGTCTGTTCCTACTTCGTTGTGTAACAGTGATGCAGTCTTACTTGATTCTACTTCCTTATCGGACGTTGATGAAACGTTACCTGCCTTTACTCATTTTTCTGATGTTGACAAAATTCTTTCTGATTGTGTTTCTTTATCTCATGCTGACAAACTTCTACTTGATTCTGTTCTTTTAGCTAAAGGTAATGGACTTCTAGCTGATGTTCCTTTATCTACTGTTGTTGAAGTTCTCCCTGAAGCTGTTTGTTTTTTTAAGGTTGATAGAGTTCTACCTGATTCTGTTCCTTTGTGTAATGTTACTGAAGTGTTAGCGGATTCTGCTCCTTTTCCTAAGGTTGATATTCCTACAGCCAATGCTGTCTTTTTGTCCTAACTGTGATACTTCTAATGCTTTATCTAACGTCGTTGAAATTTTATCTACTTCTGTACCTCTAGTTAACGTAACTGAAGTGTGCTCCGCTTGTGTTTCTCTTCGTAGGGTTGATCCTCGTACAGTCAATAGTTTTTTTCTTTCTACCGTGGATATTCTGACAATCCATGATGTTTCCTTTTCTACCGTTCACTTTCTTACCACCAATTCTAAAAACAAACCATCTTCTTCCATAACGTGTTTTGAGTCCCATAAATTACGACAACCACTACTATCTCAACCATCGCCACCCTGCTGTGCCTGTTTGGCCAAGAGGTGCCCAAAATAGGCAGACATCAGTCTACGCTCCTTCCGAACCGGAAGATATTTGTCGGCGAAGTCCTAATGTGCTTGATCTCGTGTCGTTCTCCTTCTGGCAGCGCAAACGTCGTTAGTGCAATACCTAGTCTTCGTGCCCCAGGTTCTTATGCTGACTTTGCTCTTATTCGGACATGATTTTTAGACATTACGATTTCGGTATACTTTCCGGTTTTGCTGGGTTTTCTTTCTTTTGCTTTCTTTTCTTTTACCCCGTGTGGGTCCGGAATAGAATAGTCCCACGGTACGACCTGCCTGTTGTAAGGGGCGACTACAGCGATCCAACACATACACATACACACTTCATACACACATACACACACTCCATAAACGCACACACCTCATACATCCACACCATTTCTGTTTTGGTTGTCATTTCTTTTGTTCTTTTCTTGTTTTTTTTCACCCGTGTGGGTCCGGGAATAGAATAGCCCCATGGTACGACCTGCCTGTCGTAAGAGGCGACTACAGCAGTCCAACACATACACACACGCACACTTTATACACGCACAACACATACACACGCACTTCATACACACCCACACACACACACACACACACACACACACATACACACCTACACACACGCGCGCACCCACCTACACATACATAACTCTACTGGGATTCTGTTTTATTTCCTTTTATACGATTCTGAGAGTTTTCTTTGGGTTTTGTACTTGGTGTTGGTGTTGGTGTTATTCTTTTTGGTTTTTCTTTCTCTCGTTTCTTTCGTTCCATTTTCCTTTACTTATCCTTTTGCTGGTTTTCCTTGCTATCGGTTCCTAGTCCGATTGTGTTTCGTCCAACCACTCCTGTGATAGGTGCTTTCTAGTCCGTCTTTCTTTCTTCGGAAACCACGACTCAGTCGACTGTAGGACTAGTTAGCATTTCTTTTCTTCGGTTCTTCGGTTTCGACTACCACAGTTGATAGTACATCGTTGCATTTACCAGCACTCCTCCACTCGTCCTCTTGTTCTCCCTTGTTGTTTCCTTATATACCTGAGGCTTGACCTTTGGGTCCTGTTTTGGCTTACACTGTTGTTTTTTCTTCCTCCTTCCGTTTCTTTTTTGAGGTCGAAGACTTTATGGTTTCTTTTGCAAGAAATATCCGTCCTTTGACGATTTTGCTTTAGTGCTGAGGCCGTTCCACCTTAGTCCTCCTCGATTGTGCATTACCCGTACTTCCTTCCTTCTTTCCCTTTTTGTTTTTCTTTCTCTTTCTCTCTACCATTATTGGTCCGTCGAGCCGGACGAGAGTTATTTATATTTTTTGGGGTATCCTTTTTTTATTCTTCGGTTTGTTTCGTTTTGTTCGGTTGTTGTTTTCGTAACGAGTTTTCTTTTAGTTTTTTTGTAAGCGAATTTTCTTTTTGTTTGTTTGGGTTTCTTTCCTTTTGTAGTTTGGCACTGCCCGCTTCTTTAATTTGGCTTTCCTACCTTAACCTATTAATTTTACTGGGGGGATTTGTTACGTCTATTGTGAACATCCCGTACATTTTTTTCTATTAATAAGAAATACGCGGTCCAATAATTTTCAACTCAAATCTCTTTGGCGGTAAAAACGAAAATTAATTCAGTAAATTAACATAACGCTTTTACGTGGTAACTCATTTATCTATTTGTATAAATTCGATTCCTATTGTTACATCCAAGAGCCTAATTAATAATAAATACTCCTTTTAAGAATTCCTCAACGTAACGGTTATGCTAAAATTAAACAGGCGACAACTGGTTGTAGGTATCTGATAATTGATTCTTATGTGATTTCCACTAAAAGCTTTGTCGAATTAAAGCCGTGTATTATTCCAATAAACCGTGTTTTTCCAGTTTTATATCCTTAACAACAATATTACTTTGAGCTCTGGTCATTAGTGAAACGAAATTAATATTCACTTGCTCTTCAATCTACACAACGAAAACACATGTAGAATGGTTGATTGTTTCCGTTTTTCTGTATGAAAAGTGCGCGCACGCCTAACAGCGTGCTCTTTCCGGTGGCCTTTAAAGTCACAATGAATGGTCGCCTCTTGGTGTGATGGGAGGACCACCCCAAGGCGGGATCACGCGCACCTCTGTTTCGTACGGTTTTTACAGATGGTAGAAGCCAATCCGACGGCGGTGACTCGAGGGTGTGTGTTTATACACTAATTTTCTTATATGGGTACCCGGTAGTTGTTGGAAACAGCATATGTACACGGGTCTACGGATGCATCATCTTGTTGGTGGTAAAATGACTGGTTGTTTGTATGTGCAAGAATATTATAATATTTCTTGATTTTTTTATTAGGATAATTTTATGTATAGAATTCCGTACTTACAATGCAGATTACGAGCTGTGATTTTTAGTGGGGTAATTTTGTTCTTTGTTCTTGTTTGAAGATTAATATAGAGGATGACTTAAAAACTGCAACACGCTATGTTAAAAATGATTCTTTTTTTTATTCGTAAATATGTATATTGTGTACCTACGAATTGTTCATTTTTGGTACTATTGTGTTTTGTATATAATTTTGTTTTTTAAATGTGATGTTTTTAGTTTGTAAATGTTTGATTGTTCGTGAGTGAGTATATTTTTATTTCAGACCTTCCTTAATTTTTTTGGAGGTATAATATCCCGCCCACTCGCCGATTGAACCCGGTCAATTTCTTCTACTTCTTCCTCGTTTTTATTTTTTTTTAGACTACGTCGCTGAACGTAGCAAATTAAAAAAGTTGTAATACTACAAAAATGTTAAGAAATGTACGAATTATGTCGTGGTTGTAGATATATTTTAAGATGTCTCGAGTTGATTTTAGGTTCGGCGTGTTCTCAATCGCCCCCACAAATAATATAAAGGGTATGCAATCCTCAAGGAATTTATCGTTGAGATTATCTTTATACATTTATCTTCGTGTTTTCTCTTTTTGGTCTTTGACATCGTCGCCTAAATCATTAAGCTTATCAAAAAGCTAAATAGTCTTTCCGTGAAACCGTATTTATCCAAAATTTTTGCTAGTTCACAACAGCCTTTCAATGATGATGTAATAGATATTGACTTTAGTCGTTGTAGTTGCATCGAAATGTTGATCTCTTTGACCATTTTAAAATTTTTGTTTTCATTGTCTTCTGTCATCTTCACAAAAACCGGCATTTCTGGTGAAGCATATCTCTGTTCAAAATAATATTAAAAACTTTTGCTCAATTTGGCTACACACTGAATCCTGCTCTTCTACCGTGCCACTGCTTGGTGTAAATCAACACCACCCTTTAAAATACCATGATTATTTTGTTGAAGATTGCTAAAATGCCGCTCCAATATACTGTCGAAGTTAAGGGACCTATCAATATCTTTTAATCTGACTGCGGCATTACGTCGACGTCTATCAATTGGAAAATATGCAGGACAACTTTGTGCTTTATCGGTATCTACAGTATCGGGCCAGCAGACCGCGGTACCACATAAATAAAAGCAAATATCGCAATTCGCTTTCTTATATCGCCGGACAAACCAAAAAATAAATTATGATAAATATTAAAATTAAATGATCATACGAGATACAACTCACTGCACTGCATATTGAACAATTGAATATTGAAATATTGAATTATTCGAAGGCCCACTGTAGTTTAGGGGCGCTGAGTTACATCCCACTTTGACATATGGTAAATCCGGCTTTGATTGCTATGCACTTGTTATCAAACCTATTTCATTCAGTTTGAAGTTAACGCATATCATAATATGAGATTTAAACTTATCTGTGAAAGTTCATACTAAAATACTTCACATATTTTTCACATTTGGCAGCTCAAAATAAAGTGCCAAAGTATACTATTCCAGTATACGTCAAAAAAAGGGTATGGGAATATACTTTTCCGTACAGTTTTTTATCTTCATTTTAAATAATATAATGCACTCCAGCAAGCAATCTCACAAAGTATACACAAGTGAATTTTTTATTAAGAATATTATACTTATACTACTTACGTGTATAGTACATTACATGTGATTTTCCAATGCTCCACCCGAAGGTACTACATTGGCCAGGAAGCGAGTTTTTTTTTGTTTCCTGGAAAATTTTGAATTTTGCCGAACCCTTGCTGTTCCAAGCAAGGTAGGGATCTTTAACGTGCGTGACAACACTCACACACGGGACCTCCATTTTACCTCTCATCCGAACGAGGGTGTATTTTTGTGAAAAATGCTCGCCTAACATTTTTCAAGCGGACCGTGTCGGGATCGCGTATAGTACAACAAATATAATTTATTTATATTTACAGCAATGTTGCAATTTGTACAACCATGAAATAGTGACTGAACTTTTCTAGAAAAGTTGGAGGCACTACTGCTGGCAATTGTTAGTAATTCCTCTGGACACATGTCGGTGTATGTTTCTGTAAATATTTTATTTGCTGTCTACTTTAATGGTACCGGATTCATCTATATATCCTTGAGCAGCGTTTAAGGAAGCGCCGTGGTATGTCGGTTAATTCGTCAAATATTTCATCAACTTCATCTGGTATTTTCCGGTGTATAGCCAACATTACCAATCCCTTAAGTCGATTCTAAAACAGAGAATTGAAACAATAGAATTTAGACTTTGACACAATTTTTAGGAAACAAACCTGGAAAGTTGAATTCCTCAAATATCTTTTTATTCGTTTTAATGTCGAGGAAGTTCGTTCTGGTGTGGTTGTTGAAACTGGAAGTGTGCAGAAAATTTTTAGCAGTCTATGAATGTAGCGGCTCCATGGCGTAGTGGTATGTGTGTGACTACTACGCCCAAAATCCCGGGTTCGAATCTCGACACGCTCGGCTTGAAAAATGTTAGGCGAGCATTTTTCACAAAAATACACCCTCGTTTGGATGAGAGATAAAATGGAAGTCCCGTGTATGAGTGAGGTCACGCACGTTGAAGATCCCTACCTTGCTTGGAATAGCAGGGATTCGGCAAAATTCAAAATTTTCCAGGTAAAAAAACTCGCTTTTTGGCCAATGTAGTACCTTCGGGTGGAAGCTTGTGGAAGTAGAAGGGTTATTAATTCATCAAACGAATTCGAATTATTGTTGAACATTTCTTGCGATAGCAGACGAACGTCAAGACTTTTTTTATGACTAAAAAATCGCTCTCTCAGTTCATTTATAAAAAAGTCAATATAGGCATGTCTAATATATTGTTGGTGGAAAATAATCTCTAGCCGGATATTCCGAATCTATAAGAATAGTGGGTTTCGCTCTATGTCTCTGGCTTTTGTAATTCTCTTCATTTTGATGTCGGAGAGTTCACTTTATTTGCGATTTTCTAAAACGATTAATAAAAGAGAATAAATCTTTTCAAAATAAGTTATGCTTTAGCAATATATGTTATATAACGGTTACGATAGAAATAATAGTGCATAGGTACTTACAACTGACAGTAGAATGTTATTGGTTGAATCAGCGCACTTTTACGCATTATCCCGTATTTCGGTCTCTGGAGAGTGTTTGGGTGGTCTGCACCCTAATATCCTGGGCGATCTAACCCCGTTAGAAATTTTAAAATCGGACTATACCTTACAAAGTTACACCCTGTTAAAGCCCGTACCCCAGATTTTTGTGCATTGCATTCAAATCTAACACAGATAAAAGTTTTCTTCGACTAACCACTTTAGTCTGATCTAGAATATTCTGGACAATCCTACCCTGTTTGAGTTTTTTAAATCAAAGCACCCCTACAAAAGTTACACCCCGAATTTAGGAAGTTACCCGAAATCGTCTTAGGTATGACGCATAATATCGGTCTAAATTTTTCTGGGAAACCCAAATCTTTAGGAATTTTTTTTAATCGAAGCAACCCTGAGGGGAATTGTACTCCTTGATTTTAAGAAGCTATAGATATTGATTTACTTTTTACAATCTAAGACAAATATTTAAGGCGTATTTAATACCAATATTTAAATCATTTCTCAACCCTCCCCGAACCTTTAAATTTTTTGTTTATTTAATTTTAACTCGATCTTTAAATCCTTTTTGGTTACCCAAGATATTCCTACCCCCTACCTTAACACAAACCCTCCACCCAAATTTTTAGCTAATGTATATATAGAAATGTTATAACGTGGTCTAAAATTTACCTCAAGATGCAAACCGTTCAATTATTTTAGGAATAACACCAAAACCTTGAAATTAACTTAAAACATTTTTAATTCTTTTCTGAAATTATATTCTATAGACCTAAGTCTAAAATTTACTAATAAACAATATATCGAAATATTTTCTTTACCAGACTTGACCTGTTTACTGGCTACGTCTGACTCTTCCACAGGACATCCAATTGGTTATACACCGGTTTCTGCATTCTATACTCTGGCTTCACGCTGAACATCATCTGCACTTTTTAGACAGTATGTAAAGGTTTAATTCAAGAGATTAACAACAAACTTTTTAAAAACACAATCACTATCATCTTTCGGCTCCGACACATTGACAAGTTGTTTCTGCTGCATGTCGTACCCCCACCGTCTGCAATTATTATAAAACCACGTTCAGGAGATCCTTGCTGACCAAATTGTAATTGCTTACGTTCAGAACGTCTAAAGCGACCCATAGACATTTTAAAACTGAGCAATTGTTTTATTACGTTTAGTCTATTATACCCTCCTCTCTTAATTCTTCTATTATAGATACCGTTTCGTTTGTTCTCCTCGCTCATATTTTCAGCCTGGTTAGATGCATTCAATAATTTTAACCGGTCGATTAGTTAGTGAATGTTGTTCCAATACACATACTCAACAGGACTCGCATTTAATTTTTTGTAAAACCGTTCATGGAAACCCAAACCTTTACCCTTGAGAACCCTTTTAGACTTTCTTCGAAGATCTGGGGAATGTTTTAGCACATAATTTTCAAACTTTTTGTTATTCGTCGAAAACTCGTTTAAATCTTGCAGTGCATATGGATTAAACATTCTTCTAATAATCGATGCTGATCTAATCATGTACAAGTCATTCGGAAAATCTTCTTCTGGACTGAAATCATCGTCTTCGGGGTCGATGCCTTTAAAGGTTAGCAGATGGAATAGATCTCTAGTATCGGGGTAAACGCTATTATTTAATGTTATGTCTCTAGTCTCTGAATTAATCTCCAGCACGCTCCTCCCAAATCTTCATGTATCGGTTTGAGAATTATACTTTACTAGATAAATCGATTTGTCTATATTTTCGTCTTTATCTCTTGTCAACATGTCCGCATAATAAAGATGTATAGAGTCCTCCAGAACAGATCGTTTAATTTTCTTTAAAGGTACGTCCGTGTCTTCGACCTTAACCTCTTTTACAAGCGGTAATTTTTTCGTAATACCTTGTAAATAGGATGCGGTAGCTTGCGAAGGTTCGAATAATTGTTTGTGCACCTCTTTGAATTTTTGCTGAAATGTGGTATATCCTTTTTTATGTTCAACAAACTTTTTTCGTACTGCAACCTGCATCAACTGAAGACAGCGTTTATTTGCAATAAAAATCTTTAACATCAGTCATTATCAAACTGGATTGCAACTAAGCAATTAAGTCTTTTCCAATATTTATATACTCAACGAAGTTATTCCTGTATCGCCATCTATCGACATAAAAATCTTTTACAATAGTAATAAAGCTATGTTTTAAGTCACCACCATTCCAGCATCGATGGCAAATTTCTTTAAATTTTATAAAGGGAATATTACTGCCAATATGATTTAGAAAGATTTGCCAAAGATTTAACCTGCTTCCATATTAAAATAACATTAGCGTTATCTCTAAGTCCGTGCCTTACTGTGCTGGCATACGTTTGACATAAGTAAAAGGAATCAATACTCTTATGTCTACCAGAGGAGAAAAACTGCGATCTTCTTTTGTTCGTTTGCAGGTATATCATCAAAGACAATAATTGAATCTTTTTTGGGTTCAATCAAATCGTCGTAGTTTCCAACTTCGTGGTAACCAATTTGTTCTCTTAAAGGTTTAAATGCACTTCTTATCAGTTCATACTTTGGCTGATATAAACTATTAGAAAACACATAGACGTTTTGGAATCAAAGTCCATTTTCATTAAAATGATAGATATTAGGCCGTTCGTTTTTCCACAACCCGCCCGTCCACCCACCCGCCCACCCATCCGTCAAACTATGTAGTTAAAACATTAAAACTTGTGATATAGTTAAAACAACATAGATTGTAAACAATTTTAATAAAATGCAATACATATACAATATCTAATTGTGGGTTTATCTGTTAATAATTTCCGTAAACGAATTGTACTCGAACATAGAGTCATGGATAATCATGCATAAGTCTTCATCGACGGTTCAAAATTTCTTAATGTTTCCAGTTTCATTCTTACATCAACCGTTGCCTCCTTGATGCTTTCTTGATGACGACAGTCGATTACAAAGACCGGTGATTCCTTAAACTTGCCGTAGTTCATTAAACATTTATTTGATGATTTGTTTGGATAGTATTTTTCCAAGAAAGTGGCGTATGATATGTATGCCGGTGAGTAGTCATTCTGCTCGAAATCCAAATTCATACGATTTTGAGGAAACGCCTGAGAGTTCATATACACTCTGACATTAGTTATGTAGGCATTCGTAAAGCTTGTTTTCTCTTGTATTTTCCATTTTGAAATGTTCATATTATCCATCGGGCCTTTTCCGTTTCGCTCGATACTTTAATTCGCCAAACTTGCGATTTTGATTGAGATAACTATGGTAATTTGTGCAGATCCCATTTTCTGAACGCTGCCATTATAGATAATTGATTTTACATTTCCGATAGCAAAGACGCCTTAGCATAGTCGCTTAATGCTATATGCGGGACCTCCCATGAAATACGTAGTATTTTGAACGTCACTGTATTTCCAATCGACTTGTAATAGTTTACATCTGATTTGAATCTTGTAATCTTTGAAAAACCCAAAAATGGTTTTAAGCATTATAGCACAACTAAACCGCCCATCTTAGAATATGCATCGGACTTCCAACCAGTGTGTGCAGTGGACTTTGTTTCTTATTCTTCGAGGGATACAAGTCCTTTAATGGTTCGAGTAATCCCCGGAATTTGACAGACGTCTATTACCTGATTATTTTCCAACCTTTATTGTATATCTTCAAACAGAAAGCAGGGTGCATTTTTAGTGAACTCGTATGCTTTAGGATTTGGTTCTGCTGCTCTAATCGGACCTTCAGTTGTTGCTTCTCTTAATTTTTCCATAGGCTTATAGGTACCTCTAATAAATATGAAACTTTCACGGGGGTATGTGATGTTATCGCTGCTCTGAATTTCTATGGAAATTCGCTTGTTGTTTTCTGCATTTAAGGGAAATGGTAGATACGTATAAAAATCTTCTTTTATTATTGTTTCGTCTAATTTATAACTTCTAACAACATCCAATTTGGGTAGCTCCTCATAAAATACCTTCCAAGTTTGACGTTTTCATCAGCGTGGAGATCTAAGTTGCGTTTATTCTTGCCACCCATCATTTATAACTTTTAATCCCAAGGATTGTAAAAATTGTTTCTTCGACTGTAAGTCTCTCGACAACTTGACACTTTGACGTTGTATTCACTTCTGTTCGTCGAGGTGCGTGATAACGTGTTTTATATACAAAATCGATGGGCATTTTTTAGCTATCCCTTATTTCCAATTCTAACGCAAGTGTATGTTTCGGGTGAAAAATTCACCAATTCCCCCAAATGATCAACAAATCGTATGGTTATGTTGTCAATTTCGGTTACGCTCAGTGGATAATATATAACCTAATTTGGCCCTTTTTCCAGATTATACCTAGGCGGTACAGACAGACTGAATTTAAATATAACGTGATTCAGAAAATTGTTTCTGAACGATCCGGTGATGATATTAGTTTTCACAAAAATGTTTGATACTGAAATGATGTTCACTTGTTGGTCTGCGATATGCAAGACGTTTGCAGATAGTTTGCGGTCGGTAAAGCCAAAAATGCTTCCAATACTGTTTTTGCGTTCCACACTAAAGTCGATAGGTAAACTGCATCGTATAGAATACTTTAATGTATTATTGTCTGCACTCAGTTTAAAATATTTTTCAATGTTCTCGTTGATGTCTGGTACCGTACTGAGCTATTGTTTGAATTTCTCTTGTGTCTATATATATATATATATATATATATATATATATATATATATATTTATTTCTTCCAATTTGTACGAACCCGGTTCAATGATTATTTTATGCTGCCCTGAATCATCAAAATACAAGATGTTGTTTCCTGGATGTACGTTTTGCACATTGTTGCAAGTATTCAGTCCCACTAACCCCAAATCATATTTACCATTCTGCCTCAACTTAATTGGAGGATGGATGGATCCTGTCGATATAATATTTCTGTATTCGAATACGCTAACATTTTTAACCATTGTCACTAAGAAACTTTAACACTAAATGCCCGCAATTGTATGTGTTACTCTGTTCGGGTACCCTGTTGTAATAAATTCTGCAACCTCGAAAATATCTCTATTTAGTATAAAAGACTGCTTTTTGAAATTTTTGAATCAGTCTTAGCTGTAAATTTGGAAGATGTACACCAAGCAATCTTTAGAGAAAACAATTAGTGAAATTCGGCAAGGTGTGTTAAATACACGTATAGCTAGTAGGTTGTACAATGTACCTAGAACAACGCTACGCGATGACCTCGATAAACTTGGTGGTCGAAATAAAAGTAGAGAATCAAATATCCTGGAAATGGAAGCTGCAAGACAAGAAGTTAAAATACCTATACAAAACTTTGATGCATATTGTCACTTCTAGTGCAAAAGAAGTTGGTAAACATGGACTTTTGTTCCCATTCAATATAAAAGCAATATTCGCCGGATCATCGAGTTGTGGAAAAACGAACGCCCTAATATCTATCATTTTACATGAAAATAGACTTAGGTTCCAAAACGTCTATGTGTTTTCTAAAAGTTTATATCAGCTAAAGTATGAACTGTTAAGAAGTGTATTTGAACCTTCAAGGGAAGAAATTAGTTACCACGAATTTGGAAACTACGACGATTTGATTGAATCCGGAGACACCAAAAAAGATTCAATTATTGTCTTTGATGATATACCTTCAAACGAACAAAACAAGATCGCAGTTTTTCTTCTTTGGTAGACATAAGATCATTGATTCCTTTTACTTATGTCAAACGTATGCCAGCGCAGTGAAGCACGGTCTTTGAGATAACGCTAATGTTATTTCAATATGGAAGCAGGATGATGCAAATTTTCGGCATATCTTTCTAAATCATGTTGGCAGTAATATGCCCTTTATAAATTTTAAAGAAATGTGTATACATTGCTGGAATGGTGGTGACTCGAAACACAAATTTATAACTATTGTAAAAGATTTTGATGTCGATGGAGGGCGATATAGAAAAAATTTCGATGAGTATATAAATATTGGAAAAGACTTAAATGGTTAGTTACGATCCAGAGTTTGATGATGACTGATGTTAAAGATTTTATAGCAAATGAACGCTGTCTTCAATTGATGCAGGATGCTGTACGAAAAAAGTTTGTGGAACATAAAAAAGGATATACCACATCTCAGCAAAAATTCAAAGAGGTGCACATCCAATCAATCGAACCGTTGCAAGCCACCGCATCCCATTTACAAGGTATTACAAAAAAAATACCACTTGTAAAAAAGGTTAAGGTCGAAGACACGGACGTACCTTTAAAAAAATTAAACAACCTCTTCTGGAAGACTGTATACATTTTTATTATGCGGACGTGTTGACAAGAGATGAAGACGAAAATATAGACAAATCGGTTTATTGAGTAAAATATAATTCTTAAACCGATGCATGGAGATTTGGGAGAGGTGTGCTGGAGATTAATTCGGACACTGGCGACACAACCTTAAATAATAGCGTTTATCCCGGTACTAGAAGTCTATTCAATCTGCTAACCTTTACAAACATCAACCCCAAAGACGGTGATTTCAGTCCAGAAGAAGATTTACCGAATTACTTGGACATGATCAGATCAGCATCGATTATTAGAAGAACGTTTAATCCATACGTACTGCAAAATTTAAACGGGTTTCCGACAAATAAAGAAAGATTGAAAAGTATGTGTTAAAACATTCCCCAGATCTTCGAAGAAAGTCTAAAAGGGTGCTCAAGGGTAAAGGTTTGGGTTTTCATGAATGGTTTTACAAAAAATTGAATGCGAGTCCTTTTGAGTATGTGTTTTGGAACAACATTCGCTAACTAATCGACCGGTTAAACTTATTGAATGCATCTAACCAGACTGAAAATACAAGCGAGGAAAACATAAACGAAATGGTATCTATAATAGACGAATTAAGAGAGGAGAGTATAATAGAATAAACGTAATAAAACAATTGCTCAGTTTTAGAATGTCTATGTATCGCTTTAGACGCTCTGAACGTAAGCGATTGCAATTTGGACAACAAGGATCTCCTGGACGTGGTTTTATAATAATTGCAGACGGTGGGGGTACGACATGCAGCAGAAACAACTTGTCAATGTATCGGAGCCGAAAAATGATAGTGATTGTGTTTCTAAAAAGTTTGCTGTTAATCTCTTGAATTAAACCTTTTCATACTGTCTAAAAAGTTCAGATGATGTTCAACGTAAAGCCAGAGTATACAATACAAGCAACCAGTGTATAACCATGATTGGAGGTCCTGTAGAAGAGTCAGGCGTAGCCCGTAAACAGGTCAAGTCTGATAAAGGAGTATTTAAATATATTGTTTATTAGTAAATTTTAGACTCACATCTATAGAATATAATTTCGGAGAAGAATTAAAAATGTTTTAAGTTGATTTTAAAGTTTTAGTGTTATTCTTAAACTAATTGAACGGTGTGCATCTTGCGGTAAATTTTAGACCACGTTATAACATTTCTATAAATACATTAGCTAAAAATTTGGGTGTAGGGTTTGTGTTAAGGTATGGGGTAGTCGGGAAATTCTGGATTAAAGCGAATATCTCAGGTAACCAAAAGGATTTAAATATCGAGTTAAAATTAAATAAACAAAAAATTTAGAGGTTCGGGGAGGGTTGAGAAAAGATTTTAATATTGGTATTAAATACGCCTTAAATGTTTGTCTTAGACTGAAAGAAGTAAATCAATATATGTAGCTTCTTATTATTAAGGAGTACAATTCCCCTCAGTGTTGCTCTGATTTAAAAAATTTCTAAAGATTTTGGTTTCCCAGAAAAATGTAGACTGATATTATGAGTCATACCTTAAGACGATTTCGGGTAACTTCCTAAAATCGGGGATATAACTTTTGTAAGAGTGGTTTGATTTGAAAAATTCAAACAGGGTTAGATTGTCCAGAAAATTTTGGATCATGTTAATGTGGTTAGTCGAAGATAACTATTATCTGGGTTAGATATGAATGCAGTGCACAAAAATCTGGGGTACGCGGCTTTAACAGGGTGTAACTTCGTAACGGATGGTACGACTTTAAAAATTCTAACGGGGTTGGATCGCCCGGGAAATTAAGGTGCAGATCCAATTAACAGACCACCCAAACACCCTCTAGGAACCGCACTACTGGATAATGCGCAAAAGTGCGCTGATTCAACCAATTACATTCTACTACTGACTTCTCAAATAGAACGCAAAATTCCTCTTTTGCATTGTTTCGAATTATTGCTAACGCAAAAACTACATCATCTGTAACAGCAATTGCTTCTTTTAGATCTATATCAATTTGTTGAAGAATTCGGGATAAATGTAAACTAATGTTAAAAATCTGTTCAGCAATATGCATGAATACAATAAAATTTCCTTTGTAGCAGGTCAGATGCTGACGTCGATGACGTCACACAGTTTAAATTGATTAGAGGCATCGGGTAAGAGCGGCCGTCAAGAACGAATGTAGCAAATGATGGCAATGTTGGTTTTTGGTTTAAAAAGAGAGAGTTAATTAGACATTGACTTTTGAATGTATACGATTGCATTTTTGATAATATTGAAGTGATTCTAATGTTTATTTGTTTGTTTGTATTTTTAAAACTACAGTAATTCATTAGAACTGAGACTGCTAGCTTGGTTTGTTTTATTTTATAGAGGAAAAGATATTACCGTACATTTGGCGCTCAACATCAGGCGTTTCTTTCTTCGTGCGTATAGTTGATTATGATTACATTGTATAAGGTCGTCTGTGAATTTGGTGTTCTTTTAATGTGTTTTCCCTAAATTGATATATGGATTACTATGGCTACACGGTCTGATACTAGGTCATAGGATAGTGCTAGCTTCTAATTTTTTTTTTATGTTTTTGGTTATAGGAAAATAGGTGGTGTTATATGAATCGCACTAAATATTGATGGGACCTCTTTGCTTTACTGTTTTTCAGGACTCCGTTGCCTCCCATTCTTTGTCCTTCGCGTCAAAGTCCACATTCATTATTGTATGGATTTTTGTATTTTGAGTGCACTTTTCTTTTTCTGATTTTGGCAAGTGTCTTACTAGAAGTAGATACGATATCACTATTTGAGGCTTTAATTTATCTTTGTCCGTTTTGACCGCGGTATTCTTTATTTCTACGAGTTCTTTAACATATAACGAGTTTTTTAGATATATTGTCGTGGTCACTAACGACAAGTATTATTTTATGAGGCGCGAGTGAATATCAACCACGTATAGTTAAGCGTATATAGGATAAAATAAACATTTCTCCGTTTTGCTTTAGAGTATTTGCTAGAACAAATAATACACATTTATTTGTTTCAGCACTTTTGGGCAGCAAAGTTATTCGATTTAGACGTAGAGCTGTCACCAAAACAGACAAGAGAACGCTGCTAATACAAGAAATACTTTCAACAATAAAGGTTATTAAAATGTATACATGGGAATTAGTTTTCTGCAAATCAGTTGATAAAGCCCGGAGGTAGATCATGAACAACCTATTCAAATAATATACCGTTTTGATCTTTTTAGGAACGAAGTTCAAAGTATTCTCATTATGAATCTACTTAAAAAAATATCTGTGGGTCTTGGGTTGTTTAACGAAAAGTTATCTCTGTATACTTGCATTGTGACGTTTGTGGCATTGGGAAACGTTATAACTGCAGAAAAAGCCTTCACCGTATCTGGATGTTTTGTATCTCTAGGTATCGTTTTAAGCACATACATTCCTCGTAGTTTTACAACACTGGCTGAACTAAAGGTAGCGCTAACAAGAATTAAATATTATTTGTTGCAAGAGGAAGTTTCACTTAACAAATCTAAGTCAGTAGAGGAAAAACAGGCTACAGTTACACTCTGCGAAGTCACTGTAAATTATGGAAAAAGGACCATTATAAAAAATCTTAATTTATCAATTAAACCAGGTATAACGCTAATTACAGGTGCTGTTGGATCAGGGAAGTCAACTTTTTTAAGAGCGATATTAAGAGATATTACAACAATGGGAACACTTCAAATATGTGGTCAGATTTCGTACGCGTCACAAGAACCTTGGTTATTTCCAGGTACAATAAAACAAAATATAATCTTTAACAATATTTTTAATGAGTCACGTTATGAAAATGTTTTAAGAGTATGTGCTTTGCAAGAGGATTTCGACTCTTTTATCTTTGGAGATGAAACGATCATCAGCGACAAGGGACTTAATTTAAGTCAAGGCCAGAAGGTTAGAATTAACTTAGCTCGCGCCATCTATAAATCAGCTGATATCTACATACTGGATGATTGTTTATCTTCCGTTGATGTGCAGGTGGGTCGGCATATATTCAATGAATGTTTTAAAATATTTCTTGAGAATAAAGTGTGTCTACTGGTATCTCAATTACATCCCTTTATAAATGAAGTTAATGAAATTATACTCCTAAATGATGGAACTGCAAAGTGTCAAGGGGGTTTGAGAAATTGCTATATTGATAGGGTCAATACTTCTAATCAACACACAAGCCCTTGTGTCACCCAAAAGGCTCTGAAGTCTATAAATGACTGCGATAACTACGACGAACCGGCAGAAAGTACAACACTACTTGAAGACCGTAAGGCTGTACTTAGGAAAAGCATTTATAAAGAAATTGGGAAAACTGGAAGCGTGAAAAGAGATGTATATTACAAATATTTTTCAGCAGGTGGAATAAAAACACTCCTGATAATAATAGTCTTGATTCTTTCAAAACAAATAGCAGAAACTTGGTGTAATTATAGTGTGCGCTCTTGGTAAATCACAACGTCATTCAAAATGTTTTCTAAATTTTCTAATTTTTTAGGGTAGATTCTGAGCAAAATATGTCACAGATGAAACTCAAATATAGCTCACACTCAACTGAATATGAACAAGCACGGCTATATCGCAATAACGTTCTGAATCAATACTCTCTGGCAATTTTTACCAGTGTGCTTCTTATAATTGCAAAAGCCCTTGCGATTTACCTGTTTATCAATCGCGCATCAGTTTTAATTCACTGGAGGCTTGTCGAAAATATTATTAATGCAACAATGACTTACTTCAATAACAGACTTGCAGGCAACGTAGTTAACAGATTTTCCAGAGACTTCCATATAGTTGATGAACTGTTGGCTTCGTCCATTTTTGAAACTATTGAGGTAAGGAAAATTATTAAAGAAAAAAGTAGTACATGTTTTGTTTTTTTAACTATAAAAAGTACAATAACACTTCAATCAATCTAAAAATGGAAAGAAAACGAATTATGATATATGGTTAATATAAGATGCTGTTGTTTACATAATAGGTCTACTTCTTAACGAGCTAACCAGCTAAGAGTGTTTTTTATTTTAAGTACATCCCGACAAATTTCCAGTGTTGTTGGTACAATAAGCCCCTTAGTAAAAACCAATACAATTCCAAATTTAAACCATAGTCAACGTTTTATTGCAAAAATTGAAACTTATAATGAAATACACGTTAATATCATAAACTGCAAAATAAAAATGATCTGTTTTATCTATGGTTTGATAATGAAAAAATTTGAAGCATTTTGAATGGGAAGCTACTTGTAAAAGCAGCAGCTACAAACATATGTTTCGAACAATATAAATTAAACTCAAAGTTTACCTCGAGCGTCTTCAGCGAAGGATCTATTGCATAAATGCAAACGACGTCGTAATTTACAAGGTTTGAAACACCCATATCAAAATCCATACCAGATTATCGCAAATCAATGTTTACGCCACCATTACTTTCTTTTCTGAGTGAAAAACCAAATTTTTATTGCACAATTTACTTCTTATTATACGTTTATATATTTTCCTCTACCGCTTTTCCATGTATCGTTGTTTTTTTCTATTTTCATCTTCAATTCTTTTTCAGCATTTTCCGTAGCCATAGATGTCAAATTTGCTTTGTGGGGACGATGGTAAGAGTGCAGTCTACACATGTTTATGGCCAGTATTGAACGATTTCCTTTCTGACTTCGGTATTTGCCAGATATTTCGTGGCAAAACAATCTTAGTTTTAAGTGTATCTGACGTGCATCCTGAAATTCCAGCACCTGTAAATCTGTAGTACACCACGTGTCATATATTGACTTTTTCTGTATAACAGGCGAAGATGCGTCTGGTGGTTCTAAAATTGTCGAAGCTGGCGTTGCAGATTTTCTGGTTTGTTTTTTGCCTTTGATTTGTTCCGTGGTTTTAATAGTCACAGTTTTTTCATCATTCTTGCACGGCAAGAAATCAACATCGTTAAACACATTTCGGTCACAAAGGCAAAGTACAGTCACTCTAAATCCATCGATAAAAATTGATGCTTTAAGTAAGGTCCTAGTAAAATGTTTAGTGACGTTGTGTGGTCTATCATTTTGTCGCATCTACTTTCGACTAACATATTCCTGTAGTAACTTTTCAATAGTGATATAAATGTCTTATTCAAAGGTTGGAGTTATTGTATGCCGAGAGAGTTTCAAGGTAGAAACATGACTTTTCCGTCAATAACGTCAATGTTTTTGATGTGGGTATTATGTTCACCCTGAATGAGGCGATACCAACGTAGAGATTGTTTTTTTTATAAAGTCCACAAACCACTCAATGAACAGGTTGTTCTGTATTCAAGCCAAAGGGTGGTACCTACCCATGGTTTTTATAAGGGTTCTTCTCATAAAGGTTTTACGCATATTTTTCCTAAAGAAAATAATTACTTGTGGCGGCAGCGTTTCCCTGTCGTTCATGAAACACAATCGTGATGTTAAACTCTCTTTACGCAGAAGTTAAGGCGCATACCGCTATTCCCTTTGAGACCTGAGACATGCGGCAACTCACCTTTTTTTGGAAGGTTTCTAGATTAGTCATGACTGCCAACTTCAAGGTCCAGGGTTCTATTCTCGACACGAATCGCTTGAAAAATTTCATGCAAGCATTTTTCACAAAAATTTTGTCGTGTTCGGACGAGAGGTACAAATGAACTTCCGCGCGCGCGCGCGCGTGTGTGTGTGTTGTCCCGCGCGTTAAAGATTTTTGCCTTGCTTGGAATAGCAAGAGCTTGGCAAAATTTAAAATTTCTAGTTAAAAAAGAAACTCGCTTTCTGACCAATGTAGCACCTTCGGGTAGAGCACTTTACTTTACACAACAAATATGCCACTTTTGTCTATATCGAATACACGTACTTGTGGATACGAATGGTTCTCTAATTCTACGTTAAGAGTTTCAAAGAATTCATGCAAAAGGTTCCTTATTAAACCCATTGGTACGGAAAAAGGAAGTAGCCGTTGTTTTTTAGATAGACAACATTTTAAAGGCGGTTTATGGAGTCATCAAACCACACATGTGCCGTGACTCCATTGTCATCAAATGGATGCTGCATTTTATTTTTTGTATAATTGGAAATCCATACACCTCATATCTAGTGTAGTTAGTTCATAAGCTTGGTTTCCGTTATAAGCAAGTATTGCATGCATTTCTTCTCTAGCAGGTCTGATATAATTGGTTTTCTTGCTAATTTGACACAAACTGCCTCATCAAGTGGTAAGCTACAAGGGGCACGCGTTTGAAGAGTTGATCTTGCAACAGAAAATATTTTACATGGCTCCTTAGCCCATCATGATTATGTCTTCAGTTCTGGAATAAGTTAAACGCGTACCATCGTTGTTTCCTATTCTGAGCTTACCTATACGTTTCTCCGAACTTCCCATAGCCTACATCTTTCACTACCTGTGTGAAATAGTCGATCCAGCTCTACTTTTACTTTTCTTTTTTCTTATCCATGCTTGTAGTATTTCCCGTAATATGCTCCAATTAGCTTAGAACATGTCCTGTCCTTCTATTTCTTCTATACTGTTTTGCGATCCATATATATCTTTATTTCATTACTAGTTCTATAACCTCTTTGTTATTAAATTTGTCATACATCTGAAGCACCACATTCCAAAAAGCTTTTACCCTCTTCCTGTTTGTTTCTCCTATTGTCCGTCTCTATTTCATAGCCACACAGTACTATACTTTCAACATTGCCTTCCTTGTTTCTATGCTTGTTGTTTTCGAAAATAACCGCTGCTCTTTCTTGTTAGATACAGCTCGGTTCTTCGTCTATTGTTTTCTAAATATATACCCTATTTCACCGATATTCAAAGGTATGTAAAGGGGGTTAGGTAACTTGCTGCTAACAAGATCTTCCATCACTTAACCGTCGCCGAATTAATAGTTTTCCAATGAACTCTTTCGCATAATCAACTTTAGTTGAGAACATTGCCAAACCAATACCTGTAGTTGCTTATAATAATCATCAGGTTCAAGTACAATTATTTTTTTTTGTCATTAGGTCTCCGTCTTGGAACTAGTTGAACGGGAACTTCCATTGATTTATATTCTGAGCTAGCTTACTCATTTTATTGAAATTCCTACAGTCTAGATACAGCTCCGTTCCCCTTCTATTGTTTTCTAAATATATACCATGTTTCACCGATATTAAGAAGTATGTGAAGGGGGTTAAACAACCTGCGGCTACCAAAATCTCCAACACTTAGACATTTGACGAATTAGGTTTTCCAATAAATATTTTTGCACAGTCAACATTAGTTGAGAATATTGCAAAGTCAACACTTCTAGTTGCTTATAGTAATAATCAGGTTCAAGTACAATTACTTCTTCGTCACTAGGTTTTTTATCTAGGAACCGGTCGGATGCTTACCTCCATTGATTTATATTCTAAGCTAGCCTACACTTTTTCCTAAAATTCCTACAGCCTACATCTTTGACTATCTGTTTGCAATAGTTTAACCTACATCCCTTTTTTCCTATCTCTGTTTCTAGTATATTCCGCACTATTCCCCCATGCCTTAGTATGTAACCTATCATTCTTTCTTTCCTGGTTTTTACTGTTTTCCACATATTCTTTTCTTCCTCTACCATTTCTAGAACCTTTTTGTTCGTAACTTTGTCTGTCCATGATATCTCCAGCATACGTCTGTAGCACCACATTTCAAAGGCTTCTATCTTTTCCCTGTTCGCTTCACCTATTGTCCAAGTTTCACAGTCGTACAGTGCTGTGCTCCACACATATGCTTTTATCAATCTTTTCCTTGTTTATTTATGTTTGTTGTCTTTGAACATAGTTTTGCTTTTTCTTGAACTAATCTTTGTTTTATATCTTTTGCACTTTTCTATCTTGCGTTATTTGTCTTCCTAGGTAGCAAAAATCCATAACCTATTATAAGTTCTCGTTTCCTATTTATATTCTGGTTTGATAATCTTCAGACCCTACCTTTCTATTAGAACGGTCTCCTTTTTATTAAGAGCTGTTTATAATTATTCCTTGCTAGATGCTAATGCCGCTGTATCATCTGCAAATCTAAGCATATCAATCTTTTGTTGTACACAGTATTTCCAAATGTCCTCCTTTATTTGACAGTGCTCATTGCCTCTTCGATGTTGAAGTTAAAAATTAACAAATTAGGGCACATCCCTGTCTCATCCTTTTCCTAATATTTACTTCTCTACGTTCCTGCTCTAATTTTATTAGTGCTTTTTGTATAAGCTATGAACTATCCGTCTATCCTTAAAACCCATTCTAATCTTTTTGAGAATTTCGAAAACTTTTTTGCATTTTACATTGTCGATTCTTTTTTCTAGATCTATAAACCCTATAATCACGCTTTATCCTTTTTCTATTGTCTTCTCCATTATCATCCTCAGAGCTAGAATAGACTCTTGTGTTCCCTTGTTTCACCTAAAGCCAAATTAATCTTCTTCTAGTACTTCTTCCGCATACTTTTCCATCCTTCTTTGTAAAATTCTAGTTAATATTTTTGATACGAGTGCTATCAAACTTATTGTTCGAAAATTCGTATTCTTCTTCATCAAATTATTAAGGGTGCCCATAATACCATTTTTCCTCTATTAATTATTGCTTTGGCTCAACGTGTCCTCAGTAACAAAGAATTTGAAATAAAAAAGTGGAATTTTTAGTCCAAAAGGTCGATTTAAAGCTCAACATTTCTTCAAAATGCACAAAACTTTGATTTCAATATTATTTGAGGTTTTATTTTGAGAAATGTTAACTATAAAATAGAAAATGCATTTAAGTTAATTATCATTAAGGAATGAACGATATTCTTACATTTGGAGCTTTTGGCTCTGTAAAATTTAACATTGTTACAAATTTCCTTCTTGTGAATAAATCGAGAAAGAAGGGAAATAAACTATCCTCGTTCTTCGACTGACGACTTAAGAAAGGGGATATCTTTTGACTAGCTAGAACTTCAACTTCTGCAGATGCCTTTGAGACGTGCCCCTGGGTTTCTATAACTTTAATATACTTAAAAATTTTATTAATAAACGAAAAAAAATTCGCCACCAAGTTCTAACAATAAAAAATGTGCAATGCGTACCTTGGAGGCGTACGTGAAAACCTTCAGTGTACGAAAAACGCATTAGTAAAATCTTACAAAAACAACATTAAAATTATTTACAAGCGCGCCACTAAGATTGAAGGAATATTACTGTCTCCTATAGGTTCCGAATACAGCCTTAATGTCCAATATGTAGTATGGTATACAGTAAGGGGACAGGGCGATCGCTACAGACGTCTGTAAATAAACATAAATAGTGCCTTAGGATTTTCCAGTGCAATCGCTTAACAGTCACCGAACATCAACACAAAACAAACTACCCTATCAATTTAGATCAAACAAAATTAATAGATAAGATACCGTTTCTTTATAAATGAAAAATTAAAGAAACTATATAAATCAATAAAAATTGTAACAACATTTGTGGGAAAAGGTATTTAATGCACAGAGACGTAAAATTTAAAATTTTCAAAGAGAATAATGTCCATGCAATTTGCGTTGTTCGCTAGCACTGCAAATGATAATGCCTATATAGACCATAACCTTGCTTTAGTTGTTCAGTTATCTTTGCAATAAAATACCTTTTGACCCAATTGACTTAGTAAATCAACTAGTCACGAGCTAACTTCTCTGCACACTTAACTTATTGCAAGATACCTCTTTGCTTGCTTTGTTTCGTAAGTTTGCACATGCAGAAGTATTGTTCTACATTTTGTCCAGATGATAAGGGCAAAATTTTGGTTTCTAATATGAGATGGTCCAAACTCAGAGCACGTATTATCAATCATGAGTCTGACCACGAAACTTGTTACGTTAATTTTTACTACATAATATGCTGCAATAAATAATATAAAATATATTCAAATTTACAAGGGATTAAATTTCTTGGAGCGTCGAATACCTTTCAAATTTCAATGCTAGCACTTACATCTGGTTATTCTAATCTCTGTGCGTCTTTAATCTCGGTGTGGCGTCCAGATGTCCCCTCGTTTGGTTGGCAATAGCTCTGCTATTGACGGAGCACCGATATTTTGCAGAACGTTAAATGAATAAGGAATGAAAAGAAAGGGTTCACTTTATTTACTCTCGGAACTTTACTGAAACACGTCTACACTCGAGGAAGGCCGGTAGTAAAGTTTGCTCGTCTAGACATCGGCTCCCATAAGCTATTATCTCCCCTCTAAGAGAAGTTAATGTTCTGACGCAAATTGGTGGGAACAACTGCACGTTAAGCATGGAAACTCCAATCCTTGCATTTCTCAAACCATAAAATAATGGACTTACGTGCGAACCATATCTTTGTGTGGTTTTCACGTAATGTTTATATTAAACAAAATAGTACTGGACAATTCCCCGTGCGGGGTTTAAAAATCAGCTAAGCCTAAATAGTACAATAAAAAGTTGAAACCTTATATAAAAACGGCACAATAATCGCTCTAGAGCTTCAAAAAGAAAAACAAATTCAAAGAAAAGCCTTTGTGTACGAGAACTTACATTTAAAGAAAACATACATTTAATTTGTCTATAGGCGCCACCTGGTTTTTAAAACCATAGCAATATTTGCGATACCAGGAAATGGAAATAAGTAGCCACCCGATTCTAAGGCTTACTCAACTGGGCTTGCATATATCTTGTTTGGCGCAGTACCGACCGCACAAATTTAGTCGGGAGCACGAGACTCACGCCTATACTTAACACTTAACTTCACTATAAATTTAAATACAAACGTTATTTTCACATTCACATACGAATGCGTACAAATTTCCATTCATATCTTCAAAGATATTCTCTTAAGCAAAACAATTTTTTTTGCTTGCTTTTAACAAGATAAGACAAAATATGATGTAGCAGCGAAAATCTTGAGTTAATAAATTAGACAGTAACTTTGAAAATAAATAAAAAAGTAGAAAATAAAGAAAAAATAGAAGAGGGAGATGTGAGGTTTGGAGCTTAATAGCAACCCAGGTAGAAGAGAGAAGAGGAAGAGTTAACATTGAGCAATAGCGATAAAAAAACGGTAGAGAGCGAAGCACTAGTGCACCAGCCAAAGTATAGTCAGTAGCCCGGAGTACAGCAACACCACTCTCATGTGATGGACAGCTGTCTCGGGACTAAAACACGTCCAGCAGGGGAAAAAATTAAGGTTGAAAACGGAAGAAGGGAAGAATAAGAACAGTTGTAGGATAAATATTCTAGAGAAGAAGTAGAGAGTAGAAAATTTCCCAATTAAGACAGATTGGTCTAAAGGACCACCTGCAACGTTACCGATAAGATAAAACCTAAGTCACCACGTAGAAATATAAATGTTAAACTCCAAATGAGACAAAGACAGACCATCTTCCTACTGAGCGCATCCACAGTAAAGGTAACGCAATCAAATTAAATATACCCACACAACAATTTCAAAGGCATTATTACCATAGACACTGCAATAATTATACCATAGATAGTTAATTAAATATAAAAATGGGAAATTCTTAATTTAGCAACCACGTAAGAAAAAATATTTTGAACGAAGAAGGCGATAGCCTCTCACCAAGACATTTGGAAAAACAAAAAAAAAATCATTAGCATTCCTATGATATAAAGCGATTGCTAACGGAAATGGTAACAATAAGATTGAAATATATGCGTAAGAAAAGACATTGAATGGAAATTTCTTGTATTCGCACCTGTGGGAACTGACTTTTTACTTCAGAGGCATAGGTCGCGATCCGATATGCTATAGAGTAAAGCATCAAACTAGACCTCAGCTAGTACAAGACTCGCTGGATTGTTCAGACGAGAAATATGTCAACCACAATAAAGGCTGTATTAGGTTGTGGAATAGTGACAAAACAGAAAATAAACATTTAAAAGAAATTGGGTTTATTTGTGTGTAATGATCACTGAAGGAAATTTATAACTGGTAATGAGAAATCTATCTATCAAAAGCTATATACATATGACGAGACAAGGTTTAAAGCAGTTGTAGATTAAAGGGTTGACAACTATTTATACGTACAATAAGATGCCTCAAAAGTAAAAAACCAAATCTACGTAGAATCAATGCGACAGCATTATGATTAAATTATATAACAGGATTTTTTTTACATAATTACTGAAGAGGGCAAGGTATATTTACATAATTAAAAAAAGGATAAAAGCTAGCGAACTGAAGTTAATCAAAAGTAAAATTTACAATTAAAATCATTTAATCCCCTATAGTTTATGACGTTTCCATATGAAATAATTTGCGTAATCATTAGAAATTAGCTTTAGATGAAAACTGCTAATTATGTCAAACAGAAAATAATTTAATTTCACTTTTAGTTTGTAAGATAACAAAAGTAATTTTTCTGGTTATGTTAATTTAGCAATATAAACAAGATTAGAAGTGTTGCTTTCCATTTTCAAGCATCATTTTTCAAAACATGGATAATTAACACAAAACGACACCATACCTAAAAAACCGAAACACATACTAATAAAAGCAAAGTTAAGTCTTTACCAAATCACTCAATAAAAAATAAAACTTAAATATGAAAAAATTATTCATGCGAAAGCACGATATTGAACTGTTAATTTAATCAACAATTTGCGAATGAAATCTCACAAATTTATTAAAAGAAGAGAATTTTTATTTAATATGTGAAATTGGGGTTAGTGTTTTCTTATTTTTAAGAAACGGTATTTTTAAAATAGAGCTACTGAACACAAACTATGTTTTAAATAGAGAGATTTGGGTACGTTACTATAACAACCCCAGATAAAATAAATCATTTAACAACCGGGTAGATAGATTATAATTTTTAAAAAAAATTTTTTTTTTTTATTTTGACAGACACTCAGGTTATCGTAAATTTAGGTAAAGGTTTTTTATATAAAGTTTTTCAACGAAAATGAATAAAAACCGGATATGTAGGTATTAACAATGATTAATTAATAATTATTGTTTATCTGAGATATTAGTCAATCTAAAGTGACAAACATTTTTCGGTAATTTAGTGTGAGTAGAAACAGTTCCATATAACAGAAAAACTAACCACAGCACAAATTTGTTAGGAATATTTAAAAATAATTCTTTTAACACAATAATAAACCGTTTAAGATTAACAAGAATCAAATTTAAAAGTAATTTAGACCAAGAAATGACGTTTCGTTCATATTTAATATTATGTTGACCGTGTTGCCAACCATGAAAGGGGTCACATTCATTCTACTGGTACCATTTTAAAGTATAAGACATTTTCAGTTACAAAAATAACGAATAGACCGAAATGTAATCAGGTTTAAACATACAACTTTTTTGTTTTCTAGTTACATATTAGATATAAAACAAACATGAAATTATAGTGTAAGGTAAGTAGATCAATTTTAACGTGAAAAGTCAACCTTTTTTATAAACACTTAAATTTATAGCTGGGCTCAACGTTGGGTGACACTGTAACGTTAACTTTTACTACATAATCTGCTGCAATAAATAATATAAAATATATTCGAATTTACACGGGATTAAATTTCCCGGAGCGTGAAATGCCTTTCAAATTTTAAAGCTAGCACTTACCTTGTGATTACTCCAATCCCGGTGCGTCTAGGGGTGCCGTCCAGATGTGCTCTTGCTTGGTTGGTGGTAGCTCTCCTATCAATGAAGCGCCGATATTTTGTAGAAAAGTAGAGAAATAAGGAACGAAAAGGAAAGGATAACTTGGTCGACCGTCGGACTTTTACACTCGAGGAAAGACGGTAGCAAAGTCTGCTCGTCCAGGCGCATTGGCTCTCACAAGCCATCGTCCCATTCCTAGAGATGTTGGTGATCTGACGCAAAGTTTTGGGCACCGTTGCACCTTAAGCATGGAAAATGCAATCCTTGCTGCTTCCCAAACCACAAATCATAAATCAATGTCCGAATATACGTAAGAACAAAATACTGGAGGATTTAAAGTTTGAAGTTTAAAACCTCCCTGAACCTAAATAATACAATAGAAAGTTAAAACCTTATATAAAAAGGCGCAGCAAAGGCTCCGGCAATTTCGAGAAGTTTTATTGTAATCCGAATAAGTACTGTGCGTTTATTATTTTTATGGAAATTATTATTTAAGATTACAGTTCTCTTTATTTCTAAATTACTCAATAACAGCACTAAAAGTTAAATCAGTAGTTGTAGGTGTCCAAAGAAAGCAGAAAGGTGAGCTCCTGCCTCATTCATTACTATTTGCTGAAAGTTACACCAACTTTGCGCACCAAACTTATAACAGTTTAGAATGCAACTCCGTTAAGTTACTGGGATTCAAGCATTAAAATATTTGAGCCATTGGATGTCAATTACAGTAAACATCGGATCATTATCATCAATTGATTTTCAGTTCTGGAACTGGTTGGACGCGTACCTTCATTGTTCCCTCTTTTGAGTTAGCATACGCATTTTCTTGAAATTTCCACAGTCCACATCTTTCACTATCTGTGTGCAATAGTCTAGTTTAGGTTTAGCTCTACTTTTCTTTTTTGTTTTCTCTGCTTCTAATATAACCCATGCTATTTTCTCATGCATTAGAATATGTGTTTTCGCTTTATCTCTCCTATGTTTTATTGTTTTCCAGAAATCTCTTTCTTCCTTTACCATTTATAGTACCTCTTTGTTCTTAACTGTGTCCGTTCACAATATCTTCATCATATGTCTTTAGCACCACATTTCAAAGACTTTTTTTGTCTACTTCTACTACTGTCCAAGTTTTGTAACCTTACAGTGCTGTACTCCACATATATGCTTTTAGCAGTTCTATCTTTGTTTCAATGTTTCTTACCTTTGAACACTAGTTGTTTTTTTTCTTTAAATACACACGTCCTTGTGCTAATCTTTATTTTATATTTTTTGCACTTTTCTCTTCTTTTCTTCTCTTATTTGGCATTATAGGTATCAGAAATTTTTAATCTTCTCTAAATTCTCGTTTCTTATTTGTATTTCTGTTTTTACTTGTTTTCGCCTCTTTTACATATGATTTTTGTTAACTTGTATACCGTATCTCTCTGTTAGTATCTTTTCTATTGCATTAAGAGCTGCTTCTAACTCTTCCTTGCTAGATACCAATACTGTTATATCATCTGCAAATCTATGCATATCAATCGTTTGTTTCAACAAAATAATTCCAAATGTCTTTCTGCATGTGACAGAATTCATTGCCCCTTCAATACGCAACCTAAAAAAATGTAAGAATAGAAATAACATCCGTAAATAAACGGCTTTGCAACCTAGCACCACTAATGGAATAGTCAAGAATCTCACACTCTTTTCACAGTAGCACTAATGGTCTTAATAAAATATTTAAACAATTTAATTTCAAAATTGCTTATCTAATAACTATAAGTTTTGTATGCCCGTCTTTGTCTTTGTGTTAAAATTGAGAGACGCGAATCGATCGCTTTTTGGGATTTGCGTCCGAGGGTTTCGGAGTTGGGGGCGCGGGCAGATGGTGGTTAGGTGGAGAATTTTTGCGTGCGTTGCATAGGCCGGTTTTTATCGCGGAAAGCCGATAACTTGCGGAGAAATAAGGATTTTCCAGGAAAAGATTAATTTGAAGCGACGTATTCGTTAACGTGTTAAAAAAGCTTGGATCCCTCAAAAGTTCCCGATCTAAAAAACCGAACCGGCCGTGCGACGAGGTCGGCAACTGTTTTGTTAGCGTTGGTACGAGAGAGAAGAAAGATCGAGTTGGTTTCTAAAATTTGTATTCGGGCGTTAGAAAATATCTAATATATACCAAACAACGTTATTCGTATTCTAAAACCTGAATTATTAACAGTTTCCAAGCTGGTGGTATAGTATTTTCTTAAAACAGGTATTAAAATTTGTATAATTACCTCGAGAAACGTCAAACACAGGTAGCGAAAGCCGAGGGAAGCGAACGAATATGTACCTTCAAAACCTATGAGGACAAAATTTTTTTAAAGTTTGTTAAATTTAAAATTATAAATAATCCAATATTACGTATTAGTTCCGATAATTGATCATTTTTTTAATTTAATTTTGTGTTGCTTTTTAAAACATGAAATAGCATTTACTTAACAATATGCATTAAATAAACCAACACATTATTTTTTCTTATGCCTCAGTACGATCTACAATCTATAAATTGTGATTTATATTTACTCAAAAACCATTTACAAAGTTTACTTTTCAGAGATTGTCCAACTTGCAGGTACGTATTCGCTTATATGTGTATAAAAACTAAAAAGCTTTAATATTTTACGATCTAAAAGCCAAAACGCGCAGAGCCAACAGCAGCTACATTTGCGTTGATGAAAGACGATCGAGTTGGTTTCAAAAATTGGTATACGATCCTTAACAAATTTCTAATATGTACCAAAAAATATTACATCTATCATAAATTATACATCTTTAAAATTTTTACTGCGATTTGTGTAATTTATTTGAGAAATGTTAAAACAGGTTACGAACAAAAACGTAGTAGCACGCGTACGTACTATCTGAAACTCTGTTAATACACTTAATTTACAAATTTCTAAAATTAAACCTTCTTTATAGTACTGATAATTATTAATTCTACTTATAAAAAAGTATCACACATTAATAAACGCGGTCTATTTTAAACACAAAAAGTTAAAAATTTAATTTGACGTTTATTACCGAATACATCCAAAAAATTTCAAGTCTACGTAATTAATTTAGAAAACACTATACATCTTTTGAGGCTTCAACTACTACAAGTATACAACCAAAGGATTTACTACAAAAAGACGGTTCGATAGCGTAAGACTAACGCCTCCGTCTACCATACGCAACCTCGGTGGTTCAATGCCCAATTAAATTGAATTTTTTTTTTATTTTATGTTGATTTTTTTAAACATTATAAAGCGTCTAATATGCGTAAAATAGTCAAACAAAATTTATAACCTCTAAACAAAGGTCTACAATAAGTTAACTATTCCTTATTTACATTAACAGTTATTGAAAACTTTAACATTTCAAGCGTTTTCGTTTTTAATTTCTTCTATATTTCATTTCTCTTAAATACATACGTAGGAAACGTCCTGCATTCCTTTGATATTTGTTTATTTAGGATTCACTTATGATTACTTTTCTTTCAACAAACATCCAAAGTCAAAAGTAAAAAACAATTGAAAAAATTCGTACGCAAGTTAAGGTTCGTGGCTTCGAGCGGTCCTTTCAAAAAAGACTTCTTTGGTCCTTAACAAATTTATTTTATTTAAATAGATTTGAACAATGGAATTTTACAATCTTGAATTAAATTATTCTAAGTCGAAATAGTTAATACTTAATTGTACAAGTGAGTTACCGACGGACTGCAATGTGAAAGCTGAACGTTGATGAACTGACCGCGAGTGGAGCTCCCGGTCCTTTTATAATCTCCCTACCTCTTTACAATTCTGTGGGAACTTGCAGACGTAGTATCTGCTTACACTTGACTCTATTCATGATACATAGTTGCTATTTTAAAGGCTATTCATAATTACAATGTTGCAGGCTTATTCTGCGTAATCTCGGTACGTGACTTCTTACGACCGTCTGTGCCCTGACATCTGCAGTGTCACTTATCCTTGGGCTACTTTGTAGCGCTTCCATTCGTGGGAACTGAAATAATTGTAATAAATTGTAACAATTTGTCTTTTATGACATTGTTGCACATTTCCTAATATTTCCTAATAACTTTCTTAGGTATTAGTTTTATATAGGTATAACAAATGAGGATCACATAACTCGCATTTTCAACTAAAGTATTCATAATCACAAATACAAATACTTTTTATTTTATACTGAAATTTTATTAACGTCCAAAGGAAAATAGATTCAAACAAAATTTATAAACGCTATACAACTGTCTACAAAAAGTTAATTATTCCTTATCTACATTAACAGTTATTGACAACTTTATCTTAACGAGCATACCCAATACGTGGTAAGAACGAGGCAGCATGATATACAGAGAAGGTAGAACTATACGGTTGTCTACATTAACTAAAAGTCCTTATAAAATACCAAATATGTGCTGAAACACAAAGCTTCTGAGCGTAAGACCTAAATTCAATACCGGTTACGTATACGTATTACACTAATTTCTGAATTTAAATTGAGAAACGTTAAACGCATATTGCGGCATAGGAAAAGCCTCTTTTAATCTAAATCACTAATGGCAAAATTGATTGCATAGACTTCAGTTGAAGGTTATTTTTAACATAAGCTGCTATTTGCAAACACGTTATTACAAATGTGCTCATATGTAACATTAGCTACATTAACAATTAATAAATATTGCTTAATTTTGATTGGTTTGCATGTGTGGATTTTAATTGTTCTATTCCATTTGTTGCACAAAACAAGATTTATATACTGTTAGATAGAAGTTAGATAGAGTTGATTCGTGAAAATAAGAAGGTAAAACCAGTAATTGCCTAAATTAGTTGTAAATATATATACAAGGACATTCGAAGCACTTGAATTAAACTAAGGCGATCAGCTCATTTCAATAACTTTGACAGACTACGGTACGTTCATAAACATGACTTGAGTTGTTAAACAACAGTTGGTTAAGCTTTCTACAATTACTACTTATTACAATCGATTATTTAACCACTGTATAAATATCCGTTGCTCTTTTATATCTACGTAACTAACATTGTTAGCATAGCTAAAAAACCCTTCAAATGCTGTTTGTAAAATATTTATAAGCTACATTTCCATTACTTATATTTCATACAGCTTTGAATTTTTTTTAAGCTTACTAGGGCAAAGTGGTCTTAATCCAATCGACTCCCCCCGAGGTGATTTCGAAAAAGTCTACTTGGGCGAACTGATCTTGATCCGATCAACTACCCGAAGTGATTTCGACACAGCCTACTAGGGCGAAGTGATCTTGATTCGATCGACTCCCCGAAGTGATTTCAACAAAGACTACTAGGGCGTAGTGGTCTTGATACGATCGCTTCCCCAAAGTGATTTCGACAAAGTTTACTAGGGCGAAGTGGTCTTGACCCGATCGACTTTCCAAAGTGATTTCATTTCGACAAAGTCTACTGGGCTAAAATGATCTTGATCCGATCGACTTCCCGAAGTGATTTCGACAGTTTACTAGGTCAAAGTGATCTTGATCCGATCGACTACCACTAAATGATTTCGACAAAGTCTACTAGGGCGAAGTGGATTGATACGTTCGCCTCCCCGGAGTGATTCCGACAAAGTTTACTAGAGCGAAGTGGTCTTGATCCGATCGATTCTCCGAAGTGATTTCGACAAGGTCACTAGGACGAAATGGTCTTGATCCGATCGACTCTCGGAAATGATTTCGACAAATTCCACTAGGGCGGAGTGGTCTTGATCCAATCGTTCCACGAGGTGATTTTGACAAAGTCTACTAGGGCATCTTGATCCTATCGACTCCCTGAAGTGATTTCAACAAAGTCTGCTAGAGCGGAGTGGTCTTGATCCGATCAACTCCAAGAGGTGATTTTGACAAAGTCTACTAAAGCGAAATAAATCTTGATCCGATCGACTCCCGGTGTGATTTCGGCAAAGTTTACTTGAGCGAGGTGATCTTGATCCGGTTGACTTCCAGAAGTGATTTTGACAAAGTCTACTACAGCTAGGTGATCTTGTTTGGCTCAACTTCTCAAAGTCGTTTTAATTTATTCTACTAGGGGAAGTGAAGGCGGGGTGTACAGAGGACGGGGCGTGGAGAGGGCGGGGCGTAGAGAGGGCGAGGCGTAGAGAGGGCGGGGCATAAAGATGGTGAAGCGTAAAGATAGTGAGGCGTAAAGATGGTGGAGCGTAAAGAAAGTGGTCCACAAAGCGAGTAGAGGCGCTCAAAGTAGTCCCGTAGGGACTACAAACCGCTTCTAGTCATAATACTAATAAAATTAGAGATCGGTTAGGTAATCCAAAAGACAAAGTGGATAAGTTGCAAAAAGCATGGATTTATGAGATTAGCTGTTACCACATAGAGGTTGAAATACGTATTTAGTTTTAAAAATATTTTTTGTAGTAAAGGGGTATTGATTATTATAATTTGTATCGTGCCACCAGTGTCCTAATTTATTAGCATTAAGATAGTTTTCAGAATCTGTGCTTCCTTGATTTATGAAATTAAGTAGACTTAGCCATTTCTTCGTCTTTCTTATCACTAAAAGCTCAAACAGCCGCTTCAAATAATTATTTTATTCGGATATGAAAAACATTGCTATTTGCAAGACCTCAACAACCGGTATAGCACATTTGCATCTTGTTGTGTATTTTTAGAGGCGGCTCCGTGGTGTAGTTGGTATGCGTGTGACTACTATGCCCAAGGTCCAGGTTCGAATCTCGACACCGTCCGCTTGAAAAATGTTAGGCGAGCATTTTTCACAACAATACGCCTTCGTTCGGATGAATCGTAAAATGAAGGTCCTGTGTGTAAGTGTTGTCATGCACGTTAAAGATCCCTACCTTGCTTGGAACAGCAAGGGTTCGGCAAAATTCAAAATTTTCCAAGTAAAAAAAACTCATCTCCTGGCCAATATAGTATCTTCGCGTGAAGTATTTGAAAATCAAATGTAGTGTGTATTCTCAGAAAAATCTATAAACCTATTGTAAAAAAATAGAATAGTGTTTTGTTTATTTAATGCTAGCGATTGGGTTTGGTAACAGTCTACTCTCAAAGTAAAGTATATTTTATTCATTGCTTTTAATTTTAGATAGCACTAATGATTATATCAGTTTTTATATTGGTTTCTCTAGCCTGCCCTTGGTTTTTAATACCATCTGCATGTTTTGGCTTAATTTTCTTCATTTCTATACGTCTATACATACCTTCAAGCAGAAACATAAGAAGAGTCGAAGGATCAGGTTGGTATTCACATGTACGCTATAAGATAGCTAGAATTTTCTAATTGTAGCACGAAGTCCTGTTATTGGACACATGCAAGCAACATTTGATGGGTTGACAACTATAAGGGCGTTCGGGGCTCAAGAAGTACTTAAGAAAGAATTTGATAATTATGCTGATGTATACAATACAACTTGCTATATGCATATTGCAGCTGCACAAGGTCTGCGTTTTTTTCTGGATGTGTTGACATCTACATATATTGCAGCAGTAGTGATTATACTATACTTCTTTAAAAACGGTAAGTTTACGGTTACAATTGTAGAAGGTTGCCGAATACCGGATATCGGGATTCTGAATCTGCTGTGTATTGAAGTCAAACGCAGCTGTCTTAACTAGTACCCTTTCCCCCATCATTCCACATAAAAGTCATAAGAAATCTTGCATCAAAGATGTCGGTTAAAAGTATTTGATTATTTCTACTATCCTCAAGCATTTTCAGAACCTAAGCCTAGTTATATTTGTCCATTGATTACTTCTAGATGTCAAATCGGGAGAAGTGAAAAGATAGAACATAAAAGTAAGCTAGAAGCTATAGACAAGAATAAAAGGTGGAAATGTTTTAGCATACCCAAACAACCCTCGAACATTCTGTTAAACAGCACAAATGAGAATTTCCGTGAGCTTATTGACACACGACTGGGAAGAAGTGTGTTAGAAAGTTAGAAGAGTTAGGTAGTGTATTGTATACTAATGGGGGAGCTCCTTTGCAGTTATTTTTAGTAAAAATAAGCAGGTAGCTTTTAAGTTTAGGTCAATAATAAGCTCAACCATCCTTTGGTTAAAATGAGGCTGGTGGAAAAATTAAGTAACAAATTTTTTAAGGAGGAATCCACTTTCCTGTTTGAACCATCCACAGTTTATCGTACTACAAAGAATCAATGGTTTTACTAAAGGTACTATAAGGTTGCTCAATGATTTGCTAGACCCTGAATTGAAGAATATTGGTATGAAACTAAACAAATTTTTCAATGTAGATGAGACAAGAATCGCCGTAATTCAGTCACGATGTTCTAAGTTTTAGCTGTTAAGTAGGAAAAACAAATTGATACCTTATCTACACGAGAAAGAGACGTTCTTATGAATATTTGCACTTCTACTTATTGTATGTGCTAGAAAAAACATCAAACCACAACGTTTGAACAGGTGGCGCCGAAGTAGCAATCGCTAGATGCTACATGTCCGAAAGAATTCAACGGCATCTTTTTTCTAACTGGATGCACTATTTGGTTGACTATGTCAAGCACAGGATCCCACTAATAGGAGATACCCTCCACGCCACATTACAAATCCGAAATCTGAAACAGTAAAAACTCGTAACCCTCCATGACCTATGACACAACACCACAATACGACACCTATCGTACATTTCCCACAATGGAAATAAAATCCTGAATTCAACTCTTCCTCCAACACTCGCACTAATAACAATGGCCCCTCTATACAACCGGCAGATAGACTCACGAACTATGTCCTTCCATAACTAATATCCCATCTCACACCCCTTTGTTACGGTATTCCGTGCAGATAAGAAAAAAATAGTAAAGTAGGTAATGAAAATCGCCCACATCGAATACCGCAACAAAACAGAAGGGTAGAATAGGAATCTAAAAGAATTGGATTTTGTACTAACTGAAAACGTCGTAGAGTGGGGTAGGTCATACAGAAAGAAAAATTGGAAACCTCAGTAAATAGGTTTATTTACAAATCGTTAGTTAACAAACATAGTACCAAAAGGAATATTTACAAAAACCAAATCGAACGTTTCGCAATCGTCCTATTCAAACAAATGCATCAACTTGCATATAACATAACATAGAAATATACATTTAAGCAAACATAGATTAAGAATTATTTCCCATCCACTTGAGTTTTTTAAAATCTAAATAACACATATAAGGATACTTACATAATGTTTCCAGCCCTAAATATATACAAGAAAAAAATTAGACATAATATGTACAGAATTTTAACCTGCTCTTTGAAGTGCACTTCCTAAAAATAATAACATTACCGTAATTTAAATAGCCTAACCCTAAATTGAAATGAATCAAGTGTTAGACTTAATCTAGATTAAAATTTAGTAAACAAGTTGTTGACGTTAGCATTTTCTAATATTAATTGTAAAACAGAAAAAATTGCTCTAACGCGAATTTCGGTTTATATCACATGTGACTAGAAAAACATCCACGTAATCACTGGTGCACTGACATGCGAAAGTAAATTTTTAGCATACAGTCTGTAATTTATTGTAATCACGAGTGAGAAAACTAAAGCACTTACGTGGTAATTAACCAACAATAGAAATAGATAGCTTTTAAGAAGAGTAGTGGCCTACTTCTAGTACTATCTTAGCGGATCTGAAAGTGCGTACATGTAGCTTCCGACCAACACTGGATACTCTACGAAACTAAGCTTCACTGTAATACTGAAGTAAAACAAAGCACTTTAATTCACACCGCAACATTACAGAGATCCTTTACCGTAAATGACGCTGTATAGAATAGCCGGATCTTTCAAAGCTCAGTTTGTATTTATATGGATAAAAATCATTAGCAGGATAGTGCGTTTCTGCTTCAAAAACAATTCCCATCATACAATTTACAGTATTTTGAAAACCGCGTCTGCAAGTATTTTCAATAAAACAACTGCGAAAAATTTGTAGAACAGGTGTTCAAACAAAGCCAAATAATGATAACATAACGACTTTCGTAAATATTGCCCGTAAACGTAAACATCTGCAAGATAACAGAATACCGCTTGGCAGAATTTCTTAGTAAAGTAGAGATAACAAATCCATACAAGCTCTTTTTTACGATGCAGTTGGTTGGAACATATTTTATACTGCGAGAGGCTTTAATCTATTGAAGAAACTATTAAAAGCAGTTTTAATGATATGCAGGTGTTCGCTTATTTCAGGGAATTTGTAACGGGGCCTTTTTGCCCTTTGCTAAAACAAAACAAACTATTATACGATAGATTCTAAGTATGTACCGTTGTACTGAAAGCTAACGGAAATTTTACAATGTTGCGGATTTAATAGAACTACTACAATGCGAAGTTACTTCGCGGTTGTGCCGGAAACTACTTTTTGGCGCAAGGCGCTAATGCTTTGTTGCTTGCTTCGTTTTTATATTTGCTCGCGTTTAAGATGTCGCAGGGGTCTGCTCGTGACAGCTCATCCCTATTTATTCTTATGTACATAATTTAAGTCCGTGAATTACGTATATACTTTAGTTTTATGTATTCTACGTTGAATTATACTTTGCATTCTTTAAATCTTAGCAAAAAACAAGTTTCCAGTTTCTTATTAAGTTGGTCCTAAGAGTTTATACTTCGTGCAACAGACTACGCATCGAAGATAATTTTCAGGTGTTCAATTATACCAGCAAATTCTTTCCAAATCTACAAATTCGCAATTACAAATCCAAATACTCAAACATCCAGGACGTTTAAATAAGTGCTCATTTCAATTAAAAAAAGTCGAACTTATTGATTAATAATTCGTATGATTTGAAATAACATAAAAATGTAAGGTTGTTTAAACTAAAAATTTTAGGAGACACTTAATTCAAAAACGTAAAACAAGGTAGTTGAAATTAATATTTATATACAGCAAGTAGAAATCAATCGATTTCGAAATTTAATGTAACACACCATTCTATTCTTAACCGGTTATAAAAGCTTTAGATGAAAACCCCACTCCTTTAATCTTATTGCCTCGTCCAACTGTCCATGTTCAAACCTACCACTCCTAAAAACCTCTGTCAACTTACCATACCTACCATACCGCTACAAACCTGCTTAAAAACAGAAATCAACCTAGACCCATACTGTTCTCTTTCCAACATCGTATTTCTAGTTACCCACCATCCTTATGAATATATACAATTCATAAAGGAGATTTTCCCTTAAAAACTTCCCATCTGTAATGACCAACGTCAATAAGCTCTTATACAATAATCAACACGTACCACCTAAACACATAACCTACTATCAACACTCATCACTTAAACAGATTACACCAATTACGCGCACAACGTCTCAAGTCACCTGTACAAAGATTAATTCACACAATACCTACAAACATCGAAGCCGGGCGACGGAAGTAGAGTTGCAATGAACACCATTACATCAAATTATACAGGATCATCATAATTACAATACGGTTAATTTATTTATATTTCTAGGACTATTTTACTTTATTTTTTGATTATTAATTTGATCTTTATTATTTATTTGATTGAAATATCAACTTATTTTTCTATTTATTTGTTTGTTTACTTATTTTGATTAATTTTGAGTTTTTATTCATTTATTTTATTCATTGTGCGTCAAATAACTTAGAATCCATTCAAAACATATTATTTTCAAGAAGTCAAAATATAGTTGCCTAAATCTTTGCAGATCGCTGAGCTTCTATCAATTAAGGGAACCCATTGGTAAAACTTGTACTAAATATACTGCTCTTTAAATTGCGGCATGGGGTGTTAAGAATGCGGTATTTTACCATTTGATAGAAACAGATTCGAAGGTATTTTCATTGATGTAGATTGACGATGATGGATTCATTTTAACACACAGTTAATAGTGCAAAACAAGTTTGGAAAAGTTTAGTTCAATGTCTAAAATAAATCTTAACCTTTTGATAATGTTAGGTGGTTTCAACAAAGATTAATTTACATAAAATTTTAGGTTATTACTGATTAATTAATAATTAAATTTACCAGACAGAATTAACATTGCAGACTTAGTACGGTTAATATTTAGACAATGGTCTTAACAAAATTCTATTAAATTTGGCAGATTATTGTTAATAGCTGCAGCTACTCAAATATATTCACTTGGATTGAATGCGTGTCAGTAGGGGAATAGGCCGATTTTGAGACAGATACACATTCCTCCCGTTCCATCCGATCCTCCCGATTCATATCTAACCTAGGTTTTTACATGTAAATTCCCATAAGGAGAATCTGCTAAGTCTTATTTTAAAGTGATTTCCTCCTTGTGGGGTGGAATTTTCTCCTTGCCGGGGTATAATTTCGTCCTTGCGGAGGGGGAATTTTTTCTTTGCTTCATTTTAACCCCAACCATCCCTACCCTAAAAAATCGGTAACCTAACCCCTAAAATTTTCGAGATACATCTCGGTGCCTATCGGCACCGCACGACCTTTGCATTTCCACCTTTTTAATTTTCATCTTAACATCAACTCTTATCGAGTTACAACCCGCAGTTTTATAAATTGTTTATAAACAGTTTCTAACCGTGTAAGATCGTACCGATTTAATTTTTCTTGAAAGTCCGAATCTACCATTAATTTAACCTTAAACTCGATTTAAAAAATTGGTGTAAGCAAAAAGTAGTACACATTCCTTTAAAACAATTTTATTTAATTATAAATATATAGTGTACACCTAACATCTATTTTCATATAGGTAAAATTACCACTTCGCTATGCTCTCGGTTAGCTAGTTTCGGCTACTTTTCCAAGGTCGTGGTAACGTCATAGCCTTTTATAAATAAAAAGCAATGTAATACCATTCTAAATTTTTTTATTTTGACATTTAACAAAATTTAACATAACAAAATTTAAAAATATTTAATGCCAATCATGCAGCCATTTAAACTTAATTTTAATACTTATACACAGAAAACAGTCCTCTCATTATGTTTGTTTGGAGTGGTTTTAATTTTATCTAATTTTATTCGCAGCTTAAAATTTAAATCTACACCCAAGTCCTCTATCACCTTTTCTAGCCATTAGTTTGATACATAGAGACCGTCTAGGTTTTCGAATTGTAAAATGTACCGAAGTTTGTCTCTATATATAAAGTCTTTGATTCCACCGACAGCCAGATCCATTCTTTCGTGTAATTCTTGCAGCTTGTGACAATCTTTTAATCGCGGTTCTCCCACTATATCCTGCATACGTATCTTGTTAGCTTGATCGACGTTTTCTTGTCGGTATTGGAGGGAATCCTTATTCTCCCACTCACTGTTGCGTAGTTGTATGTCCACCACTTTTGGGAATATATGGTCATTGTAGTTGTAGGACCCTCGTTTTTAAATGATCCGAAAGGTTCTTTACTAGGCAAATATACAGTGTTTAGCGGAACCCCTTTGCGTGTGGTGCACGCCAAGGTTACGAAACCCGCATTCCTTAGTTAGTCTTTGTTAACGGCCATTTTGATGAATACGTTTTTAGAATAACTTTTTAAAAAGTATACGGATTTAATACCATCCTTTTCCGCAAGGACGCCTACGTAACTAAAAAAGTCCTTCTTACTAACCACAAATGCATACAGCTTGTAGAACCCGGTTGTATCTAAATCAATCCATCGGCACGTAAAATAATCTTTTAATTATTTCTCATTTTCTCTAATAAGGTGTTCTTTGTCTAACACATCTTTGTAGTCTTCGCGTATTGTCGCTGTGTTTTCCATGTAGTCCAACTTTCGCCTTTTGCATCCATTTCCTCTAATTCTAGCTGTCTATTTTCCACTTACAGCGTATGGCGTGAATAATTGGGCAATTTTCTTTAGAGTAAACGGATCGCGTTTATTGCCAATATTTACGCGTTGTCGTACAACCTCTGGGCGAATCTTAGGCGTATTTATCAACCCCAATTCCGAAATAAGTATTTCTTTTGGAATTGTAGAAAACGGTTAGAGATATCAATATTTTGTATTGACAATTATTAACATATTTAAGTATGCTTTATCGATTTTGTCCTCGTCGTCACGTTAATTGCACTGTTTTTCTGTTCAACCAGATATAGTACCACTGTAATGATAAAACCTAGTCATAACATCCATTTAGGTTTCAAAGACAATTTATTTAAAGTTAGTTGCATATAACTTTTGTGATATTGCAATAATATTAAACTATTCCTTTATTTGCATAATCAGATCTTGGTATGGTTGTGGGTGCTTTGATGGCGAAGCGCCTTCAATTTATCTCCATCAGAATAGGGCGAAAGTGCCTTATAGGGCGAAATTGCCTTATAAAGTGAATTTTCCTTATAGAATGAAATTGCCTTCATCATCATTAGGTCTTCAGTCCTGGAACATGTTAGTCAGGTACCATCATTCTTTCCTATTCTGAACTAACCTACACATTTTCCCGAAATTTGCACAGTCTGCATCTATCACTATCTGATCTAGGTCTATATCTACCCCCTTTTTTCTATCTCTGCTTGTACTATATCCTATACTATTCCCCAAAAATGCATTAGAACGTATTCTGCCCTTCTATTTCTCTTATTCTTTTTTCACAGATATCCTTGTTCCCCAACTATTTCTATTACCAATTTGTTATTAACTTTGTCTGTCCATGCTATCATCTTCATACATCTGAAGCACAGCATTCCAAAAGGCTGCTGCCGTTTTTCGGCCTGTTTTTCCTTCTGCCCGTATTTTATTGGCATACTGTGCTGTGCTCCACACATATGCTTTCGACAATTTTTTTCTTGTTTCTATGTTTGTTGTTTTTCATCATAGGCGCTGTTCTTTTTTGTTAGATGCAGTTTGGTCCCCCTTTATTGTTTTACAATTATATACCCTATTTATCCGATATTTATTGGTATACCGATTTAATATTTTTTTCTGATATATCTTTTCGCACAGCCAACATTAGTTGCAGATATTTCACAACCGACACATGTAGTTGTTTATAATAATCATCAGATTTATCTGCGCTTATTTTTTCGTCAATAGGTTTTCAGTCTCAAAACTGGTTGGACACTTACCTTCACTTATTTATATTCTGTGCTAGCCTACACAGTTCCCTGAAATTCTCACACAGCCTGTATACAGCGTGGTTCCCCTTCTATTGTTTTCTACTGTTATGCCCTATTTCACCAAGATTCAGTGAAGGGGGTTAAGCAGCCTGTGGCTGGCAAAATCCCCCAGCACAAATTGCCTTATAGGGTGAAATTGCTTTTTAGAGTAAAATTGCTTTATAGGGCAAAATTGCCTTTTAGGGTGAAATTGCCTTATACAGGGTGTTTCACGACGAGAGGGAATAACTTCGGATAATGATTCTTTGAGTAATTCTAAGACGAAATGACTCTCTACACTTTTGCTCAATTCACAACCATAAAAAAGTTATGAGCAGTTAAAGTTCATATTCGCATGGGTCGTGTCATGGGAAGCCTCTCGGTAAAATGCACTTGCAGTATGAAAAATGTCTCGTTTCCTTTGACTTCCAGATAGTTTCCATAACTACAAATTCAGTTTAATTAGCAGTTGTGGAAACTTCTGTCAAACAAACTTCAAAAATGCCCAAACGCTGGAAATTTAACGTTTTTGAAAGATTTTATTTAAAGTTTCAAAATGCCCTTTTATTCAGTAACACGGAATACGCCGATATGGTGTTTATGTATGGTTTTGTAATGGAAACTCTGTTTTAGCAGCCGAGACATATCAAGCCAAATTTCCAAATCGAAGAAAGCCCAATCGGAAAACCTTCACGAGACTATTTGGATCCTTGAGGGAAACAGGAGCCTTTCCTAAACTCGCTTACGAGAGAGAAACGCCTCGCAGGAACGCAGCAGAAGTTGTTTTACGGGAAGTCAATGAAGATCCTCGCACGAGTTTAAGAAAAATAAAAGCAAGAACAGGACAAAGCGTAACAAGCGCGTGGAGGACATTACGTGAAAATGGATTGCACCCTTATCATCTTCTTAAAGTTCAAAATCTCCTCCCAACCGACTTTCCAACTAGAGTAACGTTCTGTGAGTGGATGGAAGATAATTTGGAACTCATAGACCTAACTCTGTTTTGCGACGAGGCCACTTTCACTAGAGACGGAATCAATAACACTCATAATCAACACGTCTGGGCTGATGAAAATCCCCACGCAATAATCGAGAATCATTTTCAACACCGTTTCTCAGTTAACGTTTGGGCTGGAGTAATGGCAAGCAAGTTGATCGGACCATTTATTTTCTTAGGAAATTTAAATAGTGTCATGTATCGTCAGTTTTGGAGGAGGAGCTGCCCATTTTACTTGAAGATATACCCTTACAAACACGAAGACGAATGTGGTACATGCAGGACGGGGCACCAGCTCATTACGGAGGAATTGTGACGGACTATTTAAATGTTTGTTATGATAATCGGTGGATTGGAAGGAACGGACCCGTCCGATGGCCACCCAGGTCCCCGATCTAAATCAATGGATTTCTTTGTTTGAGGACACATGAAGACACTGGTTTATGAACACGACAAGCCAAGAACGAAGGAGGAACTTATTGCTAGAATAAACGATGCGTTCAATCTTGTGAAAGAAAATATGGAGAACTACAACTGGCCCAGACAAATGAGAAGAAGACTTCGGTTATGTGTGGAGCAGGAAGGAGGCCATGTCGAACATTTGTAGCCGTAATTTTGTTGCTTTATCAGTTCTTAGCTTGTTGTAATTGTCATTTTAAATGGTTTTACTTGTTGAAATTTGTTAGTTATTAAATTTTTAAAAGTTAAGAATGATAAGTGACCTACTAGTCCATTCATTGTAATGTTAGTATTACCCAGTAGGGTTGGCAACTTTAAGGGTCGATATCTCACATACGGTTGAGAATTGAGCAAAAGTGTAGAGAATCATTTCGTCTTAGAATTACTCAGGGAATCATTACACGAAGTTATTCCCTCTCGTCGTGAAACACCCTGTAGAATGAAATTGCCTTATAGGGTGAAATTGTCTCATAAGGTGAAAGTGCCTACACCAGTATTGATTAGCATGGCTAGCAATTATATAAGAAAACGAAGTAGTGGATACAGTAAAGAAGCTTTAGAAAAAGCTATAGAAGTTTGACTAGGTAAATCAAGTATTTACTTCATCAGTAGAAAATACAACATTCCGAAAGAGACGTTAAACTATCACCGCAAACAGCAGCAAAAGCAGGTACACGCTTGATGTAATATGGAGACTGCGAAACAAAAAATCACAATACTTATACAGAATTATGATAACTTCGCTAATGCTAGTGCAAAAGAGGTTGGTAAACATGGACCTTTGTTTCCAATATAAGGATAATGGCAATGTTTGTTCCGTATTTAAACCTTTGGTTAATACGACAAGTGACATGGTATACAATTAGTTGATTATGTTATGTTATGATCTAGTGGTCATGTGACTGGGTGGTCATGTACACAGGTGGTTGTGTGGGCGCGTGTTCATGTGAGCAGGTTGTAATTGATTGTTACTGGTGGCGAATGGTTGTAATTGACCGCTCTTCGTCACGATTGACTAGATTGGCATATGCACTATATGCACTCTTTCATTGGTCGAGAAGATAATGTGCTGGTGGCAGTAGTGTAGAGAATTGCTTATTTTGTTTTAATAAAGTTATATATAAGCATTTTAAATGGATTGTTTGGTTTATATGTAGCTCGGTAGAGGAAGGTAGTCTGTGGATGAGTTGCTCTGTTAGTATAATTTAAGATCTGTGTGTCGTGGTTGATTTGATGAGTAATACAATGTGAGGGTTTGTCGTCATCGTATGAATTTGATGTAGATATTCTAGTCGTTTCCGTGCATGAACCGATACGAACACAGGTCTAAAATCTAAGTTTATAATTATTGTGGGTTTTCTCCACCTTCCACCAAATGGTCTCATCCGCGGGTATATAAACCGCTGCCATCGAGCGAAGCCTTAGTTCTAATTCAACCTAGTGATAAGCAAGTCGACCTTTAGAGTAGAATAGTTTACAGTTTTTTTTGTTAAAGGTACACCGTTTTTAATAATCTGTTTTCTTAAATTTAAAAAACGAAAACATTTCCACCAATCACAATTCGGTTATTCAATTAACAGTTAAAGTAGATTTTGATTCTAAATTTGGAGTGGGAGAAACAGCATAAATACGGAAGCGTGCGATAATTTTATCATTATGTTGTTGAACGTTGAACAAGCAACAAGTCTCTCTTCAGTGATTTGGTGCAGTATATAGTTTGGATTAGTGCAGCATTCAGATAATTATGTGGTACATATGCAACACTACCTGTTGAATATTATTCGATTATGGAGTAAGATGAAATATAATACTTATTACAAATGTAGAATATTAAATGTAAATATATTATTCTCAATAAAATTTTATATAGTTTAGTGTTATCCTATTCTTTAAAAATAAAAGTAATATACTCCTCTAGTCAGGATATTGGGCTGAAAAGTGACCTGAATTGATCTTATGATCCTCCTTATAGGGATTTCAAAGCTTGGCACAAAAAGTATTGGGTATGATGAAAGACGAAAATAATGGGGCGACTTATGATAGATTTTATGCGGTTACGATCAAACATGTATGCGACGAGGATTTTTAAGACTGTTATGGGGAATTCAATGTATTGGACAAAAATGACCAGGACGGATCTTGATCCTGCTTATGGGAATTTACATGTAAATATAACCGATTTTGCGCTAGAACATACCCTGCTTACCTACTTATGTCTGAGTGTTATCGGCATAGAAGTGCACACTACACGACAACAATGGATCCAGTAATCTTAACGTGTATAATATAAACAAGAGGTCTTAGAAGCGAGCTCTGCGGTCGATCAGCAATGATTATCTAATGCACTTTTTTCCAGCTACATAAGAATGCATCAAGATTAATACATCGTTTTCAGAACGAAGGTAATATAAAACTGCTATTTGTTACTTGTTATTTGATACAGGGTTTAGAAAACCTTTAAGACATTGATGTTTCATTGCAAGATATCCGCCTTTAACGTGATTATGGTAGCTCTTTTTACAACAAAAGCTTCACCTTACGTTTACCTACTTTTTGATTTTTGGGATTTTAATTATTGTCAAAGCATTTTTTTTTCTAACGTGTTCAACCGAAATTTTCATATGATTCTCCTTTAGCGGTTTTTCTATTTAATTCTGCAATTCTTGCAGCTTAACAGTACCTAATTACCATCTTCATAGATAGTACTACTTTACCGCTAAAAATTTGCTTGTACATCGAAGTCATTAATACCTAGAACAACTTGAACACACAGGATTTCCTCAGCTTCACCAGTCATAGGATCTCACCTATCCCTTTAAATCTTTCACAAAATGATATAGTGTTCTATTGCTTGATTTTTTTTGCGCATGCGATAACACTAGACTGTTTTCCAAATTAAATCAATAGTTGTCAATCAAGTAACATTAAACGTATTATATACTTTCAAAGAATCTCTACCCATTATATGCGGTAACCTGGCAATTTAAACCTCAGGGCTTCTTTGTCAGTTAGTGTCCACCTAATGTAAGTACTGTAGTCGGTATTCAAAAGGTCATAAGTACATTATTAACATCTATAGGAAAACAAAGTGAAACGTTTAAGATATACACTCAATTTAGTAAAACAATGATTTAACATTATTTTATTAGCGTACCATTATTTTTTATTTCTTATTTAAATTTTTATATGTAAATTTGGAAAACTTTTATGTCATTTTAAATAATGACTAAGCACAAATTTTCTTAAAATTTTTATAGAAAATGAAGTTTCTATCAAACACGATAAATAATGGGAATAAATGCAATTCAAGTAATATAACATTTGTATTATCAATACGATATATTTGGTAACACAAATTTGACCTCAGGCAATAATAATTTTGTTTTAAATTATAATGCTTATATCTACTACTGGTAATATCCGGCTCAAAGCCCCAAATTGAATGTTAAGTACATAAAAAAATACTCAAAAGAGAAAGCGGGTGTATCACCAAACAGATAATAAACAAATGCGGCCTTCAATATTTTTACCTTATGTCCAGATAGAGCGGTGAAGATTTTTGGATCCAGAACACTTCTTACTGCACTCGAAAATTAATATAAGCGGTGAGGTAGTCCTATATGGGGACTGACCTCCGAAACAGAAACTTATTGTTCAAGCGGTGACAATGGACTGTGTTAGGCCGCACAATCACCAAACATACGGCAAACAAGATAGATCATTGAAGGTGATAACGTGACCCGGTTTATTAAATTTATTTTTATTATTTATTATTATTTATTATTTATTTATTTTTATTTGTTATTATTTATTATTATTTATTAATATTTATTATTATTTATTATTATTTATTATTATTTATTATTATTTATTATTATTTATTATTATTTATTATTATTTATTATTATTATTTATTATTATTTATTATTATTTATTATTATTTATTATTATTTATTATTATTTATTATTATTTATTATTATTTATTATTATTTATTATTATTTATTATTATTTATTATTATTTATTATTATTTATTATTATTACTTATTATTATTTATTATTACTTATTATTATTTATTATTATTTATTATTATTTATTAGTATTTATTATTATTTATTTTTATTTATTATTATTTATTATTATTTATTATTATTTATTATTATTTATCATTATTTATCATTATTTATTACTATTTATTACTATTTATTATTATTTATTATTATTTATTACTATTTATTATTATTTATTATTATTTATTATTATTTATTATTATTTATTATTATTTATTATTATTTATTATTATTTATTATTATTTATTATTATTTATTATTATTTATTATTGTTTATTATTATTTATTATTATTTATTATTATTTATTATTATTTATTATTATATTATTATTTATTATTATTTATTATTATTTATTATTATTTATTATTATTTATTATTATTTATTATTATTTATTATTATTTATTATTATTTATTATTATTTATTATTATTTATTACTATTTATTATTTATTATTATTATTTATTATTATTTATTATTATTTATTATTATTTATTATTATTTATTATTTATTATTATTTATTATTATTTATTATTATTTATTATTATTTATTATTATTTATTATTATTTATTATTATTTATTATTATTTATTATTATTTATTATTATTTATTATTATTTATTATTTATTATTATTTATTATTATCTATTATTTATTAGATTTAGAAAAGCACATATTACCATTAAGAATAAACTTAAACTTCATAATAATAATATAAGAAACTAAATGTGTATATACACGGTTGGACGGAACAATCACATTTCAAAGGTTTCTATCTTTTTCCTGTCCGCTTCTCCACATAGTTCTTTCTTCCCCTACCATTTCTAGTACCCCTTTGTTCTTAACTTTGTCTGTCCATGGTATCTTCATCATACATCTGTAGCACCACATTTCAAAGGCTTCTACCTTTTTCTTGTCTGCTTCTCCTTCTGTCCAGGTTTCACAGCCGTATAGCGCTGTGCTCAACACACATGTTTTAAGCAATCCTTTCCTTGTTTCTATGTTTGTTGTTTTTGAACATAGTAATTGCTGTTTTTTGTTAAATGTAGCACGACCTTGTGCTAATCTTTGTTCTAGATCTTTTTCGGTCTTTCCATTTTGCGTAATTTGGCTTCCTAGGTAGCAGAAATCCCTAGTCTTTTGTAAGTTCTCGTTACCTACTTGTATTATTGTTTTTAATTTATTGTCCCCTCCTTTGCATACTACCATTTCATTAACAGCAGCTTCTAACTCTTCCTTGCTATATGCTAATACCGCTATATCATCTGCAAATCTAAGAATAACAAATTTTTGTTCCTGCATAATAATTCCAAATTTCTTCTTGCATTTGACAGTATTCATTGCCCCTTCGATATACAAGTTAATAATTAACGGGGATAGGGCACATTCCTGTCTCACCCCTTTCCTAATATTTACTTCTCTACGTTCCTGCTCTAATTCTATTAACGCTGTTTGCTCTTTCTATTTGCTATGTACTATCCGTCTATCCCTAATACTCATTTCAATCTTTCTGAGTATTTTGAACATCTTTTTCCATTTTACATTGCCGAATGCTTTTTCCACATATACACGCTTTCCCCTTTTTCTATTGTTTTCTCCTTCATCACCTTCGTAGCTAAAATAATCCTACGTGTTCCCCTGTTTCGTTTGAACCCAAATTGATCTTTGCCTAGTACTTCTTCAGATCGTTTTTCCATTCGTTTTTGTACAATTCTAGTTAATATTTTTGACACGTGTACTGTCATACTTGTTGTTCGAAAATTTTAACATCTATCCGGTATATTGACTATGATGTTACGTTTGAAATCTTTGGGTATCTCGCCTGTCTCAAACATATAGCTTACAAGTTGGAAGAAACGTTCTGTTACAGCTTCTCCAGCGACTTTTAAAGTTTCTGCTTGCACCCTATCTGTATCCGGCGTCTTACCATTTTCAGACTTAATGCTAATTCAAACTACTCTCTAAGTAAAGGATATCCCAAGTCGTCCTTTTCAATGTCTGATTTTTGTTCTAATGCTGTTAGTTCCTCTCCTGCATATAAATTCCCTATATATTCTTGCCATCTATCTACTTTCTCTACATTTTCAATAATGACGTTTTCTCCATCGTCCCTTATATTTTTGCTATATGGTTTTATATCCGTAAAATGTATTCTCATTATTTGTATGCTTCGTCTATCTATTTCCATCTTAGTTTGTACTTTTTTGCACTTTTCATCAATCCAGTTGCTACGCTATGCAGCGTACGAGCCAGATAGAAATAGAAAGGATATTTAAAGTGCGGACCCGCACGAATCACGATGACGAAACGGAACACAAGAAACGTAAAAATACCGGGATAACTACCAATGCGGTGAGGTGGGATTCCTAGCAACACAATAAATTACATCGTCATCGATTTTCTATTTATAGTAAACATAAATAAAAAAAAATGATTTCGGTTTGAACCAACAAAAAAATGAATAAATAGTTGTATTATAAAGAATAAATTTTAAAAATTTACGTACGAAGTGCGCATTTCGTTTGACATTTAGTTTCATTAATAAAAGAAAAAAAAAAGAAATTACTATTTATGCTTGCTCTTAACACCAGGGTGTTAAAGTAAGAAAGTATATTATTTACGGTAGAACAAATCCTAATAGTCATGTAGTGAAATACTATGGAGCACCAGCGACGCACGAACAATAAAAGTAGGAAGAAAAGAGGTGCTCCCGATATGTGGGAACACTATTGCAACATACCTGCAAGTACCAGATATTATTGTGTGCCCATTGCATCCACGGAGGTGAGTCAGCGAAGTGTCCGGGTGCTGGGGGCAGATGTAGCGTCACCACGGTCGACAGGTGTTGAGCGCTGCGGCACTCTCTGCAACAGCGAAACACATACCAGCGCAGCTGGTTCTACTTAAGAAGAATAATCGGCCTTACGTACAACAATTTGGTCTCCAGTTAAGAGCGATACACCCAAAATCTACATATCTACACTGTTACGTGCCAAATTGGCCCTTAAACATGTTTTAGTTTAATTTTGATGTGCGGAAGTTTCGCGCCATAAATTCAAAAGACGCGGTGCGCGTATTTCCGTCACGTCAAAAGTGGTTTGGACGAATAACTTCGCGCCGACGCGTGAAAGACAAAAGTGGGGGAAGTGCTTCCGTGACTGTCTGTAACGTGGCTTTTTTGCCTGAACCTTCGAGTGGAGTGGACGTTTTAGGTATCGTATCGTGCCTTATCTTTATTTATGTAGATATCCTTGCTTGATTGTCTTTGTTTGTCGCCCTTTACCATGTTTCCGTCTTTCCCTGCATAGGTAGAGATAATTTGCAGCCGTTGGCGAACCGTACTGCACGACCCGGAGAACAAATAGGAGGCCATGCCCCGCTAGCATTCCACGCCGGAGCACCATCTCTAATCACTCCGGGATGTAGCCCTGATGGACTTCAATAGAAGCCAACTTTAACTCAACTCCGCAGGACGCCGGATTTCTAATGTAGGTACTCCATTGTTTAATTTGTTCGCTGATATAGACTATTGTCTTAAATTTATATTTTCCGATTATTGCGTAATATAATTTGTGCATTGGTGACGTCATTGTCAGATGGGCGCGCCAAAATCTGTACACAGGTTAGCGTTACCAACCGCCCGTGACGTCACTTATTTCGCGCTTGCGCGATGTATTTATCGACGTTTTTTAACTGTAAGAATTGGTTTTTAAACGGTAAGAACACATGAAAAAAAAGTGCATCGCTCTTGGAGTAATAGAACGAGTAGTTTAAAAAAATACCTATGAAGGACGAACTGTAGAATCAAAATTAAAATTGTTTTAAATAACAAGAACTTGAGCTTCAAGCCTCTCCTTATCAATATACCAAAGAGGAGATTAGAAAACTTGACCCAAGCTTTTTCAAATAACACATAACCGTATTTCAACGACTCTTTCGGTCGTAGCAGTATAAGGATTAATTTTACGCTATAGTAATGTGTAGCCAGTTAACGGATACTCAAAACAAGGTGCCAACTACAGAATGTATAGCGTAAACTCGTCGTTCTAGAGCAGATAGATTGAAATTGAAAATTATTCCCAAGCGTATTTACTATAAACATGTAAAATATATAGGATGTTATTGACGTATGGAAGAGTAGAAACGGAATTGATTTGGTTTTAAATTCATCACCCGTATATGGACGTAACCCATTGTTCTTTGGCTTTCTTGTATTTTCGAACAATTTCCTATTTTATGGCTTTGTATCTCTGTTTTCGTGTTTCATCTGATCTATTTTTGTATTTTCGTCTTTCTTCCATTAGATTCAGGATATCCTTAGTTAGCCATGGTTTCTTATTTTCTCTTTGTGAATACCCCAGAATATCTCTGGCCGCCATGTCCAAGCTGGATTTAATGATATTCATTTTGTTTTTACTTTTTTAGTATAAGAAATTTTTCCGATATCTTTCAGCGATTTATTTGACTTATTTTCAAATCTTTTGTGGATATCTTTATCTTTTAATTTCTCAAAGTCAAAGTGCCTTTTTCCGTTCCTTTTTTTCAAATTTTTAAATTTAAGAGCGGCCTTCATTATTACGATGTTGCGGTCAGTGTCTATATCTACTTCTGGGTAGCTTTTTACAGTCCTTTACTTGATTGCTAAACCGTTGTTTATCAAGAATGTATTTTCTGGCATCTTCCACGTGGATCGTCTTCTGGGGTGATGTTGAAATAATGTATTTGTGATGGCAAAATTGTTCTGGTCGCAAAATTCCACCAGCCTATTTTCTCTGACATTTTTCGTGCCTAAACCAAATAGACCTACTTCCGTGCCTTTCCTACCCTCACCTACTACTACATTAAAATCCCATAATTATTAAATTTTCATGTCCATTTACGTATATTAGTATGTCTTCGATATCCTTGTAGATCGCCTCTATCTCTCCCTCACTGTAGCTAGAGGTGGGCATGTATACTTGTTTATTATTGTATTTACCAGTTTATATTCTAATCTAACCACGAGTACTCTTTCGTTCTTTGTAAGTGGTTTTCTACACGTTGTCTTATCTTTTTTCGCATAACTATTTCCACGCCCGAATTTTTTTTCTCTGCTTCTGTATGAATTACCCCAAAGGCTCCGCTCCAAAAATCCCCCGCCTCTGGCCACTGAACTTTGCTGATTCCTACTATGTCTAATGGTAACTTATCCATTTCAATTTTCAAGTTCACTACTTTACCTACTTGCTTCATACTTCTTACATTCCACGCTCCGACTCGCAGAATGTTCACGAATCGTTTTTTAAACTTTCCGATCACATCCTCGAAGTAGTCCGCTCTTGGAGATTCGAATGGGGGACTATTTTAACTCCGGAATTTTTTACGCCAGAGGGTGCCATCATCTTTAATAACAATTTAAGTACGTTTTGTACTTGGGAGGTAATGTGTTGCTTTCCCGTTGCCTTTCACATCGCAGTAGTGTGTCTTAGAATGCCATACCCACTCCTAAGGTCTGTACCAATCTAAGTACTGAAAAAACTGCTGCCCTCTTTCGGGGACCTGTCTTAGTCTGGTTCCTTACTGAAGACACAACTACTTTGGTTGGACCTGTAGTTTGGTTCTCTGGATCACTGGAACGCGTAAGCCGCCATTCCACAGTTCTAGTAATTTAGAACTTCTTCAATGTGCAGGTCCATTCGGAATGGTAGTCAAGGCCATCAGAACTAAATAACATTCATCATACTCTTGTTGTACAAGAGCAAGTTAATATAATATTCAAACGATTTTCCAATGTAATCAGCTTAGTTTGTTGTTACACATATTGTTTTAGATTTATTGCAAACCGTCGTGAAAAAAAAAGTCTCAAAGTAGACAAGTTAATCAACAGTGAGCTTCAAATCTCGTTGTGTTTCATATTGCTGTGTTCAATTATAACAATTTTCAATCGAAAGAAAATGCTTGCAAGACAAGGAACCGCTTAGCTCCAAATGTATTATCATTTCGTTAAATCCATTTATTGATGAACGAGGACTAATTCGAGTTGGTAGACGTTTTAGTAATGGAAATGTTTCGTTCGATAAGAAACATACTACTTTATTTTCATCCAATTATTACTCTACAAAAATACTTTTTGAAACAGAGCATAATAAATATTTTATTGTGGATCCTCAACATTTGTTAGCAATTATTTGGAAAATATATTGGCCAATTCACTGACAGAATATATCAAAACGACTTATAGAAACCGTGTTGGATGTTTCAAGTCAAATCTCGTTGCAGCTAATCACATAATGGGGAATTTTCTTGCGTCTCCGTAAGCTCAATTTTTTCCGTTCAACACAACAGTCGCGGATTATTGCGGTCAATTCAATATAACAGACCGACAAGGCAAAAGGAGTAAGATTATAAAAGCTTATATAGCATTATTACTTTGTCTTGCAACTAAGGTTAAACACGTCGAATTTGTATATAATATGACAACAGCACCTTTACTTGCGCATTAAAACGATTTACTTCACGCAGAACAAGCCTTCAAAATTGTATTCTGATACTGGATCGAATTGTTTGGGAATTAATTATAAAATGGAAAAAATCATCCAATACCTCAATTCTGATCAGACTGTAATCAGTATTGCCTGCCCTTTGGATATGATCGAATGGAGCTTCATTCCATCACATTCCCTTCATTTTCGATGGATATGGAAGGCAGTGGTAAATAGTGTAAAAGTTCATTTGAATAGAATGGTAGGGTACAATCACTTCACATATGAAGAGTTTATTACCATTTTGATACAAATAGAAGCAATACTAAACTCACGTCTTCTTAGCCAATGATACTCAAACGCAACAGATCTATAACCCATCACTCCAGCTCACTCGTTAATTGGGTTCTTTTATCGCAACGCCCGAACTAGATATTGTAACTATAAGTGAAAACCGGTTAAATTGACATCAAGAGTTAGAGCAAATATGTCGGTTTATTTGGTAACATTTGTCACTGGAGTTCATAGGTGAGCTCTTAACCCGTAGTAAATGGCAAAATGATTGATTAAATTTTTTTCTCAAATTCTATGACAGTCCTGTCCTTGCAGGTATGGCGCTTTGTAGAAGAGAACTTGCTCCAAGCAATGCACTTTGACACTTTTCAATAAGCTACGGAGTATTAAAAATACATAAAGTTAAACTCATGAGTTTAAATTAAGGACAAGAATCATTCTCCGTTAAAGTGTTCACCTGAACGAGTCGTAGAAATTCATCCTGGCCGAAATTCATTTACCAGCACCGTCTCCATGGAGTCATAGAACAGTAGTTAGAGCAATTTGTCCACTACCAGTGCACAATGACACAGGTACCTTCTAGGAAAACAAAGTATATTAGTTCTTTTTGTTCATTTTAATATTAAGTTTCGTTTATTTGGCAGACTTTATACCATGCGGTATTTTATTCTTTGCAGTTAAGATGTAATTAGTTCATTAAAAAGTTCCTTTTGAAAACCCGAGCTTTTCAAAGCGGGTGGCATGTATAAGTTTAAAATGAAATAGCTAGAGAACAAACTCCTTGTCTCTGTTCTAAATGTAAGTGGGATAATAGAAGAACCAGTCATAGATAAACTTGGAACAAGTCATGTCATTGTTACGGGCTGTACCAGACATGCTCTATATGAGTAACCGCAATGTCTACTTGCGGTAAACATGATTTACATTTACAAAAATATTCAATTTGTTTATCGTTTTTATTATTATTATTTTTATTAACAAGTGTCCATAATTACTATAAAACAGACTAATAATTTGCTACGTGCATTGACGTAACATAAAAAAAACTAAGAGAAAGAAAAGAAGGATGACCGGGCTCAATCGGTGAGTGGGCGGGATCTTATACCTATGGATAAATTACAAAGAAACCTGCAATAAATAGAAAAAAAATATATAAACACTCACTCATTCACACTCATTTACCCACAGAACAAAACATACAAAGGAAAAAAAAGAACTTATAATTAAACAAAATATATATACAGAACACAGTATTCCCAAACACAACCCCAAAAAAAGTCAATGTCCCCAATTTATATATACATTATAAGAAACTCTCAAACATTCAAAAAAAAATACCCAGGAAAATGGCGAGCTGTAGTTTTTAGGTAATAACCCCCTGATAGTATTTATTAAACAAAGAACCAAACGCAACCCTAAAAACCACAGCTCTAGAATATCGTAAGTATAACCTTAGCCTTTATTTACAAACAAGTAGTATATTTTTAGTATTTTATGAACAAACAGTAAGGCAGTAACAAAAAAGGAGTAAATACCAAAATAGTTCAATAATTTTCATATATAAAAATTAAATTTGGAAATGCCATATTTGAACCGTAAAACCCCAGGCGTTCTGGTTCCGAAGTAAAAAGCACATACAAAGAAAACAAAGAACTCACCCTCGAGTTACTGGCATCGGGGTGGAACCAGTCGCTGGTCTACGTCAGCGAGTAAGCAGGCGTACACCCAGGCAGAGCGCATTTGACCTCGCATTACCAGAAGAAACGACAGCTCAAGGGATTAACGTGTCCCCCGCAGGAAGCACGCTATAATGCGTGCCAGCAATTCGTATAAAGAAAACGAAACGAAACAAAACAGGACGGATGTTTTCTGGTTGCTAGTCGAACAGCAAGTCAATATCACATTTGTTTAGTTAAAGCACCAAGGCTCAGGGAAATAAAACAGGAAAACCAAAATTTTATTGAAATAAATTCGCCGAATTCTTTAAAAAGGGAAAACACCCCATCCTTAATTAGTGAAATACTTGAAAGTCGCCTATCTAATTATGGCGTAAATTCCACGTTAAGAAATTCTTAGAATGAATATTTATTTTTCTAATAAGCAGAAAGATTTATTAACTGACATATATAGAATGTTTATTATTAATTACAATACAATTTTACACACGCAAAAGGGTTATTTTAATTTACGGAATAAATTTTCGTGTTTAACGCCAAAGGAATTTAAGGTAAAAATTATTGTATATAAACTACTCCTTTATTTACGAAAATGAACTTAACAAATCCCCTTCCTTTCCAGCAAAATTAAAGGGTCGGGGTCGTGAAGCAAAATAATGGGAGTGGGTAGAATCAACAAAAAAATTTGCTTGGAACTAAAAGAAAACTCTTTACAACAAAAAAACTAAAGAAAACATTCCAACAGCAAACAAACAAACTAAAAAGAATTCTCATCCGGCTAGACGGACCAAGGAACCGGATCAAAACCAAGAATGAAAAGGACATAGGAAAAGGAAAAGTAAAGGTAACAATCGTCGAGGACAAAGATGGAATGGCATGGACACTAAAAAAATGTCGTCAGAGGACGGATGTATTTTCAAAAGAAACAGAAAAGGTTATCAACCTCAAGAGAAGAACCGGAACGAGAAAGAGAACCAACAGTACAAACCAAAATGACAAAGGCGTCAAGTCTTAAGTAGGAAAAAAAGGACAACCAGGGAGCACGAGAAGCAGAGAGGAGGAACGCTGGTAAAAGGAAACGATGTACTCTCAATTGTGGTAGCAAAGGAACTCAATAAACGAAAAACTGACGAGAAGGAATGCTGACTAGTCCTGCAGTCGACTGAGTCGTGGCTCCCAAAGTAAGAAAGACGGACTAGAAAGCACTTACCACAGGAGCGGATGGACGAAACACAATCGGTATAGGGACCGACGCAAAGAAAACTAGCAAAAGGATAGGGAAAGGAAAGTGGAACAAAATGAACGAGAGAAAAAAAAGAAAAAACCAAAAAAAGAGTAATACCAACACTAAGTATAAAACCCAATAACAAAACTAAAATCGTACAAAAGGAAATAAAACAAAATCCCAGTGTAGTTAGGTGTGAGTAGGCGTGGGCGTGTACGTGCGTGTGTGTGTGTGGGTGTAAGAAGGGTGTGTGTATGTATTATGCGTGTATAAAGTGTTCGTGTGTGTATGTGTTTGACCGCTGTAGTCGCCTCTTACGACAGGCAGGTCGTACCATGGGACTATTCTATTCCCGGACCCACACGGGTGAAAACAGTACAAGCAGAGAACGGTGGAAAGAACAACCAACAAGAGAACAGAAGAAAGGAGAATCCACTAGAACTGTGTGTATATGAAATGTGTGGGTGTATGTGTGTGCGTGTGTATAAAGTGTGGGTGTGTGTATGTGTTGGACCGCTGTAGTCGCCTCATACGACAGGCAGGTTGTACCGTGGGACTATTCTATTCCCGAACCCACACGGGTGAAAAAGAAAAAAAACGAAAGCAAACAAAAGAAAACCCAGCAAAACCGGGAAGTAAACCGAAATCGCAATATCCAAAAATCATGTCAGAAGGCGAGGCAAAGTCATACTTTGGGGCGCGAAGACTAGGTATTGAGCTTAAAGCGTTTACGCCGCCAAAAAAAAAATGAAACAAGATCGAGGACATCAGAATTTTGTCGACCAACATCTTCAGGTTCTGAAGGAGTATAGACTAAGATCTGTCTCTTTTGGGCAGTTTTGTGCTAAATAGGAATAGCAGGGGGTGTAGTAGTTATAGTACTAGGTTTAGGAGGTGGCAAAGGTAGTTTAGAAAACTCAAAACGCGTCATAGAAGGACGTTGTTTATTGTTAAGATGGGTGGTAAGAAGGTCAACGGCAGAGGAGGAAACATCATGAATTGTCAGAATATCAACGGTGTAAAAAGAAAAAGTATTGGCTGTACGAGAACCAACCTGACAAAAAGAAACACAAGCGGAACACACTTCAGTTACGTTAGAGAAAGGGGCAGAAGTAGTTAAAATTTCATTGACGTTATGTGCAGGATTATAAGTATCACAGTTAGAAAAGAAAACAGTATTGGTTGTAGAAGTATCCACCTCAGGAAAAGGAGCAGAATCATGTAGAAGTTCATCAACAGTAGATAACAGAACATCAGCTAGGATGTCACCAATCTTAGTTAAAAGAACAGAAGTACGTAACATTTTGTCAGCATGAGAAAAAGGAGTAAGAGTAGGTAACGAGACAGGATCAGGTAAAGCTTTAACGACAACAGCAACAGGCTTCACAGCTACGGGTTCACTAACTTTAACAAGACCTTCTCTATCCGTATTAGGAATTATCTTCACTTCAGCTACGGCTGTGATTGCCGGCACAACAGAAATTTCTTGAGTAGAAGCATTTAAGAAAGCAGAAACAGGTAAAATTTTGACAAAAACGGCAGGAGGCATTAAAAATACATGTCCATGGACTTTCGGAGGACCTTCGCAGACTGAATTAGAAATGATGGTCATTTCAGCGACCTTTGTGCTTGCAGACACGACAAAAAATTCTTTGGTAGAATCGTTTAGGAAAGCGGGAACAAACTTTTGAGAAGCTAGCTGCAAGTTACTAATACGAAGCATGGGTTGTAAGCGTGGTGGAGGCACATTTTGGGGTGATAATGAATAAGTAGGGCGAGAAGAAGAAGGAGTAGAATAGGAGGCAGAACTAGAAACGGAGGAAATTTTGTTAGAAGCTATATTTCTCGAAGAAGAGTAGGTTTTGATAGTAGGAGCAGGAAAACTTAAATGAAGTATCGAAGAGAACGTAGAATGAGAAGTAGAAGAAGTTAGGCAACTAGAGGTGAGGGCGGAATTTGAAGGATTATTCGAAGACCTATTAGTAGTAGAATGACAGTTGGGACAGTTGTAGCGAGTAACTCGCTTATATCCGCAACCATAACAATGGAGTACTTTAGGACGAGTACAACGCGTCGAAACATGACCAGGTTTGTCGCAATTAAAGCATACGACCTGACGAGTACGAGTAGAAGTAGGAGGAAGAACAGTAGAACGTACGGAAGGAGTATCGGATCTACTCGTAGCCATAGGAGAAACCTTAACAACTCGGTCATGTGAAGCAAAAGTATTTTTCTCAATCGTAGTAGCCTTATAAATCAACTCCATGTGTTCAAAATGTAGAATCAGTAAATTAGACAACGACTTCCAGTCAGAAAACCTATGCCGAAACTCACGATACCAAAGTAAAGCTTTAGCTTCAAACAAATCTGCGACAGACTTAAATAAATCCAATTCTGACACATGGTGAGCTCGTTGCAGTTTATCGACTCGTTTAAAAAATCACGTACGGAAAGAGTATTTGGTTTGCCAGAAAATTTCAAATTCCACTCCTACACTGGGAGACCGTAGTAGGAAGCCGAAAAATAAGTCATTTTGAATACGAACAAGAAAGAAATGGGGAAAAGGTAACGAAATAAAGGCTACCCGTACCTCGATAAAAGCTCAAAAGAAAAGAAAATTATTGCGAATACAGGACAATTTAAAACATATCCGAAGGATAAACTTCGGGAACACCAATAGGAGCGAAACAACATAATAGAAATTAGAATAGGGCTGTAGAATAAAGAAAAAAGGAACAAAATCGGAGGAAAAACTAACTCTAGATTTGATGGCGAGAACAAAATGTACAGAGAGGGAAGGAAGGAAAAAGAAAAATCTTGGGCGCCAGCGTTTTCAATGGACTAGGATTATTGGCGAAAACACAAGACCAATAATCTGAAATAAGCCAACCCATAATATTGAACGTAAGGGACGAAACATAAGTAATATCAGACCGAGAAAAATGCGGGTTATGTAGGAACTTAGACACTAACAATAATAAACCAAAAAAAAAAAACGGAGCAAAAATTAACTAAAACAATCTCGGAGCCAAATGTAACTAAAACAAAAACGGACCCAAAGTTACATGAAACATAATCGCAGCACAAGAACATTAACGAAAACCAAATCGCAGAAGAAATTAATTACAAAAAAAGTCGCAGCAGAAGTAAATTCCACAAAAAAAAATCGCAGTCCCACGCCAGGGCGTCAATATTTTATGCTACGGCATTGACGTTACATAAAAAAAACAAAGAGAAAAAAAAGGATGACCTGGCTCAAAATATATATAAACACTCACTCATTCACACTCATTCACCCTCAGAACAAAACATACAAAGGAAACGAAAGAACTTATAATTAAACAAAATATATATACAGAACACAGTATTCCCAAACACAACCCCAAAAAGTCAATGTCCCCAATTTAAATATACATTATGAGTAACTCTCAAACATTCAAAAAAAATTACCTAGGAAAATGGCAAGCTGAAGTAGTATTTATTAAAAAAAGAACCAAACGCAATCCTAAAAACCACAGCTCTAGAATATCGTGAGTATAACCTTAGCCATTATTTACAAACATGTAGTATATTTTTAGTAATCTATGAACAAATAGTAAGGCAGTAATAAAAGAGCAGTAAATGTCAAAATAGTTCAATAATTTTCATACATAAAAATTAAATTTGGAAATGCCATATTTGAATGGAAAAACCCCAGGCGTTCTGATTCCGAAGTAAAAAACCTATACAAAGAAAACAAAGAACTCATCCTCGAGTTACTGGCATCGGGGTGGAACCAGTCGCTGGTCTACGTCAGCGAGTAGGCAGGCTTACGTCCAGGCAGAGCGCATTTGACCTCGCATTACCACAAGAAACGACAGCTCAAGGGATCAACGTGTCCCCCGCAGGAAGCACGCTATAATGCGTGCCACCAATTCGCATAAAGAAAACGAAACGAAGCAAAACAGGACGGATGTTTTCTGGTTGCTAGTCGAACAGCAAGTCAATATTACATTTGTTTAGTTAAAGCACCAAAGCTCAGGGAAATAAAACAGGAAAACCCGAATTTTATTGAAATAAATTCGCCAAATTCTTTAAAAAGGGAAAACACCCCAGCCTTAATTAGTGAAATACTTGGAAAGTCGCCTATCTAATTATGGCGTAAATTCCACTTTAAAAAATTCTTAGAACGGATATTTATTTTTCTAATGAGCAGAAAGATTTATCAACTAACATATATAAGATGTTTATTATTAATTACAATACAATTTTACACACGCAAAAGGGTTATTTTAATTTACGGAATAAATTTTCGTGTTTAACGCCAAAGGAATTTAAGGTAAAAATTATTGTATATAAACTACTCAATTATTTACGAAAATGGACGTAACAAATTACGTTTTACTAAAAAGAATGTCCGCTTCAATTTGTTTTCTTGCACTGGAAGTATCTCTTGTACGTTTTCAAGCGCATGTGCTAGAAGCGTTTGTACTTTTATGTCGGAAGTGTATATTCAAGGTCTGATTTTGTAACATTGTTCTACATTTTCTGCTATCGTGTGATTATTTCTTTAATATGATAATTTAGTAATAAAAATGTAACTCAAATTTTTATTTGTAGGTATAGGTGCTGGTGCTGCAGGATTAGCAATTACACAATCAATTACACTAAGCGCACTCCTCCAATGGTGTGCATTTCAATGGTCTGAGCTTGAAATGCATATGACATCAGTAGAACGCATACTTGAATATACAGAAACTGAAACGGAAGAACAATTTGGAACCATGTCTATTGAAAAATTTTGCACTGGCAAAATTGCATACAAAAATGTCAACTTATCATATAATCAAAACAGCAACTTAATTCTAAAGGACGTAAGTTTTACTATTGAACATGGCGAAAAAGTCGGAATTGTTGGAAGAACAGGCGCTGGCAAAAGTTCACTAATCTCAGCTTTATTCCGATTGTATCCATTTGATGGTACTATTACTGTGGGAAATGTAGACATAAATACTGTCCAGTTAAAAGAGTTGCGTTCCAGAATATCGATTATTCCACAAAATCCAACATTATTTTTTGGAACGATACGATCCAATTTAGATCCATACTCTCAATATACAGATAAAGAATTATGGAATGCTTTAGAGGAGGTTGAAATGAGAAACAAAATTGACAGTTTGGATTTAATTACAACCGAAAATAGCGCGTCCTATAGTACAGGTGAAAAACAGTTAATCTGTTTAGCCCGAGTCATTCTACAAAACAATTCCATTATTGTATTAGACGAAATAACCGCTTATGTGGATTCCCACACAGAATACTTAATTCAAGGAATAATTAAGACAAAATTTACAAGCTCTACTATAATTGTAATAGCGCATCGACTACATACGTTACTTGATTGTGATAAAATTATAGTTATGGAATCTGGTAAAGTTGTTGAATGTGATCATCCGCAAAATCTTCTAAATAACAAAGAATGCATTTTTTATAGTATGGTTAGAGAAGCTGGAATATTTCACTAGAAATGGTTCAAAATACCCATTTAAAGTACTTGCAATAAATTTCTAATGTATATTAACACTGGTTTTGTAAATTGTAGTACCTTGAAAATCATTAAAACACATTTTTTTTTTGTATTGATTGAAGAACAAATGCCGAAAATAAACAGTGGTCAAATTTTTGGATCAATCTTAAGACTGAAGTTTTTAAAGTGACCGAAGTTCAAAGTTCAATTGATTTTGGGGATTTTGTAGTCTTCAAACTGTCAATCCCAGGATTATACAAATTCGTACCAACCTGTTACGTACGCTTTTGTACGAAGGCGTAGAAGGGCCACAAAAAAATCGTTCTACTTATTTTAGTTAAATTTCGACTTCGATCTCGAAATTTATTAAATTTTGACTTCGATCTCGAAATTTAGTTAAATTTCGACTTCGATCTCGAAATTCAGTTAAATTTCGACTTCGATGTCGAAATTCAGTTAAATTTCGACTTCGATCTCAAAATTTAGTTAAATTTCGACTTCGATCTCCAAATTTTTTAAATTTCGACTTCGATCTCGAAATTTAGTTAAATTGCGACTTCAATCTCGAAATTTAGTTAAATTTCGACTTCGATGTCGAAATTTAGTTAAATTTTGGAGCAGTTTTCTTCAACAGTTTTAGATAATAATATTATAAATCGATATTGTACCCCAATACGGGGCCGACACCATATTGACTTTGCTGGATTATTTTCTATTGGGTTATTTACTTAACCAATAAATTTTTGACGAGTTAAGAGAACACAATGCAAGAAGTACGACGTATGCCTGTGGAAGTTATTGATGAAGTTCAAAAAGAGTTCATAGACCGCCTTGGTCATTGTTAGGCCGTCAACGGCTTCCAATTCAAACATTTTCTGTAGTTATTTGATATTTGTTTTCAACTTTTAGTAGATGTTTGTGTATAGTATAAATTCCATTTTCTGGAAATTTTCCATATGTATCCCATATTCATATTTACTTCAATGTAAGTACAAAAAAAATAATCTTCTCAAATCTATAATAAAAATGGTGGTTGCTCTTTAAAAAAATATAGATGACGTCATAACTCTCTCAAATATGACCGAAACAATGAAATAACATCAATAAATAACAATCTCTATAAATCGTTTGACATGTTTTTGTAATTTTTTAATAATTTTTACGGTTCCGTACGTTATAAGATATAACGAAACCCTTATAAGGTCACTCACGGATCTGTCCGTTCGTCTGTCACAAAGGTTTTTCTCGAAAAATATGTTACGTAGGAATTTGAAGTTTGGCACGCACATATGTCGACAGTCAGAAAATAGAAAAAAATATTTTTAGATTAAAATGACGGGGGTCAATTCGTTCAAAAGAAAAAAAGTTTTAATAAATATATCGTATGAAGTATCGTTTGAAAGATGATTCTAAAAGGCTTTTAAAAATATTTTTTTTATAATGTTCGGTCCAGTAGTCTTTATGATATAGCTCAAAATGTGCCAAAAATTATGGTGGCGCCCCTCACCCGCCCCCCACTCTCCTACATTTCCAAAGCTAAAATTTTGATTTTAATAAGGATAGTAGCTATTGAGTCATAGATTATCGGAAACAGCAGGTTTTTTGACAGTGTAATAGTTACTGGGAAAAATTTTTTAAACACAGTAATAGACTACGTATTTACCAGTGTGCTAGTACAATGTAGGACAATATATTCATTTTTCAGTTATCACAATTAAATTTGGATAAGATTTAAATAAAAAAAAAATAAAAACAGCTTAATTTGGTTTATTGATTGCTCACTGTAGTATTGGTATTTTAGTTTTGTTTCCATTTATTATACTTTAAAGGTTTTTGTGCTTTTAATCCGTATAATTTAAAATTGTATGTTGTTATGTGGATGATCTGTTTATCAGTTAATATTTCCTGTTACCAGTTTTTTGCTATGATAAAGAAATACAGCTGCTAAGTCTGCTTTTGTGATTTCATATTGAAATGTAGCTAGTTCACTAATAAAAGTAACCTCAATATTTTGGTCATTTGCAAGAATAACTCCATCATGTGCTATATGAGTAAAATCGTCAAAACAAAAGCTATTAAACAGGCCCATGGGAAAAACTATGCTTTTCATTTAAAAAATTTGAGGTTATGAAGCTAAAAACAAAAATTTTTCTAGCCACTCGTTCTAATTCAGCATAAAAATATATACAAATTTTGTATCTACATTATTTCTCTAATGTCAATAATAAAGTCTACATACAGATGGATTTGAAAAAATTGCAATACTTAGTTTTTAAAAATATCTAGATATCCGTGGAATTTTTCTAAATCAGAAAAGCACATGCGAAATCAACAGACAAAACCACATTACTTTTCCCATTTGAGTGTCTCTCTACCTTTAACAGCTTCCAAGATGCCCATAGTAAAAATGAAAAAAAACTCAACCTGTATAGCACATACTCGATTTCAAATTAAAGTATTTTTAAATGGATTAATTAAAAAAATTAATATTTTAAAAGGACGAGTTCTTTAGAAATGAATATCAAGATTTCTTGTCCATCCCATTTTTTAGAACTCTTGTGTTTAATCCATATTCATATTCATATTCATATCCATATTGCTTTAAAAATTGTAATACAATAATTATTTAATATAGAACAAAAACATGCTTGAGGTATTTATTTAATGGTTGCAGATATGTACCATTTTTCTGTCGACTATTTTTTTACGTTTTTGTTGGTTTTAATCGGAATGCGGATAACAACAAAAATTAATTATGGAAGACATTTTCATATCGCATAATACGTGTTTTCTGTGTTAGTATAGCCAGCCGTTTGGTTATATGGGAAGGGCCGCTGAGAACCACTCCGGGTTCCCGGAACAAAATTTGTTTTTGCCTCTCCCCCCTGTAGGTTGGTGGTTGCATTCAAATGCAACAATTGCAATTTTAATACGCCAAATATCAATATGTAATTATACACTAGTGCTTTGAGAAAGTAACGGAAAAATTCAATAAACTAAACAAAAAAGTTAGCCAAAAGCAAGTCGAGCTCGCGTTATTAGGGTTCCGTACCAATACTACAGTGAGCAATCAATAAACCGAATTAAACTGTTTTTATTTTTATGTATATTTAAATCTTATCCAAATTTGATTGTGATAACTGATAAATGAATATATTGTCCCACATTGTACTGGTACATAATTAGTAAATACGTTGTCTATTACTGTGTTTAAACATTTTTTCCCAGCAACTATTACACTGTCAAAAAAACTGAATAGCTACTATCACTATTAAAATCAAATTTTTAGCTTTGGAAATGTAGGAAAATAAGGGGGGAACAATTATTTTTGGCACATTTTCAGCTATATCATAAAGACTACTAGACCAAAAATTATAAAAAAAATTATTTGAGCCTTTTAGAATACTCTTTCTAATGATACCTCATACGATATATTTATTAAAACTTTTTTCTTTTGAACGAATTGACCCCCGTCATTTTAATCTAAAAATATTTTTTTCTATTTTCTGACTGTCGATATATGTGCGCGCCATAAAGATCTAGCACTGTGCCAAACTTCAAATTCCTACGTAACATATTTTTCGAGAAAAACTTCCGTGACAGACGAACGGACGGATCCGTGAGTGACCTTATGAAGGTTCCGTTATATCTTATAACGTACGGAACCGTAAAAATTATTAAAAAATTACAAAAGCAAGTCAAACGATTTATAGAGATTGTCATTTATTAATGTTATTTCATTGTTTCGGTCATATTTGAGAGAGTTATGACGTCATCTATATTTTTCTTAAAGAGCAGCCACCATTTTTATTATGGAATTGAGAAGATTATTTTTTTCTACTTAGATTGAAGTAAATATGAATATGGGATACATAAGGAAAATTTCCAGAAAATAGAATTAATACTATACACAAACATCTACTAAAAATTGAAAACAAATATCAAATAATTACAGAAAATGTTTGAATTGGAAGCCGTTGACGGCCTAACAATGACCAAGGCTGTTTATGAACTCGTTTGAACTTTATCAATAACATTTATACATTTTACTACATTTTATAGGAATAAATTTCACACTCCATACTTTATTGACGGTCATTTGAGTATTGATTAACAATTTCAACTGCCTCTTGAATTTAAATAATCTGTATAAGTTACTTTACCTTCACCCTGGATAATTCTATTCAAATATTCATTTATAATTTAAATACTTCAACCTATTCTACTTTGATAAAGTATTTAAATATGACTTTCTGCTATCAGTGTAACATTTGCCTTCCAAATATAGGCTTGAATTTATTCCTAAATCTTACAATGGGTTTTACGTACGTGATAAGTGAAATTATTTTCAGGACGATATCTACTTCATTATTTATTCTGCTCCACACTTTCATAGTTTAGTTGTTATCGGGTAAATGCTGTTAAATTAATTGGAAAGATGTCTCATTAACATTCGGCCACGAAACAAATTATTAAAATTGCCCTTTGAAACTGGATTCAATTTTATTATTATACATGTATGCCGTCGTCTTTAAATGTGCAACTTTACTTAGTGCTTGATAGCCGCGTGAAGTTAGCCATCACTACGAAATACTAATAATTTCATATGGGTTTTTTGTTAGTGCTTCTTAGTGCTTTAAAGAAAAATGCAGCCACACATACCGCTAAGTAGTTATTGCATTTCAATGTTCTGTGACTGACTTTGCATTTAACCACAACTTGGAAGCACTAATAATTTTATATGAGTATGTTGTTAGTGCTTTGTTAGTGCTTCTTAGTGCTTCTAAGAAAAATGCCGCCACACCTACCGTTAAGTAGTTATTCGACTTCAAAGTGGTTGTGGCTGACTTCGCATCTAGCCACAACTCGGAAGCACTAATAATTTTATACGGATTTTCTGTTAGTACTTCGTTAGTGCATCTTAGTGCTTTAAACTCCAGCCCAGCCACACTTCCGGTTTCGGGAATATTACACCTCAAAGTTGCTGGAAGTTGGCCACATCATTTCTTGTTATGGAAGCATTAATGATCTGACCTCGCAAAATTATTAGTGATTCTTAGTGCTTCAACGCCCAATTCAGTCACACTTACGGTTTCAGATATATTATAGAAGTGAGCTACACTCTCTTTTGTTAAGCACTTATGATCTGACCTAGCATATTGCGTAGTGATTTATAGTAGTGCTTCTCTAACAAGAGATGGCGTAGTTCTCCTGATTTATTCGCCATAGATTGTTTCCTTTGAGAATATATTAAAGAGAAATTATTTATGAATAAGCCGACCACTCCTATGGATATGTAAAATAGTCTAAGAAATGCATTCGTATCGATTGATGAGTACCTGCTATCAAGAGTGAATACTGCTGTTTTGAACAGATTGTATTATTGTATTAAAAAAAACGGACATACATATTTGATCATTTAATTTAATAAATTATGACTTTTTAGTTTTGTTGTGAACAAAATATTTCTTTAGATAATATGTTGTTTGTTTTATGATGAGCTCTTTTTGGTTCTGGATAGATGATTTCGGATTTTTATTAGCGATTGTATCCATTTCGTTCCTGACAGCAGCCTACTAACCGAAAAATCCAACGCTTTTACTAAAAAATTACTGTAAATGCTTATTTTTCTTCAATTACACTACGCGAGCTTTATAGCAAAAAAGATTGTTAACAAATATATCGATTGGTGTACAAATATACAGGGGGTTTCATTTGAAAAATATGATAAGAACACTTTTTAGGTTTTGTAATTATAAACTAAGGTGAGAGAAAGTCCTTTATGTTGCGTACCAGCAAAAATGATCTGATCGGCAACATTTTTAGAACTTGGCTAATGCTTCAATATGCATCGAACTCTAACCCAACCACACTTCCGATTTGAATAGCATTTGATCCTATAGTGTGAATTTGGTGTGTAGTTAATCAATTATTTTTTGTTAAGATATTTGGCCTTTTTTCATATTTTATATTTGGTGACTAATATAGCAATTGTCAACTAGGTTCGTGTGATTGTTTCTGATTTACTGTCAGGTTAAATTGATCTTCGTTAGTAATTCAAACTCGCTAAGCTGCTTTTGCAACAAGGCTTTTTTAAATTTCAATCGTCCAGCAAAAAGACTGGTCACTATTACAATCTGTTCCTGGAAGGTTTTAGCAGTTTTGCAGTAGTACTTGATATTGTCTTACGCATTAGTTTTAAGATAGTTCATTCAGTTCTTATGATTTCCATCTGGCGATTGCTAGATATATAAGACTGCGATTGTGTTGCTGATTGTTAGATTCTTCTCGGCAGAAAAGTTCAACAGTCCTCCGAGTTTCTTTCTTTCGCCAATTCCATATTTCCCAACTGCACGTCTATCATTGTCTCTGGTGTACCCTATTCCTAACATTAATCACCTAAAATGATAATTAATTCATTACTTAAGGTATTGACGCGGTATAGGTTTGCATTGCAATTTGTGCGTCTTCAAGAATATATCTATATCCGCGGACTGAATACAAGCAAGTTGGCATTGCTCTCCTCAACATCAGTAGATATCGTCCTGTTTAATGAAAGGTGTGGTTATTCTGCCTATATTTGGACACCAGAGCCTTGTTGATTATTTAGCAGGGTGCACCAGTGTGCAGATGCGAGCTACACATCTCAGAGGTGAGATATGATGCTCTACTGATGTTAAACGTTTCTTATATTCTAAATGATGCCAACTAGCAATAAACTACAGTCAAAATAATTTAATAAGGAAACATTTTTGCATGCTTAATAAATATTAACAGATTTTTCATTCAATTGGCTAAGATTGCTAACAATCGACTTAAAACTTTTATCTTAAAACATACATTCTACTGTTGTCATTCAGTAGAGCTGTATACAATTATAAAAGTTACGTCTAATTCAAAATTTTTTATTTATATATTGTACCAACAACTCATTTAATTTCAGTATTATTAAGGAGCTATTTGTATTGAATTAATTTATGTTATTCTAATAATAATAATAGCGGTTAAATAGAATTTAGAAGTTGTGTTTCGTGCTTTATACTAATAAAATGTCAGATAGTAATTACCCTATTCCGTTTCATATATCTTTCGCCTGCGAGAAATTGCATACTGCATACCAGATGGATTAATTAAAACCTGATTGCAGACAATGTTCGATTCTATAACTAACAACAGAGACTAACTGTGGAAGTACTACTATTTTATTGCAGATAGATTAACAAAAACATGTATTTGTTTGGTAGAGAAGTTAGCTACAAATGGGTAACTAACTACAAGCTGTAGTGTTTACAGAAAGTTTGTAATTAAATACACTAAAATAACTAACATTGCAGGAAGGATCAATTACAAACTTCGAAGTGTCATAAAAATTAAGAGGAAATTGTGACTGCCTTTTAGTATGAAGCACGATGAAACACTAAAAGCAACAGCTACTAATTCATTTGTGCTTCTGAGCTGTGGATGAATGCCAAGCTATCAACAGTCAAATTGAAGTCTTACAACGATATACAAGGTTGCCTTGTGTAAAGCACTATGCTGCACTAACGAAGCACCAAGAATGTTTCGAGTTCAGATCATTAGTGCTTCCATAACAAGAGATGGCGTGGTCAACTTCTAGCAACTTTGAGGTGTTATATTTCCGAAACCGCAAGTGTAGCTGGGTTGGGCATTGAAGCACTATTAAAGCACTAATGATTTTGCAAGGTTAGATTTTTAGTACTTCCATAACAAATGATGATGTGGCAAGCTTCCTGCAACTTCGAGGTGTGATGTTTCTTAAACTGAAAGTGTAGCTGCGTTGGGCGTTGAAGAACTAAGAAGCAATATTAAAGCACTAATAATTTTGCGAGTTCAAATCATTAGTGCTTTCATAACAAGAGATGATGTGGCCAACTTCTAGCAACTTTGAGGTGTGATATTTCCTAAACCGGAAGTGTGGCTGGGCTGGAATTTTAAGCACTAAGATGCACTAACAAAGCACTAACAGAAAATCCGTATAAAATTATTAGTTCTTCCGAGTTGTGGCTGGATGCGAAGTTAGACACAGCCACTAAGTCGAATAACTACTTAACGGTAAGTGTAGCTGCATTTTCTTAGAAGCACCAAGAAGCACTAATGAAAGACTAACAAAAAACCCATATAAAATTATTAGTGTTTCCGAGTTGTGGCTAAGTGCGAAGTTAGCCACAAAACTTTGAAATGCAATAACTACTTAGCGGTAGGTGTGGCTGCATTACTCTTTAAAACACTAAGAAGCACTAACGAAGCAGTAACAGAAAACCAGTATAAAATTATTAGTGCTTTGTAGTTGTGGCTAACTTCACGCGGCTGTGCTTGTTGCAATATTGAAACAAGTAATTTTTACGTCTTCGTTCTTTTTAAGTATAGCTTTAATAAAAATTGGTAATGACCGGGTAGTGTTTAAAATTAAATGAATTTTTTAGCTGAATTTTTTGTTTTGTCCTGGTTTTCCAGTTTTCCGTTTATTAGTTCCTGGTTTCTGATTTTGGTTTCTTGCAAACTGTCAATTTTTGCTGGTTGGATTCTGCTAGTTGGACCTCATTGGCGTTTTATAGGGAGCTCCCACCTTTTTATGGCAGATGTATAAGGACTAGTAGGTGCAAGATTGTACTCGATATCTGTAAGTAGGCGTATAAGATAAAATTCTATGTACTAAGGAAAAGAAAGGATAGGAAAAGAAAAATATCACCAGGGTCCCTCGATTTAAAATTCAAACCCACATAAAAAAGTTTTGCGTGTCATACACAACTACTGTGTTTGTTTTAAACATTCAAATATAGATCCCGCTTTTAAATGTGGTTACGATGTTTTTTTTAATATTCGGTGAGTTACATATCCCCCAAATTAGGATATATATGTAATCAAATAGAACTATTAAATCTTAAGTTAGCTTGTTACAATGTATAATTGAAGGACATGTTACAAAAGGTTAATGGAATTTCATAAACCTGACATCAGAACGGATGTAAATACTTTGTATTCCAGACGTAACATGACACTGCAGCTGCAGGTCGTAATAGATTATAAGAAACTTTTTGTTACAGTTAAGATTACTAAGAAATAATACTTTGTATTGAATAAAGAAATGGCAGACATGACATTTGCAGTTCCCACAAGCAATGTGAGGGGCAGGGATAGCATAAATACTCTCACGAGTACAAGATGGCCAGTCAGTCTAGAGCTTCACAACTTTAACATTGTTGGTTGTTCACAACTCATCCTAATTTTAGTTAATTTAAAGTAAATGTTAACTTAAAATATTTTTGATCCCAATACGTTATTGCATATAACGTACCTGTAATTAAAATTAATATTGTAATTTCTGTTTCAAATAAATTGATAGCAGAGTTTTTTGGAAGAAGCCTTTTTAAAAAGCCGCTCCAAGAGGCCCAAAACATATCTGGCGCAATCGTTAGTATTTCAAAAGGGCACTAGAAAAATTCAAAATCGAGGAAACTGGTGGTCTTGATTTCTATTTTTAATTTGGAACAAGAAACCAATTGGACGAAGTACAAGAAAAAACCAAATCCAGTAACAAAGAGGAAAAAAATATAAGAGAACTGTCAAACAAACTCTTGTAAGTACTAAAGTTCATTTTCTTAACCCTTATCAACTGAATATTGATATTAGCTAGTAAGAAACAAAAAGAGTTTATGTGTGGAATTTTATGACTGCAATTTTATCATTTCTGAAAAGAATTTACTCAGAAAGCGTATTTTTACAAGGGAATTATATAGATGCATTTATATGCACAATTATTACGATAAATGAAACGATTTATTTAGCAAGTCTAAAGCTTGAGTGTTTGTATAATTAGAACGCAATTCTTTGTACCATTTTTATTACAGCGATTATTACGGAAAGCATTTATCCAAAACTCGATTCTCATCACATTTTATAAAGCTCTATAATTAAACACTTTCAGTGCAACAAATTAACAAAGGTGTATAATTATAAAATCGTTTTATGTACTTTATTAGTGTCACACCCACTCAGCACAAGTTTGAAACAAAAGCGTATAATTATAACGCAGTTTTTGCGAGAAACTATTACTGAAATAAAAGTGTTCAGAAAACCTGAAACTCAAGTCGCATTACTTTGTAATATCTGCAAAAGTTATAAATACACACTTCAACGCAACAGTACTTGATGAAACAATTACTCAGCAGAATTCTTTAATGTAGTTATAGCATTTTATAATTACATTAAAATATACGTAAAAGATAAGCGATTCTTTAAACAACACTATACAAACTAGACTTAAAAGCAACCATTAATTTAATATAACAACAATGAACTCAGATATGAAACTCTACCCCGAGGCAATTTCTCTATACGACGGAAAATAAGCACTATCGGGTATCTTTGCGAGATATTTTTAAAATCCTTTTATAACCCGTCGACAGCGAACGCAACGTTTTACTTTTACGCTTGTTAATCAGTAAACTGACTGGCAGAGCATTAACCTTGATTGAACCGCCATGATCTCATCGAATGGGATGATTTCAAACGTATATTAAATGCAAATTTCAACGACCAAAGTAATATCAAGTGTCTGGTCCACGATTTCATAAACTTACGAATGGAAAATAATCCTATCAATTTGGTATGAAATGTCAGGACGTACGAAGTTTAATTTTGACTAAACTAAAAATTGAAGAACACGATCAAAACACGATTACTGAAAACAAATATGTACGACGAAATGTCTTGAGAGACATACATCAATGCTTTACCTGAACGGTTATCGGACAAAATAAGATTTTAACATCCTCAAAATTTAGAAGAAGCAATGAACATGATTGCAGAGGAAGAAAACGTTATGCACTACAGAAATAGACTATATAACCCTAACGCAAATAAAAATTCCGCAAAGATGAAAACAATACAAGCCGCGAGACAAATATCCACACAACCGAAATTTACACCATTTAACGCACAAATGAATCAACCACGAATTAACAACCCAAATTCTAATAACACAAATTTCCACAACCAATTTAGACAATTTCCAAGAACAAATTCAAAAAGTAAATCAACCAAAACAAACATTCGGCGCAAACCCCAACAGAAACACACCGATGACGAATAACAATAACAACACCAACAGTTACTACAAACCAACTCCTATGGATACTTCATCTGCTAACACCAGACAAAATACTAAAATATCTCGAATTAGACCCGATTACACCCAAAAACGAAACTTCACTTCCGAGGAACTATTCCACCAAGAAGTGGAATATTTTAATAATCATGACACGGATAATTATGCATACTCCAATAGAGACGATGAAACAAATCATTTAGAAAACTAAGAGTGCAACAACCCGTATGAAAATTACCAAGAGGACGACGAGGAAAACGCGTGCTTACATTTTCGGTTAGATCGATTCAAAAACCACCAAACGTAATTAATTTAAATAACATTAATTAACAAATTTTACCTTATATAGAAATATCTCATGCAGAATTCAAATTATTAATCGACACAGGATTTTCAAAAAATTTAATTTGCCTCAAGACCGTACAGATCATTACTTAGAATTTGTAGAAAGAAAACCCTTTAAAATCAAAACAGCACACAAAACGACATTACACCAATTTATAGCAAATATACCCCTATCAAAAACGTTTAACGTAAAAGTGAAATATAAATTTTGCATCTTTGAATTTAACGACATATATGACGAATTAATAGGCGTGGATCTTCTAAGAAAATTAGAAGCAAACATTGATATAAAAAGCCGCTTATTAAGAACGAAGCATGGACAAATTCTCATTAAATCCCAAAACAGTAATATTCAAACCAATCAAAAATACACTATCGAACCTAGGACAGAAAAACAAATAAAAGCTTTAGTAAATTCAAAAGGCGACATAAGAATTATAAACCACATGTCATTTTAACCCGAAGTAGAAACACCCACAGCATTAGCACAAATACAAGATTATTTACGCCACTACAACAATTTTAAACTTAAACGATTACCCCATAGAATCATCATTGACAAATCCAATAGACATAGAAGAAGTAAATTTTAGCGAGATGGAAATCGACGAAGAATATGCAAGCGATTTCAACCCAACAGAAGAAGACAGAATGTTAAAAGAAAATCTAACTAACATAACGACATTGATAACGAAGAAGAGAGAGCAATCAAAAGCTTATGTTTCGAATACCGAGATATATTTCATTGCGAAGGAATACCTTTAACTTTCACCAACACAGTGATACATAACATTGAATTAACAGACGATAAACCAATTTTCACCAAAGCATATAGACTACCTCAAGCAAGTCAAGAAGAAGCAGATAGACAAATAGCAGACCTATTGAAGCAAGATATAATTCAACACTCAAATTCACCATGGAGCAGCCCCGTATTAAGAGTACCGAAGAAATTAGCGCCTCAGGCAAACGCAAATATCGAATGGTTATCGATTATAGAAAATTAAACACATTATACGCTAATATAATAGAACCAATGGATTTATTAGATGAATTACTACGAATCAGATCACTTATAACTAATAGTATACTACCCTTTGAAGTAACAAAATCTAACATACTCATATTTGAAAAAATAGCCATAGTAAAAGGTTACGTAAAGAATAATGAAATTATGTTTTTAATAGACATCCCCATTGTAGAGAGTAACACTTATAATTATTATCATTTATTTGCTTTCCCCATGAAAGTTACTAGCAAGTATCAAGTTATTATCCCCAAAACCAAGTTCCTTTCCCTAACTGAACATAGGTATGGCTTCACGAATGAAAAACGCAAAGAAGTAGCATCAAGTTAATATGTATGTCAATCATTAACGACAACAGCTATTCAAACAGATAGCCCTTTTGAAGTACAATTGTTAAGATTCTCTAATCACTACGAGAATTGTGATCCAAAACCAGTACAAATTTCGAATGTGAAAGTTCAAAAGGTTACAGACAACAAATGGATCGCTGTATTTCCGCAAGAAGCAATAGCAACCGCCCATTGCACCCAAGACGAAAACAATTTAGCATTAACTGGAAGTAAAGTAATCACCATAAAAGAAGATTGCTATTTAAAATTAAAAACGAAATTATTCGAGTACACCAAGACCCAACAGTAACGAAGAAATTCGCAAATTTATCGGAACTGCAGTTCAAAATTACACAACCCGAAGACGACGAAATCAACAAGAAACCAATGCAACTAGAGCATCTAGACCTAGACGACCTCAACCAAGCCGTAAAGTTAATGAACAGTTACAAAGAATACTGAAGTGAATTAAAAATGCCAAAATTACATTATGACAACAAAAGCGTTTGAACAATTTTATTAATTATTGTAATAACTTTATTACCTATGTATTTATTGTACAAAATGTATCTTAGATATAAAAACAAAGAAACAAATTTTAGTCATAAAAAGCAAGAAACAAAGGTAAATAAAGAAATAATAAATAAATCCTTAGGGAGAATGAGTTTTTGAAAATTAACTAAAACCCTTAATTTTCATCTACGTTGGGAGGAGTTACATATCCCCCAAATTAGGATATGTAATCAAATGGAAGTATAAAATCTTAAGTTAGATTGTTACAATGTATAATTGAAAAACATATTACAAAAGGTTAATGGAAGTTCATAAACCAGATATGAGAACGGATGTGAATACTTTGTATTCTAGACGTTTCTTAACACTGCAGGTGCAGGTCATAATAGATTATAAGAAATCTATTGTTAGAAATAAGATTACTAAGAAGTAATACTTTATATTGAATAAAGAAATGACAGACATGAGATCTGCAATTTCCACAAGCGATGTGAGGGGCAGGGATAGCATAAATACCCTCAAGAGCTCAATATGATCAGTTAATCTAGAGCTACACAACTTTAACATTTTTGGTTGTTCAGCTACTCACCCTAATTTTAATTAATTTAAAGTGAATGTCAATTTAGAGTATTTTTGATCCCAATACTTTACTGCATATAACGCACCTGTAATCAAAATTAATATTGTAATTTCTGTTTCAAATAAATTGATAGAAGAGTTTTTTGGAAGAAACCTTTTTAAAAAGCCATTCCAAGAAGCCGAAAACCTATTTGGTACCTCTAGTAAATTACTTTTGGATTTACGGGTTATTTGCTGCTAGTATCAGTTTCCTGAATGGCCTATTTATTATTAACATTACTAGTCTAATCATTATTTATTTAATAGTCGATCCATTATTACCATTTGTAGTTTACTTTTTATTAATATTAATAGTCTATTTATTATTAAAAATTATTCGCGAAAACCTGTTGATTTGCATTTCACTAAGACATGCATTAACGTACTGACCTCTTTTAAATATTGTATTACCTATAAATTTAGCTTGGTTTTATACCAGCATTTTAGCTTTTTCGAGGACAAACTAAAATGTCTCTGTTTTTGGAGAATAGCTTTTTACTAAATTTTTAAAGCCGTTTGTTACGTGCATTGACGTAGCCTAGAAAAATAACCGAAAAAAGAAATGGACCCGGCTCAATCGGCGAGTGGGCGGGATAGTATAACTACAGCGAAAATTAAAGGACGTCTGAAATAAAGAAAGAAAAACTACACACACTCATTCATACTCAAGACACAACATATTAATAAAAGAAACATATAATTAAACACAATATGTACACGCAATAAATAATTACACATTAAATATAAAAAAAATCGACCAAAAGAATAAATCTTTTTTTTAAATGGTGAGCTGCCGGTTTTAGGTTACTACCTAGATTGAGTTTTAACAAAAAAAAGAAATTTAGCAAAATTACCGCTCCAAAACCAGCAGCTCTAAATCAGCATGATAAATCTAAAACTAAGTATATACATCTAATAGTAACAACATTTTCAAACGTGCCAGCAAGCCTTCAAATCATTTTTACTTTAATAAGTTGTACACTCTTAGTTATTTATAGCAAATAGTAATGCATTCATATAGTGTCAATAAATCTTAAACTAATTCACTAATTGTCGTCTAAACGGATTAAATTTACGAATGCATGAGCTAAAACCGACAATCCCAACCGATATGGCCGCAATCGTAAATGATGGAGAAAGAAAACACTCACCCTCAACGTTGCTGACGTCGGGGTTGAGTCACTAGCCGGTCCCCGGCAACGAGTAGGTGGGTCTACACCCAGAAAGAACGCACTTGGCCTCCCATTACAGCAAGGGACGATTATTTATCGTGGCTTGAAGGCCACTGGAAGAAGCTAGAGCAACTACCGGTAAAAATTAATTTAATTTCGACGAAAAATATAATTTTCTAAAAACCCTAAATACTTATCACGCCGTATTGCGTGCACAAAATTTTCATAACAAAAAACGAAAACAACCAAACATTCCTACACGTGTCTCCGTTGTGTAGATTGGAAATCAAATAAAATCAATTTTGCTCAGCCAGTGACCAGAGTTTAAAGTAATATTTCTTTTCAGAATTAACCTGGAAAAACACAGTTTACATTGAGATAATACGCAGCTTTAATTCGGCAAATTTCTTCAACGGAAAACACATAAAAAGCAATTATCGGATACTTGAAATACGTTATCGACTATCTGAGTATAGCGTAAACTTTACGTTAGGGAATTCTGAGAAGTAGAATTTATTCTTAATTAGCGGTTGTATTTACCAAGTAAAATATACAGGATATTTAATTTATCGAATAAAGTTTCGTTTTTGAAGCAAAGTGGATTTTAGTTGAAAATTATTATCCAGCGTATTTCTTAGACATGGAATTTAGATAAACGGATAATTAATTAGCAAAGGTTTGAGTTGAAAATTATTGTAAATAAAATAACCAATTATTGCCGAAAATGAACGTAACAAATTTCTTAGGTAGAATAATTTCGAACTGAAACTTTATCTATCCAAAGTACATTCCAGTTAAGACGATACTAAAGAAAAATATAGGATTGCATTTTAGCTTGAAAACCACAAAAGTAGAAAAACAAAAACAATAGATAAAGTAAACTCTGTGCTAAGCAACGAGTCTAATACGCACGTTACGCATATTACTCGTAGGTTCTATTGTGATCTTTGACGTTGCAATAATTAATTGGGACTGCTAACTCGCCCTGTTTGTTATTAACAAAAACTTTTGATTTTGGCAATAATTCAAAAAAAATATAAATTAATTTATAGAACACGTGTTTTTAGACCAATTTCGGTGTATATTTTTTTTATATGACTTGCTTGTAATACTCCACCCGACCCCACACTTCTTTCAATACACATTATGTGCTTCTGTATATATGATGGCGCCCAAAAAATTGTTTGTGTGTATATGATGCATGTCCAAAACATATCACATTTTTATCTTACTTTGCATGTATTGGAAAAGTTTTCAGAGTTGAAAGAAAACGATTTACGAATTTCAAAGACATAATACAGGCTGGGGTAAAATTCTGCATTAAAATAAAAGAGCGCATTAAATTTTATAATTCTCGAAAAGTTTATTATTTAATAATATAACAAAATATATAGCTACTACATATTATGCCAAATAAATACCTAAAACATATACAAAAAATTCTTTGAGTATCAGCTAAAATATAGTTTATATTTAAAATATTTTGAGGAATGGTTTGCTAATGAAGCTTTGGTTATTTTATAGTGCACCTTCACATGGCCATATGTTTCGTATGTGAAGAAGTGTGCTAAAGAGCTAAAAAAATGTACACAGATAATAATAAAAATCGAACCTATAGCGATAGCATAATATATACGTTAGAATGACAGGATAAACCGTTTTATAACTCACAAAAGGAATTAAGGGCAATTAAAGATAGAAGATATTAAATATTGTACAATATACTGCATATAAAGCTGCTCAATTCCGAGAATATCTACAAAAGGAATGTTTTTTTTAAACATTTTTGCGGATTTTACGTTTTGCATACAAAACCTAAAAACTTATTGGATAAAATCGTACTGTTAATACGAGACAGTTTTTTATAAATGGTCTTAATAAATTTGTTCTTTTGTGGCATGGTTGAGTAGGTATTTAAAATTAACATGAGGTTATGTTGGAGACTATTAAACTGCGATGGATCGGTATCTATGTATGACTGCGTGACTAGAAGTTTCCGAGAAGTCGAAAAAAAATTTTGAAACGTTGACTTGACAGCAAATGGAAAAGAATAGGATAGACAAATAAAACAGGAACACATCGTGTAGGACAAGAAACCCAAAATTGCAAAAGGAGACTTTTAAAATGAAATTGTATAATTAAGAATACGATAAAAGAAATAAAGGACACAAATGGAAAGAGAAATTTAAGATAAGTTAAATGTTACGCAGTGAAAGTTTGGGCAATTGTTTACCAAAGAATGAAGCTAATTAAACTTAAGTAATCCAAAACGAAACTAATAATGCAAAATTGATGCTACCCACCTAAAAAATATCATAAAGCATTTAAAAAAAATTTGTAAGCGGTATTACGTGGTGTTCTTTCTCAACAATTTATTTACAGCGACCAGTGACTGAGAAGAAATCAGAAACTCCAACGGCGGCAGTCGATAAATTGAAGAAGTTGAAGAATATTTATACTATTAATAGAAGCAGCAAAACAAGCAACAGCTGAAAAATTTAAGCTTCGTAGATAAATAAGAAACATAACAAACATTTTAGTAATAAAAGCAGCATAACGGGCAGCAGCTGAAGAATTCATGTTTCTTAGATAAATAATGTTGTATATCCTGGGTAGCCGCTGTGACACGTACATTCAACTGGCATCTATCGATAAAAAAGGAGTGATCAAGGAGTGTCACGGAGTTTTTTGATAGACATTAGAAAGTTATTTTTGATTAGCGAGCGTTACCATTAAATTATTCTTTGCGATTAGTTATATGCAAATAGTAAACAGTATTTAATAAATTATTGATCGAGCTACCTGTGTGTTGACAAGTTGCATGCTCAGACAACATCAGAAGTGGTGGAATCCCACGATGGGGCGTTCGAAGAAAAATAAAAACGATCTGCTAGGAACTTTACATTATCTAGTTCAAGTCATTCTACTAACTCATCTGGTAACGACGTTGCAATTTATTCTGCTAAGGAAAAAAGACCTATTCGGTTCTATACACCTCCTACCAGGTCAGGTACTAGTATTAATATAGGGGATCAAGTTAGGGTCAGTAGCACATTCACTGATGCAACAGATTCATTCATAATGAATTCCATTGTGCTCCCGGAATTCGATCCCGCAGTCGACGATGTAGACATTGCATTTACATTTCCAATGCTCCACCCGAAGGTACTACATTGGCCAAGAGGCGAGTTTTTTGTTGCCTGGAAATTTAGAATTTTTCCAAACCCTTGCCGTTCCAGGCAAGGTAGGGATCTTTAACGTGCGTGACAACACTCACACACGGGACCTCCATTTAACCTCTCATTCGATCAAGGGCGTAATTTTTGTGAAAAATGCTCACCTGCCATTTTTCAAGCAGTCGGCCGTGTCGGGATTCGAACCCAGGACCTTGGGATCCGTAGTCTTACGCTTACTACATTGATCCACGGCGACGCCCCGACGATATAGACAGGTGGCTAGAGGTTATTGAACATTTGCGCAGGTTATATAACTGGAGCGAACGAAACATCATATTTCAAGCCCTTAATAAACTTCGGGAGGACACTTATATTTTATCAAAATATTGTTAGAAATGAGGTGGATTGGTCGCAATATACTTGGCGGGAATGAAAAAATTTAATACAAAACACGTTCGTTACAAAAGGAATATGTTTAATCTATTGCAACACCTTCCAGTACACAAATTGGCAGTAGGTGACAGTTTATACGAGTTTCATTTTAAGCATCTGGCAAAGATATCAGATTTGCACCTAGACTTTACTGAATCAGATTAAATTTCCTTAATTATTGGTGCTATAGGAGATGTAAATATTACGTCGGCAGTAGAAGTCGCTACCATAAGCGATGTTAATGTTCTAGCGGGTTTTCTGCGAAATAAAGTGTGTTCAATGCCAGGCCAAGCATTCAGTTCTTGCAATTTCTAAACCAACTTTCGTTACAAATGACGTCATGCCATATCAACTACAAATGATATTCTTGTCTTTTTCAAACTCAAGAGAAAAGTTTCCTTCCCGGTTTGCAAATTTTGCAATGTTGCCGCCTTCATTTGAAACATTTGTTGACAACTAATATTACTTTTATTGCTTATGTTAGATTTTCGTTGGCGTACTTGTTTCTTGTCATTAACTTTTGCGTAGTTTTTGTCCCTCATTTTGTGTTATTCTTGCTTGCATTTAAAATTGTTCTTTTCAGAACAGACGACTAGCTTTATTTTTGTGTGGGTGAATAAATCTTGATTGATGGCTATTATTCCATGCCCCGTATAATATGCGTATGGCTATTTAATTAAGAATATATAACACAATAAAAACATTCAATTATATTTAAAATATGCTCACTAGTACAAATTCCCAGATAATAACATTTATTATTAAGCTAAACAGTTAGACTGCAATTTTGTCAGTAAAAAATCATTTTACAAGTTACTTTTTCAAAAGTAACAAACCACATTCCGTCATCAATTACTAAATAAATGCAAAATCTATATTGTACCGATAGCGTCATTGTAGTTACGAAGAATTGCTGTTTTGATATAGTGACAACGGCGCTAATATATGACATCACAAATATTGATGACGAAAGTCGGTTTAGAAATTGCAAGAACTATATAAAAATTAAGAACAGAACAGGTTCAGCCTTAAACACTTACGATTGTACAAAGGAGCCCTAAAATTATGCTGGGCCACAATACTAAAAATATAAGTGTTAATAATAATTCATCAATTCACGAGGGTCCGTCACAAGGTAATCTCAATTTTTTGCCAATTGCACGCCAAACTGCTAGTGTCTCTAACGTTTATTTACATACGATAAGGTTAAACGCTGTCTTTCTTGTGGTAGTTCTGAACACTTTCCTAGAAACTGTCCTTGCAGGCGAAAAGTTTGTAACAAATGCAATAAGTGGGCCATATTCAGGCCGTTTGTTCAAACAATATAAATACGGATATAAAAAGCAAGTAAATTTAGTTACGAACACATACGCTGATAAATTTCAGAAACAAGTTCTTATACAAGATAAGTTAGTTGATGCTTTCGTTGATTGGGAAGTGATTGCTCCATAATGCATAGGGCCAAGGCGGTGGCACTGGGTCTTAATATTTTTCCTATGCAAAAGGTAGTAAATTTATCGCATTTCTTAGGTTATGTTACTACCGTTCACAATTACATAGACATTGCTGTTACTGTAGACGCAGCTAAGGTGCATTGCAAGATATACGTCATAAATGATTATTCATTTTCCCATGATGTGCTAATAAGATGAAACTTTTCGGAACATGATTCTGTTATTTACTATAAAGTAGGGAACTCATTAAAATTTAAGCAGAAGCCCATTGACAATGTGCTTGATTTCGTTGTTAACCATAGTTCAGTAACGGAAAGTGCAAAAACTGTCCTATACCAGATACTTAATGAGTTTAAATTGCGCATTTCTCGTAAACTCACTAACTTGGGAAAAGTTCCCTCAATTTCTTTGAAGATTGGAGTAACTGATACTAAACCGGTAACCTGCAGACCCTACAGATTAGCCGATAAAGAAAAAGAAATTTTAAGGGGTATCGTCGATGAATTACTAGAAGCCCATATAATTTGGCGAAGTAAGTCTTCTTTTGCAAGTCCCGTGTTATTAATAGCTAAAAAGGGGGGCGAAAAACGAATGGTTGTCAATTATATTTCTCTGAATAAAATTACTGTTAAAAATAAATTTCCTATGCATCTAATTGAACAGTTTGTTTATTGATCAACTTTTATGGATACACTTACTTCACTTCTAGCTATTATCAAATACCGGTTAATCCGGATTTGGTTAAAAAGACCGCGTTTATAACTCCGTTTGATGCCTATGATTCTCAGAACCCTTTTTGGGTTAGTGAATGCCACATATGAATTTCAAAGAATGATGACCTTAATTTTTGATCCTTTAAGACATTACATGTGATTTTCCAATGCTCCACCCGAAGGTACTACATTGGCCAGGAGGCGAGTTTTTTTTACCTGGAAAATTTGGAATTTTGCCGAACCCTTGCTGTTCCAAGCAAGGTAGGGATCTTTAACGTGCGTGACAACACTCACACACGGGACCTCCATTTTACCTCTCATTCGAACGAGGGTGTATTTTTGTGAAAAATGCTCGCCTAACATTTTTCAAGCGGACCGTGTCGGGATTCGAACCCGGGACCTTGGGCGTAGTAGTCACACACATACCACTACGCCACGGAGCCGCCGATCCTTTAAGACATCTTGGACTGCTGATATACATTGATGACTTCTAATCCTTTCAAAAACGGTAGACGAAGGTTTATACAAGCTACGCTTAGTTTTGGGAGTGCTTCAGGAATACGGCCTGACGATGAGAATATGCAAATATTCATTTTTAATGACCGAGATAGTTTATTTGGGTTATAACATTACAAAAGATTGTGCTTCTCCTAATGAATTAAAAACCGACGCCGTTAAAAATTTTCCGATTCCTAAGTCGATACATCAGGTACGTCAGTTCATCGTTCTAGTAAGGAAATTTCGAAAATATATACCAAACTTTTCACGCAAAGTCGTATTGTTAACAGCGTTAAGAAAAATCAAGCTTGGCGTTGGACTGAAGAACATTCAAAGTAGTAAATTACCTCAAAAGTGTAATTACCTCTAAACCAGTGTTAGCAATTTCTAATCCGAACCTAGAATGTTTAGTGTACACAGATGCAAGCAGAGATGGTCTTGCAGGCATTCTAGTACAGGTTACAGAAAACGGAGAAAAACCGGTAGCTTATTATAGCCGAAGTAAAACCGGCAAACCATTTCTGGTATTCACAGATTGTAAGGTTGTAAAAAATTCTTTGGCACATCAATCAACTATACTTAGGATTGCGCGATGGATTCTGCAATTACAAGATTTTAGTTTCTAAACCAAACATAGACCGGGTAGTTCGATGCCACAGGTGGATGCATTGAGCCGTAATCCACCAGTGGAGTGTGAGCTCAGCGAAAAGGTGTTTATACTTTCTGGGGATGTTTGGCTACTTTATGCGCAAGAGCAAGACAAAAGAATTACCATAATTAAAGAAGTTCTGGTGTCCGGCGATATGGCAAATAATAAAACTATTTTTAATAAATATGACTTACGTGGTAACCGGGGCTACAGAATAACTGAATATGGTCGTAGATGGTTGGTGCCAAAGAAATGTTGTTGGCAAATTGTCAAAAATGATCACGATGATGTTGGTCATTTTGCTTTTGATAAAACTCTAGAACGTATTAGGCAACGATATTGGTTTCCGAAAATGCACAGATTTATTGCCAAATATATCCGGTGCCGCTTACCATGTTTATACCACAAAATGCCTAGTGGTAAAAAACCGGATTATTTACATTCAATACCAAAATATGCCAAGCCGTTTCATACACTGCATGTGGATCGCTTGGGTTCGTTTGCTAAAACTATATAGGGTTAAGGCTTTACCTCCAGTGAGTTTAATGATTTTTGTGCACAACGACAAATCCTTATGGGTATACAGTTGCGAGCAGATACTAAGCTTTGCAGACAGTGAATTTCAAGACAAGTTACTGAATGTCATTAAAATTCGAGCGGAGGGATCACAAAAATTAGAAGATAATCGTATTAAGCAAAATGACTACTTTAATAGGAAAAGGTGCAAGGCATGCACATATTCCATGGGTGATCTAGTATTGACTTTTTAAGTCTTCATACAATACGTGTGTAGTATTATTGTAATAGTAAAATTTTTACGGTGCTCCATATGATGTAAGTAATGTACTATCTTGCGTGCACTAATTCGTGCATACCAACGCATTTACACTATATCTGTCCGAAACTTTGTTTGTGATTTGTCCCAAAATGCTGGTCCAACAAGCTGCTTCATAGTGCTGAGAATGGTAGGCTCCACATTGTTGAGCATGACTGACTCTAATTTGCTGAGTAGAGTACGCTTCAATATGCTAAGGTACGATTCGGCTCTATATACTCAGCAAGCTTAATTCAAACTCGCTATACTTATTCTGCACAGGCGATACTGTCAAACTCAGGTGTCTGTCACCACTAACTGAAGTTTAGTAATGTTTTTTTTTTAATTTCAGGTCATTCACGGACGAATGCGTGTCAGAATGGCTGAATGTTGTATATCCTGAGTAGCCGCTGTGACACGTATATTCATCTGGCATCTATTGATAGAAAAGGAGCGATTAAGGAAGGCGGGTGTCATGGAATTTTTTGATAGACATTAAAGAGGACATTGGAATTATTTTTGATTAACGAGCGTTACCGTTGAATTATTCTTTGCGATTAGTTACCTGCAAACAATAAACAGTGTTTAATAAATTATTGATCGAGCTACCTGTGTGTTGACGAGCTGCAGTCCCAGACAACAATTAAGAAACTTAGAACAAAGTTGTTTAGGATCACGCTAGGTTATGACATTAAATTGACAGAAAAGTTCGAGCATTAGTTCGTGACTGATTGACGGAATCTGTCCAAAGTTAAAATTATCATCGGATCATGAAAATACAATAACTACAACTAATATCGAGTGAAAAAATGTGCAAGAAGGAACATTAACCTTGAATGAACTTAATTACATAATCAGTCAAACGAAAACGATTTCTGGTTAAAATAGAAACTGAGTTTGTAATTGACTCTGGCATTACGATATTATACACCTCTGAAGTTAGTAATTACCAATACTTTTTGTTCAGTCGTGGTTTCTAACTTCAACGGCACCTATACATAGTACACATTAACATACCTTATCTATTTTACCAGCTTTTCACATTTACAAAACTTTATAGTAAAACCTTTAAAAATATAATTTACAAAAGTCAAAGTCTACTCTCGGTGCATTCATTATGTGAATAGCAATTTCTTTTTCCAACTTTATTGTCAAGTTTTGTAGTTCCTTCAAAATGCCCATTAATTTCTTCTAAGGACTTACCTTCAGTTTCTGGTAAATATATATATAAAATTATTATTCCAAGGATGCCAACACAGCTATACAACCAAAATGTACCTGGAAGAGTTAAAAATGCAATTGTTTTGAAAAACAGTTTGTTTGTTGCAAAGCCAAAGATGTAGGCAATGGCGCCCGAGAATCCAGAACCCATAGCGCGAGTTTCTGTCGTATACAGTTCTCCAACTAAAATCCAAGGCAATACACGTATGCCACCTTGTAAAGCAAATGCAGCAGTTATAAGGCACGGGACGGGAATCCACTTATAGTTGTTAAAAATGCTTCCATTGTCGGGTAAATTTTTGGTATAAAAATATTTGACTCCCGTTAGATACGCATACGACCCTGCAGTAATAAAACAAATTAGTGAAATTCCCAATGAAAGAAATATAAGACTTCGTTTTCCAATAAAACGAATTGTTATAACACAAACTAGACTACCAAGAAATTGAGCAGCTCCTAGAAGTATAGTTGAATAATAGCTATTAACCGGAGATCTAAGAACTTCAAAAATATGCACCGAATATGTTTGCAGCGTTGTCATACCAGTAAAATGCGATAAGAAGAACATAAAGCTTAACAAAGCTAGTGGTCGAATAAAACCTCTTCCAAAATATTTTTTAGAAAAATTATTCTTGTTAACCGATTCCTCTATATTTTTGTTTTTCTGAAGAACCAATAAAATTTGAAATTCCTCTTCTATTTCTGGAAGGGTTACCCAACCGCGAAGCCATGCCAAACCTTTCTTAGCTTCGTCATGTCTGTTATGCATCACCAACCAGTAGGGACTTTCAGGAATAAAATATAACAGACAAAACGCTGCTGTAGATGGTATACCACACAGAAGCGCCAGAGTACGCCAGTCGTAAAATGTACCAAGCACAAATTCCGCAAAGGTTCCAAGAAGAACTGCTAGAGATCCTGTTGCCGAAAGCATCCCTCTTAAATGAGGCTGTGTTACTTCAGCAGCGTAGGTGGTAATCTACAAAAATTAAAACAATTAGTTAGCAATATTAGCAAACATTAAGTAAACATTACTGCCGTGTTTTAAAATTATAGATGAAGATAATATGCTGTTAGGGATTAACGACGACATCTTTATTTATTCAGTCATGTGGAATAATTTTGGAACGGTTGTTTAGCGTTTATATTGGCTTCAAAGTTGTCTAGACTTACTAACGCGCTAATTATAAACAATTATAAAAACGTGTATAGTTTTGCATGTGGGCTAGTTTCTTAGAAATACGCTCTATATTGCATTGCCGATAGGTCTGCCGTTGATCAGAATATTTACATCAGAAGCGTTTGCACACAAAAGATGATTGATGGGTCTTGGCGGCACCTCATCTTTCAGATGAATTTGATTGACAAGTACAAGATTTTGCATTTATAAGATTACAATAGGTACATTCGAGATGTTGTTTACATAATTTCTGGTACTTTCCCGAATTAACTAGATTTATTGAAATATATATAAAATTGTCGTCATGGATATTAGAGGTAAGTTCTAGTTGAAGCTTTTATGTGAGTTTTGAGTGAAGAATTGATCGCAATATGTTCTAGTTTAAAGCTTTGAAAGATTTGATATAAATGCCTGTCAATATAAATTACTCAATGAAATATGAATTACTATAGTGATTATATAAATTAATAGTTGGTGCTTGGATACTTGATTATAGTGCTTTGTTAGTAAGCAATTTAGAAGAAACCATTGTGGCGTTTAGAAAATAATACTTGTACTGATAGCGATTATTTAAAAATAAACTTTTAATAGCGTGTAGCAAATTCCATTACAAATACAAGTTGCTGAAAAGGGTTGTATAATCAGTTTGAAAATAAAGAACTGTTGTTTGTGCAAATAGAGCTTTCGTTATACTAGTGTCAAGTGGTAATTTTTTAATACTTTTGAACGATTTCTATTCGCATGCTCGCCACTCGTAGCCACAAAAGCAAATTTGCAGTGAAATGAAGAAGTTCAAGTCAAGCGTTGTGGAAATTTGGCTGAAAATGCCGTAAAATTACAGGAGGATTTTATAGAAAAATTACATGGAAACGCCGTAAGCCTGGCAGCTACATTAGAAGAAAGCAACACTAATTTAAAAAAAATACAAGAACATGCAGAAAAACAAGACCAGAACTTTGCAAGCCTTGCAACGAAATTAAAAGAAAAATTACGAAAAAATGTGGAGAAACAATAGCAAACTACTGCAATCCTTACAGAAAAATTCAGCGAGGCTGCTATCAGTTTGCAGGATAATTTTACAGTGCAATTATACCAGAATGTAAAAGCAGTTGAACAAAAATTACTTGAAAATTACAGAGAAAGGAGTTTGAACAGAAAGCTACAAAATCCGCGGAAAACCTGGAAACCAAATTTTCGGCCGATTTACAGAACTCGAAGCTGAGTTTTAAGAGAAATTGTTAAAAAACTCACGTGAAATGGAATAAAAAGTGTTGGAGATAGAAGAACACATTAATTCCCTGACAATGCAAGCTCCAGAACCCTCAGTGCCGGTGATACAGAAGCCCACCTCAGAATTCAGGAATGTCAGTGAATGTGAACTGACGTCAAGGTTCCGAGCAAAACCATCCACAATTGATGAAAATTCACCTTGCCAAACACACTTTAAGTAATTAGTGACTGCTGCAAGAGCTAACGACTGGAACAATGGTGAAAGTGCAACTGCTTTGATTGTCGCGTTACGAGTTAATTCCAAGAACATGCATATCATATCAGACTATGACAAAAAAAAGCTATAGGACCTTAACATCATGCTTGGAAATGAGGTACAACGCTCTCATTTGGAACAAATGTACCAGTCTCAAGTGAAGAACCGTTACCAAAAGGTCAACGAAAATTTGCAGGAGTTTGACGCAGATATTGCTCGCTTGGTGAGAGTAACCTTCCTAAGAGCACCGGATATTCCTAGTACAGCTGGTAGTGCAGACCTTTATTAATGGAATACGCGACGAGCATATCGAGCACACTACGACTGGCCTAACTAAATACTTAAGTGATGCTTTGAATCATGTTTTAGAGTTCGAGGTGACAAAGCAAACAATGCATTTGATTTGTGGGAAGATAGGACGCTATGAAGGAGAGCGGAGACAAGAAATCGCAAAGAAAATGATTCGTCGGGAATTGCTTGACTGGCAGTCGGATAAAGAGGTGGAACAACGCCAGAACCGCAAATTTAAGCACAGGCAAAACCGATTTAAACGGCTTAAGATAGAAGAGCAGGAGCAGAAATTAATAGAGACGGTTGACAGAACGGGGCAAAAGTCAACCTGCACAGATTCTGCCCTGAAAATGTTCATCCGCATGAAATGTGACCCTATCTGTCGGACAACAATGATCAATGACGTTTGGCAGCCTGTACAGATGCAAACAGAACAAGGGAATGACAAAGGCCTAGGTGTCATTTTGGAATGGAAAGCGAGAGGAGAACGTCCCTCTTGGCACGACATTAGCCCATTGAGTCGCACTCTAGTACTGGACACAATAAGATTTTCTGAAGGCGGTGGGATTTTGTGCAATCCTTGGAGGATTGAGATGGATCCTTGAGTACACTTCAGGTGGTGGTTCCTAAAAATCGAGTGTCGGAGGCTTTAAAACATCTGCTTAATGAGACCACAGGAGGACACTTTTGCCTTAAGAAGACTATGTAGAAAGCCCGAGCCAGACTTTACTGTACAAGCTGCAAGGACAATGCAAAAGAGTGGTGCTACAAATGTCAGGTATGAGCACCATAGGAAAACCGTAAAGCTTCAATGAGACAATATAACATGGGGAGTTACTTTGAAAGAGTGACAATGGATATTGCCGGTCCATTCCTTGAGGGCGACTCTGCAACTAAATACATCTTGGTAACCATGGACTATTTTACTAAATGGACCAAGGTGTTTGCTATATCAAACCTATGGAGTTGTGCGCCCATCAGGACAGAAATTTTGAGTTAGCGTTACTCCAAGAAGTTCGCCGGTTGCTGGGCATGAGAACTATCCGAACAACACCACTGAACCTGCAATCGGATGGTATAGTAGAACGCATAAACCGCACCTTGCGCTAGTACTTTTCCAAGGCAGTCTTCCAACATCAGAGAGACTGGGATCAATATCTACAGTTAATTTTATTGGTCTGTTGGTTTTTGGTTCATAAGATCACTGGACAGATAACTGCATATGAAATGCTGGGACGCGGGATACGTCTATCGTGCGATCCTGAGTTTCGGTGTAAGTCCGAATATGACGTCGTGAACGAGGGCTACGTCGAGAAGCTCAAGCGCAAGATGCACGACATCCATGGTGATGCTAGAAAAAATATCCAGATCGCAAACGATCGTATAAAGACCAGATTTGAAATCAAGACGCAGGAGCCTGGTTTTCATGAGGGGGACCGCGTCTGGCTATACAACTTCAAGCGGAGGTGTGAACTGTCACTAAAGTTACAAAGACATTGAGAGGATCCGTGCGAAGTTGTAAAAAGGATCAGCGACGTGGTATATTGGATGTATTTAACTCCCAGAAGAAAGCACAATAGTGTAGCACGTTAACCGATTAGCACTCTACGGCAGTGATGACGCCGGTAATGACGAAGAACGGCTAGCAGTGAAACGAACAAACAGTTACGCCCGCTAAGATGAACAAAGTTCTGAACCAAGCTATGATTGGTTCATATTTTCGTAAAGTAGCACAGGCAAAGCGGAATTTGGGTGTCGTATAATTTGAGTAAGAACCGCTACACTTGCGGTCAGGTCCTCAATGCTCCGCGCGAAAGCACTACATTGGGTTTAAACGCGAATAATTAGGTGCTTGAAATAAATTTGACTTCAAAATTAATTAAACGTTAAATATAATTTATAAACCAAAACTAAAGTTAGGGCTTAAATGATGATATCTATCCATAACGTTGACTTTACAGGTTGTCTGATCAACAAGACACTAGCAAGAGGTGGTGGTGGTGGTGGTAGTGGGGAAGGAGGAAGTCCGTAATACTGGATAGCAGCCGCTGGTTCTGCTTACTGGTGTAACTCGAAAGGTAAACTTAAAACTATCCAAGTCTACCTAAATTAGTATTTACTAATGGATCTGAATTTCTAAGCATATGCTAAATTTATTAACAGAGAATTCTGTTATTTGTTCCTACTTTACAAATTTACAATATCCTCCGCTTTAGTCTAAGTAATTTATTCTATCTTTAGCCTAAATTTGTCCCTAACGTTTACTATCGTTCACTAACTTACTTATTTTAGTTTTAATCTTCTTTTCTATGGATGATATAACCAAAAGCAGGCAAAACGCCAAAAAAAAGCAAATCAAGCGACTGAACAATAAAATATACAATGTAAAATACAGGTATACAATGTAAATAAATAAATATTTAAATGAAGTATTAAGCATATAAGCATATAACGGTGCGTAGAATAGCATAGAAGCATTGCTTAAATTATCAGGTGCACTTGCATAAGCATTACGTCGGTTAACGTTATCACACTAAAACGCGCTCGTTCAAAATTAACTTATTTTCTCTTCCTATAATCCTCTAACTTTTTTGGCTTTGTCTTATAATGGTTTTTCGAGCCGGTTGAATGTTTTTCTTTTGTTACTTTTGCCTTTTGTTTTCTGAAGCGAATTTTCTCGTGGTATGCCTTGTTAGTGTGTTGCTCGGTCCGTTGCCTCTGCTTCTTACCGCGACCTTTTAATTTTGCCGGGGAGGGGGGATTTGATACGTTACATTTTCTGCTTCGTTATTTTCATTTAAAAACCATTAAATCCCAATCATTTAATTTACGTTTGCTATAATTTCAAGCCGCCGTGCCAGGCAACAAACTCTACTCGTCTTTCATTAAATTCACGAGTTTGGTTGTTAATATTTTTATCTTTTAGCTATACAGGTCAACCTGTCTATACTTTGGTTCCTTATTTTACATATAAACTTGATAAATGTGGGCTGTCCGGAACCGAATGAAATCGTTTTTCCTGGAACTGATATATTGCTGAAATTTTAGAACAGATCGTGACCTAGAATGTAATTTCGTCTTCGGTGTGATTTAAAACGTACAGTAAATACATGTTTAATTTCGTAAATAATTTAAATCAAACATGTAAGAAGAAGTTGTGGAATTAAAAATAGGGATAGACTCGGGCTCGAATCCGGGCCGGGCCGTTGACTACTTTATTCGAGCCGCGCGCGGGCCGGGCCTATCTTTTTTCGGGCCGGGCCGGGCCAAACGACTCGGGCCGGCCCGAACTTTTCGGGCCGAAAAACGCACGAGTAGATACTCCACCGTCCTTTCACTTATATCCCAAATTGAGTAACTTCTTAATTATATTTTCACGTAGTCTCTTCATAAACCCATTAATAATCAGTTTTTCGTTTTGTTTATTGTAAAGGAGACGTGATATTATAACTCACTTCTTATCCCGAATATTTTTTCTAGTTCTATTTAATGTTTCTCATGTTGTACTTTAGGCAAGTTAAAAATGCCCAGCAATATCAAACTAGGTGATTTACTCATAATTCAAAAGTTTGCACGATTTATATTATGTATATGTATATACTTCAAATTTCAATCATGCGGCGAACGTCGATATTATCAATTGCGTCTATAGTTTATGTCTACCGTCTAAAACACTAGAGAGTTATTGCAACGTTCATTTTACCAATTTTTTAATAAAGTTTTCCCTTATTTGACATTTACACATGCGCAATGAACACGCTTTTAGTGCTTGTACTTTATTAAAATACAGGACACCTTTGTTTTATTTAAATACAGGCAACCAATGCTTTTATTTAAGGCGCCTTAATTTTGACATATACCAAATGCCTAACGTACAAACTTACATTTAATTGTCAGTTTTCTGTATAAATATTGTGAAATTAAATGACTTTTTGTAGTGTTGTTTCCGTAATTAAATTTAGAGATGTGTCCAAGTTTATAACACGAAAAAGATATAAAATGTCAACGCTCTAAATATGAGGATGCTGTTTTGTAATGCTTTTTCTAGAAGTAAGGTGTAAAAATCTTTTTGAAAACCAATATGCTATAATGCTTGGGAAGAAGTAAAAACAGTGTCTTAAAGTAAACTCAAAAAGTATTCCGTGAAAACACTTTGACAACACATACAAATGTTATCGAATCAGTGGGAAATAAAAAACTCAAATAATAATAAAGGTTCATCTTTGTGTGAATACAATTTCTTTGATTTTTTCCAATATAGTTAAACGTGTATTATAGGTCACGTTAACACAAAAGAGATTAATTCTTTATTCATTTTTAAAACATAACCTATAGATATAGAATACTAAACATATATGTCAGAATAAAGAGTAAAGGAAAAAACACTTGCACTAACACTCCTTTAGATTGGATGCAAACTTTTAAAAAAGGATGCTTTATTTGAAGATTCTTTTAATAAAGTCTGCTCTAATTTCAAGTAGGTAATTTTAGTAAAATTCTTTGAAGTACGAACGACAAAATAAAGCGGACGCAAATTTATTATAAAGGTAATAAGGTGCGTTAAGCGTACAATTTCATAAACATTGAAAATTGCTAAACCTTTTGTACCTTTGTTACCTATTTCTAGGATTTTTTAAAGAATTGTTACGTTTATTTTCAGCATAAATTAATTACCCTATTTTGCTCTCTTACTAATTCAATACCTGCTCGAAAAAATTCTGTTTCTATTGTTAAATCCTTTAACATAATTAATAACAAACACGTTCTCGAATAAATTCCTCAATTTAAATCTAGTTGCTTTGAAACGACAAGTTTATGCAACAACTAAATAGTTATATTTTGTTTCAGGTACCCGTTATCTTGGTATACTTTACGGCCGCCTATAATGATTTCCTCTATTGTTTCAATGTAAAAACTTGTTGAAATAAGGTCGCACACTATCAGATAAACCCTCGGTTTTCCAGTTTTAATCGCGCTTCGATAAGCGCGGATTTGCAGTTGTAATTCGTGTTATTTGAACCATTGTTAAATTTGCTTCTGCAGCTTGTGCGTTGACATATTTTCTACATTATTCGTCACCGTATTTCAAAAGCAATGCACGTCTGTTTATTTTCTGTTCGACAACTAGGAGGTGTCTTGCGTGGATTGCTTTTTTTAACTGGTGGCCAAATGGGTTCTTCCTTTCTGTAGACCAACTGCTTTTGTGCGTAGGTGGTTGCTGTAGTTACGATGCCAGGATGAATGGATCTTGAATACCCCTGCGTTTCTGTGTTGACACCTACAGGTATGCAACTTGTTATCTTTTGTGTGTGTCAATGGGATATTCTGTATCAACATTTGGTGTAGTTATGATACAAAATCGTCACATTGTAGAACTATTGTTCGTTGCTGCTAATCGATGTTATCGCTCTACATGTGTGATGTACTTGTGTTAAAAGTATTGGACAGACACACGCTTATTCCTTTGTACTGATTAGTTTATTTTACAAACGGTACTATGTACGATTTAAAAGATATCTGACAAAAGCTCCCACACGTTAAATCTTTCCTACTAATTAGTTATTTTACAAAAAGTATTAGGTGAAACTTTAAAAATGCTTGACAAAAGCTCTCACAAGTTTATTTACTACTGATTAATTTTATTTTGTGTAAATACGAGATGCGCACTTCGTATCTAATGTACTAAATTGTTTATATCACCTAACCGTTTGCTTTCAAATAGTAACGCTTAATTTATTGCTCTTGCTTGTTTGTACAGAATCCGTTATTTATTTTTATTTGTTAATAGATCATCGTGGGCGATGTCTTTTTTGTTTCTTTTTGGTATGTAGGCGAATCCCTCCACTCTCCGCGTTTAATAGTTAGCCTGGTACTTACTTTTCTTCCGGCTACGTCTAGGTACGTAACAGAATCAAAAATCAAATAATATACTACGATATGTTCCACAAGTATCTTGATTGTAATTCAAAATCATTATACTCTTAAATTAAACAAAAAAGTGATAGTTACTTGTTGAACGCAACAGAAAAAAAAAATATCTTCTCATTCGCTGAATAAAAGTCGGGCCGGCCCGAAATTTTCATTTTGGGCCAGGCCTCGGGCCGGGCCGGTTAACTTTCTGCGTCGGGCCCGAGTCCATCCTTAATTAAAAAATTATTTATGAAACAATAATACTCTAGACAAAGCGTTTTATAACTGATATTACGTTATCAGAAAGTGGATATCTAGCATTTAGAAAAATTGTTTAAAATAAAAAAACTCAAAATGCAACTAAGCGATTCTAATAAGCTTAAGGAGTTGTCGGATCGTTATGAAAATGGCCATCATTCATCGCTCTGGAAACTCAGTCACACATTTTGAAAGACTCTTACATAAACGAGCAATCACTAACACGAATAATAGGAAAAGGTCATTGGTTACATACCGGTGCTTCAAGAAAACCACCTACGCAGCCTGTGAGCGCTAGTGCCAAAAAAATTTGCCAAGGTTCTTCAGCGTACTTAAAAATTACACCACATATTAAAAATGGTGTACACATAAACTGCATAGCTTTCTTCCGTCCTATTGGTGGTGTAAGTATACCAGAGAGAATACACCCTGCAGGAACACACAGCATTGCTAGGGACCCTAAAAGTATTTTAATTAGAAGAATTATACGTATTAAAAATACCACGTGCTATTTACAAACCTAGTTCTCGATACTGTTTTTTCCTAACCGTTCGTTAACTTTTAAAGGACTGATTCTATTTTGATAATAGCCAAATTTATATTTACAATAACCTGTTTAACGCATTTTTTAGGTTTTCTCACTGTCTCCATGAAGACGAGTTGTGAACAGAAGAGTAATTTTTAAATGTAAAAACAAAAATCAATATGCATAATTAGACACAAAAACAGCATTTGTCATATATAATTTCAAATTTAAATTATTATTAGTATTTTTAAACACTACCAATGTAAATAACATTTGTGGTTTTAACTTTAAAGTTCCAGTTAGAGACCTTTTAAAAATTGTTTAGTCTTGGGTTCCGCAAATGCTAACAAACCATCCACCTGAATTTAAACTTTAATTTTCTTTATAACCGTCATTGTTTTTCGCGCCCTTGAAGTTTCGCTTTATGTGGTAATATTTTTGGTGCCTTTAAAGATTTATGTTTTCACTCTTTTTAAAATTTTATTATTCTTAAATTCAGATCCGTTTGTTTCCAAGAAAAGCTTTGGCACTTACAAAAGTAACTAGATTGAAACAAATTTTGATCAATGCATTTTACATATTCTTATGCATATTTATGTAATCAATCATTCTAAAGATACACGTGGCAGTTTTTTGAAAAAAAGTCTTCAAGTAAAGAATAATTTTAACGAAAGTTTATTTAGACACAAATTTGCTGCGTGACCTTTTAAGAATAGTATCCGAAACTTTTTTAATTTCAAGGATGGATTTTTACGTGTAATATGATAGGTTACCAAAAAATCATTTAATCTATGACTTGACATCACGAGGTATAACCTAGAAAATATGGACTTGAGAAAACCACACTAAGTAAACCACCTACGACAAGTCCAGGAAGGGATAACCACTAACGACCATTAGCACTTCCAGCGAACAGTTGCTAAACCAAGCCAAGAACGCCTGTACCACCCCACCAAAACAGCGCCCTCGATACTAAAAGCGACCACGATAGGATCCGAGATCATCAACCGCCCTAGCGCCGCAAGATATGACGACAACGGTAAAACAGCAAACCCAAATATACGTGGAGAAATTTCCTAATTTCTTGAACTACACAAAACCTATGAATGGTCTACTTAAGAAGAAGGAATACATACGTGGTTATGCGCAAGGAGCACGCATTTTTGCAATCAGCAGAACGGAGTTTAGATTCATACAAGGCTACCTGAAGAAAGACAAGAATGAATTTCACCCTTTCACATTTAAGACAGAACAAGAGAATGTAGTACTACGAAGACTCACTAGCAACTTGACTACCAACCACATCAAAAAGAAGTTTACGGGTAGAGAATATCCAGTGACGCACGTAGGAAAGCTGAGGAGCCGAACCAGGGGTTACTGTAACACAATCTTAGTTATCGTTAATAACATGCCCATATTAAGGATAATTTACAAGATTACGTTTTTATTTTACTCCAGCCGTGATCAGGTCATAGCATTCAAGAATCGAATGGAGACACTACACTGCTTTGCCTGCCAGAAATTTGGATATTCCAGTTTCAACTGCGGTTTTAACTCCTGAGGTGTCAAGTGCACAAAGCATTATCATGTAGCGCAATGGAAAATTAATTTTTTTAGCTTATATTTGTGAGGGATAAAAAATTCAACACAAAATTTTTTTGGATAAACGTATTTTAATAAGACATATTTAGCATCTGTGTTAATATAACTAAAGATAATGTGTAAAGATTTTGTCTCGACTGCTATAATAATATGGTTATTTAGGGGTATATAGAGTCAGAAGGGTCGTACACTACAAGTAAATTGTACTAAAATCTAGAAAACTAAACAACTTTATTATGAAAAGTACGTAATTCGCAAATTATGCAAAAAACAAACATCTAACACACTGTATATGGATCACAGTTAACTTTAATTAATGCAGGGAAACTCACCCTTCAATAGTACAACCACATTCAGTAAGATAAATAACTCTGTACGCAATCAAATTTATTTTAAACCAGCAAAGCATTCATAAATTTTAAATAAACACGCATTAAAAGCATCGAAAGCTAGAAAATCATGATACGAATTCTGTTAAAATGAACACGCAACAGTGTAAGGAAATAACAAAGCATCCTCGCAATAAACACGCCTTTCAAAACAAACACGTTTTAGAAACGCAGGATGTAAATAAACCCATTTCAATTTACGTCATTATAGAAACTTCGCTCACGTGATTTTTAACATAGAGTAATTTCAAAACCCAAAACATTATCTTGACAAAAATAAAAGCCATAAGTTTGTCTACGTAAGAGATTGAATTAAAATTTCCTACAACAAAACAAAACAAGACGGGTGAAAGTACACGAGCTATAGGAATCCACTATATAGAAACTGAATGCTACGTGATCGACAACATCATTTCAACAAGCTATTATCAAATTCATACCGGAGAAAGCCCAAGGTGTGAACCAAAACCTATAGCACGCCTTAAACTTTGACAGAAGGACGCAGATAACCAATGGTGCCAGATGGAGGCGTTGTTTTAAATATCACACAAATTTAATAAACAATCAGTCTTCCTTCAACCAGAGCAAGTTTCTTGCAGTTCAAATTAGAAAATTATGTAAAGTGAACATAGAAAGATTATTAATTATATTTCATGGAAGTCATGAAAAAGAAGTTTTGAAACTAAAATAATAGTGAAATTGTACGAGAGAAGTTATTCGTTAACTGCAAAACGTAAGTGAAAGCCTATTAATTAAACATAAATTTAATATTTATAATTTAGGCCTCTAGGTAAAAATCTAAATTAGCACATTTAAATTGGTACAAAAATCTAGATTGGTACATAAATCTATATTTGCCAATAAATCCGAATTTAAATATTCATCGATCTAAATTTGTTTTCCTTTTTATTCTTTTTTATTCAACATTTACATTTTTTCTTATACCAGAATATTTATGTAAAGGGTCATCAAAAATCTCTTTATACGTGAAAATTTACGTAAATTATTTTGGGAATAAAGAAATTGATATCATTATTACTTTGATTCAGGGGTTTATTTTGTCGAATAGTGAATCATATTATCAAGCTGTGAAGTGCATATATTTTTTGTCATTATACAAATCTTGGTTAATTTCGTTTGTCTCATTCAAGTAGGAAAGTGTTAGATAAAAAGGGGACTAAAAATTCTTTGTTATTGTACCGTCGTACACTCTGTGTGGATTAGACAGAGCTAGTCGGGGCATATTTAAATTTTAGGTTATCAAGAAACATCGAGCGGTGGCGGGCAGCCGGAAATATTAAATGCACATAAATTTCTTTAAAAGTTGTAAATTTTTTGTATGTTCATTTTCCACGACACCCACCCCTTTCTCATTGCACTATATGAGTGTAGACACGCCGATTGTGACGTCAGTCCATTGCTACTTTTACCGATTTTGTTTCCTTTTGGACGTGTGGTACGCGCAGTTGCCTTCACACTCATTTATTTATCTATTAACCCCTTAAGTTTTTTTGCAATTTCTGAAATAGTTTTTCATAATTCTAACTTAATCTATTAATCCCTTTAGTCACTTAAGTCTTTTAATAACTCTTAAAATAGTTTTTCGTGTTTATAGTTGTGCAACACAATTTTTTTTGAAAACATTTTTTTTGCGTGTAATAAAATTTCTTTACCGTATAACAAATCTGTATTAAGGCAGTTAGAAGAAATGAAAAAATTCGCGAAAATTTAGTTTATATGCAAACCTAAATAAGCTTTCTAATTCTTAGTAAATTGTTGGTCCCATATAGAAAACAACAAACGATCTGTTGTTTCCTAGTTTAATTAAATTACAAGGCTAAACTCCAATTTTGTACAAACAATAATATAGAAAATAACTCAGGTGTTTCAAAACCTTGCTTAGAACATTTTAAATAGCATTTTAACCATTAAACGTTCGTGTAAATAATTTGTAATTCGCATATATGTTAAAGTTTTCCATTTGTTTCGTAAACATGGTGCGTGGTCATCGAGCATTTTTCTGTTTAGCATAAAATTCCCGGAAGATAAAAATTTCTCAAATCGAATTGTCTTCATAATTCATTTTCTTAATCCAGTCACTTTTACGTTAACCTTCAAACTTAGCAGAATGGAAGTCGTTGATTCGCAAACACATCTAGGTCAATAAAACACCTTTACGCCAATAAAGTCTTTAGGTCAATAATGAGAACACCTCCACATCAAAGAAAAACTTTCAGGTCAATAAGCTCCACGATTTGGAACCCATCTGAGGTCTATCCCTGCAAGCGAACAACAGAAGACGAGCTGAAACCGGATCATAAATAACGCAGCGGTAGCCGTCGGCGACCAGTGGTTAAGGGCGGGTGTATTACCTTTGTCGAATCCTTAACAGGATTTATTTAACAACCTACTTCTGCACTAATGGTAAAATTACCAGATGTAAAAACCCTGACCGTTCTAGTTAATAAAATTTGTTAATAGAACGTTGTAATCTCAACCAATTTTACTAATTTTTTATGATGTTTTTGTGAAAGAAAGATATTTCTTTAGATTTTGATATATTTGAAGTTCTCACTTACGAGAAGCTTAGACGTGAATATTCTTTACTAGTAACGAAATAAGAATTACATTATGATTACCTAAAATTCCAGTTTTTTATTAAATTTGTACGTGACTGCTAGATCTGACAATCATTAACGAACATCACCATTATGTAACGAAATTTTGTTCAAATCTTTTAATACTAAATAGTTACCAATACAATTTATTTGTTAAAAATCACTGTTATTTGATTAAAATTATTTGTTACGGAAAATATTCTTACTCTGGTATTTTTTTCTGTGTTAAACATTAATCAATTATCTAAGAATTAAAGGAGAAAAATTTAGAATCATCAACTACGAAAGGGTTTTCTGTTTCTAGCCTAATTTTTTTTGCTAATACTTGCGGGATTCAGTGGCGCCCAACTTTAAATTGAATTGTTTTCTATTCAACAAAGGAAACTTCAGCCCTGACCCATTTCTTACTCTCACTTGGGGTGATGGCCAAGTTAGGCGTCACAAAAACAGTTTTAAACTATTCCAACTTTAGAACGTAAAAGCTTTAATCTTTTAAAGTACATTACTGCCGCGTGTCGTGTGTAATAATTACTTAAAACTCTCACATTAGCGCCCCATTGGAGCATTTCTAATTTTAGCAGGTTAACCGTACAATTAGCATGTTATATTTTACAAAACTATTTCAATATATACACCATAAGTTCTGCAAAGTATATGAAATACAAACTCCCGTCACGCTATTGGTATTTTATCGTTATTGTTATTGCTTATAATTGCTAAATCGCTGTAAAAATATACAGTCCTAATTGAATATGAAGATGGTTTGTAAATAGTACGTGAGTTTTTGACGATACGTCCATATTAGTCCTAACCTATCCATGATATGTCTTCTTGACTGAGATGTATCTCCTCAGAAGGATTTTCTTGCGACAAATGAGGAATTAAAATTGTTGGAAATCCCATTACCATTCCATAAGCTATCAGTAGGGTATTTTTAACCATAATTGCAAGAACCTGTGGTAACGCAGTTCGTATTGATGATCTAACCATGACTTTATTTTCCATTTTTATGGCAATTACTAAAACAAATAAAAAGTTTATGTAAAGTAAAGGTAAATTTAAAAATAGCAAATTTAAAAAAATTAATTTTGGAAAGATCCGGAATTTGTAAGAAGGGCATTTTACCTGTTTAGTCCAATCGTTCTGCTTTTCAAAATACTAACATACAATTAGTATCTGTGGTTAATTTACAAAATGTCCCATATTAGCAAATATGATACTTACAAAACCCACGCTAGTTTGCAAAATTTTATTTTGCGAAACAGGACAAGCCTAAGGAATACCTTCCCCCACTCGCACTCCCAGTACAGCGTCTAAAACTTGTAGACAGAAAAATAATCTAAAGTTTATCTCTAGGTTTAACGAAGTTTAGGTATAATTATTTTGTTTACAACAAAAATATTCTATGTGCCATAATTGGCAAGGCGTAGTTAATAAACAAACTAAGTGTGATTTTGGCCGAATCAAATGATGAAATTTGCTTTAGCTTATTTTTAAAATATGTACTCACTGTCAGGTATGATTTTGACAAAAATGCTAAATGTAATGGAAAGTTTGGTTGGCGTATGGTTGTGTACATAATTTTGATTTGAATAACCTTCCAATTGTAATTAGCCGTGCAGGTGGCGCAATTACTTAGCGCGTTGGCGATCAAAGCAGAAAGTTACAGGTTCAAATCCTGTTTGGAAACATAACTTTTCCATCATTCAATCACTAGCTCTATTTGAAATGAATATTTAGGCTCGGTATAAAAGTCTAAGTTATTATTTCATCTTACTCCTATTGATTAATATCATTGTATTATAATCAACATTGCCTGTGCAGTTATCTAATATTTATTTTGAATAGTTGGCTAATAGCCATGATTTTAAGCGTTGCTTTCTCTCTATATCTGACATAAGCCAAAAGTTCGACATTGTCAGACATGCGTGAAAAAAATTCCAAATGTAATTGAAAGTACATGATTTCAATTCATATATATTTTCAATTGTAATCATTGGTCTAGGTGGCGCAATTTGTCAGCGCATCAACGATTAATGCCGACGATTACAGAAGCAAATTCTATTCGGGAGCTTACATTTTTTATCTTCCAATTACTAATTCGATCTGAAATGACCATTTTCTTTGCATGAATGTCTAAATTTTTATTTTATGATAAATATATACATAAAATATATTGATATAATTAAATGTCATAAAGAGGTCATATTACATCATCTGATAAACATTCGACGTCATAAACTCGAGAAAATTCAAGAAATTAAATTATTTAAATATTTATTTGTACGAAAAACGTACTTTTAAAGTATACGATATAAAATGCTCGTAAATGCATGGTTTTATCTAAAACATTTTCATTTGCAATTAATAATCAAAACAACTTTATTTGTAACTAATTCTGTTCAAATGCTTAAATATTCTACAGGAAATTTTACGATCAAATTTGCACTTAAGTTTAAAGTCAATTTTATGTAATATCACGTGCATACATATTTCAATTTTCATGTAGTTTTAAAAGAACTTTCGTTATTTGAAAAGCGCATTGATTAACTATAAAACATTAGACTTAATAACAATGCGTTAGTGTTTCGAATTAATGCGAATAGTAGTAAGGCAAAGAAGTGCTAGTTATTAAACTTGTGTTCTAAGAAGTAGTAAAATCTCGAATAATGATAAGATATGTAATTATTATTATTATATGTCCTAAGACACTAATGAAAGCTAGCAGAAAAATTAATTTACGGAAGTTGACAGCCGACGTGTGTATGACACACATTCTACAACAAACGAGAATAACACACGCATCTTCGTAAACAAATAGAAGGTGAACCGACACACGAGATAAACCGCTAAACTTCTGAAAGTGTATGTCAGAAGAGGCTCGTCTTTATAAAAGTCAATGAATGTTGAATAGGGAGGTCAGTCTTGCTCGAATCCTCGATGTTGGCATACTATTAATTAATTGTTATTAGAGTACTATCTAACATATACAGTATTTAGTAGCGAAAATTATTTAAATGTGGTATTAAGAGGACTGTTGCTTGATAGCCGACGTTAAAGTCTTTATTGTGTTACCATTTCACTGGTTATACGTAAAACTAACTCAAATTAAATTTTTTTTATAATACCCAGTTATTTCGATCCCCTTTATAATGAAAGTAAATCGACAGTCTTCCGACTAAGCTAGAGGTCTATTCCTCGGGTAGAGCTTATGAGGAGTGGTCGTGGGTTTTACAACAAAAACATTGTCTACTTGTCTGACTCTAAAATACAAAATAAGGGTGCAAAATGGGCGCCACCAAGTCCTTGAATTTTTAAAGCACGGGATTATCTTACTGATTATTTAATTTTCTTACCATTATTAGAAGCAAAACAGAAATCAAATGCATTTTGCACTCGATTATGCCGCCACGTTTATTGCCACACGTAGATTGCCACACTGAACTTGTTGGTCTCCATGATGCTTGTAACTCTACAAGTGGTCGAGCCACACTGATCCACCGGTCGACGGGATGCGCACAACACATAAAAATCGTCTGATATTGGAAATGCAATTCGAATTACCAACGTTTACAAATAGAGGCTATAACAGTATTATTAAGTAGTATATGCATTGTGATTGGGCTATACGGTCCTGATCTGAACATTTATTAATGTCGCAAAATTAATTGTTTATTTAAATAAACAATGCAGTGTATTTTATAATTAAATATATAAGCTTTCAGTATTGTCAAAAAAAATTGTTACAATTGAAACTCAGAAACGAGTAGATTATCTGACGTACTTACAATGGGCCCAAAATGAAAAATAGATGATTAAAAATAATAAAGTTAATTAGAATAATGTATATATAACTAGAATGGTTTGTTATATGTTATATAGATCAATGGGCATGAAAATGTTTACGTTTTAAAAACGATTTAAACGATTTTGGAGCACGAATTGGTAATTACGTTCTGGAAAAAAGCCAACAACAAGAAATCTGTAACGGAAAAATAATATATCTTGTTTAAATGTATAAAAAGACTCATATGTATTGTTTAGTTAGTTAAGTTGTATAATGAGTTGTTTAGAGTGTCTTTTGAATTTAATAATAGTACTGGATACGTGCGTGCGCTAGCGCGTGTACGTGCATGTGTACATGCGTGCGTGTGTATACAGTGTGCTCATTTTAAAAATGTCTACTCCAAGTGTTTACAAAATTTTAACACTTTTGAAATTTTCTAAAACACATCAATTTTAATTTTGAGGGGACTTTTGACGTAAAAGCGATTATGATTCATTCACTCACTCATTTAGCACCTCCATTAATAAACATTAATATCTTAATTAGAGCAACCGCACTCGCCGTACATCTTTTTACAGCTAGTGTAATTACACTAGTTTTAAATTTTTGAAATTGGTTAAGGATTGCAAAGGTTATAATTTAAACAAGAATATTACCTGATGCATTTTTCAGTAATCTGTTTTCCTACGAAAACAATCAAATTGATAGAATTACTTGATTGTAGGATAAATAATATTTTAGTACGTCATAGTTTTTGTGTTATTTTTTCATTCAAAATTAAAAATGGTTCACACCTTTGCTAAAAGAACGTAAATAGTTTTCCTGTATATGATAAATAATGACTGTGGCAGATAAGCTGCTCGTTAATTGAATTTAAGTTAACTTATTCAAAATTTTGTTCATCTGTACTTGACATCCTTTATTTGCAAATTTAGATAAAAAGGAAGCGTTGAAAACAAAAGGACGATGTTTTGCAAAGTCGGCCTACTCAACTGGAAATTCTTCGTAATTTGCCATGAATTCAAATTCTTGGTAATTCGCAATGAATTCAAATTCTTGGTAATTTGCCATCAATTCTAATTCATGAACTATAGAAGCTTCCTCTTTACCGAGTGTTTCTGTGAGTTCCGTGTACAAGACCTTGAAAATACGCAGATTTCTTCCGTAGAAAATAATTTCAGCTCAAAATTATTGAAAGATGGTTATGTTCAGCAAATCGAGTTCAGTGAAATCGTGACAAAAAAATTAATAGCAACGAAATTTGTGTGAAAAATAGTTGTTTTAACGAGGGATTTTATCAATGCGGGCCTGTTAACATGCAAAATGTATTAGGAGAGTGGTGAAACGTTTTGAAAGTGAAGACGAAATTTGAGCATAACTGTAACACTGCCTGTTACGGGTAAAATGAGCAGATGTTATAGTTCTAGGGGCGGGAACTCCGTAAAAATTTTAAGGGTCTACGAGCTAATTACAACGATATGGGAGTGGGTTCCTATAGAAGAAATAATAAAAGTAGTAAAAATAATATCACTTGAAATTGCTGAAATACAAACAAACTACGTATCAGTATTTACTTCTATTGAAGGACTTTTCTACAGCCATAATTAAGGGGCACCACACCATTCTGTGTTAGCAATCCCTTCAATATTTATCCTACACGGAACACGGTTATTCTGTATAAGTCTCCTTTGTATTTGGTTTCCTAAATTTATCACATTATACGTTATTGTTTTTTACAATACCTTAAAAACATTCTTTAAATTGTCATATCAAAGAAATTTTTAAAAAAAGTACCTCACTCAAATAAAACTTTACTGAAGTGGTTGGATACCCCTTCATAATTAGCTAACTTAATCTAGTTCATAATTAAGTGCAAATAAAATACAACCTAAATTTAACTTCTAATAAGATTGCAAAATTCAATATGAATACAAATATATTTTTCTTAATAAACGTAATTTCATAATATAAAACTGGCCAGGTGTTACTAAGGGGAATCTTAAAGATAAAACATTAAATCAATCAATAGTACTATCGTACAATTGTTCCCGTATCTAATATTGATGTTCATAACATTCTAAATGCATTTTTGGAAATGTCTTTAATAACAACACATAGAATACAATTAAATATCAACTTTCCCGTTCATCATTCTATGGTTTAATTATCTATTAAATTTAAAGTTTTTAACTAACACTAAAATACACCAATACAGTATAACATGCCCCTTTGTTCTAACTAACACTGGACGTGGATTCTTTTAGATTTATTTTTAATTGATTATACCCGAATACATGAGAAAACTCAATTTCATCAAAATGTTTATACTGAGCTAAATATAATCCAAATTATTACATTTTGTTTTACGACGTTTACAAATTAGTAACCCGTACTAGAACTAATTTGAATAAACCAGCTATGCAACAACAATTATAATAAGTACATACAACTAAAATACCCTAACCTTACTAAAGTCCCTCTAACTTTCAATGTTTCCCGGTCAACTCCCACACCCCTTAAAGCTACCAATGATAAAGAAAATAGTCAACTTATCTACTTCCGTCACAGTATCGGTGATGGTTGACCTTGTAGATATGGCTGAATGAATTCTTCGGGCTCTCCGGTTTATTAGCAGGTAAAAGCTCACAATGTCGACGACCCAGACTTTGACGTAAAACGTAAACAATCGTCACTTTCGTCACCAACACCACATTAAACTCGCAGGTTATTACTTCTACTTTATATAAAAAGCACAGAAATGACTATTTCACTTGCCAATATATTCGAATAATATTTGTAGAACGAGTAGTTTACTTACTACACACAATTTATCCATCACAACATTTTTACACCCAATATTATTCTAAAAAAAAACAGTTCGCTTGTTAGGAACGTCCACGCGCAACCTCCGTTCCTCTTCTGTCTACCTCGACCACCTTACGATTAAAACAATACCCAGCCTCGCCTGCGCTGTACGGTCTTACCAATCCGGTTTAGATTATATTGTAACTAGCAAATAGGCCTGAACCCTTTACAATAGCTTATATTTCAAATTCACATGTACTTAGTTACGAATTATAAACATAAGGGCTCATATTTTATTCACTGTTATAACACCCGCTTACTCAGTCTGTAGAATTATAGATGTTTTTGCGTTGTGCCGGAATATGACTAATTACAGGTGATGATCGCATTATAGCCTTTATTCGTACAAATTACAACTTCATTAAAAAACTGAAACACTAAGATTATCATTTACTTTCACTAGATTCATTCCCTGACCTCAAATTATGTGTTGCAATGTTAAAGGGCATTACGATCCGACCGTTTACGTACTTTGCTTCGAACTATGTCACTGCGCTGTTTCAAACTTTTTGAGCATACATCAGGATTGGCATATGGGCGAGCCTTACCCCCTTTCCGGCCGCATACTTGTCCCGAGCAGTGACCAGTACAGTAACATTTGCGATTCTCGTTAAAGGTCGACCCCTCATTCTTTTTGGTATCACTGACTGCACATCTGAAGTTAAGTACGACGCATTATAAATAGCTAAGAGTTTACAGACCGACTCCGTCCCTGTAATTTCATAGCTAGTAAGATGGACTATTCTTCGAATTTTGTAGGGACCGTCCGTCTTTGGATAGAATTTTGATGTCCTTTCTTTAGCTGCATTATCCACACTATGGATTCTTATTGAAACCAAATTCCTAATTTTATGTGGCGGCACGTTTCTTCTTTTAGAATTTGCATAGACATTCCTCCGGTCCTGTTTTATCTTGACCCGTTCTTTTGATTCATCCTAAACTATAGCAATTTTCCTTAAATAAAGGGGTAAACTGTGATACAAAATGTTACTCTCTAATACAACTATAACGTCATTCTTGAAATTGTGTAAGATTCTTAAATCTCTTTCAAAAATAACTTAAGCAGCTGAATACTCAGTGCCTTCACACCATATTGAATTCATAACCAACCGTATAGACGGCAATTTTTCTGTCCAACTTCTATGATCTGTTCCGACTTTTCCCTTCAACTATTCTTGCAGATGGGTGATATAATGGAGTAAATGACTCTTTAATGTCCGATGACGTAACAAACTTGTTGCGTAACGACTGAGACGAACTGTGTGCCATTATCTGAAATGATTACCTTTACAATTTCATAACGTAAGAATATTTCATTTGCAAGTGTGGCAGCATTCTCTTCTGCTGTAGCGTAAACTAAAGCAAATAATTCACCCACTTGGTTGTCTTCTACGATTAATATTCACTTTTCTTTCTCGCTCCTTCAGGTAGCGGTCAAAAGAGGTCCACTGAAAGTACTCCAAACCTTTGTGCGCAAGCCGGGGTTTGCAAAGTACCTTGCGGTTTTTGCTTTGTTGTCTTTTATCTCTGATAATCCCGACATTGGCTAACATACCTGGTAATATACTTCCGCATATCAGTAAAGTAATATTTTTGGCAATTCGCTGCAAAGTTCTTTCTACACCATAATGGGCGGCTGTTGGCGCATCATGAGTTCCTTGTTCTCTCTCATTGACTTAAACTACAAACTGAAATCCTTCTTAAGCATCAGCAGTATCGATCGAGCATTCCCTGCGATAACAAATGTCCACAATCTGTTTATTTAGCAAATTCTTTATCATTAGGGTCATCAAAACTGCAAATGATCTTTTCTAACTTAGGATCTTTTAACTGTTTCCGATGGATTCCATTAGCTGAACGATGTAGCAATAAACACTGCAAGTTTGATTTTCTTGATGCTCGCATTAATCGCAGCAACAGCTGTTAAAATTGTTTGTCACTAAAAACCACATTTCGTGTCATTGTGCAATGATTCTCAGCAAAATGTTCAACAACAATTATCAATAATACCGTTCAAAATATCTGAACCGATTTACATTGCTCGAAAGTTGTATGTGACGTAGAACGTAAACAGTATCTTGCTTGACCTTCCGTTGTGTTAAAACATAGTACACAAACAATGGAATACGATAAAACAGCATATAGGTACTACTTATAATTGTTTCTCCTGCGTGGTGCCATACAAAATACCATCCTCCAATTTGTAGTGTAAGCAAACACAAAACATTACATTAAACCACTAATTTATCTGTACGAATAACGAATTACTTATACGATTTGCACCTATGTATTTTCTGTTCGAAATAGGAATTTACAGGGAGCATGAAAATACTTTAACAACAAGCACAATTGCAAATTTTGTAAAAAAATAATGAAAGCGTGTATGCACGTAAAATCACATTGAGCAACAAACACGTTGGGCGCCATTCTATAACACCTGTAGGATGATGATTAATTACAAGTGACGTTCGCATTATAACTTTTTATCCGTACAAATTACGAAAGCATATAACTTTATTAACAAACTGAAACACTAAGATTTTCGTTAGTTTCACCAGATTCATTCCTTGATCTTAAATTACAAGTGTTGAAATCGAAGGGCACCACGACTCATTTTGTCACAAGGGCGAGCGTTATAGTTTAATTTCCAATATTCTTTGAAACTCAAGTATGTCCAGATACCTTAAGCATTTCTATTTGTTTCCTTTACAACTAATATAGTTCCCTTGACACAAAACACAATTAAAAATATTTGTGGTGTGAAGTCGCAAGTACCCATCTCATTTAGACGGTCGCCACGACCTTAGTTCCACGAACACGGGATTGAAGCATACCCTGCCTTTACAAGCGTACTTCAAAAATGAGTGGCGCGTTACGTTTTCCCCTGCGGGAAGTCTATGTTTACATCTTAAAGCACAGTTTTATTGCAATTTTCAAGTTAATATCCCTCTTTCAAGCATGATATTTATATCTCACTTTCCGTTTCTACAAATTTCAATCTCACAATGTAACATATATATATATATATATATATATATATATATATATATATATAAATAGGAAGAATAATCCACAATTGGAATGCAAATGAATGCTTGATATATATTAATAGTTATTAAGATGAAATGAAAACCCAACCTTGTATTTAAAGTTGAATTACCATTTCAAATCAACTAGTAATTGAAACCACTAAAGAACGGCTACAGCAGGATTTGCTGTAGCCGTTCTTTAGTGGTTTTCAATACTAGTTCGATTTGAAATGGTAATTCAACTTTAAATACAAAGTTGGGTTTTCATTTCATCTTAATAACTATTAATATATATCAAGCATTCATTTGCATTCCAATTTGATTATTTTCCTATAATAATAAATATTACATGTTTGTATTATTCCGAATGTTGCAAAAATGGGATGATCAAGTTATTAGTACATGAATTATGTATATAACTAGATTCAATTTCCTTAAATGCAAGACGTAATTGAAAATCCTTAACAAGGGCCAAGCTTCAGTAGTATTAAGTATAACATCATCTAAACAATTGGGCTAGATAGCTCAATTGGTTGACACTGATCCGGTGAATCAGAGGTTGCAGGTTCAAATCCTGCTGTAGCCGTTCTTTTAGTGGTTTTCAATTACTAGTTCGATTTATAATGGTAATTCAACTTTAAATACAAGGTTGGGTTTTCATTTCATCTTAATAACTATTAATATATATCAAGCATTCATTTGCATTCCAATTGTGGATTATTCTTCCTATTAATAATAATATAATTACATGTTTGTATTATTCCGAATGTTGCAAAATGGGATGATCAAGTTATTAGTACATGAATTATGTATATAACTAGATTCAATTTCCTTAAATGCAAAACGTAATTGAAAATCCTTAACAAGGGCCAAGCTTCAGTAGTATTAAGTATAACATCATCTAAACAATTGGGCTAGATAGCTCAATTGGTTAGAGCACTGATCCGGTGAATCAGAGGTTGCAGGTTCAAATCCTGCTGTAGCCGTTCTTTTAGTGGTTTTCAATTACTAGTTCGATTTGAAATGGTAATTCAACTTTAAATACAAGGTTGGGTTTTCATTTCATCTTAATAACTATTAATATATATCAAGCATTCATTTGCATTCCAATTGTGGATTATTCTTCCTATTAATAATAATATAATTACATGTTTGTATTATTCCGAATGTTGCAAAAATGGGATGATCAAGTTATTAGTACATGAATTATGTATATAACTAGATTCAATTTCCTTAAATGCAAGACGTAATTGAAAATCCTTAACAAGGGCCAAGCTTCAGTAGTATTAAGTATAACATCATCTAAACAATTGGGCTAGATAGCTCAATTGGTTAGAGCACTGATCCGGTGAATCAGAGGTTGCAGGTTCAAATCCTGCTGTAGCCGTTCTTTTAGTGGTTTTCAATTACTAGTTCGATTTGAAATGGTAATTCAACTTTAAATACAAGGTTGGGTTTTCATTTCATCTTAATAACTATTTATATATATATATATATATATATATTGCTATATATAAACAAGAATTGGAATTAACGATCTCAGACGTTGGGCAGCCTTATTAATATTGCTATAAACTCCCTCCAGGAACTTAAGTGGGTTTTATCTTGAACCTACCTTGTCGACCAATAACAAAATTTGATATGTTACCGCCTTACTCGTTATCAATTTCGTATTCAACTTATAGCTCCTCCTTGATTGTTTAAATTATCAAATCACTCCCATTAACTTTATCTTATGACCTCGACTAGCATTTATTTGGAATTATAAAATTCAGTTTTATATAATGAAACAAATATTATGTACAGTTTTTGCAAATTATTTAAAATACATTTTTCAATTAATTAATGTTGCAAATCTCAATTATCAAAATCATATACTTTTTAATCAAACCCAAAGTCACAAAAAAACCTATTATTTTTATAAAAGAAGTGTGGAACGTTCAAACCCTCATATCATATCATATCATATATATATATATATATATATATATATATATATATATATATATCACGCACTTTATACGTATGCAAGTCCCCTGTTTCGTTGACTTTTCACATTTATTTATATTAAGCAAATTCAATATTCAAATAAAAAAATAGAAAAATAATGTCTTTCAACTAAAAATCTAACCTGGTCTATTTTCTTCGCATTGACGCATCCATAATCAGCTAATATTTATTTCCCATGCATTAAGCCATCCATTTGAATAAAAATTATTTTCCCCCAATTCAGGATTATTACATGCCCATTCGAAATATTGTCTATCCACACGCTTGAACCATTGCATTTAAATTATTGTCATCACCGTCTGGACTACCATTATTAACTTATACTTATGCACCCCAATTTATTGTCATCTCATTCAGACCTATTACTTCTTATCAATTTCCCCAAACTTAGGATACCATCTAATCTCCCCGGACTCAAAATTGTATTATTCTTCTTCCCCGGACTCACAAGCACTATTATTGTTGTGTTCTAGCTTAAATAAATTCCCCAAAATCTACTACGTTTAATCGGTTATCGTAATTTTCATCTTCGCACTTATACAATTTTTCACTTTGAATTATTACTACGTATCACACTTTATTTTAGAGTGGCGCACCTCGGCCTTTGTTGAGTTGAAAACTGAGTTCGTTACCACTGTACCTGTTAATATATCATTGATCTCCTACTCCGTCAGTGGGTATGGTCTACAAACTCGTCGCTAATTATAACCAATCAAATCTTTGCATTTAAAGTAGTTTCTGATGTAATTTTCAATGCTTTCAAATAATTGTGGCCTGCTCGTAGGTGCTTCGTTATTAAACATGCGGTGTTTTGACGAATCTAATTGCTTTTCCATAAACAACTGATGCAATTCGACTTTTATTTTCATATATGCAGGTTATTTACGCAATTTTTAACCTACTTTCTTATTAAAAATGGTTAACTATTTTGTACGCATGTACACTATGCTTCTTAAAGCTCTATTTCTTATCTCCGTATTAACCTAATTGTTTGGAACTCTTTTGAATGCGTGTTTAATTACACTTTATTATGTTTACTTACAAAATACGCTTGCTTCCACTGAAAATATCATTATTTGCCTTACCTAAATTAACTAGAACTTTATCTACAGGGTGTTAAATATTTACTATTTACCTAATGCATGTCTTCCTTATTCCTACGCTAACTGTGCGTCTTCCTGTGTCTATATGCGTCGCTTAAAACTACTTATACTCTATATACAGTGTGTTGACTGCTTACTATTTACAAACTATCTCCATTTCTCAATTCTTTACTAAATAAACGCAGTTTTCTGCTTCATATTATAATTTTCAATTCCTAAACGACCTTTACTATAAAGTACACCCTTAAACAACCCCTTATCACAGCAATAAATATATATATATATATATATATATATATATATTGCTATGATATCTCCGTACTTCGATGTATTTAACGCACAATTGCCTGCTGTCTGCCACCGCTCTGTGTTCTTAAATGATCTAGAATTAATATTAAATTTTACACAATTAGTTTTTTGCCTCGACTAGCTCAGTTCAAGCCCACACAGAGTGCACGATTTCTATAACACTTCATACCTAAATAATATAAGCTAATTAACCAAAAAATTGTATAATAATCAAGAAATACGTACAATTTGCACTTATACAACCTTCGTACTATTATTTGCAATTGAAAACCCTTGATTCAAAGTCAAAATGTAAATCTCCTTACCACCCTATTAAATTTATATACACTGCAAAAATAACTCTGTACATTGTAACGAATATATTTTCTGTAGCACTATTTTTGCAAGAATCACATCTGTACAATTTTAATCTGTGGTATTTAATTCTCGTATTTGATACTGTTATATCTGAAAGAAACAATTCCATAATGAAACAGGAAATCATAACCGTTTAATTAACTTAAATGCTTTACCCAGAGATATTTAATAATAATATACACTCAAGAAACATATTTGAAAGGGATCTAGTCGTTTGTGTTGCCTAACTTGCAGGCGGATTATACCCTTTCAGTCGTTAAAATTAGGATAGCGCTTGCGTGAATACGGTCACGAGGACGCGCTAAGCAGATGCGCCGTCCCGTACTTGTACGGTACGAATAACGAGGTCAGCCATTGGTATTTGAGAATGTAGTTCAGACCGCATCATCTCAGATGGGCTCCCAAATTTTATATAAGTGGGGCCTCAGAATAGGCGTGCCGAAGTAGAGACAGGAGGGCTGGTCGTCTTGGGACACGGTGGATTCATTCCTGTGACTCCGGCAAGGCGCTTGATCACGCTTCTCCTTGAAATGGTTCGAGTCGGTATTTGTTAACGCGCATGAAGTAACATACATTTGAAGTACACATGAATTAACTAGATATACGTATAAAGAGATTGGGACAATGTTCGTTTGTTAAGAAACTACAGCTGTTGTTTGGTGTTTGGTTACAACCACTCAGTAAGCATATTTCAGAAAACCTGCGTTTCAGTTTGATAACTAGGGATGACGGCTTCATTAAAAACAGGTATCAAACCTTTTTTTGTTATGTTTGTGAGACCTTGAGTGTGCTCACATAAATTGTAATCAGGGTTGCTTAGTTATACTAAATTTTGTGCATAAAGAACAGCGTGGAGGATTATTGTTACGAAATGCTATTACAATAATTTTGTAAGATATGCAGAACATTCACATGTTAAAATGATGAGATTCTAAAGTCCATTTCCTGTTTTCTAGAAAATTCGTTGCAGATGTCAAATATTTATAAGCTCATTATATTTAAATAAGTTGAAATGTTATTTGTCCAAGTTAACTGCACGTGATTCAAATTTTTTTTAAGAAATAAATTAAACTCAATGTGAAACATATGTAAGCCAATAAACAGATCTGAGTATTTGGTATCCGAAACTTGTTATAAAATATTATTAAACTTAAGGTCTTGTTATGTCAAGACAGATTTATAAAGAGTTCAATTATATTATTTCATTTTTGTAATCCTATTTAAAAAAAAACGAAAAGAGAGAAACTATATTAAATTTCATTTTTGGACTCAAGTTTTTTTGTTCCATGCACAATTAATTTTACTAAATTTTTTTTAAAGAAAATAAATTTTTTGAGTAATGAAAGTAGACGAATGCTGAAGTAATCTAAAAGACACAGATATGCTACAACTAATTTGTCCTAGGTATTCATTTTTGATTCAAATATCTTTGGTGTGGTAATTTCAAGATTATCCACCCGTAATTATTAGCATGCTTTTTTATTAGAAAGCACAAACAGTGTCTTTTTAATAGAGAATTTGTTGTGTACTTTTTTTTTTCAGGATCATCGAGATTGAAGAGGTTGTAAGTATGCTCCAGAGGTTCCCAGATGCATTAGTTCAGTAAGTTGTAAGTCTTTATGGGGCTTATACCCCATGAGTTTCTGTATCTTCTCATAGGAGTATAGAGGCTCTAGTATTGCCCATATAGATACAGTGGCGTTCGATTCCCCTTTTTCTTTTATGTTAGCTAATTATAGAGTATAGACCATCCCCACGCCCTTTCTCATTGCTCACCCTTGGGGTAATTCCCAGACTTAGCCGCGAACCAATAAGGCTTCACTTGTATCCAACGAGTGGAAGTCAAACAAAAAAAAAAGGTTACACTGACGCCACCAACGTGAGGCTCGATGGTCATTTAAAAAGGGTTTGCTCGATTGGTAACAGTAAGTTGTTACAATATCATTTAACTTATTGGCTTGTGATAAACTCAAAAATAGTTTGGTTAAAATTTTTTCATAGTACTCATGTCGTGTCTGGAACCTCAAAGTTTTATTCGATAGTTGTCTAAATGTTGTAATAGGTATAAGTTGTATTAAAGTAAAATTTTCGTTATTTCAGAGTTGAACTGGTTAAAAAGGCATCAATTATGATTTGTGAGCAGAAGAATTATTTTAGTAAAAAAGAGTGGTCAGATTGGTTAAGTGTAGTAAAAAATTTTTGTCATACTAATTCACAACCCAAGACTGATTCGTTATTTTTTGAAAAATCTGGTGATAATCGACCATAGGTGATAGTAAAGTTGTTTGATATAGATAGTATAGGTTTATTTGTTTCTGGATGTATTATATCGGTAGTAGGTTCATCTTCCATTCGTATTAGTTATAATAGTTGTTGTTTAATTTCTTGATTTAAGAAACAATGCTTTAAGAATTTGGTACACTAGTGTTTACTGTTGAAATATTGTTTGAAAATTTGCTCTTATGCATCGGCACGTTTTTGATTTGATTTGATTTGGTAGCAATTTTTTTTATTTATATCCGCATTGCAACGCAGTATGTTAAGTTCTATTTAGTCTAAGCGAGACTTGTCGTAGTAGTTTGTCGGATAGCGGTATATTAGTCTAGACGAGACTCATGGAGAGTTGGTCGCTCAGCATTACATAAGTCTAAACGAGACTCGTGGTAAGTTTTGTCATCATCATTATTGGAGGTTAGTTATGATGTAATTTTTTGTTTATTAGTCTAGGTGAGGCTCATTGAGGAGTTTGTCAATCTAGCAAGTTTATGCGTTGTGAAGCACTATAGTTTTTCTTAACAGTTTGATTAGGAGTAGTGTAAGAGTGTACCAAAATATTTAATTATTGTTATTCTCAATGGAAGGTTGAAAGCAATTTAATATATAAATTTTATGAAGTCTAAAGTTATCATTGTTTGCAAAGTTCATAGAAAAAGTAAAGTTAATGTTGATCCCGATTGTCTTAGTCGCGCAATTCCAGAAGAACATCATATCGTAAATTTGGTAGAGGTCGAGCTTGATAATTTAGAAAATTGGTATGTGTCATTACGTGATAAAATTTTGACGTCACCTGAGAATTACCCTCAATGAAAAGTTGAGAATGAGTTTGTTTTTAAGTTTATTCCGTCAAACTTGCCTTTATCATCTAACATCATAGAGTGGAAATATTTAGTTCCGAAAGCCCAACGGAAAGAAGTCATCAAATCATGTCATGATCCCTCAGTTGCGGGACATTTTGGATTTTCGAAGACTATCGCCAGAGTTCAGGAAAATTATTATTGGCCAAAAATGAATGTAGTTGTGCTGAAATTTTGTCGTGCATGTTTAGTGTGTGGTGCACAAAAGTCTTCTAATGCAGGTCCTTTAGGTTTAATGGGAAAAGAGAAAGAAGCTAAATTTCCATTTCAGATAATTGCATTGGATCTTATGGGTCCATTCCCTCGGTCGAAATTAGGATTTAAATGGCTTATGGTAGTCGGAGATTGGTTTTCAAAATATACAATTTTACATCCTTTACGCAGTGCAAAGTCGCACGTTATAGAACAGTTTATGGAACAACGGGTCGTCTTAGTGTTTGGAGTGCCACAATTCATTATTTGCGATAATGGTTCAAATTTAGCTGGTCGAATTTTTAGGTCACTGTGTAATAGGTTTGAAATTCAGAAAGTATGGTATAATGCTGTTTATGCGCCGCAATTTAATTTTGTCGAGAGAATTAATAGAACTGTAGGGACAGCCATCCGGTCTTATCTTGAAGAGCATGATACATGGGATACTGAGTTGGCACAAATCCAATTTGCAATTAATTCTGCTAAACATGAGTCGACGAGTTATACCCCGAATTTCTTGGTTTTTGGCCGACACATCCCCATCACTGGTAAGTTTTATGGTAGTGGATTTACTCCAGAAAGTGATATCGAAATCATTCCTAGTAGTCGCCCATTATATACTTCAGATCGTCAAGGTATTTTTAAGGTATTTGAAGATGTCCGAACAAAACTGCATTTAGCTTATTCAGAACGTTCGAGAAATCAATATAATTTAAGGAGGAGAAATATTTCTTTTGAGGTTGGTAGTAAAGTGTGGAGGGCCAATAAAGTATTGTCGAGTACGAGTAATAAGTTTACTGCTAAACTTGCGCCAAAGTTTGTTTTAAGTATAGTTAAAAAGAGGTGCTCGAGTGTGGTGTACGATTTGGTTAATTTGGACGGATCAAGAGCAGGTAGATGGCATATTAAAGATCTGAAACCCTATTCCGCCATCAGTCCAGACTATCCCCCACTGGATTAATTCGTCGTTTATGATTTTTTTAGTTGAATAGAGGTGATTAATTGAAAGCTTTTCTGGTACCTTGTTGCTTATGGAAATCGCTAGTTATTTCAAGTAGTGTTATTCCCCAAGAAATGTGTTTTTGGATTATTTGGTTTAAGTAGTTAGTTCAGATAGGAATGTGGTTTGTCTGCGTTTTCGCTTTAGTTCGTAGTAGAGTCGCGGTAGTGTTGGTTATGTCATGCGTGTTAACAAATTATCTATTTAAATAGGTAAGGCCGACAAGTAGGTTGTTTAGTAAATGTAATTATTCTAGTTGTGGTGGGACCATGTAAGTATTTGTTGTTTCATTTTTGTGCGTGTGTTATTCTAAGTTAGGTGAGTGATCACTTAAGTGGGATTCGTATCCGAGATGGTCACTTGCGTGCTGTTATGTTTAGAGTAAGCGAGATGCTTAGGTGGTAATTTTTTTTGAGGCGAGTTGATTCAAAATATTTGGTGCGGCCACTGTAGCGTTGAAAATTTTTTGGAGTGCCCTGATAAAAGAATATTGGTTAGAAGTGGTAACTATTTTTTTGTAGAAACGGTAGCTAGTCAGTGTTGCTACTTTATTGTTGGATATTTTTTCATCGTCGAGAAGAAAAATATTTTTAGATGATTGCTGATATCCATATAGTTTGACGTGGGTCTTTCGATTTCGCTTAGTATTAGTGAGAAAGAAAAGAAAGTTTTTGTAAAAGCAGCGTTTTTTTGTGATTTCTGTGCTGGATTCTTTTTTGATCAGCAGCAGTGAAAACATTTTTGTAAAGACATCGATATGCATATACTTTGGAATGAGCTTTTCGATTTTATGTTAATAGTGTTAAGGTTATTGGTAAGGAAGAAAATTTGTTTGTTGCTTTACGACGGTTTGCGTCCAGGTTTTATTTGAGTTTTAGTTTAAATTCCGCGAACATAGTAGTTTTGTTCCTTGTTAGGTTGCAACTCGTGAGTATTTGACCTCAATATTTTGACTTTTACCGATTATGTCTTTTTACCGATTATGTCCTACTTATTTTGATTCCTGACGGATGTGTGGTACGCAGAGTTACGTACTCACTCGCTTGTTTGCTCCCTTATTTTCTATTTACTATTTGTAAGGTCACTCGTACTTTTTGTGAGATCAAGTTTCAAGTTTATTTTAGTTTGTTTGAGTTTGTTATAATGGTACTTTTGGTACCTATCTTTTGTTTAGGTAGTAGTTTCGTCTTTGTCTATAAGAAAAAAAACTTCTCGTTTAAGTATATATTAACATATAGTCAATCTCAAAGTTTTTTTCTTTTTTGTTCGGGGGCTGTGTAACGAATATATTTTCTGTAGCACTATTTTTGCAAGAATCACATCTGTACAATTTTAATCTGTGGTATTTAATTCTCGTATTTGATACTGTTATATCAGAAAGAAACAATTCCATAATGAAACATGAAATCATGACCGTTTAATTAACTTAAATGCTTTACCCAGAGATGTTTAATAATAATATACACTCAAGAAACATATTTAAAAGGGATCTAGTCGTTTGTGTTGCCTAACTTGCAGGCGGATTATACCCTTTCAGTCGTTAAAATTAGGATAGCGCTTGCGTGAATACGGTCACGAGGACGCGCTAAGCAGATGCGCCGTCCCGTACTTGTACGGTACGAATAACGAGGTCAGCCATTGGTATTTGAGAATGTAGTTCAGACCGCATCATCTCAGATGGGCTCCCAAATTTTATATAAGTGGGGCCTCAGAATAGGCGTGCCGAAGTAGAGACAGGAGGGCTGGTCGTCTTGGGACACGGTGGATTTATTCCTGTGACTCCGGCAAGGCGCTTGATCACGCTTCTCCTTGAAATGGTTCGAGTCGATATTTGTTAACGCGCATGAAATAACATACATTTGAAGTACACATGAATTAACTAGATATACGTATAAAGAGATTGGGACAATGTTCGTTTGTTAAGAAACTACAGCTGTTGTTTGGTGTTTGGTTACAACCACTTAGTAAGCAGATTTCAGAAAACGTGCGTCTCAGTTTGATAACTAGAGATGACGGCTTCATTAAAAGCAGGTATTAAACCTTTTTTTGTTATGTTTGTGAGACCTTGAGTGTGCTCACATAAATTGTAATCAGGGATTGCTTAGTTATACTAAATTTTGTGCATAAAGAACAGCGTGGAGGATTATTGTTACGAAATGCTATTACAATAATTTTGTAAGATATGCAGAACATTCACATGTTAAAATGATGAGATTCTAAAGTCCATTTCCTGTTTTCTAGAAAATTCCTTGCAGATGTCAAATCTTTATAAGCTCATTATACTTGAATAAGTTGAAAAAAAAAGGTTACAATATATTGGAGGGCACGTTGAACGTTCAATGACCCTTCATAATTTCTAAGTATCAATCAAATTTTTGATAACCCTTCACATAAATATCTAGGTACATGCAAGTTTTAAATGTTTAAAAAATTTAAGTCATATGCTATTAATTAATCATCGCTAATCTGGTATTTTTCTAGGTTGATCCCCTGGTTGGAATGCATACCCCCAATCCTGCCACTACGTGCTGCTAACCAGTGTTCTTGGGTTGCTTTCAGCTTAACGTCCTGATTCAGAATTTTCCTCTTTGTTGTATGTGTTACTAGTAGTATTGAAATTTTTCCGTTAGATTTCTTACTGAATTTGTTTCGTGAATTGTTTATTGAATCGCTTCGTAAATCTCTCAGTATACTTTTAGTACATTTTCTCAGTTCCTTAGATTTGCTTAGATCCCTTAAAGAATTTCTCAGTGCCCTAAGTTAATAAACGTTAAAGATTATGTTTACTTTAACAAAAATTTAGACTTACGTCTTATGTCGAGGACAAATTTTTATTTCACTTGTATATTTGAACGCGCAGTTGTACGAAATTTTTAATTATGAACTTTCACTAAAAATTTGTGGTTTTAATTTTATACTTGAACTTTACGTAGTATTTTTATTCAAACTAGTACTCTTCGTGCTTCAGTTAGGTAGAGACTGACTATTAACCGCTTGGTGTAATATATAAAGGTAAGCCCTTCCACGTGCTGTCATTGGCTAACTGCGCTATCTTTGTTGGATGAGCATGGTAGATGCTTTGCACTTGTTTTATCATAAAAGCTTTCGGATTTTACATAGAGTTTCTTGTCATATTTCGTTGCAATGCTTTCTAAATCACATAGACATAAAATTTTACACTATAGAGTTTGTTGACTATGGTTCAATATTGTTTTCGTATTTTATATAGGAAATTATTCAAATTTTCCTTTTAATTCCGCACGTATACAACTCCATATATACATATACACTCCATATTTTGTTTATCCAAAGTGTTGGATTTTATTCGAATTTGTCAAGTTTACTTTTAAAAGATCACCTAGGCAAATTTTGTATGGGATTCTTTAAAAAATGACGTAAATTATATGCGTTTTTATTGACTTTTTACGTTCTGAAATATGCTTGTTTTGCAAGGCCCGTTTGTTGTGAGCACGCATATTTATTAATGCGTCGAGTTTAAAAAAATTCGTTTCTTGTTTGTTTGACTATAGATACTTCTAATTTGTATTTAATTAAAGTATCTGAATGTATTACTGTTTTTAAAATGAATGGAATTGTGTCTACAGTTATTTATTCTACTAAATGTGGTTAAATTATTAAAAAATGCGCTTCCTTTCATTGATTAAAATTAGTTGTGGATTTTATACAGTTACTTTTGGCATAATTGACAAATTGTGTACTTTTTATGATTCAAATGTTTAGTTTCCTTGATTTTGGTGTTGTTTTCATAAAGTATACCACCTTTGTAACCCTCTATACTTCTAAATAACCCTATTACCATAGCAATATATATATATATATATATATATATATATATATATATATATAGATCTGTTGGTTTCTTGGGATGCACCAACAGATCTATATATATTACTACAGTTCGAGAAACTACCTATTTTATATATATATATATATATATATATATATATGCAGTATAAAAGGTTATTGTAACGTTTATTATATAAAAGTCACTTACTTAGTATTGTTGTTGCAATTATTCTTGAATGTTTGATCATGTTTCAGAAATGATCTTGCTTGTTGGCGGTTTTTGCGTTTCTCACGTATTTATTTATTTCATAAATGTACACACTGTGATTTTGTTTATTGCATGACACCGTGCATTTTAATCGAAACTCAAATTCACACATATTAAACATTCTTGATTACACATTTATTTCAGTTGTTTTTATTGTCGCGACGTTTATCGGACTTAATGAATAATGAGTCACCTTGAGTATTTTATTTACCGTCCCTATTTATTTAAAAAAAATCTATTTTATTGCTTTGATTATATTAACTGCTTTGATTGAAATTATATTTTCTTAAAACGGAGGCAGTAGAATGTTATGGTTAATTAATATTAATTATACACTGGGTGCATACGGTTTTAGTCTGTCCATCCAAATTTAATATTCACACTTTCCTATCTGATTAATAGCTAAAGTAACGCGAAAGCGTTACATGGCTTGCTGCAAACGATGCGAACTTTAAACAATTATTACAATAGTTAACGTTGGTTTTGATGTTGTTACCTAATGTTTATATTTTGTTAATAGTTCGGTTTACTTATTTTGTATATGTATTCTTTGTTGTGTTATGAACGCTATTAACTACCATTTAGTAGCAAAATTTAATACAAACTTGAGTACTTAAATAGTAATAGTCGACAAGTAAGGTTATTAGTTTTGCAATAGTGTATCCTCCGATTTTTCGCTATCCTTTCCAAACTCTAACCAATTTAAAAAATTTAAAACTACTATAATTCTAATGGAACTAGCTTTATCCTTGTAGTTTTTCAGATATTCAACTTTACAAAATGAACTCAATTAAACAATTAATACACTACTATGTTAAGTTCTAATGCGAATACTTTTACCTTTAATAGTATATTTGAAATATTCAACTGTTTTGACAAAAATGATCTTCATAGTATACATTGTCAATTCTGCAAACTAATTTACACAATTATTTTAAACGCCTTTCAATTTGTATTGCTACAATGGATATTCATCAAGTGTCCTCATTTATTAAGCATGTATATTTTAAATCCATTACTTTTGAATATTTCTATACAGTATCACAGTGTGAATGTTCAGTTTCATACTAAAATCAACTTTTTAAAAATTTTAAACCACTACCACATTTTGATTGCACAATGGCAACTAGTTATCAATCAATGTCCTTTATTTAGCATTAACATCCTATACCTAAATCCATACTTTTGAGATATTTTGCATTTTACAGAAATGTTAGGAATGTCAAGTTTCGAAAAATAACTTCATGTAAAGGAAATATTTAAACATTAATACATTTTGATTTAACAGGATCATCTACATTATCCAATAACAATTTTTCACTAAAGCACCATACCACAACCTATCAATAATACGTCTATCAACAGAATTATTGCCAGATCAACAATATGCAATTTTACAGAAAATGTTCAAGCAGGAAATCAGGTAGGCTTTGAAAAATAACTATTCCATGTAAAGTGTCATTTAGGTTTATTAATTGTAGTGTGTTGTCATTTAACAGGATATCTCTCTTGGTATATTCTTGATGCAAGTAGGAAATTTTTTAAACTTGCTCCCAATACCCAAATCATATTTATTTGTTCTTACACTGTAAAATTAATTTGAAAACTCCTTCAAAGATTACATTTAAAACAGAACTGATAATGTGTTAAAAGACAACACACTACAATTAATAAACCTAAATGACACTTTACATGTAATAGTTATTTTTTCAAAGCCTGCCTGATTTCCTGCTTGAACATTTTCTATAAAATGCATGTTGTTGATCTGGCAGAATTCTGTTGATAGCGTATTATTGTAGGTTGCTATATCTTTAGTGAAAATTGTTATTGGATAACTGTAGTTGATTGTTAATCAAAATGTATTAATTGTTTTATAATATTCTTCAATAAGTTATTTTTAGTTATGTAAATTAAAAACATTCATAAAATTTGAAGAAAATCAAAAATATCTCAGAAAGTAATGGATTTAGGTATAGGGAATGCTTAACAAAAATGAAAGGACACTTGATGAACTATCCATTGTAGCAATAAAATTGGTAGGGTGCTATTTAAAAAAAATTTTAAAAATTGCATTTTGCGAAACCTGACACACCCTGTATACTGTGAAGAAATTTAAAAAAAGTGATATTTACAAATATACTATGGTATATGGTAAAATTTTCTGCATCTTGAAAATTAACATAAGTTGTGTATTAGTGCAGTGGCAATGTATCTAATCGGGGTCATTTTTTCTAAAAACAGTTGAATATCTCAAAAACTAAAAGGAATAGACAGATACAATTTGATATCAAATTAAAGCTCTTTTATGGGCTTTTCAAAAATGTAATAATATATAGGGTGTTTTATTTAAAAAAATATAAGTTTAATATGCCCTGGAATTATGAAACACCCTGTACACTTCAAAATATTTTTAAAATGTGCACTTTAGGCATGCCTTATATGCCTCCAAATTTGGTTTACGTAGCTTTTATAATAACGGAGTTATCGACCGTTGCCACACTAAAAACTCACCCTGTATATTTTAAAAATTTAGGGTCTACAGTTTTGAAATGAGCCAAAGCTCTATTTGGCGATTAGATTAAACGATTGACTGAGATTATGCTAAAATAAACTAAGAAAATTTAGCTCCTCTTACACAACTTTTTAACGCGTTTTTTATTAAGTACTAATTATCATTTGTTATTTGGAGTAGATGCGATTTTTACAAACAAAATTTGCATATTTGTAAAAGCTAATTGTGTGTTTACTTAAATTTTTCTTCGATAATTACATTGAAAATACACCGTTTTTTATACGCAAGTAGGACTAATAATTATATGTAAAACAAAAACTTACTTTAAAAAATCTGCAGTAGACATTAATATTAACTTGCATTTAAACTTAATTATACACCACCGTCATTTACTTAATCTCCAGTACAAATGCTCATTGAGGATATAGTTGTATTAAATCATCGGTGCTGGGCAGAACCACGCGTCACTACATTAATTCTGTTCTAAGTTGATTAGCACCTTAGTGTATATTTTATTTATTACCTGGTATACTGAAGGCATTTTTATCCAATAATAAGTAATGTATTCACATTCTTTTAGGTACGATAATTTGTACTTAATTAGTAACTGGCAAAATATGTGTTTTGGATCATGAAGAAAAGCTTTTAGAATTAACAACAAAATGTATCATTTTTGACTATAGCGAGTAATATGTATACTTGGGAGCAGTAGATACGTCTTAGTTTGCAGATTTGTTTTACTATTTCATATAGTTAAACAGTGTTTAAATAAGTGTGTTTTATAAAATGGGCGGGAATTTTGTAACAATTTTAAGGGTGCGCCGGCTAACTACTTATGCGGAAATAACCACCTATGAAAAAACAATAAAAACAAAAAAACATTTGAAACGGTTGAAATACCAAAACTACGCTACAATAATCACTTCTTCTGAAAAGTTTTTCCTATTGTTATAATAAAGAAGCGCCAAACTGTCTTATCAGCAATCCCTTTCGATATTTTTCTTATATAGTTGACGGTTGTTGCGGATAGGTCCACTTATAAAAACAATTTTTAAAATAAAGTGCCTCTCTAAAATACAACCCCGTTGCTGATCAATAATAGTACCAAGCCATTGTTCCAATTTCCAGTATTGATATACATGACATTCTAAATTTCATTTCTAAAAATGCTTTAAATGACAAAACATAGAAAACCAATGCAATACCAAATTTACATCACATCATTTAATTATTCTGTAACATTTTTAAAAACTCCTACTCTAGTATGCAATATTACGGTCTACCTACATAATATATTAGTATTATTGTTTGCTTATAGAATAAATATATGTAGGGTTTGAGATTACGCAATGTATAGCGCTTTAATATGATAAGTCATATTTTTCGCGATTCTAAAAGCCCACTTCTACGTACGTTTCTTGTCGTCGGATGAACCAGCGAATTGTAACGAAGTCAATCGTGTTGTAGTGTTGTAGTATGGTGTGTATGTTGTGTGTGTTCGTTTTGGACAGTTTTAGTCGTCTCTTACGACAGACAGGTCGTAGCGTGGTACTATTCTAATCTGGACCCACACACGGACAGTCAAATATTATATTATACCTAAAGGCAAAACGATTAAATTTAGTAAAGAGTATCAAAATTGTACTAAGATTAATGGAAGAAAGCAAATAGTAGTAGGGCGCCAGCGGTTTCAAATGTAATTGGGAAAACACCATAACATACACCTACATGTCGAGATACTTATCTTGCACCTACATCCGTTAATGTAAAACAGCTAAACATCTTGAACTCATTCACAGATGAAGCGTCACAACGGTACCCATATCCGTTGATGATGCAACTATAGCTGAACCAGTGGACCTACGCAAAAAGCAATTGGACCTACGTAAAAGAGCATTTAAGGTCTTCTTAAACCTCTGATATTAATAAACACGTAAGAGACTTACCGATGCATCGAGGATATAAGCTTCTCGTGGAAGACGTGCATCGCTTTTGGAGTAATAGAATTAGCCACGCAAAACGCACATACTTTGATGAAAAGTAGAATCAACGTAAACCCAGTTTTAGAAATGATACGGTAATCTATTGAAATACTAGGGTACCACATGCCAAAGCAACACTTCTAAAGTCGTTGTAATGCATAAATAAATAAAGAAAATCGGCAAATTCAAACCCAATCGTTTTTGTTCATTACAGATGTAGAAAATCTATCCTATTCAAATTTACATAACTACTTATAAATAAAGCGAACATTCTTTCAGAAAGCAAAGGTTGTATATAACCGAGTTATATCAACGAATAAAGATAGATTGAGGTACTCTGACTTGAACTAAATACACCAATAACATTTTACAGGATGTTGAACAAGCATTTATTTCAATTGTACTAGAATGAGTTCTATAAGATCTAAATTATAAAGTGTTATCAGGGGCGTCTTCTATAATAGATAGTTACACAGAAATCGAAGTGGAAGTGTGGGAATATTTGAACAGAATCATAAATCGAATGAAAATAATTAGCAGGGTACAATTGAACGTACCAAGTGTAATTTCCAAAGAGTAGAATGCAACGTACGAGATACCGGATTAAGTGCAATGTTTATGTTATATTGAAAGTCGACTCTCGCTGAATACGAGTAGTGATTACGTGTAATTTTAGCTAATAAATTAGATATCTATTTTTGAACTTTAAAGAGCGAGTTATATTAAGTTATCATCAAGTTATTGGGAATATAGCAAAGAAAGTGTTGTAACAAATGGAAATAAGAGTTTTGAAGCAAAAAAATACCTTTAATTCGCTTAGTGTTTTATTTAAATAATAATTTTCTATCTCGTGTTTAGCATTCTGATAATACGCATAACGACGTATTTATTAATGAATAATACGTTGCATGTAATTTTAAAATTTTTGCCGAACCCTTGCTGTTCAAACCAATGTAGGGATCTTTAATGTGCGTGATAACACTTAAACATGGAACCTCCATTTTACATCTCATCCAAACGAGGGCGTAGTTTTGTGAAAAATGGTCACCTAACGTTTTTCAAGCGAATCGTGTCGGGATTCCAAACCGGGACCTTGTGCATAGTAGTCACATCCATATCTACTACGCCACAGATCCGCCCGGCAAAATAGGAAACCAGAATATCTAGTGTTCGACTGTGTAGAATTAGAACAAGACTTGCGACACAAAAGGGACGTCCTCCGAAACATCCCACTTTTGGAGATGCTATCGAACCAGGAAATTTTTCCTTACCTAAACAAAATCGCACAAAAAACCACTGCAATATTATACCAGCATACACTAACCGAAACTAACATACCAAGACATAAAAACACGTCGGGCAAACACACTCGACAGAATACACCAAATAAGCAAAAAAGCGAACACTATCAACTAAACCCTAATACGAGAGGAATACCAGAGGCCGCGTGGTTCTAGAGGATCGAGACTGTACATCCAAACAGTGTGCCAAATCACAAGTGTGCAGCTTTGCATACAGCTGCACACTGCAAGAAGAGCCTCTAGACATAAGTTAGAATTAGAAACTAATGCTAACACAAAAAAACGTAGACACTAAAAACTTAACAGTACAAAACTAAATAGAAGGAAACCTCTACCAGGATATAACATCAGTTGTGCAAAACACGCCCATGAAATAGCAACACATACAGTTCAAAAATAGTATGATAAATAGGGAGACTGCGAAAGCTTAGTAAATAAATACATGTTACGTCGATAATAAAGAAAAACATTTAATGTAACATTTTGGCAAACAGTCATCAAAACACTGCTATACCAAAACACACACACACACACATCGTGGGCACAGAGTTCTCTGTATCTAGACCTTCCTGTTCCGTATTTCCGGCTGCCGATAATCGTCCACCTCCACACACCCCTCTCGCCCTGGATTTCCGGCGGTCAGGAGCAGAGGTATACATATTTACATCACAATAGACACAGATACAAACATACACAACACGCACAAACACACACTCACACACACTCACACACACACACACACGCACACACACACACACGCACCCACACACACACACACACACTCACACACACACACACCCACACACACACACACACACACACACACACACACACACACACACACACACACACACACACACACACACACACACACACACACACCAACTCACCGAGGACGTGGACCTTTCTGTTTCTAGATCTTCTCGTTCCGAATTTCCGTTTGCCGATAATCGGGAACGGGAAGGAATGAAACGTCTAACTACGAATCTGTCGCTCCGTATTCTTGGCTGCAGATGATCATGAACAGAGGTACAGACATAAAGCACAACACACACACACACACAAGCACACACTCACTGAGGACACACCTTCCTGTTTCTAGACCTTTCCGTTCCGGATTTCCGGCTGCCGATGGTCAGGAACGGGGAAGAATGAAACATCCACCCACACACCTCTTGCCCTGGATTTCTGGTGGTCAAGAGCAGAGGTACACACATTTACATCACAATAGACAGAGATACAAACATACACAACACGCACAAACACACACACACACACAGACACATACACAAACGCGCAGAGGACGTGGACCTTCCTGTCTCTAGATCTTCCCGTTCCGGATTTTCGGCTGTTGACAATCGGGAACTGGAAAGAATGAAACGTTTAACTACGAATCTCTCGCTCCGTATTCTCGGCTGCCGATGATCGGGAACAGAAATACAGACATACAGCACAACACACGTACACACACACACACACACACACACGAGCACACACATACACCTTCTTGTTTCCGATTTTCGACTGCCGATGGCCGGGAACGGGAATAAATAAAAAAAACGCGCACCCACACACCCGCCATCAATTTACTTTCGCAGCAAATTTCCCAATTGAACAATATGCTGTCTCTTGGAGGCTAAGGAAAGTATGTTCACAAACGTTAGATCGAAGTAGCGAAACGAGTTTGCTTTAAATTTTAGGTAGCAAACCAACCAAAACGTTAGAATAAATAAAAAAAATAAAAAAAGGTCTTTTCCGATATTTTCCACTCTATGCATCATTTCATACAAGTCTCTTTATTCTTGAAACCTTTCACTTCCCCTTTTTTTCCACACATTCGCCCACTACGTTCAGTCAAATTTTTTTGTAGTCAACTCTTCTTTGTAAACCATTGCAACAAGCTTTTCGCGTACTGATCTGTTGACTTGGCATTCAAACTACAGGCATTTAGTACAAATTCATCTCCTGTTCTTAAAGTATGCATATCTTAAGAATCCTGTACAGTCTACATTTATCCGTGATGTCTGCGTGTTCTGATATATTGAAGTTTTACAGCCATACAACAATGTCGGGATTAACTAATTGTACTCCTGTACACAGCCAATCTTTCATACTTTAAGACCACTTCCTTCCACGCTATAGAGCACATACTCCAAACTACTTTACATAAAGTACTCGCTCTTTCTTCCAATTTCTTTATACAGTTTTCTATCCCCACTAAATAGCTTTCTTAGACACAATAAATCATTTATCTCTTCCACGTACTTCACACTTATACTAACCTGACCTTTAACGCGGACCCATTCCTATCAAACACAAGCATTCAGCGGCGTCGGAGTTGTGCTGACTGTAGAGAAAGCAGTCGCCAAGGCATTAAGATCCATTAGTGAACAGTAGAGCTACATTTTTTCCTGTGTACATTTCCCAATCATCTGTAACCGCTCAAACAGTTGATCCGTACATCCTCTATCTATTAGCTATGTGAATATCTAGTTTGTTTTACGCTAATAAATTTCTCAAATAATAAATAAATTTATACCATAACGATATAAAAGATAATATTGTTAAGGATATATTATTTTAATTTGTAATTTACGAAGGCGTAGAAGGGCCACAAAAAATCGCTCACTTATTTTATTTAAATTTCGACTTGGTTCTCGAAATTTAATTAAATTTCGACTTCGATCTCGAAATTTAGTTAAATTTCGACGTCCATCTCGAAATTTAGTTCAATTTCGACTTCGATTTCGAAATTCATTAAATTTCAACTTCGATGTCGAAATTAAGTTAAATTTCGACTTCAATGTCGAAATTTACTTAAATTTCGACTTCTATCTCAAAATTTTGTCAGATTTTTAACTTACAGTCAAAAATTTATTCTGGTTGATATTTCAAAATCGAAGTCGAAATTTAACTAAATTTCGAGATAAAGGTCGAAATTTAACTATATTTCGAAATCAAAGTCGAAATTTAACTAAATTTCGACATCAAAGTCGAAATTTAATAAATTTCGAGATGGAAGTCGAAATTTAACTAAATTTGGACATTGAGTCGAAATTTAACTATATTTCGAGATCAAAGTCGAAATTTAACTAAATTTCGACATCAAAGTCGAAATTTAATAAATTTTGAGATGGAAGTCTAAATTTAACTAAATTTGGACATTGATTCGAAATTTAACTAAATTTCGAGATGGAAGTCGAAATTTAACTAAATTTCGAAATCAAAGTCGAAATTAACTAAATTTCGAGATCGAAGTCGAAATTTAATTAAATTTCGACATCGAAGTCGAAATTTAATAAATTTCAAGATCGAAGTCGAAATTTAATGAATTTCGAGATCGAAGACGAAATTTAATTAAATTTCGACATCTAAGTCGAAATTTAACTAAATTTTGGCGTCGAAGTCGAAATTTAATAAATTTCGAGATGGAAGTCAAAATTTAACTAAATTTTAATAAATTTCAAGATAGAAGTCGAAGTTAAACTAAATTCCGACATCGAAGTCGAAATTTAACTAAATTTCGAGATAGAAGTCGAAATTTAACTAAATTTCGACGGCGAAGTCGAAATTTAATGAATTTCGAGATCGAAGTCGAAATTGAACTAAATTTCGACATCGAAGTCGAAATTTAACCAAAATCGGACATCGAAGTCTAAATTTAACTAAATTTCGACATCGAAGTCGAAATTTATCTAAATTTCGAGATGGAAGTCGAAATTTAACTAAATTTCGACATCGTAGTCGAAGTTTAACTAAAACAAATAGAGCGATTTTTTTGTGGCCTTTCTACGCCTTCGTAGTAATTCAAGTATTTCTTGTATGATTGAAATAGGAAGGCGCTGTTATTCCTTCTGGACGCATATTTATTGAAAGGACTGAACTTGTCGGACCACCTTAACAACTTATAATGAAACTCCTTAACCCTTGATAAATGTCGAAGAACAAGTAATGTACTGAAACATTTATTAATAGATGAACTGGAACATATTTACAAGTGAAATTATAAATGAACAGTACACGTTTATTGGTCACATAGTTTCAGAATAAAACTCTGAAGCGTTGCGCTCACATTGAGTACTCCAAAACAGGCAAGGTGCCAACGGAAAACTTGAATATAAAAATAGAATCCTGCGTGACTGTGTCGCGCGCATCATCAATTACTTTTAATAATCTTATGTAATTTTGAGTTCACTTCTTTTTTACAGTTCTAAAATGCATGCCTTTGGTGTTGAAAAAGGTTAACTACAATAATGAAGCGCAAAATCTAACTTAAGCTATGCATAAAAAATTAGTAGTTATGAACATCAAGAAAATTTTGAAAAATCTTATTTATTTGCTATTAATGGAGGCGGACAGATTTTGGAGTACAAAAAGCGAAACATTCCCGCTGCAGTATTTATTGATGCAACGTGATTTTCATCATACAGCCCAGAGTAAAGATTCACAATGCGTCGGAAACGTCACTGTAACACAGGCATATTTTCTTCTTAAGTCAACACCAAAGCACTCTCATGAAGTTCGGGGAAGTTGGAACGCCATTTTTGACACTGTTTAAGTCCAGATATACAGGGTGGTATTAGTTTTATGTCATTAATTTAAATGGGATGGAGAAACCGATAAGACAAACAAAAATTGTTAATAAACCTAGTGTCTAGAGCAAACAGTTCAGCTACAAATGGCCTCATGAAAGAAAAGTATTAAAATTGTTTTAAAACTACTGGAATATTGACAGGGTCACAAATATAATATACAAATTACATCATGCTTTAAAGTCGACCAAATAAGTTGTGACCTTCAACGAACTTAAATTAGTAAAGTGTAATGCATTTTTGCTATCAAACGAAATAATTCAAGACACTAAAATTCACATCTATAGATTGCGGTAATTTTTTTTTATGCACTAAAACACCAGCCCCACGTTGTGTGCCAGTGTTACGTTTTTCTTCAAAGGGGCGCCAGTGAAGCGTTTTTCTTATTATTATATATATCTGACTCTAGACGTTGGGTGTCAGCAAAACGAAGTCTTCCGACGTAACTAGGAGTCTATTCCTTGGGTAGAGCTATGAGAAATGGGGGGGGGGGTAAGTCGAAATCTGTTGGTGGGTCATACTCAAACTAAAACAAATAGGCGCCACCAAGTCCGGACTGATTCACGTTAATGGCATGGCATATTTCTAAGGGCGGACGTGGAGACCCAAAGAAAGAAAGATCGCCTTCGATGACAAAAACCTGTCTTAACAGAATAAGACGCTGTTCCTGTAAGAAAGTATAATAATTAGATTAATAGAAAATTGGAACACTGTTTGTGTCCCGCAAACATACCTAAAGAAATATTAAAAAGATATTTTCTATATAAGGTTGGCATCAAAATTCAACTCTTAAAGATATTAATTTCCTGTGGTTAGGTTTGATCACATTTGATCAAAATAAAAAACTTTAAGCTTGGACTAATAATTTACTAAAAAGATTCTTTTTTTTTAAATAAAATGCAATGCAACAAAATTGAATAACTACTTGAATTACTTTGTAAATTTAAAGTAAGGTTTATCAACCTTATTCATGATCAAATATATTACAGCAAGGTGTAACTTATTACACAAAGATGTTCTAACCCGTTCAGATCTGTTCAGGTCGATTACATTACAAAAGTTACTATACAAATTTTCCTCTTTAAGTTAAAAGTACTAGTTTTAGTTTATAATGAAAATGATCACAAAAATATTCTTGTTTTCAAAAGTGGTAGTAACGCAGTGCTAAGCATTTGCTTTCAAGGATACGTGTGTCAGCAGCATATTCCAGACAAACAAGTGACGTCAGTAACACATGTTGTTGTAACTAACAGTTTATACTGAAGCAACGTGTTGTTTCTTACAAAATCAAATGAGTGAATTTTAAGTTTGACACTGGGAAATCCAGCTTAGCAATAGTTGAAGCAAATATCATATTCGTACTTCTACACATCGGAACAAAATAGCGTGTTTCTAAAGTGAAACACAAAAGAATTTCTTAGAACTACCACGAACCAAACAAAACTGCATTCCTAGCATTGATTAAGTACTTGTTTTACCATGCGAAATTTACTGCCTATATTCTATCAAAGTAGCATCTTTACTCTGTGTAACAACCGATCCTCTTTAAATTAGATCAACTTTCCATCTTCCAAGTACACCGTACACGTCGTAAAATGAAGTGGTTTTCTTAAAGTCGATTAAAGTTTTCAAAATTCTAAGTGCATCGTAGATTGTAGTGATGTTTCTCGTCGCCTAATCTCTCGTCGCCTAATCTCTCGTCGCCTAATCTCTCGTCGCGCTAAACAAATTTTCCCAAATTAAATAAGATAATAACGTTTATACTTTACCAACCGCTATTCAGAAAATGTGCTCACTCATTAAAATTGATACGCAGATTACTGGCCATCGTTCTTTCATACATCTTGTTACTTCTTCTACGTATGGCCGAGTGATTATCATAATCGCTCGGACGATCGGAGGATCCAAGGGGGAGGTTGTCACACCTAAACGCGCCTGCGACTGGCTGTGGAATACACCGACATCCAACCACAAATAGACTAACAAATCAAGATGCTGTTTTAATGTATTATTTTACTTGTTAAATGTATTACGACACTATTTAATAAAAGTGTTTTATTATTTTCGCACTTTTAATGAAGGGATTTATCAACCCAAAAATAAAATTGTTACAAGATAATAATCACAACAAAAAGTAATATTCCATAATGCTGATGGGGTCGACTGCATTGGGCGTCTGATGTAGTTTTGTGTTGTTACAATTCAGTGTTTATGCAGACTACGATATCCTACTTTAAGTTGAATGTACTTTTTCATTACATAGCTAGTAACTGGGGTTACATGTGAGTGTGTGTTGGTGTTGTGTGTTTTACCTATGTGCTTAGATAATGCACTTCAACGCGGTGTTGGGACTTAATTGTAATTGGATCTAGATCATTCAAGTTTTTTGTCGCGTTAGTAGCCTAATAAGTTGTTTTTGAAAAATACGAAAACCCGAGATTTATGTCAACAACAAACTTGCAAATGCGGTGGAAACTTTGAACACTTATTGTGAAATCATTTCAGTGCATTTTGTCATTCAGGATAGCACTTGCAGGCGTAAATTGTTTCTTATAAAACATATGACAAAACAGCAGTCCTAAAACTTTTACTTAAGTTGACCTGGGTCGGGAATTGAAAAAGCGGTGCAAGAGTAAAATGCCTTGTAGGTTTTTTCTTTAGCTAATCAATCTTTATCACCTCCTAAATTTAATGACCTAAAACTAATGCCACTCTGTATATTCCTTATTTCAGCTCAACCATATTTGTTGTTTACAGAAGCCGTATTCATTCGAAGGTATCAAGCCTGGTTTCCTTAATGTGGCTTAGAGAAAGGTCAAGAATAGACGCCATGAACCAACCAATAAGGAAGTGGCCACGAGTCAATGGAAGAAAATCGTTAGAATCGGGAGAATTCAGAATTGCTCGCACCTGAGCTAATATTGTAAGAAATTCTTCATACGTAAGGAGAGCAGATTCTAAGACTATGGGTAAATAACGGATGCATGTTTTTACATCAGCATCCGACAGTCTTTCAAAGTGAGAGGAATGCAGTGGAATGAAATGTTTGCTTATATCCATGTCAGTTACCCTATCAGAACTGGGGGACGTTCCACAATAGACTACATTCAAACAACTGAGGAGGCGGAACTGTTCTGGAAAGCATATAAGAAAGATCAGTTTTAGGGGGTATGTTCCCTCAGGTGACATGAGCAGTCAAATTTTATATGTCTGCGACTCTTGCAAACGAAAATTTTGAACAAAATTGGCGGAGTTTCTAGCCACCCCAAAATAACGGTAGAGTTTGACTAAAAGGTAGTTTGTTCAAGGTCTGTACCAATAGCTCTTGTAGTTTGAATATCAAGCTGTCTTTGGCTGTAGGCGTGGAATGCCTTTGCTCAAAGAAGCTAAACGAAAACCGGACGTTGAGGATCGGTGAAACGTAGATAGATAGATGCCCCGTAAGCATAAAGTGAAAGCATTTGAAAATCCATGCATCTCTATCAGCACTAAATGGCAGCAAATGACATGACATGGAATTGCAAAATTTTTATTACAACCTAGTTTAGTAGAAAAAGCATTCAATTGTTTTGAATAGAAATGGGGGATCGGATCATCCCATGAGAGGCTACATGAGAATCTTTGCAAATATGACACAAAGACCAAGAATGCCCAAAGTGTCAAAAATTGTCAAATATCGGACAGTGATGGCGTTCGGTGGGAATGCCATTTGAAGATCTGATTTTAAATATCGCAAATAATCATTTTGATAAGACCATGTAGACCAAGCGTTTTGGTGTTTTCTTAGAACCCGAACTCAAGAATGCCAGGATTTATACTTTGCATATCATTTGAAATCCACTTGCTAAGTTTGAAACCCGTTCAGCAAAGAAACCTCTAAAGCGTCTTGCAGATTGCCTGCGCATCTAGAAGCTTACAACAACCTGTTAGAGGTTCGTTTACGTAGAAGTCTTTCTAGATTATCCGAAAGAACTTAGATTTTGTGTGCTTAACTGAAATAGCTATTGTAGTCAAACAGCGAACTGCTAGGAAAGATACTGCTGCAGAACCATAAGTGACGGTATTTGAATCAAAGGTAGCAACTGAATCAGAATTAGAAGATAGCCATAATATTCTTTGAAGAGGCCCTTGGCTATCATTGATCAGGACCTGTTTGTACATTTACTCAATGTCAGCAAAGAAAGCGTACCTAACAAGAAAGAATAATGAACAACAGAACTTCTTATCGCTTGATAAGACTTGAAACATTAATTGATAGATGAACTGGAACATATTTGCAAGTAAAATTATAAATGAGGACTGCATGTTTTTTGAGTTTTATAGCATCAGGGTGAAACTGAGAGGCGCTGTGCTCACATCAAGCAAACCGGAGCAAGTGAAGTGTGAATACGGAACTTGACTATAAAAATGCAATTTTGCGTGATTGCATTGTGCGAATCATGAACAACTTAATGTTATGGAATTTTGAATGCATTGTTTTTTTAAATTTGTAAAATCCATAAATGGTCAACAAATATAAAATTTATTTATTTGCGTATGGGAAAGTAGTGAGCGACTCAGTACCCGCATGGTAGCTAAGAAGCATTTTATGTAAATAAAAATATAATAATGAGTAATAAGAATACGAGATCCATTGTCTACGTTTGTATGTGAGGTTACATTTTTATAGATGCTCTAAAGCAATAAAAGCAACAGTTTTAATCTTGCATTTTTTGCAATACTAAGACCAAGAGCGGTCTCACCCAGCTGGGTAATCGTGGCAAGCATTTTAAGCGTCGCCGTGGATCAATGTAGTAAGCGTAAGACTACGGATCCCAAGGTCCCGGGTTCAAATCCCGACACGGCCGACTGCTTGAAAATGGTAGGTGAGCATTTTTCACAAAAATTACGCCCTCGTTCGGATGAGAGGTTAAATGGAGGTCCCGTGTGTGAGTGTTGTCATGCACGTTAAAGATCCCTACCTTGCCTGGAACGGCAAGGGTTCGGTAAAATTCTAAATTTCCAGGCAACAAAAATCTCGCCTCCTGGCCAATGTAGTACCTACGGGTGGAGCATTGGAAATGTAAATGAACGGCAAGCATTTTAGTATATCTGTTAATGCGGCGGTTAACTTCGATAACCACAGATGGTGAGATTAGTGGAGATGTATATTTAACAATAAGAATAGCGGAAACCTTTAAGTACTTACCTAAGTTATTAGATTTAGCGGTGTTCGAACAACTAGTAATAAATAACGTCGACTTTTGACATAAGTTCGTATCTGTGTAACAAAAAACCATAGCGACACACAGCACACTTTAAACTAAGTGTTCGAAATACATTAATAACACAGAGTAGCTTGAAGGCCGAATCTGCCACAAATCTAATGACATTTAATGTCCACAAGGCGCATGCGAGTTTACCTGCAAGCTAACATTGGACTGCACGAGCAAATTGGGAATATTGAAACACGTAACAAAATCAATTATCATAGGATAGATAACGTTATTCCAAAGCACATTATGCATTTTTATCAATTATTCATATGCTATAATTATGTTATAACTGACAGTAAATTAACTATAAATACTAACGAAACATACCGCCCACCAAAATGCAAAGCATTTTTCAAAGGAAAACAATTACTAAGGGTGACGGAAATGTAAAAAGCGAACAAAAAGAAAAAAATTAATTAATGCGAAGAAAAACAAAGAAACAATTAATGCGAACAGAACATAAATTACAAACAAGGTATAGGACAGAGCTTAGCGACAGGGCGCTTCAGCTCGCCTTGAGCGGTCTTGATGGTGACAACGCGAACGACATTATCAGTTCCCGGATGTATCGCCACGACACGTTCAAGGAACCAACGAACAGGTGGAACGTTCTCGGCTTTAATTAACACTAAGGATGGGGGATACGTTTTGTGTCACTTGGACCGTTGCTGGAACGTATGCAAATGCTCCTTAGACCAACGGGACCAAAAATTTTAATGAATTTGTTGGAGCAATTGCCAACGAGAAAGGCGGTTGAGCGGAAGGTCGGAAAGGGCAGGTTCCGGAATAGCGGTTAAAGGTGCCAAAGTCAGAGAGTGACTTGGTGTAAAGCAAATCAAGTCATTGAGATCACTGCTCATGGGAGTGAGATGACGCGAGTTTAAAATAAACTCAATTTTAAAAAGGACAGTGGCCAGTTCCTCGTAGGTTAATACTTGTTCACCTATGGTACGAAGAAGCAAGGTTTTAACGAACTTCACACCCGCTTTCCACAAACCATCAAAATGAGGCGCAGCGGGCGGTATAAAATGTCATGAAATATGTTCTTTAAAGATAGCGTACTTTGCGAGGGTAATTAACTGTTGGTGGGCACTATCAAAATTTGTGCTGCAGTCACTGCAGAGATGATCACAACGTCCACGCCTGGCAATAAATCGGCGTAAAGCTGCTAGAAATATGTCGGTTGACAGATCAGAAACTAGTTCAAGATGCAGCGCCATGGTAGCCATGCAAATAAAGGGGCATAAATACTCTTTTAACGCTTTGGCACCACTTACGCAAGACATGATAATAAAAAATGGACCAGCGAAGTCGACGCCCGAACACAAAAACGGCTAGACTTGAGTGACTCGTCATGCAGGAAGGTTGCCCATGGGAGACTGCGATGCAGTAGGCGCAGTCTTCTAACAAGTCACACACCGACTCAGAACACGACGAATTGACTGCTTACTAGAAACAATTCAAAATTGTTAACGGACGATAAAGTCAACCATTTGAACGTCCGCGTAGAAGTTTTTCAAATGGACAAAATTTATATACAAATCTGTAAAGTGACTTTTACTAAGCAAAAGGACGGGAAATTTTCTTTCAGAAAATAAGGGTGCGTGAGACAGCCGGTCACCACCCCCCGTACGATTCCTTCTCCAATAAAGAGGAGGACAATTAGCGAAAATTCTTTTTTAGAACAATTGAAAAATGAGTTTGTTGTATATACTTAATCAAAGGAATCAAAGCATTTTGTAGCTCGAAAGAGGACAAAGGCCCGGTATTTTGACAACGGATGTTGTAGGTTATGGACAAAGCGGAGAATCCACGCGACAATGCGAATAATGATTTGAAAATAAGAATTATTTTCAAAAACTATTTCAATTCAAGAAAAGGACGCGACGGCGGTCAGAACCATAGAATGTTTTTCGATGAGAACTTCAGGAGAATTAAAATGTGGTTTATGTGGACTGTATTTTTCGAACAAACGGTACAAGGCAGGGGATGCCGCCCACCATAAAGAACACTAGCACAAGTCGTTAGGTAGTAAACCACGTGACCCGATATCGGCAGGATTTTCATTGGAGGGAATATGATGCCAAGAAGAGCGAGAAGTGTTTTCCTGAATATAGGAGACTCGATTGGCGACAAAGGTGTTCCAGCGCAGTGGTGGGGAACGAATACAAGAAAGAAATACCATGGATTCAGACCAACAAAAACTTTTATCAAACGTAAGATAGAAATCAAAGGTTTTGAGGATAAGGGTTAATAGTTTTGATGCCAAGGTGGCGGCTAAAAGTTTGAGTCTGGGCAAAGAAAGGGTACGAAAAGAAGCAACTTTAGATTTTTCACAAACTAAAGGAGAAGAATAGGTGACAAAAGAAAATAAACCACAGCGCAGTAGCCGCGTTTGGAAGCGTCAGCAAAGCAATGAATTTCGCACGTAGAACAATGTGGCGGAATTAGCAAGCGTGGCAAATCAAAGTCGGAAAGAGATATGCTTTTTGATCATCAATGCGTAATAAAATATTGAAAGAATACTAAATTGTCAAAGTTTCTTATTTATGTCGCTTTGGACATATCTGGATACTAATTTGAACCATCTTTTAAATACCAACAATAATGTAACCCCTCATTATATCTAAGACTATCATGGAATGTAAGATCGAGTTTATTGCTGCCAATATTGTACTGCCATAAATAACATTTTTATTGTTTAATTCATAAACTATTAATCTTTTACCAAACGCTATTGAATACTATTGGAAAAGTTGCTCTTTGTTTTGGTTTTGGTCTTGGTCTAACATCTTTAGTCTTATTCCTGATGTGTAGCCTTGGTCTTGGTCTTCGTCTTGCATTTTTTGCAATACTAAGACCAAGAGCGGTCTCACTCAGCTGGGTAATCGTGGCAAGCATTTTAGTATATCTGTTAATGCGGCGGTTAACTTCGATAACCACAGATGGTGAGATTAGTGGACAAGTATATTTAACAATAAGAATAGCGGAAACCTTTAAGTACTTACCTAAGTTATTAGATTTAGCGGTGTTCGAACAACTAGTAGTAAACCCAGCATAAGGTTTTGTTCCTTTTACAAAACAAAGGACTTCCTTTTTGATTATATTTAGAATATTAATTTTAAAACAGTCATTGCTAACAAAAACTGTTTGTATGAATTATTAATAAATTTGACAAATTAAATTTAGTACGTAATCTATGTTTTAACTCACAAAGTATGTATCAAACATAACAAGTTATTTCACAGGTATATAACGAAAAACTTACCTATAAAATCCTTCACAAGAAATTAATATTAGCTTGCGATTAAATTAAATGCGCTACTAAGAACTCAATCATCACCATCAGCTTACTTAATCTTCATTACACATGTACAATAAGAGTGTCTCTGCTAAATCATTGGGTCCGGGAAAGAATCGCCCGTCACGATATTAATTGGATTCTAAGTTGATTAACACCTTAATATTTATTATATTTATTACCTTTCATATATAACGCATTTTATGGGAATAATAAATAAAGGATACACATTCCTTTAGATACATGATAATTTGTGGTTTATTAGTAACTGAGAGAGCACTTGGTGTCCATTTTTAAAATTAACTAACAACATTAGGAATTTTGAACTACAACAAAAACAAAGGTTTGCTTTTTTTACAGAATTAATTTTGGAGGTTATTTTCGATGCTGTTGAGGTTAAAAAAATTAACTATCTGGTAGCACCTAAATAACATAAGCTATATTTGATAACTAGACATTGATGAGGTTAGCCCAAAGAACATTTATGTGTGATAGGTTAATTAATGTGGGATTCACTAACTCGTAATTGATGTGCGATTGTAATTATTGCCAATTAAACATTTTGTGATTATACATAAATCATCAAATAGATCAACCTAGCCAACTGATATGTATGAAGAAAAGACTCATAAAACGCTTTCATTAGGGATGCACTCGGGCCGGGCCCGAAATGAAAACTGACGGCCCGGCCCGGCGGGCCGGGCCGGCCCGACTTTCATTCAGTGAATGAGAAGATGTTTTTTTCAGTTGTCTTCAACAAGTAATTATCACTCTTTTGTTTGATTTAAGAGTATAATGATTTTGAGTTACAATCAAGATACTAGTGGAAGATACCGTAGTATATCATTTGATTTTTGATTCTTTGAAAAATCCTAGAAATATGAAACAAAAGCACAAAATGTTTAGCAATTTTCAATGTTTATGAAATTGTTACAGACGGATTTTTATAGCCTTTTTTTACTTTGAGAAATTGAAACTTTTGGAATTGAACTGTGATCAATAATTTGACTGTCTTTGTTCTAGTTCTTTTAAATTTTTATTTGACCGACTGACAAATCGTGCCAAAATTCAAGATTTAACATTTTTGGTTGAATACTGAATGCTAAAAATTAAACAAATTGTTTATAGGTCATAGTATAAACGGTACCAAACTTCATCGGTTAATACAGGGTGAATGGTATCGTTCGTGCAAAAATAAACTGGGAGATAGTACACTTAATTTGCAGCAAAAATTGTTAATATGACCCTTGTCCTATCTCGATTGGTTTAGGAGATATGGTTTTTTTAGTCTGTTGCTTAATAACGCGACTTCTTGCAGTAAAAGTTAAATTTCTCGGCTTGTGCTGCAAATAACTAGATAAACAATCCGATTTTCATAAACTACATTAAATTTCCTATAAAAAACAACTACTTCGATTTTTTTAATTTTAAAAGAAACATTTATTATAAAGCATTAAAAGGTAAAAAATTACAAAGGAAATTTTTTACAAAGTTTAAAGTAATATTTACAGCGAAATTATTTTATCTACAAATGAGCAAATATCACAAAAACAACCTCACTTTATAAGGTTTCCAGCAGTGCGAAACACTTTCTATTTGATTTTTAATTCAAGTATGGAAATATGGATACAAATATTTGTTTCCAATTCGCATTAAAACTCACCCACTGCCTTGATTATCTAATGATCCCACAACGTTTTTCTGGTATTACGGAGGCAATAATTTGATAAATTAAATTTTATTTGTATTGTTCAAAATGTTGACCACCGCACCTGATACAGGTTCTTGCTCTTTTCCGCATACCTACCACGGTCACGCTCATAGATAGCTTCTCTCTTAAGAGTTGACATCCATTTTCGAGCCCTTGTCTCAAATTTTCCAAACTGACTACCTCCGTGCTGTATACGTATTCTTCTAAAAAGCCCCATACAAAGTAATCCATGGGATTCAAGTCAGGCGATCTTGCTGGCCACGGAATCGATCCTCCTCTACCAATCCACCTTGCGTACTGTTCGTTTAAAAACTGGCAGACACCACGTGTGTAATGAGGAGGAGCCCCGTCATGTTGAAAAATGATATCTCTACGAACTTCTAAAAGGACATCTTCCAATAATAGGGGTTGTTGATTTTGAAGAAAGTCCAAATACATTTCTCCATTGAGGTTTCTTTCGAAAATATAGGGGCCAATAAGGGTGTTTCGTATCACAGCCGCCCACACATTTAGGCTGAATCTGCGTTGGAACGATTTCTGTTTTATTGCATGAGGGTTTTCATCGGCATAATAGTGATAATTGTGGAGATTTAGAACGCCAGCGTGCGTAAAGAGGGACTCATCAGACCACAGTATTTTTCGAAAGAAATGGCGCTCCTCAATATTCTGTGCTAATAACCAATGGCAGAACATCTACCTTCGTTGGAAATCTTCGCCTCTGCCTTCCAGAGCTTGAACAGGTGTAAAGTGAAAAGGACGAATATTATTCTTGTGCAGAACATCTACTACTTTCCATTGCGAAACTACAACCTCTCTTGCAATTTGACGTGTAGAAGTTGTAAGGTCTTGTTCCACTCGATCCAAGACAAACTCGTCAATTTCTACGTCCAGATTTTGCCCCCTTTTATTAGGTACTTGAAATGCTCCTTCATCAAGGAGTCATTGGTGCGTTCTTGCAAACATGTTGCAACCGGGAATCGGACGATTTGGGAACCGACGTTGATATTCCTCCTGTGCTCTTGTAGCATTACCATTACAAAAACCATAAATGAAATGCATATATGCATATTCTCTAATGCTATAACGAGCAGGCATCTTAGATAGTAATTTAGTACGTATCAAAAAGTTATACGAATACAACTGTCTAATCAGTGCTTCACACTGTCAATGTGACAACTACATGCTATGAAGGTGCTCTTAAAATTACTGTACATTTTTGTTTTCAATTCGCACTGCCTTGATTATCTTATAATCAAACAAGGTTTTTCCGGCATTACGAAGGCAATAATTTAATAAATTAAAAATCAAATAGAAAGTGTTCCGCACTGCTGGAAACCTTATGAAGTGAGGTTGTTTTGGTGACATTTGCTCATTTGTAGATAAAATAATTTCGCTGTAATATTACTTTAAACTTTGTTAAAAAAATTTCCTTTTTAATTTTTTACCTTTTAATGCTTTATAATAAATGTTTCTTTTAAAATTAAAAAAATCGAAATAGTTGTTTTTTATAGGAAATTTAATGTAGTTTATGAAAATCAGATTGTTTATCTAGTTATTTGCAGCAGAAGCCGAGAAATTTAACTTTTACTGTAAGAAGTCGCGTTATTAAGAAACAGACTAAAAAAACATATCTCCTAAACCAATCGAGATAGGACAGGGGTCATATTAACATTTTTTGTTGCAAATTAAGTGTACTATCTCCCAGTTCATTTTTGCACGAACGATGCCATTCACCCTGTATACATCAGTACATAGATTCTTTTATATACCAATAAAATGTTGTTTACTTTATCCTTTTTTTTATAACACGAGTTCGATAATGGCATTATTATACATTTTTCCGCACTAAATAGAAAACTATATCTGCAGCCAAATTCTACTATTCAACAATAAATTAAGTGATAATCATGCACATAGCTAGGGAGTAGGGTACCTAGAAGGCTAACCTCCCTAAATATTTTAGCCCACCCCAAGGAGGGTGTTCAGAAAACGCTAAAAATAAAGTTCTATTTAGAAAATGATTATTGGCTGTTCAGTCCCCCAACAGAAGGCTAGATACGTTACTGGTAATAATATCAAAGTATTCAAAGTATGAAATTTAGAATTTCATGTACCCTATAACTATAGTCTACGAATAGACGATTAACATATTGTTTTCGAAAGTTTTATTGAAAGCGTTATTATAAAATACATGCAGCAGTAAAGAATCTAACACTTATTAATATATACTACATGGTAGCGTTTAAATAGTTATTTGTATATCAAGGCCGCGAAATTGTTTTTTAACGGACCGAGAGAAAGTATATCGCATAGATCGCTTGCGACGGAAGCAATATAATCTCGAGGTCGCTAAAATAATTCAGTGGTCTATGTGCAACGGTGCATGGTTTTATTACAAAATTTTTTCACTTAACTTTTTAAGCTATTGCTAGAATTTATATTTTTATATAATGGCTTTACATCACACATTGCTATGGAAATGATGTATTTAAAACACCGACAATATTTTTAAAAAATTCCTAAAAAATGTTAGGCTACGCTAGTACAACGTAGTTCAATTTCCTACATTATTTCAGAGCAAGTGTTTTTTCCTTTACTCTTAATTTTGACATATATGTTTAGCATTCTATATCTATAAATTATGTTTTAAAAATAAATAAAGAATTAATCTCTTTTGTGATTAGGTGACCTATAAACATGTTTAACTATATTGGAAAAGATCAAAAAAGTTATATTCACACAAAGATGAACCTTTTTTATTATTTGAGTCTTTCATTGCCCACTGATTCGATAACATTTGTATGTGTTGTCAAAGTGTTTTCACGGAATACTCTTCGAGTTTACTTCAAGACACTGTTTTTTACTTCTTCCCAAGCTTTTTTACACCTTACTTCTAGGAAAAGCACTATAAAACAGCATCCTCGTATTTAGAGCGTTAACGTTTTATATCTTTTTCGTGTTATAAACTTGGACATTATATCTCTAAATTTAATTACGGAACACTACAAAAAGCCATATAATTTCACAATATCTATCCAGAAAGCAGACAATTAAATGTAAGTTTGTACGTTAGGCATTTGGTATATGCCAAAATTAAGGCGCCTTAAATAAAAGCATTCCTTGCCTGTATTTAAATTAAATAAAGTGTCCTGTATTTTATTACAGTACAAACATTAAAGGTGTGTTAATTGCGCATGTGTAAATGTCAAATAAGGGAAAACTTTATTAAAAAATTGGTAAAATGAACGTTGCAATAACTCTGGTGTTTTAGGCAGTACACATAAACTATACACGCGATTGATAATATCGACATTCGCCGCATGATTGAAATTAGAAGCATATACATATACATAATATAAATCGTACAAACTTTTGAATTATGAATATATCACCTAGTTTGATGTACCTGGACTTTTTAACTTGCCTAAAGTACAATATGAGAGACATTAAATAGAACTAGAAAAACATATTCGGGATAAGAAGTGAGTTATAATAATCGCGTCTTCTTTACACTAAACAAGACGAAAAACTGATTATTAATGGGTGCATAAAGACACTACGTGAAAATATAATTAAGAACGTTTACTTACTCAATGCGAGATAGATGTGAAAGGACAGTGGAGTATCAACTTATTTATTTTTTTAAATTTGTTTGTTCCAACGTTTCAGTAGTCTGCTACCTGAAATTTAAGCAGATCTGGCTTCCCCACAGAAAGTAACCATCATGTGTTATGTGTGTGTATGTGTGGGGGGGTTGTGTGTATGTGGGTTATGTGTGTGATGTTGGTCCGTGTTACGTTCCGCTCTAGGACCAAGACCATCTGCAGCTGAATATCTCAGTCGTCAAGGAAGAACGCACAACGGACATTGCCTTGTCAGTCCGGACCATCGGCAGCCGGAAATCCAGATGTTGAAAAGGTAATGTAAGTGTGTGAATAGTCATTTGTGTTTATATGGTGTGTATGTGTGTTATGTGTGTGATGTTGGTCCGAGTTTCGTTCCCCTCTAGGACCAGGACCATCGGCAGCTGGATATTCCAGTCGTCAAGGAAGAACGCACAACGGACATTGCCTTGTCAGTCCGGACCATCGGTAGCCGGAAATCCAGATGTTGAAAAGGTAATGTAAGTGTGTAAATAGGCATTTGTGTTTACAAGGTGTGTGTGTGTTTAGGTGTGTGTGTGTGTGTGTGTGTGTGAAATGTGTGTGAAGTGTGTGTGTGTAGTGTGTTTGAAATGTTAATTTGTGTTTATGTTTGCCCAGGTTACCAAAAGGTTGGATTGAATTAGTATAATTTTGTACGTGTTTGAACTTATACTATTACATAAAAAGAATTAGGTTCTTTCAGAGGAAAGGATTTGCTTGCTGTATTATTTGACTCAAGTATGTGTAAGTTTGGTTCTTAAAATTTAGCGTTAGTAAAAAGGAAAAGAAATTCCATATTCTACTACTTAAGATTAACTTATACTACTACATGCGTTTTTCAGCCCGAAAAATTCGGGCCGGCCCGAATCGTTTGGCCCGGCTCGGCCCGAAAAAAGATATGCCCGGCCCGGGCCCGGCCCGAATAAAGTAGTTAACGGCCCGGCCCGGATTCGAGCCCGAAATAGGGCCGGGCCCGGGCCGGGCCGGGTTGAAAAACCGAGCCCGAGTCCATCCCTAGCTTTAATCTATTTATGTAAATATTTAGCTAGGGGTGGCCTCGAATGATTTTAAAGATCTACACCTAGGTTCAACCTGCTGTTGAATCAATTCCATCTCTTTCAAAATAGTTAGCAAAATTCCTTCGAACTTCATAACGTGCTTTGTCCTCTCAGTTTGGCAAACAAAATATATTTTGCGCGCGATACAGTTAAAACGCTGTTCAGCTGGTCTTTGATGATCGCATTATATACTTACTAAGGTCAGTTATTATCAACTGCCCTTATTTATCATGAATTCTCAACATGACAAAGAATTATACCTGAAGGAGTAGAACAAGGATAATGCAAGTTCGGTAAAACATTGCAAACTAGTTTACAAGTTATGTGACAGTAAACTTATATTAAACTATTACTAGAAATTCTAACCATTTCGCAAATTTTGCACTATTTTGAAGATCCACTAGTAATAACCAAATACTAAATATGATGCACCAGGATTTTCGTTTCCCGATATGAGCGAAGAGACGTTTTCCACTTATACATATTATCTCATTAATGGAGTCTACCGTGTTATCCATATTTTGCAGTTTTGTACTTCTGATTGAGGATATCAACCATATGAGTCTTACAAATTGTGGCCATGTTAAGCAAAAAGTCTTCAACGTATCATCGCATCTTTGAAAATATATAAAATACCTATAAAACGGCGGTATCATCCAGTAGAAGGAATAAGCATTGACAAATAATTTTATTTTAAGAAATACATTCGAGAACGAGTAATGGTCTATTAAAAGATAAGTATTCAGTATCTAGGCTAAACATGCATTCTGTAATTAATTTTTATTTATTCGTAACTGTATAGAACTTCGATAGGTAGAACAAGGGGCTGGCCATTGTAATTAAATTTAAGCGAAAACGGTAGATATGCATAAGTTACAATTCATAGAAACGGCAAATCAAGGCCGTACTTACTTACGTTCCAGTACTGGTACACACTGTAATTAAGGTAGAGAATTTAAGGAAGGAAAGAATTCAGGAATTGTCGGGAACTTTGAACACTTCACCAGACTGACGCGTATGGTAACGTACTTTAGTGAGCGCTCGATAGATACTACTTTGAAGGTTAAGCAGTGACTCTAGATTTGAGCCTACACAGCCATAAGTGGGTAAATAGTTAGAATTGAATGGCAGGCGTGAACATACCGCCCACCTAAAATTAAACAAATTTTAAGATAACAAGAAAGAGGCTAGACATTTCCTTCCAGCCAGGGTTACGGCTTACCGCCGGAATTCGGGTTCAGAGGCGCAAAGAACGCGGTAAGCTCCAGAAGGGAAGAAAAAAATAAAATATAATGCTTAAGTAAACTTAACATTTAGTGAATTAAACCTACCGACAATAACAAATAACCATAGAACAAACAACCTAATACATTAAACATTCGGAGTGATTGCCAAAAAAAAACCAATTTTGGTAAATAAAGAAGGAAAAAAAAAGAAAATAAAGTTACTCCTGTTTGGGAAGATAAATAAGTTTTGTAATGGGGCGCGTAAGAAGACCACCAGACGTTTTTACAGAAGCCACGCGGGAAACACCATCGTTGCTGGGAAGCAATTTCACCAGGCGACTAATGGGCCATGACAAGGGCAAAGTTTCCAAGTCCTTGATATAAACCAAATTACCTACTTTCGGATTCTTATAGGAACTATTCCATTTGTTTCGTTGTAAAAGAGTATTCAGGTACTCCTTAGACCATCTTCGCCAAAAGGATTGGGTAGTCTAAACGAGACGTTTCCACCGAGAACTCAGAGATAGGTCTCCAGCGAAGGTAATTTCCCGTAAACTAAAAATCGGACCACCTATAAGAAAATGACCTGGAGTAAGATAGTCCGTGCCCTCATTAGGATCGGCAGAGGGTACAGAGAGAGGGCGACTGTTTAGAACCGCCTCAATACGAGCGAAAATCGTAGAATGTTCTTCAAAATTCTGAGATTGATTACAGAAAGAACGTAACATCAAAGCCTTAGAGGATTTTACGCCGGTTTCCCAAATTCCCCCAAAATTTGGGGCGTATGAAGTACTGAAAAACCAAGGAACTTCACGAGAAGCCATAGCAGAAAGTATTACTTGTTCATTTTGTCTCAGGAAATCGCTGGCTTCTCTTAGCGCACGAGAACCATCAACGAAATTTCTACCGCAGTCAGAATATTCCGACGTAGGTAGGCCGCGTCGGGAAGTGAATCTAGTGAATGAGGCTAGGAAAGCCTCCGTAGTCAACTCAAAAACGAGTTCTAAGTGCACCGCTTTGGTGCACATACAGGCAAATAAGCATAAATAGCTTTTTAAAACGGAAACATTTCGACGTTTTGAACTCCTGAAAAGAAAATGGCCAGCAAAGTGAACGCCCACATTAGTAAAGGTGCGACTTATTTGAACTCGTGGCGAAGGTAAATCTGACATTGTTGGTTGCAGAGGTTTAGCAGCACACCGGAAACACGGCAAACATTTGCGTATGCATTGTCGCGTTAGGGATCGCAAACCAGCGATCCAGAATTTGCGCTGAATTAAAGCTTGAGTATTCGAAGGACCAGAATGTAAAGACAATTTGTGATAATAATCACACAGAAGACGAGAAAGGATTGCACGCTTAAGTAATAAAAAGGGATGTTTGTAATCGTAGGGTATTAAAGAATTACGAAATCTCTCGCCCACCCTAAGAAGACCCCCAGAATCTAACAAAGGAGAAAGTTTTCTTATGGAGTTGGAAGTGAGTTTACCCCCTTTTATTTCAGCAACCTCGAATTCATAGTACTGACGCTGTGTTATCTTAACAAGAGCCAACATAGAATTTTCCAAATTCTCGGACGTAATAGAATCGAGCAATTTCCTTTTTGGGTAAGGACAATTGTATATGAATCTTTTCATATAGGCCACCGTGTATGGTAAAGATGTCAAAGAAGAAAATCTTTCCATGAATTTATCGAAAATTTCAGGCAAGCCCGAGATTAGAATTTTTTGCATAAACTTGAGCTCGGGAACTGGTTTCAAAGGCACAAAAAATTTAGTGTCACCTTTTATGAAAAGTTCAGAAAAATCAGTACAGCCAAACCACCACAACCGATTCCCAATTAGCTGTGAGAGGACGAGACCTCGAGAACCCAGGTCCGCAGGATTCTTTTTACCCGAAATGTGGTTCCATTGCGAAATCGTAGTCAGATCAAGAATCTTATCTACCCGATTACCTACAAAGGTTTTAAGCAATTAAGAAGGAGTTTTTAACCACTTGCGAATCGGTAAACAATTTAATTTCTTGTATGATATAATCAAACTGCATATTTGTGATAGAATGTACCAAACGCGCCAATAAAAGTGCACTCAGAAGTTCCATACGAGGAATTGTGCAAGCCTTTAATGGAGCAACTTTACTTTTCATTTGCAAGAGATTGCAATAAATTGCTTCATCTGCGATGGCATATAGGTAAACACAAGCTTAATAACCTCTTTCACTTGCGTCGCAAAATCTTAACAGATTTTACGTACAACCTTGAAGAGATATTCTACGAGGAATTTTTATTTGAGACAAGCTCGGAAGTTGATAGCAGAATTGCTCCCATTCTGCGGACCAAAGGGAATCTGGAGTGTTATACTAATTAAGTTTTTGTAACCACAATCGTTGCAGAAAGTACTTGATCAGAAAAGTTACAGGTGTCAACCGTCACAAAGGGTCGAATATACGAACCATGTAAGATAGTATGGTTTTTTTGGTAAAAGGCTCTTAAAGGGAGACACGTAGTAAGCAAAGGTGTCCGAATTTGGATTCCACACCAAACCCAAAATCTTTATTCCGCTAACATCGCCAGAAAATGCTAACGAAGCTTCGAGATCAGTTTCTCCGAAATCTTGTAGCATAACGTCACTATTGCTAGACCATTTTCTTAGCTGAAATTTGCCAAGAGAAAGAAGTTTAATTAATTCAACTTGAAGTTGTTTTGCCGCCGCGGAATTTTCGGCGCCTGAAATTATATCATCCATATATGTGTGATTAATCAGGGCATGAGAAGCCATTGGGTAAGCATCGCCCTCATCAACCACTAATTGTCGAAGAACGCGCTGGGCGAGAAATGACAAAGGAGTCAGTCCATAAATAAGAGTTTTAAGCTCAAATTCAAGAATGTTTTCTTCGGAAGAAGGTCGTCAAAAAATATGTTGATATTGACGATCCATTGGTGAACCAAAATTTGTCGATACATCATACGGATGTCCGCACATACAGCAATTGCGTGGAATCGAAACAAAGAAATAATTTCGGGTAAGCCTCCTTGAAGGTTGAGACCAGAATATAGCTGATCATTTAGAGATTGATGTGAGGAATCAAGGGCAGAGCAGTTAAACACTACACGTAGTTTAGTAGTGCAACTGGTCATTTTGTATACAGCATGGTGTGGCAGCACGTAATCGGAAGGATTACTTGCAGCTTCTATGTGTCCCAATGAAAGATATTCTTGAAGAAATTGGTTGTAAAATTGTTTGACTTCAATATCTTGTGACAACAGCCTTTCCAGACTGAGATAACTCTTATAAATCATAAAACTATTCTGTCGGAGAGAAGAGATGCTACAATCAAACGGCAGAGATACCATGTAACGACCTGTTTCGTCACGAGAATAAGTTTCCAAAAAACGCCTTTCACAATACGTATCTTCAGGACGAACGGGGGAAGGCATCTTAATGTCCTCAATTTCCCAAAACTGTTGAATTTCCTTATCTAAAGTTTCTGAAGCCACAAAAAGCGAAAGTGAATTACCAAGACCAGGTAAGTCAGAAACTTTTCCAAGCAATACGTAACCGAAGATTGTCCTTATCGCAATGGGTTGCCCTGAAATAATTTCAGAATGCTCTGAAAATAATACTTTAGAAGATATTTCGGCTCCTAGAAGTATTTCCACAGGAGCTGATTTAAAATAATTAGGATCAGCAAGTTCCAAAGTTTGGAATTTCTTTAAAACTTGCGATGTTAATAAACGACCAGGAATGTTTCCGGTAATTTCAGGAAGAATGGACGCAGAAAAATTCAACTGCTCTTGTGAACAATTCGAAAATAAAAAACAATTCACTATTCCTTTAGAATGTACAACATTATTTGAAACTCCTGTAATTTGGCGATAATCGTATGAACGCCTAAAACGCAAGCGTTGCACTCAATTTTCAGAAATTGCATTTATTTGTGAGCCAGTATCTAGAACGCACCGCACTAGCTGAAGTTCGCCACTGATGTCAAGAACCTTAACTTGAATGGCGCCTAATAGCACTGTAACATTTACAGGGTTATTGGTAACATTACAAGCAGAAGTAGTTAATACGGTGCTTGCCGAAGTACCCTCCGAGGTTTTGAAAGTATTCGAGTGAGTAGTAACATGTGAATCCGCGGAATGTAATAAACTGTGATGTTTGCGGGAAGAACGAGTATTGCAGCTGCCATTAGAAGCGCACTCGCCCTTATGATTACCTAGGCATTTGAAACAAAGAAAGCGTTTTTTAGCAGCAGCGTGCCGATCCTGAATATTTAAAGCTCGAAAGTTTAAGCATTTGTAAATTCTATGCTCGCTTTTACATTAAAGGCAAAGAAATGCCCTTTTTCCACAGCTTTTAGCAGAAGTAGAAACGTTTTTAATTAACAAAGATTTATTTGGACTAAATCTTGGCTTAGGCGGAAAAATATTAGAATTTCCAAACCTTTCGGGTTTCAAATCTTGTTAAAGTTCAGCCGTTTTACTTTGTAGGCTTAAAAATTGAAAGAACTGTTCACAACTTGGAATATCAGAACCCACTTGCATATCAAACGCTTTTTAGGTGCGAAAATCCAAACTCCGATAACATAATGAGGAAAGCAACACATCCGCAAGATCCGCCACGTTCGTAGCCTTTACAGAACTCACAGCAGTAAAATGAACGTTAATAAAATCAGCAAGACTACCTCCAGATTTGTATTGTAGAATTTTGTTTAAAAAGAAATTGATTATTCTGCGGGGACTATCGTAACGATCCTTGAGCGTTGTCCACGCCTTATCGTACAGTTCAGGAAGTAGTTCGAGGTCTGATATAAGAGATAAACCTTCTCCTTTAAGTAGGGAGCGGAGATAAATAAATTTAGTTGTCTTAGGTAATGCTGAATTGCTATCTACCAAATTGACAAAGAGTGCTATGTATGTGGACCAATTGGCCACTTGACCAGAAAAGGTCGGAATCTCAGGTGGTTTTAAATTAACCGAAGTAGCATCAGAAGCAACTGCGTGTTTAGACTCGGAATTAGCCGCAGGCCGTTCCTTTAGGTCTAAATATTTAGAGCTAACAACATCAATTAAATCATTAAAAGCAGACTTTTGGGCTTTCACTTGCAGTTTGGTGTCCACTGATAAATTATAATTCATAATTTCATCATGTAAGGCTTCATAACCAATATCAAGCTTATTCAGAGGTATTATTTTTGCCCGAAACCCGTACAATTTTGTAGTAGTGGCAGTTTTTGCGAAATCGGAAATCTCTGTGATTTGATAAAAAATGTTTTCTAATCCAGCTTCTAATTGCGCTTTTGAAGCCATTATGTAAATGAATCTGAATGAATGAAAATATTCGTCAATTCATCATAACTAAATGTTTAAATTCCAGTGAAATGATAATGCACAATAATTAATTTGAACAGAAAATATATGTTTGCAACGTTTATAAACACCGCTGATATTGGAAATTCCAACGAACTCGTTGTTATGACAACAACCGACGCTAACTATTCTATGAACAGCTGGCGCGATAAACCCAAATTGTTCTGTTGAACTTTAAATTTGATAACGACATCAAATTTGTAGGAAAGACTTTTATAAAAATATGAATGGAAATTTGTAACTATACAATGAACGAAATCACCAAAATCACGGAAATTTCGAGGGTATCTAGGCTCGTTAGGCCACTTTGTCGTATAGAACTTCGATAGGTATGGCAAGGGGCTGGCCATTGTAATTAAATTTACGCGAAAACGGTAGATATGCATGTTACAATTCATAGAAATGACAAATGAAGGCCGTACTTACCTACGTTCCAGAACTGGTACACTCTGTAATTAAGGTAGAGAATTTAAAGAAGGAAAGAATTCAGGAATTGTCGGGAACTTTGAACACTTCACCAGACTGACGCGTATGGTAACGCACTTTAGCGAGCGCTCGATAGATACTACTTTGAAGGTTAAGCAGTGATTCTAGATTTGTGCCTACAGAGCCATAAGTGGGGAAATAGTTAGAATTCAATGGCAGGCGTGAACAGTAACTATGGTAACTACGAGATAGATAGAGCATCCTTCAACTTAAATTTTACTTTGCAGTATTAATGAGAAGATTACTTATGTTGGTATAACTATCAACCATTATAATACACGATAAGACAAGGAATTTACTCATATATCTAAACATCACTTTTTACATGTAGACGTGTTTTTGTATGCAGATTGTAAAATTTTACAGCCTAGAGTAGTGTTTAATTGTTTTTCTAATATGACTACTTTTTCTGCATTTATCGTTTTTTTTTATCAAATATAATGACGTTTTTAGTTATACGGCTTTACAACATTCTCTGGTTGGCTTGATACAGTAGTTGCAGGTTTAGAAGAAAGTAGGATAAATATTGCAAGCCAAAAACACACATTAAGGAAAATGTAATTATAAATTTTACTATAGAAGGAATCTTAAGCTAAGAGAAGAGCTAGGTTTCCATACACTTAAGACAATGTAAAAATATCATTTAACGCCAGAATATAAATACAGATGAAAACCTACCTTATATTATACATTTATTATATTATACAATAATAAGATGTGATTCATAATTATATGTAAACTTGAGTTTTCAAAATATATTAATGAAATATTATTTCGTAACCAATTTGTACAACGTCAGGAGTTATCCCTAATTTACAAAGCTGAGGAATGCACAGCTCACCAATGGCAGATAATTGTAGAAGGTATGATATAACGACTATTAAATAATGTGTTTTGTGTTCATTTAAGCTGTTTATATCCTACAATAATTTAGCCGCCTTAGCCATGCCATAAAATGTACCTTCTTCGTTTTTTAAAAGATTGTTAGGACTGTCACATTCAGCAATTGTACCTGTGTCGATAACTAGAACTTTGTCATAATCCATTATGGTACGTAACCGATGTGCAATAGTAATAATGGTTCGGTTGGCAAGTTTCTGCCTAATAATTTCTTGAAGCAGATCTTCTGTTTGTGAGTCTACACAAGCAGTGACTTCATCAAAGATTATAATGGTATTGTTTTGTAACATAACTCTTGCTAAACAAAGCAATTGTTTCTCTCCCGTACTAAAAATAGAACTACTTTCTGTAATAACTTGATCTAAACTGTTAATTTTATCTTTCATTTTAACTTGTTCTAAAGCGTTCCATAGATATTCGTCGGTGTACTCCACATTTGGATCTAAATTGAAACGTATCGTCCCAGAAAATACAGTAGGGTTCTGAGGAACAATAGATATTTTTGACCTTAACTCTTTTAATTTTAAAGAATTTATGTCAATGTCATCTACAAGTATAGAACCATCGAATGAATAAAATCTTAATAAAGCCAAAATAATAGAACTTTTACCGGCACCTGTTCTTCCGACAATGCCAACACGTTCTCCATGTTCTATTGCAAAGTTAATATTTTTTAAAATCAAGCTACTGTTTTCAATATACCGCAGGCTAACATTCTTGAAAACAATTTTTCCACTTATACGTTTTCTAATGAATAAATTTCCAGATTTATCTTCCGACTCGGCGTTTGTGTATTCAAATAAGCGTTCTGCAGAAGTCATATACATTTCAAATTCAGATGTTTGATACACACAAAGTTGAATCACCCCAGTTAGCGTAAATGATTGTGTAATGGCTAAGCCAACACTACTGGCACTTATACCTACAACAGAAAAGTGATTTTAGCATATTACTTTCTGAATTTTTAATTTCAATTCTAGGTTGAGGTTATATTTATATCAACTACAGAAAGTCGGTTGCTTAATATTTGAACATTCAAACACGCTGCTTTTTTCCCTACGTATGAAGTGACTTCTAGCGTTGCTCGCATAAATTAATATGAACCTTTACAGTAAAACTATTGCGGTATATAATTTAATAAAGCCGTATTTAAATTCGTTTTCGCGCAATGAATCGCAAACAAGGTACATTTAAGCGTACCTTAAAAATCTCTATTTCTCGTTCAAACCTTCTTTCAATGTGCATTCATAAAAATTGTGTCAACCAATACGATGTTCTTCTTGCTATCAATCACTGAACGACTGCAACAATTTTTGATGTGATAACAACTGGATAGCGTAATTTGATTTCCGCCTCAAAGTATTCAACATACTAGATATGTAATTTATTTAAGGGGTTGAAAAAGTGTGAGTGTAAATTAATAGAATTCAGCTAGGACCATTAATTGATTGCTGTATTGTAAATAACTTCATCACAATGTGATTGCGACTATGGTCGTACTTTAATTATGCCCTTGGTGTGCTGAATATGTTTATGGCCCAACACCCATAACGCTTATGGCATTAGAAATGCCTCTGCATATGGCCGTCGTAATAAACAAAATAGACAAAGGAAGATTCATTATATACATATTTCAGCAAAAGATGCAATTCCGATATCACATTTTCAAAAACTAAATAACGAGGACAAAAGAACCCATTATGCAATCAATTAGATATAAATTCACAAAGATTTTTTGTAGGCGGGTTGTATTCAAATACGGAATCGCAAAATACAAAAATTGTTTACTTTATCGGAATTGCAAGAGTTGTATATCCATTAGTCTTATCATCATCATCATTTTGTTTTCGACATTACTTAAGGTCGGTTTGACGCAGCTTCTTTTCTATTCTGTGCTAATTTAAAAATTCTACATACCCTTTAAAATCTAAATTTCTAATAATTTGACTAATATAACTTGGTCTAGATCTTCCTATACTTTCCTATCTACCTGGCTCTACATAGATATTAGCAATCTGATGATTGTTAAAGAACTCCAACATGTTTACAGGATTCCCATTTATAAGGAAATGAAATATTACCTGGTTATCCCTTCCAAAAAAGGAAAAGTGTTAAATTATATGTTATCGTAAGGCTTAAGCAACGAATCGCTGCCAACATGCCAGATCGCTAATTAGTCTTATACACATTCGTATAATCTGTATTATAATTTGCGTGGTAATGCGAATGACAAACCCTTATTTGTTTTTTTCTTTTCTGTAATACAAGTGAACAGTCGTGAATTATAATTTAGGTGTGAAGTGCCTTGCCTGAGCCTCTCTGTAAAACATTTGTCCGAAAAACCGATATATTTAGAAGCAATGCATTGAGCTAATGTCTGTATAAACTGCTTGAAACTGGTTTTGCTGAAAAATTACTAATGCTGTAGTTAACAAGTAGTTTAAAAATTTGGTAGCCACAACAAAAACAGCTTATCCAAGATATTTCCAAAAGATCTATTGATCATATAGGAGTGCCAGTACCAAATGCAACCTTACCTTACTACTGAGAAGCTAATGAGTATGGAGTATGTTTGTCTCATTAACAGTTGGCTTACATATACTCTAATCCGCATGTACACTACATGAATTGTTTGTGTTAACAAATTTAAGTAGACTTCAAAATCATTTTCTTTATTAAAGTTTTCAAGCATAGACGTATTAAATTGTGGTATTCTGCTACCCCAAGAGAGAGAAATAAAACATTACTGCCATGCGGTCGTTAAAAAGCGAATAAATTAATACCATTCCATCTTTACGATGGACAGCAAATTGTAGTGTACATTACCATATTAAATATATCCGCATACGAACAAACTAAAAAAGTAAACAGAAAAAAGCACATGTCTAACAAACGAATCGATAAAACGTAATTAGTGGTGATTAGTTGGTAGAAACAACAAAGCAACATTTGTAAAACTTCAAAAACCAGTAACATTTAAAGCAAGACTTTCACAGCCACCTAAAACAACTATAATGTATATTTGAGCAACTACTTAATTCTAGTTTTCCTTAAAACTTGTTCTGTAACCAGTTGTTGAGTAGAATTTTTTAAAAGAGCCTGAGTTAAGGTTCGGGCCTTGGGAGCTGCGTTATTAAAAAACGTTTCCAAAACTTAACAAATTTATTTTTAATTAATACAGAAATCAATGTAGTATTTTGACAAACTGTTCTTTAGTTTGCACCAAAATAAATAAATTAATTGAACTAATTTGTGAGTCGCTTAAGCAAACTGCAATGCTAAAGCTGAATACTTTGACTGTCTGCCGGGTCCTTGAGCTTCCGGGCTTTTTATAATAATCCTACCCACTCTTATGGCTGTGGGAACTTGCAGATCTGATGTCTGCTTATTCTTAATTCTACACTTTGTTACATTGTTTGAATCTTATCTCTATGTAATTGCAATATCCTACCCGTCTGCGACCTGCCACCTGCAGTATCACTATCGTCTCGGATACAAAGTTGCATATTCGTTCTCATGAACTGTCAATAACCTGTCTGGGTTATCCTTGTATTACATTATTGCAATTGACTTATGATTTATTTAACCATTTCTAATAATTCCTATTAGATTCTATTATTTAATATATAGGTTAATTGGGGGATACATAACTCCTGTACGTCATCATGCGCACATGACTAAAACGGTGCCAGATTAGTCCATTGTTAATAAATAGGTATGTTCGTTCAGCATTTCAGCGGCGTAGACAATGTAGGCGTCGCCGTGGATCAATGTAGTAAGCGTAAGACTACGGATCCCAAGATCCCGGGTTAAAATCCCGACACGGCCGACTGCTTGAAAAATGGCAGGTGAGCATTTTTCACAAATATTACGCCCTCGTTCGGATGAGAGATTAAATGGAGGTCCCGTGTGTGAGTGTTGTCATGCACGTTAAAGATCCCTACCTTGCCTGGAACGGCAAGGGTTCGGCAAAATTCTAAATTTCCAGGCAACAAAAAACTCGCCTCCTGGCCAATCTAGTACCTTCGGGTGGAGCATTGGAAATATAAATGTACGGCGTAGACAATGTAGGCGTCGCCGTGGATCAATGTAGTAAGCGTAAGACTACAGATCCCAAGGTCCCGGGTTCAAATCCCGACACGGCCGACTGCTTGAAAAATGGCAGGTAATCATTTTTCACAAATATTACGCCCTTGTTTGAATCAGACGTTAAATGGAGGTCCCGTGTGTGAGTGTTGTCACGCACGTTAAAGATCCCTACCTTGCCTGGAACGGCAAGGGTTCGGCAAAATTCTAAATTTCCAGGCAACAAAAAACTCGCCTCCTGGCCAATGTAGTACCTTCGGGTGGAGCATTGGAAATGTAAATGAACGGCGTAGACAATGTGCTGTTAAATGTCAATTGATATTTGTGACTGACATTCTATATTTATTCCTTACGTTTTCATAATTTTCTTTCTGTTTCTTTGTGTTTTATGCCTTGCTTATTTGTGTATTTGCCATGTGAATTTAAACCACCAACAAATAAAACTTTATTTTACAATATTTACTCTATGGGAGTGTTTTCAAAACTCTAAAAAATCAATAAATCCGCTACGCCTCAGACCTTCAAGCTTTGCGTATATGTCAAATGACGTACAGGCTCTTCTTAAATAAATTTTACTATACTAACAATATACAGTGTGTTACGACTGTTGAAATGTAAAAGCAATAACCGTTCGCACACTTAAGTGATTTCATATTTTACTGACGACCTTTACATAGAGTGCTTATTTATAAAACACAACTTACTTCCTCTTAACCATGAAAGTGCAATTACTACAGCAGATATGTAACATAAGATCAATACTTCGACGTAAAATCGAAATGCTTGCACGGTTGCACCGCGCATGTACTCTGCTGAATTGTATACGTCCAAGTAGTCATTAAACTCCTTTGTCAGCATTTCTTGAGCTTCGCATGCTCTTATAGTTGAAAGTCCATCAAATGTTGCTTGCATGTGTCCTATTACAGGGCTTCGAACTAAAACAAGTACATAAAAGAGCTATGATAGACTTTTCTATTGTTAAGCTACCTGCGCCTTCAATTCTCCTTATATTTCGTCCAGAGGGTATGTATAAATATCTAAATATGAATACAAGTAATCCAAACACAGCTGTTAACAGATAAAAAAAACCCTTAACACATTAACCACACACGAAACCAAAGCCACTAAACCAAATACACCTCAATATTTCACATTTACCAAACACCACTTATTGAGAAACCTTTCACCTTGAACTCTGGTCAAACCCCGGTTTACAACCCACGGAACCATCTTTTCCCAATCAGCCTTCAGCTACACCATACATCAATCCGTTACCCTTTTACACATTTAAATGTATTGTTAATTCGCACACCTTTAAACCAAAAAACAGTCCACTAATTTTTGGAAACCCAAATCAACATTTTCGAGGTCGAAATCATAACGTCATAAACCCTTGGTCAAGATTGAATTCAAACTTTAAAGCCCTGCCGACACATTGAGAAGGGAAATCCCGGAAAACCTCCAAGAAATACCACTTTAATAACCGGAACTTCTCCCAACTTGCAATTTCAACTTTTTCAGCACGCCATAACATTTCCAAACACCGCCCGCACATCTTACAGACTCCCATAACTTTAAATCACTAACATTAATTTCACCGACTTGTATCCAACCTCGGAATCGCCCCGGCTTCCGATATTTCCAATTGAAGTTTCCCTTAATCGGGACAAAACCGAGAATCGTTGAATAAATCCCACCAACGGTCCAGGTGTTCCTCCCGCCAATCCATCACAGCCGCTCTTCGCACCAACCACCATATTACATTCACCAACCTGGACAGGCCCACCACCGCCGAAAATATGGCTACAGCCACCGGAAAGCGACCAACTTTCAAAACCAAATTAACAAAATTTTAAATTTTAAAATCGCAGAACATCATCAAGGTCACCTTAATACACCATCGGCAATTGATAAAACGCAACCGGTGTAAAGTTCAGACTTTCCAACAACCAAACGAAGGATCAAATGGCAACACGAAACAAATCCGCCAAAACGGTTAACAAAGGATGCAGACACAGCGGATTCCGCAGCCACTAATAGCAAATCAAAAATTTAAGACACAACCCCAGCCTGTCACCCCAAAACAACTTTCTTCAAACAAACACCTTTTAAATCACCCCGTTTGCAAAATTTATTCACCATTTTGAAATTAATTTTTCCCCCAAACCCCAAAGTTTCCAAAACACCCAAATTCATTTTCTATTTAAAATAAAAACTTTTTCCCCCCAATTTCCAAATTTTCCCACCCAAAAACCCTTTTTAATTTAAAGCCTTTAAAGGGGCTCACGCGCCACCCCCAAAATTTTTTCCAAACCCCGGAAAACCCCAACCCTTTTTTTTTTTAAAAAAAAAAACATTTGCAATTTAACATCGCAAGATTACATCAGTCTTCGGTTCAATCCGGAATTTTTTCAACGAATGACTTGACCCGATATCATCAACATTTTAACCCGTCGACCAGATTCTCATTAAACGTATCACACCTCAACGCGACTCCAGATTCGAACCGGCATGAACCATCACCAGAAGCTTCTGATCGAGCGGTTTCCGCACCAGGAGGCCGTCGTCATTTTATCACGGCAGCCTCAATGACCGAATCCACGGGTCAAACATCTGCACAACGCTCCAGAGCATCCTCCGTACCAAAAACAGATCCCTGAATCCAGCCGAATCCTTCACAGCGATCTCCACAGCGAGACGCCGAAGATTCACATCCACCACTAGTTTCAAGAAAGCGTCGTTAACCCAGCACCAACGATCACGTCGAAAATCAACCGCGCCATACATTGGTCAACGAGCAGACGCAACATATTTTCGAAGAATGTTCATTTGATTTTGACAGCAACAATGAGCGGAAAGAACCTGACAGAAGTTGCGCGATGAAACGTTTATCAAAACCAACCACTTATTCAATTAAACCACAGCGCAAGATCCCATACGATACGCCACGAAAGATCAGCAGATCAGCGACAGAAAGAAGACCAACGCAAAGAGATTTAAAGTCGACGAACAACAGCGATGGATTGTTAGTCCGAAAACACCACGTCATATACGAACAGATCGTCAGTGCAAAATTTGGAAATATCCCGAGGAGCACTTGTTGTGTGCACTTTTTAATGAAATTTATGTAGTACATTAATTTAATATAAACAGTCAACGTTTGGTTTATAACATAATACCGAGCAGCAAGCCATGTAAAGCCAAAAAAAACGGTTTATTATTTACAACGTTATAATTTTCACAAACAGTTACGTTCATTGAAAACAACACGACTTTATATTTAAACATAAACAGTTGTAACATTCATTTCATTTTAATTTATTTAAACCCAACCATTAAACCTCAACAGTCATAAACCATCCCGAATCCCTCAGCAGTTCAGCACAGCGCACACCGACGACATCACTCTGCCACATTGCATTCGACTTCCCAAGCACAATTCACACAACAACACTTTGCGAACAGTCCGAGACCTTATTTCGATAGACCGAGGACAGCATAACAAATTTGTTCTCACAACATTCAGAAACGCATTACTAATCCTATTCAAGAATCCGACGTTACCACCAAATTCGGTTTACTTCACACCGTAAACTTTCCCAATTAAGCACGCTGATCGCCGATCAGCACCGACCACAATGTCTTCGCCGACCGCCAAGAAAGATCGCATTACACACGTCACATAACGTTCAACCTGTGACATCGCTTCCCATCAACAACAGGCTCACAACCCTTACACGCACATATGTCCGGATGCGTCCGATTGCATCGTCACCGCACTCGGTCTGGTTCGACTGCTGATACACGCACGAACGAACCACGAGCACCTCGCCAACGATTTCTTTCAAGCAACCGGTCAATTTCAGGAACGTCTTCACACCGATAACCGAACATTTAGCCACCGGCCCACGACATCACCAGGCCCAGCCGCACAACCAAACACACTCTTGCACATCAACACCAAGACATTTAACACCAGGACCACAGATCAGCACCGCATTCAGACTGAAAACACCATAACCGCACATCGACCGACCACCCGGCACAGCGCCACCACGACACATGACAGCAGACACGACACACACCAACCATGACCACATGACCACATGACACACGCCACAGACCAATGAGCACATTACCACACGCACAGACGACAACACACGCAACGGTCACAGACCAGTTTTCCCATTAACAGCAGATTTTAAAGTGACATTAGCAAGCCAGCGCGCGGCGCTGGCCCAACCCATTAATTTTTCCTTTATCTAACCTAGGTCCACACTTGGTTTTTAATGGAAAACTCATTAAAAAGCAATTAGAGGGTTTTAATGAGAAAACTCATTAAAAGCAATTAGTGGGTTTTTAATGAGAAACTCATTAAAAAGCAATTAGGTCATATGGTCATGTGGTCATGTGGTCATTGGTCATGTGGTCATGTGGTCATGTGGTCATGGTCAATGGTCATATGGTCATGTGGTCATATGGTCATTTGGGGCGTGGTCATTATTGGTCATGGGTCATTGGTCATTATTGGTCAATGGCGGGTTTGGTCATGTGGTCATTGGTCATTATTGGTCATGTGGTCATATGGTCATATGGTCATTGGTTATGTGAGCAGGGAGATTAAATTTGGTATATAAGGAAGTAGTTTTGGGTAGAGCTTAGTTATAGTAAGACATTTTTTCGAAAGATGTCGCATTCAAGCAATCAGTGGTGCTCCAAACAATCTATTACAAAAGCAGCAGAGGATATCCTGGATGGCTCGAGTTTCTACGCTGCTAGTAAAAATATAATATACCTAGAACAACGTTATGCAGATATGTTAAAAGGTTGCAGAACGTGAAGAAATTACATAATTCCAACGATGCATCCAGAGATGTTATACCAGAAGTTAAAATACCTATACAGAATTATGATAACTTTGCTATTGCTAATGCAAAAGAGGATGGTAAACATGGTCCTTGTTCCCGTCTAACATACGAGCTATATTCGTGGGACCATCGAGTTGTGGGAAGACCAACGCTTTAATATCTCTGATCTTGCACGAGAACGGTCTTAGATTTCAAAATGTCTATGTATTTTCGAAGAGTTTGTATCAACCGAAATACGAATTGTTAAGAAACGTTTTTACACCATTAAAAGAAGAAATTGGTTACCATGAGTTTGAAAATTGCGATGATTTGATCGAACCCGGAGATACCAAAGAAGATTCAATTATGGTTTTCGATGATATACCTGCAAACGAGCAAAGTAAAATCACTCAGTTTTTCTCGTTCGGTCGACATAAAGCAATAGATTCGTTCTATCTATGTCAAACTTACGCTAGTGCCTTAAAACATAGACTCAGAGATAACGCCAATGTAATCGCATTATGGAAACAGGATGAAACCAATCTCGACATATCTTTTCGGATCATATAAGTGGTGACATGATATATCCGAAATTTAAAGAAATGTGTTTACAGTGTTGGGGGACTCAAAACATAATTTTATAACTGTTGTTAAAGATTTTGATTTGGATAATGGTCGATATAGGAAGAATTTCGACGAGTATATAAATATTTGATATTATTCAAAAAAGTTAGTTCCCATCCAAAGTTTCATGATGACGGACGTTAACAATTTTATTGCAAATAAACGCAGTCTTCATCTTATGCAGGATGCTGTACGAAAAAGTTTGATACAAAAGGGAGATGCTACATCTCAGCAAAATTCAAAGAGGTGACAAACAATTGATCGATCCACTGCAACAACCGCTTCCCAGTTGCAATCGATCACCGAAAAATCATACCTACAACAAAGGTTAAAGTCGAAAACATGGACGTACCTATAAAGAAAATTAAGCAACTCGTTCCAGAAGAACGTTCCATCTTTACTATGCGGATGTGTTAGCTAGAGACGAAGACGAAAATATATACAAGTCGGTTATGGAGTAAAGTATAACCGTCAATTGATACGCATAGTTTAGGAAAAGTATGTAGGAAATTGATTTAGAAAACAGTGACACAACCTAAAATAATAACGTTTATCTAGAGACTAGAGGTCTAACAAGAGTTATAATTATTTTTAAAGTCCTTAGCATTTTTCTTAAGAAATGTAATGATTTTGTTCATAGAATACATTCCATACCGGTTGCTTCGTCGTGCACACAAATCGGGTGCAATCGGTACATATCCGAATAGGAGTAGCTCATATAAAAGGACTGTTCGCGTAGAAGTTATTATTTGTTGATTGTACGGTTTAAAGAGACAATATAATAAATATGTATAAAACTTTGGAGAGGTTATTCGAAGATTTCGCAATGCTCTACGAGTAAAAAAGCAGAATGTGGGCAACGCTTTTCGATAGATGGAGAAAATGTCTTATGTGTCAGTCATACGAGGAAGCAATACAGCACTGTACTGCAGTGTTATCAATGCCTGAGGATCTGGATGATTTTATGGAAATAATCGAGGAGATGGGGTTTATAAAACTGTTGGCAGATATTCAAATGGAATATATACTAAATTGTAAGTTTTAAAATAAAAATTTAACCACCACAACTGTTATCATAAGAAATGAATGATGTGAATTTAGAAATTATTTTTGTATATATTAGCTTGTTTATGTTTTAAAATATAAAGCATACATTGGTATTGTTTAATTTTTCAAATGTCCACGTAACTGAAATGGGTATCTAAGTAATTATGAAAAGAATTATAACAAAGAGCGCTACATTTAATTTTAATAGAAATGACTACAATACGTGTTTCAAACATACCTTTAGTTTTTGTTTTTTTCAACTTCTATGATATTACATAAACCAAAATTCTGCTACTGCTTCCGAGTAATTGTATCCTAACAATACCATTATATATAAATAAACCAAAACGTTTGAAACAATATTTATATTACAATTCAAATACTTAACATGTACACTTCACATAGAAATATATTTTATTCATTAAAACTAAACACACACACACACACACAAAAAAAAGTCACTTTTTCCTCCTTTTAATTGGCAAATGTTAGTATACATATCCAAATTTTGCACACGATTTTCGTTTGATCTGAGTTTCGTATAGAGTGTAGCTTTTAACATTGTAGATTTCGGATGCTTCTGAACCAGTAATCCATCCTTTGTTTATTTCGTCAAGGGCTTTATTTAAACCCTTTTTAGTATACGATTTAAGTTGTTCTTTCTTTTCTGTCAGAAACGTCTGACTTGGAGTCTATGTTCTGATCTTTCGCATCAACATTATCATGTGTAGGTTTATCTTACTATTTTAGTATTTACCAGAGATTCATTAGACATACCATTCAAATGTTGGCTAGTTGAATTGTTTGATAAACTTGTTTTCATCTCCTTGACAACTTCTTCTAAAATTTTTATAGCATCTAAGGATATAATTCTTTTCCCCGCTCATTTTTATTACGAAGTTTACTTATCAAAATGCAAATGCAGACTATTCCAATTTCACAATTTGAAAATATGTATAAATATTTACCCCGTCTAACTTTGTTCTCGTTTGATACATCCGATAATTATAGATGTAGCGCGTAAGCAAGAAGTTAATTGATTTTCACCGACGGAATAGACTGGTATGAAATGTTACTCAAGGTTAAACGACGCTGGGTTTCTCCTAATTTAAAAGTAAACTACCCAATTAGTGGCTACATTAAGATGGACAGTGTAGAGGATGTTAAATCTTTCAACACTGAAATGTTGTGCTCACCTCCTCCAGAACCTAGGGAGATCTACAACCTTTGTGGAGAATGTCAGCTAAGTCAGAGGAGTTCCAAGAACGAGATTCTGTTAGTTTCACAATAATTTATTTTTTCTAATTTTTAAATTTTAGGATGGACCTGAAACAGGCGTTGTACTTGGAGATTAATGTAAACAAGTACAACCCTTTGCGTGGATCCTCATACATCGAGCTCCCCAAATGGGTTCGAAACACCAGAGCTGTTAAATAACAAAATGACGACAACGCATGCTTTGCCTTGCGTGATAGCTGCGTTTACTCAGTGCTCACAATCCGCAAAGGGTCGGTAGCTACCCCATTACAGCACCATTCTCAATTTGACAGGACTGCAGTTCCCGATATCCATAAAGGATATACCCCGGTTCGAGGAATTAAACAACATCAGTGTCAACGTGTTTGGGGTGGAAAGGAAGTCGATTGTGGGACACACCAGGATTTATCTCAAAAGACAGAGCGATACGGTTTAGAAATAGATTAAAGATGAATTATATACGGTGCTTGCAAAAGGTTATTCTGCAAATCAGTAAGGTGTCATTCGATTTGGAAAAATTCCGAGGATTTGAAACCTGAGGAAAACATAATAATAATTGAAATCTTACACGATGGTATATTAAAAATACTGCTAAGAGTAATTTTGTTTAATAATTCTAAAATGGCGTTGGTGGTTAAATACATACAGGTAAAACCCACTATAAAACAATTATAGACGTCACTTTTCCAGTCAAGACTTGCATATAACGCCAACTAATATAATAAGGAGCTGCGCACGCTCGACCATCGGCATAAAAGGCGAGAGCCATGTTCCAGTGCATTAGTCGTCAAAGTATCGTCGAGTTTGATTAAAATTATAAATTAAAGATGGATTTTTCTTGTGTTGACGTTACAAGTGATGTGCGAGTACCACAATTAAATATCAACCAACTAGTTGGTAAGTCAACCCATAGGTTAGGCGAATTTCCTCCAAATTATCACCACCATATATTAGAAGTTGGTTTTGATTTATATGGTGGTCTTCAACCTGCCATCCAAGTGATTTGCTGTAGTGGTATGTGTGCTGATTCTACGATAACATTCTCTTACTTCGATTGGAAGAAATTGTGTACTTTTCAAGTGGAATTTCAAATTCACCAATTTGCTCAAGACTCAAAACAAGTACGATTAAATGGTCTGACTACTGGAAACGATGTTGTTGAGATACAATTGGATCAAGATTTCAAATTGCAGCTGAGCACAGCCTTTAATAGAAGTATATGGTTTTGAACAATTTTGAAAAAGAGAATTTATATAATATGGAGATTACGAAAGATGGGAATGTTATTGTGCTACCTGCGTACGAGTGCATCAAGCTATTAAATTTGCGAGAATTGATCTGTTTTAAAATGAGCGAGTTAAGGTGTAGAAACTTTCCAGAATTTTACGAAAAATTTGTTGGTGATATAAAAAAGTATGTGGAAATACGACGGAGGAAGAAAGGGTTCAAACGTTATTAGAGGGAGAGAGCAGTGCCAGTATTTCTCTGTCTAATGATTGCAGCAATTTAAATTACTTGACAGTGTTGGAACTTATTAAATGTTTCATTCAGTACTTAAAAGATGCAACTGCAAGGCAATCGCTTGCGCAAATGTTTAGAGATTTGGCTATCCCAGATTCGCCAGACTCTGGTTACCACAGCGGTTTATAGATGTTATCAATTGTATGTATTCTATTAAAACATATTTCTTGATAAAGTTTGTTTTACATATTTGTATCGCCAACATTACCATAAATTATTAATAGACGTATTAAACTATCCTGTTTTTATTTTTAGGTTTAAAGTGGTGCGGGAAATAATAAACACAATATACCGCATGTTAACAAAAAGTTGTGGGGAAATTTAAAGACGAGTTTTACGGTGACTTGGTGTTAGAATTGTAGGTAGTAAGGCTAAGTCCTACTGTATTGTGCGGAGAAGGACACGATTAAAAAGATTAAAGGGATCTCAAAAGTGTAGTTAAAAAACCGAGGGTCTTACAACCTATAACGAGCATATATTCTCAAAAGGGTGGGCATCCAGCTACGCAACAGTGCGTGGAGAATAAGGATTCTTCCAATAAGAAATTAAAGTCATTGGTAATGGTAAAAATGTTAAACCTATAAAGGCGATTATTAATTGTGGTTTAGTGACCGGTTTGTGCACTCTTCGAGTGTCTTCGGCAATCTTCGATTGTTTCCAAAGAAAATATTCAAGCACGCCATTTAATGTCGTGGTGTAACATCGTCCACTGTTAAGCTCCGTTAATTATACTACTAAATGAGGTTTGTATTTTCCGTAAATACGCACTTTTCAGCGCCTCGTGTTATTGGTAATCTACAAACAATTATATCTCGATTTGAAATGCGTCATTGAAACATATTCTCAACATAATTAATAGAAAGTCCAAGAAAAGAAATTATAAAACAGCATTCAAATGTTCGTTAAGAAATCTAGAATATTTGTTGGATTACGAGTTACAATTTTATTAATACTACATTGAAGTTTCCGGAATTTGCGTTATAATGCTTCTACCGCATCACGTAAGGTAATTTAGGTAATAAGACCCATTTACTTTCACTCTGATTATTATTGAACAGTACTTAATCTGGTTTATTACATTTTGTTAATTCTGGAATTTAGGTAGTTAATGATGTTCACAAAATTTCTAATTAACATACATGGCTGGTATCTAGCGAAAGTTGTAGCACGCATTTTCAATTACGAATGCATTCTTCTTTCATTACAGGAGAAATTCCATAGATTTCATACCAGCAAAATGCGCTTTTTTTAGATATTTAAAACACATTACATTGGACATCAAAAGTCGACCTTGCCATTTCTACATTATTGTTAAGCATGCATTGGAATTTTTGGATGCGGTAATTTCTTGTTTAAAGTAACTTAGTTAAATAAAGTGTAATTTAAATTGTGATTGTATAGTCAGTTATTGCAATTGAAAACACATTCAGGAATAATTTATTTGCTCTTATATTTTACAGTAGCGTTTCGGACAAAACTTTCTGCTTTTAATTAATTAAAGCATACAAGTTTCTGGTGTATATTCCTAAAGAGAAAATAAGTAGTTGATGTACCGTTGAATGGAGTTCATCCTTGTTTACACAAATTTCAGATCCTGCGAACTAGCGTTTTTGTTAATATTATTTAAAAAATCAATACGTTAGATGGATAAGGTGTTCAGTGGCGGCTATTTTATCAATAAATTTTATTTAATATGTTTAGTTTTTATTTTCAACACCAAAATTCTAAGGTTCACAAAACAATTTCTACAACCGGTTTTAAGACGTTGAAAAGAGCTAGCGCGGAGATCTGAAAATTAGAAATAAAAAGATTCGGGTAGCTGAGAAAATCTAATATTAATTGATACCAAACAAGGTAGGTTTATCTCGAAAGATGCATTGGCTAGACGAGGAAAACTATTTGTTAGTTTTGCTTATAAAGCAAAGGCGAAATTTAGAGGTTTGAGAGCTTAAAGTGTAACTTTGTAAGGAGTAGTCCGATTTTAAATCTGTTTACAGATTCTGCAATAAAATTCTAAGCTAACAAGATGTATTGCATGACTAAGAAAATTTATAAGAACGCTCAAAAGTCGCTATAGGTAAAAATCTTAAAATGGGGTAGCTCCTTGGGGGTGATGCAATCTAAAAATTCTTAAAGATTCGGGTACCTGAGAAAATCTAATATTAATTGATACCAAACAAGGTAGGTTTATCTCGAAAGATAAAAATGGCTAGTCGAAGAAAACTTTTGGTCCAGAATGTTAGCGGTAAAAATCTTAAAAATAGGTTTATCTCGTGGAGGAAATGTGGATGCTCATTTATCTCGAAAGATAAAAATTTAAGATATATTTATCTCGAAAGATGAAAATGGTTAGTCGAAGAAAACTTTTGGTCCAGATGTGAGGAAATGTGGGATTCTGGAGGAAATGTGGTGCTGATTACGCCCATAATACACTACTCGTTAAAAACAGTAAATGTCTTAATATGTATTTAAGCGCCTATTTCCATGACTCAACTAATATGGTTATCAACTATTTTCGCCGTCATTTGCTAATATCTTTAATCCTAGCGGGTTCTTTCTAGAAATACTAGACGGTTGAAATAGGTTGGCTGATTTCAGTTAGCTGTTGTGTAATTGCTCGCGTGTGAGAAAGTATTGGTGTGCTTCTTCTATTTATTGAGTGTAACTAAACTGTTTAAACTAATCGCATTGTTAATTGTTTGCTTGAGTAGATAAGATATATTCTCTTAATCTTAATGCCATTCACGGAAGAACAAATGTCAGACCTAAGTGTAATTACACATAAAACTCTGTTTCGGAGTTACTTCAAGATCAAGCATTCCTGGAAATAGTCACTACGAAGGGAGCTGATTTGATAGGCAAAGTACAGCAAACTAAATTGAAAAACTTGGAAATAAAAATACATGCACTATAACAAAATAATGTAAACTTGAAAACAAAGATACAAGTACTGCAACGGGATAATGAAATCTTGAAATGCTCCATTGATAAGTTAGAAAGCTACAACAGACGAGATAATACAAGGATCTTTGAACTATTTGAAGAGGCTTATGAAAATATTGACAATAAGATGATGACATTTTTTAAATCTAAATTAAATATTATTGTTACAAGACAAACTAGGCAAGTCATAAATAAATAAATAAATAAATATGACGTAGAAGTTACTTAAAATTAAATTGCTTTATTAGTAATTATCCTTTAGACAACAAGTTTGGTATTCCCTTAGTAAAAGTTTAAAGTGTTTTATTAAGTTTCCCTTCAAAAGGTTTATATTGATTTACAAAAACCAAATTGATTATTAAGCTATTGAGAAAAATATGTATAATTGGTTGTCTATAGAGCTTTTTAGAATAGATTTTATTTTGAAAATTCATTAAGTTTCTTAAAATTATCCTGCAGAAAAGAATTAAATAATTTTTTAAGTGGTTTTCAAATTTTTGGTGTTATTCTTAAAATAAGTGAGTGGTTTGCATAATGCTGTAAATTTTAAACTACGTTATAACATTTCTATAAATACAGTTGTTAAAAATTTGGGTGGAGGGTTTTTGTTAAGGTAAGGAGTAGTCGGAAATTCCGGATTAAAGCGTATATCTCGGGTGACCAAAAAGGATTTAAAGATCGAGTTAAAATTAAATAAACCAAAACGAGTTAAAATTTAATAATCAAAAAATTTAAAGGTACGAGGCTTTAACAGAGTGTAACTTTGTAAGGGATAGTCTGATTTTAAAAATTCAAATAGGGTTAGATTGCCCGGGAAATTTGGGATCAGGCTAAAGTGGTTAGTCGAAGAAAACTCTTACCTAGGTTAGATATGGATCGGGTGGATCGAGTGGATTGGGTGGATCGGGTGAATCGGGCGGATCAGGTGGATCGGTGGATCGGTGGATCGTGTAGATCGGTGGATCAGATAAATCGGTGGATCGGTGGATCGGGTGGATTGGTGGATCGGTTGGAATGGGTGAATCGTGTGAATCGGGTGGATCGGATGGATCGGTGGATTGGGTTGATCGGTGGATCTGTTCCAGGACCGGACCCCATTCCCTATTGCCATAGTAAGAGAAAGTTATAGTAAGCTCAAATTGTTGACGCGAGTGCACATAAATAGCAATCTAGTTACCTCAAAGGTGTCTACGAAGGCGGTGGGCAGGTATTCGTCAACCATTGTAAGATCCTTCGAAAATCTGTTAACAATGTTTCCTGCAAGATTTTTGTCGAGATATACCAATGCTGCATTTATGATTTTTTCGGCAACATTCCAGTGAATCTTTATTGATGCTCTGTAAACAAATAGCATAAGTATCAATATTTTTGCAATTATAAGGAATGCACAGCCAAGTAAACTCAATGAATACCATTTCAATAAACTGTTACGATATGTTAGTGCTTTATCGTACTCTGACGAATTAGTACCAAACTGAACTTTCATTTTTGAGCTATTCTGTTCCGAGTCAATCCTGAAATGGTACAAAAATTATGCGAAATATCCAATGGTAATATTAACCATTTTACCAGAAGCGTACGCAATTATTGATCCATATATCGGTAACCGCTTTAAATAACATCACTGTAAGCAATGTAGCTAGTATCTTAATACCACCCGCCGAAATGTAATTGTAATAAACTTCCTTCCTAACAGATCCACGCTGCCCTGTTTCTTGGTAAACGTTTGTAGTCGAACATTCAGTGCTTTCAACAAGTAAATTAGAATCCTCTGTAACTTCCTCAAATTCATTGCTTTGGTTCGTTAAAATGACACTACTCTTTGTTTGGCCACGATTTGTAAGGTGTGTATCTAAAGCATCGACTGTCAAAACCGTTTCTGTTCTTAAACTTCCTTTGATTTGCATACGTCCATTTTGTAGAAATACAGTTTCATTAACTTCGTTTATAAAAGGGTATATATGAGAGACTAGCACGCAAACCTTGTTACGAAGAAAAGTCTTTATCACTTCGCAATAGATATGCTTGCCAACTTGTACATCAACGCCGGCTAGACAGTCATCCACGAGATAAATATCCGCAGATTTGTAAACTGCGCGAGCTAAATGTATCCTGAGCTTTTGACCTTGACTTAAATTTAATCCTTTATCTCTGAGTACTGTACCATCTCCAAAAGTGAAAGACTCCAAATCTTTTATTAATGCGCACGCTCTCAAAACATTATTGTAACGCTCCTTATTGAAAATTTCGTTAAAAATTATGTTTTGTCTTATTGTTCCAGGAAATAGCCACGGCTCTTGAGATGCATAAGAAACTTTACCACAAATTTCAATAGATCCAGTTGTCGTAATGTTTCCTAATATTCCTTTTAGAAAAGTAGATTTTCCAGACCCAATGGCGCCTGTAATTAGAGTTATTCCTCGTTTGACTGAGAAATTAATATCTTTCAGAATAATATCGTTTCCATAGCTCAAGCTGGCATTCTTTAGTACAATTCCAACATGACTCTCATCTATTGGTTTAACAATTTTGTTGAGCGTAATCTCCTGTTGCAGCAAGTACTTGTTAAACCTTGTTACAGTTGCTTTAGTTTCAGCAACTATTCCAAAACTATACGGAATCACAAAACTTACAAGAGGCCCTAATGTTGCAAAACACGACGCAACAGCGAAGGCTGTTTCTGCATTTATATGATGTCCAAATGATGCATATGCTGTAATGCAGATAAATAGTGGTAACCTCATATTCAGTACTCCAAGGTATATGGGAAATACTTTAAAGCATGTTAGAATTAGAATTTTTTTAATTTCTTTTCTAAAATATTTAAAATATAACGTAAGTTTTAAATGCCTAAAAACTTTATACCTTCTCAATTTATTCAAGGATTTACAAAACAAAGACTCCCAGGTGAACATTTTTATAGCTCTTATTGCCGAAAGTATTTCTTGAGTTAACTGGATCCTGCTGTCTGTCATGGTAGAAGCTCTAAGTCTGGACGGAGTAACTCTGCTACTCAGTATAGCTAAAAAGTAGTATAGGTTAACTAGTATAAAAAGTAGTTAGAATAAGAGAGCATGATTTCAATTAACTCAAAAAGTCTCATTATTCTTATAGGTTTTTCAAATCAACATAAACCCGAAGGCATTGTAAAACCGCTATAACTTTAATATAGAACTATTTTTTCGTTATCTATTTAATTTATATTATAATTAATCAGAATATTAGATAGTAATATATAATAATACCATAGACTTTTATGCAAAGCATAAATGATCATTTTTATCCAGTAAGTAATTAAAATATGTATAAGGACACGAACAGGATTTGAACCTATATCTTCGGCAATCGCGGCGGATATGCTAATTAATCGCACCATCTGGACCGATGATTACAATAGCATAGATATGGGGGATTTTATTGTTAATATGCTTGATTTAACTAACAGAAACACCATCAAAATGATCTCTTTAATTGACAGTTGTAATTTGAAACAAATCATAACTACGCCAATTAGAATTACAGCTAGTACTTCAACACCTTTAGATATAATTATAATTCCTAATCATCTGATAAAAATGAACTTCGTGCCTTCGACATTATTTCTACGGACCAACAACTTGTATATTGCACTTTAAATCTTCAAGGGCTACAGAAGAGTTGTCAATATAAACAATATCGCACATTTAAGAATTTTTATATAGCTAATTTTCTGATAGATCTTGGATCACGACCTTTGAAACAAATTTTCTATATGAATAGTATTGATGACTAAATTGATTTCATTACAGAACAGTTTATCAATCTTTCTGACAGGCATGCACCTCATACTTATTCTAGGCTTACTAAAGCAGCGGCTCATTGGTTTACAGATAATATCCGGCGAATGATAAATATTAAAGACAGTATTAAAAAGATTTAAAGGTTCTAAAATGCAGTCACACTGGGACTATTGCAAGCAATTGCGAAATTATGCACCGTAAGCAATAAGGAATGAAAGGAAATTTTTTTTGAGTTTGAACTTCGAACTTCTGATAGTAAAACTTTGAAAAAAATTAGCTAAATACAATATACATTCTAAATCAGTACCAGATATTCCACAATCTTTAAGAGATGGTTAGCAAATGAATCAGTTTTTTATTGACTCTGAACCTAGGTTAGTTGATGATATAAAGCCTATTCTTAATTACTATAATAGTAACACACTGTTAGAAGTAGAGGAAAATCAGGCAACCCAGAACCTCATTTCCACCAGCATCCTCATTTCCACACACATCTGGACCAAATAGTTTTCTTCAACTAACCATTTTCCATCTTTCGAGATAAACCTATCTTGTTTGGTATCAATTAATATTAGAATTTTCTCAGCTACCCGAATCTCTAGGAATTTTTCAGATAGCATCATCCCCAATGGAGCTACCCTCATTTTAAGATTTCTTACCTGTTGCGATTTCTGACCGTCCGCATAAATTTTTTAACCATGAAATACATCAAATTAGCTTAGAATTTTACGCAGAATCCGAATCTGTAAACAGGTTAATATCCGACCACGCCTTGCAAAGTTATACCCCTTTAAAGTCCTGATTCTCTAAGTTTTGCTCTTTGCTCTATAAGCAAACCTAACAAATAGTTTTCTTCGTCTAACCATTGCATCTTTCGAGATAAATGTACCTTGTTTGGTATCAATTAATATTAGATTTTTCTCAGTTATCTGAATTTCTAGGAATTTTTTAGATAGCATCACCCTCCAGGGAGATACTCTAATTTTAAGATTTCTTACATGTTGCGATTTCTGACCGTCCGCATAAATTTTTCTATACCTGCGATGCATTAAATTAATCTAAAATTTTACGCACAACCCGAATCTGCAAACAGATTTAAAATCGGACCGCGCCCTGCTAAGTTACACTTTGAAGCTCTCAAACCTCTAAATTTTTTGCTCATCTATGACATATGCTTTAACCAAACATCTCCAAAAATCAAAAACCGTGGAAATTTTAGAAATGAATCCTTTATGGCCCATAAGTGTTTAATATTTAAAACCATTTTTCAAACGGTGATGCAATGTTTTTTAGAATGTTCAAAACCACAACTTTTTTAATTTTAAACAGTTATCAAGGTTGGTTTAATATTTTTTTAATAACTATGCACGTCATAATTATATGCTCAAATGCTTAGAAAATACACGTATAATTGTTTTATAGTGGGGTTTTTTCCTCTATGTATTTAACCACCAACACCATTTTTAGAATTATTATACAAAATTACTCTTAGCAGTATTTTTAATATAATCCGTCGTGTAACCTATCAAATTAGTACAGAATTTTTCCTGGGGAATCAAAATTAATTATCACGTCTTTTAAAATTAGCTCCAACAAGGACCCGCATAGTGTTTTAATATTCAAAAACCTAACAGCAAAACACCTCCACATTTTTATTTAGACTTAGCTCGATAATAGAGTTAAGCTCCATAAAATATTTATTAGTAGCTAGAATTGTTAAAATTTTCAATTAGTGAATCCACATACAAATGATTAAACCAAAAGGTATAATATATATATATATATATATATATATATATATATATATATATATATATATTAATTCGGCACGGCGGGCTAGAAAGTAGTTAGATAATCTATTTTAAATGTAGTTCAAAATAAGACGTATTTTCTAAATAAATTTAGTGAAATGTATGAACATTAGCCTTGCATTGTTTTGTCAATGACGTCTGACTATTAATTTAATAAAAGCACTTTCCACAATTCTAGTTAATATACGGGAATACACATTCTATAATTTGATTTAAATTGGGTTAATGTAAGGACAAATTATACTTATACTTTCTCTATGTACATAAATACGGGGGAAATGATACCAAAAGTTCATTTTAAGTTTATTTTTGTAAAACGTAAAGTCGTTTATAGTGTAATTAATAGTAATACAGAATTTTCAGTCTTAGAAAATTTTGTCTAAGGACTATCGACAAAGAAGGGTAAGTCTTAGTTTGAATTTTGCAAACGTAGAAGAAATTAATATTTACATGTATAATTCAAAAACTGTTAATCAATAATTTTTTCTAGAATGAACATCTTAAGTATTGCATGCAGTGTGTGCGAAAATGTTTTTACTGGATGTGATGCCATAAAAAAACACAACGAAAGGCACATCGAAATGGTTTATTTCCAGGAGGAACTAAAAATTACAGACAATGAGTGGGAACAAATTAAGGATTTGGAAAACCAATCGACCGCAGCGCATAAAGAACGTATAAACGCCGCAATTCAGTTAGAACGAGCCAAGTTGCTATTTGAAAAACCATACGCCATAACAAAATCTTCTTCCAAAATCATAATTGTAGGCTTGAACCCGTTCGACGATTACAACATAATTTTTAGATTTGCGCATATGTTGGATTTGTTTACTGCATATGTATTTAATGCTTAAAAGTCCTTTTCCTCTTTGCTTGCGAGGCAAATATAGACGTTTGGTGTAGGAATTAGGATGTAGTAAACGAAATTTTGTAAGTGTTGTTCGGGTCAATCGGTCTAACTCTTCTAACTCCGTTACACTCCATTTGATTATACCAAATGAGTGTGTCATTGACGATATTACATATGTATTAATAGCAGTAAATAAATTTGTTGAATTTAGTTTTGTTTTAAGTAATTTGTTTATGTGTTCTTTGTATTGTAATTTTAATTCTTGCTTAATTATTTTATGATCGATACCTATACGTTGTTTAAAGCCTTAATAGGTGTAATGTTCATCTGGTGTTATTTGTTTGATATTTATTATTTCTTCTCCAGTGTGTGTAATTTTGCCTTTACAAAGTTGTAAAGTAGCACATTTATCAAGACCAAATTTCATATTAATCGAATCACTCAAAATTTTGGTTGTTTCTATTATTGATGCCAGTTGTTTTTTATTAGACGCGTATAGTTTTAGATCATCCATCAAAAGAAAATGATTTATTATAGTTTTGCATTTCGTGTCTACTTTATAACCAGGTTTTGTCTGTTTAAGTAAGGTCGAGAGTGGATTTAGTACTAGGCAGAACCAGAGTGGGTTTAGAGAATTCCTTTTTTTTATGTTAATTGTATTTGTGTATGACCTTTTTAGTATTACGTTCCATTTTGTCATAAAATTTTGGAGTACGTTAATTATTGACTGGTTTACTTTATATAGTTTTAAGACATGGATTAACAGATTATGCGAAACCGTCTCAAATGCTTTAGAATAATCTATGAAACAAGCACAAATATTTCTGTTTTTAACTTCTGCTTGTTTCATAATTATACTGTCCACAATCAGTTATTTGCATCCCAGTGATTGTTTAGTACGGCCTTTTTGCTCTTCTGCAATTATATTATTGGATTCACAATGAACATATATAGTTTTTGATAGTAGTGATGTAAATAATTTGTAAATAATTGACAAGCATGTGATAGGTCTGTAGTTATTTGGGTCTGTGGGATCACCTATTTTAAAAATAAAGTGTGTCCTGTAACTAACGGTTGTGGCATATTTTGAGAATTTTCAATTACTTTGTTAAATGATTCTGCTAGAATTCTGTGGGTCGGTCTGAAATATTCTAACCAAAAATTTGGAATTTGATCTGGTCTTGGTGTTTTCCAATTTTTTATTTTTCTCAAGGTATTTTCTATATGAACTTCTGTAAATTTTGTCATTTTCATTTCTACGAAATTTCTATCTTTTTTTAAATCTCTTATCTATGGTAAATTCAAGTTGGTTGATGAAGATGCACTCCAGTTAGCTTTACAGTGCCGAATAAGTTGTTTTGTATCGACGTTTATGTGTAGTTCAACTTTTTCATTAAATAGAGTTCGAAGGAATTTCTTTTGGTCATTTATAAATGGGAATTTTTGTAATTTTCTTTTCGTGGTTTGATTATAGCGTCTTAGTCTGTTTCCTTTAACTTTAGCTTTCTGACGTAGCTCGTCCTTATATTCTAGTAGCTTCTGCGTTAGGTTTGGAGAATTAAATGGTGTCTTAATAATGTATAAAATTTTTTAAATTTTATTTCTTATTTTAACTGTATCAATTCCTTGCAAATATTGACTTATTAGGTCGGCTTTGTCTCGTATGTTATCAATTTCTTTAGTAATTCGTATCTTCCACGCGGGATCTTGTTTTGGTGGTTTTGTGTAAGAAACATTTTTACTTCTTTCTGACAAATTTTGTTCGTTTATTTCTAGGACCGTTATTGCACCTGCATATATCACTGTAGAGATCAATAACATATCAATTTCGTCTTTCAATTTTTCCTGTGTTAGAATTTACTTTGCTAATAATTTGTGGAGTTAAAGGTTTGAAAATTAATTGTGGGATACGTGGTCTTTCAAATAAATTGATGTTTCCGTATACTTCTAAATTATGATTAAATTTTTCTCGAAGGTTTGTTATTAAAATTGTGTCGTCCTGTTTCTGTTGGGTATGTTCTAAACTTGGTGAAACAATTTCGACTTCTTTATAAATTGGTTGAAAGAAAGAATATTTCCGACTTATTGCCGTACATATGAGATTTCTGTTGGTGTTAAATAGCCTTTCTTTACGATAATATTTTTTCTATCTACAACATTTTGTTCACTTAAGTTTAATTCTGGATGAAGTCGACAAAATTCTGTGTGAATAGTTTTTCTCCAACCTGGTAGCGGAATATCCTCGCATTTATTAACGTAATAGAAAGTTCTAATTATATCACTGTTTAATTCTTTTGACCATCTGATACGTTTTTGCTTAACCTTAACAGCAGCTATTTTTTTTAGTAAAAGACAGCGAGCCATTTAGTTTTGCTGTTGGCGAGTTTATTGGTTCTCTAGAAGTTTTATCTTAAACTTTAGATTGTTGCGTACTATGTTTAAATTGTGCATGTGTCGTTCTATTAGCAGCAACTGGTTGTATATCCTTTTGCGAGCAGATGGAAACTTTATGGTGTAAAATTACCTTTTTTAAAACATTACTACAATTTTGTGCACTTGTGCCTACCTCTAAATTGTCTCTTTTAGATACTTTCCAATTCGTCTTTTGTATAAAATTAGCTAGCCTGTTATCCTTGTGATATTTATAAGTATTAGTATCTTGACTTTTGTCTTCTCATTGATCTTCAAGTGACATTTGATTGTAATTGTCAAAATTGTCGAACATGTCAGTATTTACAAAATTGACCTTTTTATATAATGTAGTTGACTTGCTGTTATATTGTTATAATATATATTGATTTAGTATTTCGTTTAGCCAATAAATGCAGTTCTGATATTTCTTTACAGGTATTCAAGCATTAAAATGGATTTAAAGCAGGAGATATCTGTTCGTGTTGTTACATTACATTACATTACTATTATTAGTAGGTAAATAGGGCCGGTCCTAATTCAAAACGCGACAGACGTATTTTCCATGTGTAAAATACGTCTGTCACGTTTTGAATTAGGATCGACCCTATATAATTTCAATGTAAAATAGTTGTGAAAACATTTGAATGTAAAATAGTTGTGAAAACATGAATTCTTCTATACTTTCAATGTAAAATACGTCTGTCACGTTTTGAATTAGGACCGGCTTTATATTACTTTCAATGAAACACACACGTATGTTGAAAAAAATGTAAGTGCAGAGAAGAATGTGTGTAGCTGTTTTGAATTCGGTTTTCTAGCGAGAAGTTACACGTGCACAGTTTTGAATTAGGATCGGCGTTATATACTTTTAATGTAAAATGTGAAAACCTGAATTCTTTTCAAATGTAAAATACTTGTGGGCACGTTTTGAATTAGGATCGGATTTATATTACTTTCAATGTAACACACGTATGTTGAAAATGTAAGTGCAGAGAAAATGTGTGTAGCTGTTTTGAATTCGGTTTTCTAGCGAGAAGTTACACGTGCACCGTTTTGAATTAGGATCGGCGTTATATACTTTTAATGTAAAATGTGAAAACCTGAATTCTTATTATACTTTTCAAATGTAAAAATACTTGTGGGCACGTTTTGAATTAGGATCGGCTTTATATTACTTTCAATGGAACATATTTCAAAACACACGTATGTTGAAAATGTAAGTGCAGAGAAAATGTGTGTAGATGTTTTGAATTTGGTTTTCTAGCGAGACAGTATGACAGATGCAAAATATCGCATTCAAGTCAATTGTGTTTTAATTAAAGTGGATTCTGATTTATGTTTAGAGGCTGCAAATACATATGGGCCGGTTTCAATTCAAAATGTGTTCACTCTTGTGATAGGTTGAAAAGTGGGTTGGCAAAGTACGCAGATGGTGGTAATCTGCTATATAAGGAGATTGCTCCTGATATTAATTTAATTAGTCGAAGTTTACTGCATATATTTACATACAAACATGTATATAATTGATATTCAGGGATTTAAATACAAGAAAACGAGTTTGTGTGTAAAGAAATTGCGGTTTTGGACTTGTTGAAAGGTGTTGTTTGGCATCAAATTTTTAAACTGCCAATGCAGTCCAGTTGTTTGAGCCAAGATCATATAAAACAAAACGACTGGGTGACAAAGAATATTCATGGTCTTTCTTGGGATGAATCTTCAACGGCTGGAATGGGTTTATCATATATAGCGCTTTATTTGAAGCAAATTATCCTACCCGGTGAAGAAGTATTTGTGAAGGGTCTAGAAAAGAACAAATTGATTGAAACCTATCTAATGCAAAACGTTGTAACTGATATGCTTGCACTAGGTTGTCCTAAGATATCGGAGATAAAAATCAACAACCGTTTAAAATATAACATCCATTGTTGTAGACACAGCAATAATAATCTGCAATGTGCAAAACAAAATACCTTGTTATTAAAAGAATGGCTTGATAATAATAAAAAACAATAGAAAGATTGTGTCTGTATTATTTATTTTAATATAATTTTACAATGTTAGCCGAAGCAAATTATCCGACTCGGTGAAGAAGTATGTGTGAAGGGTATAGAAAAGAAGAAATGGATGGAAACCTATCTATTGCAAAACAAAATACTTTGTTATTAAAAGAATGGTTTGATAATAATAAAACAAATAGAAAAGATTGTGTATGTATTATTATTGTAGTCAGTAAGAAATCTTTAATGCTGATGTCTGCAGAAAAACAATTAAATTCAGACAGCACGAATGGGACTCTCAACCCTGAAAGCAATTATAATTGATCAACGCAATAGCTCTTTACTGGTTTTTACAACATTTAACAAATTGTACAGATATCTCGAAAATTTACCAAAGACAGACAAACAGATAGGCAGACTGACTGCACCAATTTTCTCATTCTCGCTTTTAAAGAATAACAAGTCGTAGTTATTTAAATCGCGAACTCAGTTTATCTACAAGAACTATATAAACGTGGAAATTTATGAAATGCTCCAACTTTAAAAAAAATCCACTATCATTATTCTTTCCTGACAAGGGTAATTTTAACAAAAGTTTTCATTTTTTTTATTTGTTCTATAGAACACAACTACAACTTGACAATAAAGATTGAGCGATTATCACACACATATCTTGAGTATATATATAAAGATATTAAACAATAAGAACAGCAGAAAATTCAACCCATGTCAGACAGCTTTTTTCTTGTCAACGATAGTCTAATGCTTCTTCAGCATTTGCATTTCCATATTTACGTACTGAAGGCAACTCTGCAATTTTAGATCACATGCATTTCTAATTTCAATTACAAAAAAATATGAAAGCATCTATTTGAAATGCATTTCTAACTTTAATCACAAAAAATGAGAGCATCTATTCGAAATATGCACTCAGATTAAAAGTCAAAAATTGCTTTACACCGTTCTGTAAACTGAGATTACGTAGTTATTAAATCGGGAGTAATGTGAAATGAAACACACAATGTATGTTTCTTTATTGTAATCTATAAAATACATATATATAATGTTATGTACTCTAGAATAAACATACTATAATTCACTTAAGTTTCCCAAATATAAAAGAACAGTTCTAACTCACTCCAACTCTGAACGGTTAAAAAAAATATTGCATTATCAATTCTATGAGGGCTGTCTTCTTTATCTTTGACGCGCGATCGTTTTATGGTTGTTCTTCTTCGTGTTAACTAAAAAAAAAGATTCAAATGAATATTATATATCAAGTAAATGCATTAAGAAAATTAAATCTATATATTAAGCTAACGAAATACATACTCTGTATTGGTGTCATTAGGTCGTACGTTGCAATTGGTGGATCTGCTCACGGCGTCAACGATTTTTTCACCAGTACTTAATTTGGATTGACTATAAACTACTCAATAATTTTAGCCCAATCACTATCATTATTCTTTCCTGACAAGGACAATTTTAAAAAAAAAAAAGGTTTTCATTTTTGATTTGTTTTATAGAACACACAACTACAACTTGACAATAAAGATTGAACGATTATCACACACACGCACATATCTTGAGTATATAAGGATATTAAACAACAAGAACAGCAGAAAATTCAACTCATGTAAGCAAGAATTTAATGCTAAGGTATTGTCTAGATAGCAATTGTAGAAAAATATGAAATCTATAGAAAATTTAATAAAGCCAGTCATGTATAAATTTTTTTATTGCTGACATCCACAGGAAAAATAAAAAGCGAGAAATTTAATGCTAACATCAACAGAATAATAAATAAATTAGTCAGCATTAATGGAAGACCGGCCTGGCTTCGAAACTGTGCACGCGTATATACCATATTTTAAAATTAAAGTTGTCAATTGCAAAACAAAAAAATTAAATTTTATCTAGAAATCATTTTAAAATATTTACTTTTTTTCAGTACAACTGAAAGAACTTGACTTTTATACATTTTTTTAATCGATATCATAGACTTTTTCTATACTGTTGGTAAAAATCTACGTGAAGTATTTATAATAAATAATAAACTGACCTGTTAGAAAAATTAAAATTTGCATCGTTTTTGAAAAAATTGCGTACTTTTTCAGTACAACTGAAAGAACTTGAGTTTATACATTTTTTAATCGATATCAGACTGTACAGAAACAGTAATGTTTAATTATATCAGTCAAAAACATGATGTGTTTACTATTAAACAAAACAAAATTGTTCTTAATCCAAGAGATGATAAAAGAATTCTTAGTACCTCAACCACTGATACATACGACCAGCGAGTACTGTGTTAAAATTGTTTTCGTTGCAGAAAGTAACATCAATTCCCGTCAATATTACTGTATTAGTCGATTAAGGCATGAGTTAATTTTTTACAACGTTTCTTTTATTCGCTTAGTGCAATGCAGAGAAAGAAGTTAGAATTGAACACATTTTTATAATAAAATAAACCTTGATACAAAAAATCACATTCAGTTTTACTGAAAAGTTACAATTTACATGCATATATAGGTAATTTGGGTGAAATTCTTTAAAACCATGAGTGTGTAAAATTATTAAACAAAGACGGTTTAATCTGAGACATTTTTTCAAAATTTGCTTTGTTATTATTTAAAATATTTCATATGTAATCATAATAAAAAATAGCGCTGTAATTATAATGTATATTCTGTACACATCATAAATCAAAGGTCGTATAAAAACGCAACTGAAAGAAAAAAAATGATGTTGTATGCTAAATTCCTTTTGTAGTGGTTTGTGTATGTAAATATTGGAAATGCTGCATAGCGAATTGTTTGTCATAGATATGTACTGAAAGCAACTCTGCAATTTTAGATAGCATGCACGATTCAAGCTTGAAAATCGTCTTGAATAAAAACGTAAATATAGGAGATTTTTTTTTAACAATTTGCATCCAAAGCAATTTGCTATGCAATTATTTCTTTTACAGTTGTTTTTTGCTTACGCGTTTTTCCGTAAAACTCAGCTAAATGAAAAAAAATTAAAATTCATACTGTCTCGCTAGAAAACCAAATTCAAAGCATCTAACACATTTTCTCTGCACTTACATTTTTTCAGCGCTTTATTTGAATCAAATTATCCGACCCGGTGAAGAAGTATTTGTGAAGGGTTTAGAAAATAAGAAATTGATTGAAACCTTCACAAGTACGCATTTTTTTTTCGTTTTTGGATTTATCTAAAAATAGGATACCTTTCAATCTACCCGAGTTTAACTATATTAGCATAAATGTATTGTAGAGAAAAAAAGTAGTAGTAACCGTTCTGTTTAAAAAATCCAGTTTGTTATTGTTTAAAGATGAGTTAGCATAAGGTTGATGAGTATGTTTTTCAATATTAACAATTGCATTATCGAAGTAAACTTTTTCACGCACGTTCAGTATTTCACTATTCATTTTACATTTTAATTAAATAAATGCAGTCCTAACGATTGTAGAAACAACGGCTGGAATAGTGTTATCATATATAACGCTTTATTTGAAACAAATTATCCGACCCGGTGAAGAAGTATTTTGTGAAGGGTTTAGAAAAGAAGAAATTGATTGAAACCTATATATAATGCAAAAACATTGTAACTGATATGCTTGCACTAAGTTGTCCTAAGCTATCGGAGTTAAAAACATCCATTTTTGTAGACACCGCAATAATAATGTGCAATGCACAAAACAAAATACCTTTTTTTATTAAAAGAATGGCTTGATAATAATAAAAAACAATAGAAAGATTTTGTCTGTGTTTACTAATCCTCACACTGTCTTTAATTGAATATTTTGGTATTTTGGTTGCAAGTTTGATGTGGGTAAATGACGATTTAAGAATAGTTTTTTTTTTCATTTGATTTAACAAATTTTACTAAAAGTGCGTGTAAAATTAATAATTAGTAGCGCTATTTTGAAATTAACTGTGAAATGCGTGAATCTAATCAGAACAGTCGATGCAATAACGAAACACATTATAATAATCAAAGCAAATATTAGTATATTGAAGCTTGCTATTATAAATAAGGTATATGAAGACAACCGTCAGGAAAATCCTAGTAGGCTGGAATCTAATTTGGCACATCTTAAAAGTTACCTTGTACGATTGAGGTACTTGAAACGCTCTTTGGAATATCAAGGTAAAGGTATTGATGCAACGCTTTCTAGAGGTCATATTCGAAAAATCTGATTTGGCATGATGTACAATCATGTTTTGGAAGTCGAATAATTACGGGACTTATTACCAATTTAAGTTATAGAGATCCTCTAGTGTTCTTAGACAAGGCGTTCGCTAGTTTTAAACGCAAGATTGTTGCTTGCTTAAAAGTCAATGTTGAAAGTTAATGTAATATTGACCGTTAACTTTGTTAAGCCTACAACTGGCGAAATAGATTTGAAGACGTTTCCTACTGCAAATCGTCACATCGATATAAATACCAATCTCATGTCGAAGTAAACTTTTTCACGCACGTTCAGTATTTCACTATTCATTTTTTTACATTTTAATTAAATAAATGTAGTCCTAACGATTGTAGAAACAACGGCTGGAATGAAGTTATCATATAGCGCTTTATTTGAAGCAAATTATCCGACCCGGTGAAGAAGTATTTGTGAAGGGTTTATAAAAGAAGAAATTGATTGAAACCTATATATAATGTAAAAACATTGTAACTGATATGCTTGCACTAGGTTGTCCTAAGCTATCGGAGTTAAAAATCAACAATCGTTTAAAATATAACATCCATTGTTGTAGACACAGCAATAATAATCTGCAATGAACAAAACAAAATACCTTTTTTTATTAAAAGAATGTCTTGATAATAATAAAAAAACAATAGAAAGATTTTGTCTGTGTTTACTAATTGGAAAAATACGACTGTCACGTTTTGAATTAGGACCGGTCCTATATAATTTCAAATGTAAAAATAGTTGTGAAAACATTTCAATGTAAAATACTTGTGGGTACGTTTTTGAATTAGGATTGGTTTATATTACTTTCAATGAAACACGGCTCCACTTGCTTTGCAAAGGAACTTTTAATATAAAATCAAGAAAGATTGCGGTATTGTTTATAAGTCCGGAACCGGAACAAACGTTGAACACCCTCCTTTCAGTGGATCATGATTGTTTATATTCACCTTCAAGTGTAAAACTTCTTGGATTGCCCGACCTGAATCCTTTTCGCTAAATTCCTATAATCGCTTCGAAATCTTGTCTAATACGTTCTCCTTATACCGCCGCTTGAGATTGGTATTTATATCGATTTTGGATTTCAGTATTTGGGATACGTTGCGCACTTTGGTGCCCTTCAGTAGTTTTGTCGGTTTTTGTTCCCTTTTACTGTACTTTGAGTAACTTTTGTCGTCAAAGGTTACTTGAAGGCGAAGAAACTTCGGATTTGGTGTCTTTGTTATGGTTATGCGTGGGTTCGAACCCCAGCGCTAGCTTTTTTTTTTTTTTTTTTTTGGGGTAAGAAGGGAGTTGTTACGGTCGTAATTTTCATAACGACATTTGCATTTAGCAGTGTACTTCAAAAGTATATTCTTTCCAAATTAGATTGTATGAATTCGAATAGTGATAGCACGCCGTGTTATCAGGTACCGGTTCCCGGACTAGCTTTGATGGTCTCAACACAATACTCTTGATTACACTCTTGATTCGAATCGAGCAATTTTAATTACGCCGTTGGAACGTTGTATTTCCTCCTTTATTGAAAGGGTTTTGGCGGATTAATTGAAGGAAATTATTCGTTGTGATTTGAAATAATTTTCTTATTTCCTTATTGGGATTTCGGCGATTCGTAAGTATCGAAGAATTTTTCAAATAGATAACTTTTATGCTATTGTAGATCTAAAGTGAATCCTCGACCGTTGTATTTGGTGACCACTTGTACATTATTCGTTTGTTGTTTTGTACTGGACCCGGAATTGACCGGTAAGAAGTCGTGAATATATTAATGGAAGTTATAGGTTATAAATTTTAGGGTTCCAAGTTCCAAGTGCCAAGTTCCAAGTTCTAAGTCTTCAAATCCCAGTTTGCAGTTTTCAGTCTCGATCTGCAGTTTTCAGTTTAGCCCCAATAATAGCTCCAGTCGTTATTTTGCCGTCGCAACCCTTAGTTGGCTTATGCTAAGATCAGCTTACAACGACTAGTGCAGCTGTGGGTGAGTCGTTCCACATTTAATTTTTCTACTGCAACCGTCTGGTTGATATTGCTTGTTGAAGATTTTTTTTTTTTTTTTTTTACATTTAATAACACTTTACTGAAGACTGTTTTGTTTACACAATTATTATAGGGTGGGTTCAGATTTACTAATTTGTAATTTACATTATTCACAATTTTAACACGTGTGTGAAGTTTAGCCAATGCACCGATCATTATAGGTATAATTATAGTTTATACCAATGCCCTCAGCGTTCAAGGGTCAATCTACGAGGATCCTGGTATACCACCCTTAACATTATTTAATAGTCATTCTGTTCTGCCATCTTGGCGCAGATTTGTTTCAATAGGTTGGCTGAATTGCGTTAAATATAATAGTAAAAGTAGCAGTAAGAGTTATACAATCAGGTTATTTGCTGTTTGTTTATTGGAAATTACACCATAACAAGTGGGTGGGTAATTGGAGCCTTTTATATGTTTACTGTTGTTATAAATATATTATATGTTTGTAGAAAAGTGTCAATCCTGTATGTAAAAGATAGTTTTGTATTACTCGAGTGTGAGGTGTGAGGAGAATTTTTGCTGATTTGGGTGTTACAGGTAAGCGTGAGGATTTCCTATTTCAGTCCCGTCGGAGTGCAGCTGTTATAGATTTAGGTGGCGCTCATTTGGCTGGTTGTTTATGGTCTACCCCACCCCGGCCTCAGTACTGGGTTGGTCCAGGGCATATGGAAGCTGTTGACTCCGACTACCCGGAAAGGTATTATTTGGCCGTTCCTCTTTTGTGATTAGTATTGAACTATATCGAGTACGTCCCTGTGTTGTGTTGTTTTGTAGCGTCACACTATTATAGATAAGGTATATGAAGACAACCGTCAGGAAAATCCTAGTAGGCTGGAATCTAAGTTGGCACATCTTAAAAGTTACCTTGTATGATTGAGGTACTTGAAACGCTCTTTGGAATATCAAGGTAAAGGTATTGATGCAACGCTTTCTAGAGGTCATATTCGAAAAAATCTGATTTGGCATGATGTACAATCATGTTTTGGAAGTCGAATAATTACGGGACTTATTACCAATTTAAGTTATAGAGATCCTCTAGTGTTCTTAGACAAGGCGTTCGCTAGGTTTAAACGCAAGATTGTTGCTTGCTTAAAAAGTCAATGTTGAAAGTTAATGTAATATTGACCGTTAACTTTGTTAAGCCTACAACTGGCGAAATAGATTTGAAAACGTTTCCTACTGCAAATCGTCACATCGATATAAATACCAATCTCAAGCGGCGGTATAAGGAGAACGTATTAGACAAGATTTCGAAGCGATTATAGGAATTTAGCGAAAAGGATTCAGGTCGGGCAATCCAAGAAGTTTTACACTTGAAGGTGAATATAAACAATCATGATCCACTGAAAGGAGGGTGTTCAACGTTTGTTCCGGTTCCGGACTTATAAACAATACCGCAATCTTTCTTGATTTTATATTAAAAGTTCCTTTGCAAAGCAAGTGGAGCCGTGTTTCATTGAAAGTAATATAAACCAATCCTAATTCAAAAACGTACCCACAAGTATTTTACATTGAAATGTTTTCACAACTATTTTTACATTTGAAATTATATAGGACCGGTCCTAATTCAAAACGTGACAGTCGTATTTTTCCAATTAGTAAACACAGACAAAATCTTTCTATTGTTTTTTTATTATTATCAAGACATTCTTTTAATAAAAAAAGGTATTTTGTTTTGTTCATTGCAGATTATTATTGCTGTGTCTACAACAATGGATGTTATATTTTAAACGATTGTTGATTTTTAACTCCGATAGCTTAGGACAACCTAGTGCAAGCATATCAGTTACAATGTTTTACATTATATATAGGTTTCAATCAATTTCTTCTTTTATAAACCCTTCACAAATACTTCTTCACCGGGTCGGATAATTTGCTTCAAATAAAGCGCTATATGATAACTTCATTCCAGCCGTTGTTTCTACAATCGTTAGGACTACATTTATTTAATTAAAATGTAAAAAAATGAATAGTGAAATACTGAACGTGCGTGAAAAGTTTACTTCGACATGAGATTGGTATTTATATCGATGTGACGATTTGCAGTAGGAAACGTCTTCAAATCTATTTCGCCAGTTGTAGGCTTAACAAAGTTAACGGTCAATATTACATTAACTTTCAACATTGACTTTTAAGCAAGCAACAATCTTGCGTTTAAACCTAGCGAACGCCTTGTCTAAGAACACTAGAGGATCTCTATAACTTAAATTGGTAATAAGTCCCGTAATTATTCGACTTCCAAAACATGATTGTACATCATGCCAAATCAGATTTTTTCGAATATGACCTCTAGAAAGCGTTGCATCAATACCTTTACCTTGATATTCCAAAGAGCGTTTCAAGTACCTCAATCGTACAAGGTAACTTTTAAGATGTGCCAAATTAGATTCCAGCCTACTAGGATTTTCCTGACGGTTGTCTTCATATACCTTATTTATAATAGCAAGCTTCAATATACTAATATTTGCTTTGATTATTATAATGTGTTTCGTTATTGCATCGACTGTTCTGATTAGATTCACGCATTTCACAGTTAATTTCAAAATAGCGCTACTAATTATTAATTTTTACACGCACTTTTAGTAAAATTTGATAAATCAAATGAAAAAAAAAAACTATTCTTAAATCGTCATTTACTCACATCAAACTTGCAACCAAAATACCAAAATATTCAATTAAAGACAGTGTGAGGATTAGTAAACACAGACAAAATCTTTCTATTGTTTTTTATTATTATCAAGCTATTCTTTTAATAAAAAAAAGGTATTTTGTTTTGTGCATTGCACATTATTATTGCGGTGTCTACAAAAATGGATGTTTTTTAACTCCGATAGCTTAGGACAACTTAGTGCAAGCATATCAGTTACAATGTTTTTGCATTATATATAGGTTTCAATCAATTTCTTCTTTTCTAAACCCTTCACAAAATACTTCTTCACCGGGTCGGATAATTTGTTTCAAATAAAGCGTTATATATGATAACACTATTCCAGCCGTTGTTTCTACAATCGTTAGGACTGCATTTATTTAATTAAAATGTAAAATGAATAGTGAAATACTGAACGTGCGTGAAAAGTTTACTTTGATAATGCAATTGTTAATATTGAAAACATACTCATCAACCTTATGCTAACTCATCTTTAAACAATAACAAACTGGATTTTTAAACAGAACGGTTACTACTACTTTTTTCTCTACAATACATTTATGCTAATATAGTTAAACTCGGTAGATTGAAAGGTATCCTATTTTTAGATAAATCCAAAAACGAAAAAAATGCGTACTTGTGAAGGTTTCAATCAATTTCTTATTTTCTAAACCCTTCACAAATACTTCTTCACCGGGTCGGATAATTTGATTCAAATAAAGCGCTGAAAAATGTAAGTGCAGAGAAAATGTGTTAGATGCTTTGAATTTGGTTTTCTAGCGAGACAGTATGAATTTTAATTTTTTCATTTAGCTGAGTTTTACGGAAAACGCGTAAGCAAAAACAACTGTAAAAGAAATAATTGCATAGCAAATTGCTTTGGATGCAAATTGTTAAAAAATCTCCTATATTTACGTTTTTATTCAAGACGATTTTCAAGCTTGAATCGTGCATGCTATCTAAAATTGCAGAGTTGCTTTCAGTACATATCTATGACAAACAATTCGCTATGCAGCATTTCCAATATTTACATACACAAACCACTACAAAAGGAATTTAGCATACAACATCATTTTTTTTCATTCAGTTGCGTTTTTATACGACCTTTGATTTATGATGTGTACAGAATATACATTATAATTACAGCGCTATTTTTTTTATTATGATTACATATGCAATATTTTAAATAAAAACAAAACAAATTTTGAAAAAAATGTTTCAGATTAAACCGTCTTTGTTTAATAATTTTTACACAGTCATGGTTTTAAAGAATTTCACACAAATTACCTATATATGCATGTAAATTGTAACTTTTCAGTAAAACTGAATGTGATTTTTTGTATCAAGGTTTATTTTATTATAAAATGTGTTCAATTTTAACTTTTTCTCTGCATTGCCCTAAGCGAATAAAAAGAAACGTTGTAAAAATTAACTCATGCCTTAATCGACTAATACAGTAATATTGACGGAATTGATGTTACTTTCTGCAACGAAAACAATTTTTAACACAGTACTCGCTGGTCGTATGTATCAGTGGTTGAGGTACTAAGAATTCTTTTATCATCACTTGGATTAATATATAGTTAAACTCGGGTAGATTGAAAGGTATCCTATTTTTAGATAAATCCAAAACGAAAAAAAAAATGCGTACTTGTTAAGGTTTCAATCAATTTCTTATTTTCTAAACCCTTCACAAATACTTCTTCACCGGGTCGGATAATTTGTTTCAAATAAAGCGTTATATATGATAACACTATTCCAGCCGTTGTTTCTACGATCGTTAGGACTGCATTTATTTAATTAAAATGTAAAATGAATAGTGAAATACTGAACGTGCGTGAAAAAGTTTACTTCGATAATGCAATTGTTAATATTGAAAACATACTCATCAACCTTATGTTAACTCATCTTTAAACAATAACAAACTGGATTTTTTAAACAGAACGGTTACTACTACTTTTTTTCTCTACAATACATTTATGCTAATATAGTTAAACTCGGGTAGATTGAAAGGTATCCTATTTTTAGATAAATCCAAAAAACGAAAAAAAATGCGTACTTGTGAAGGTTTCAATCAATTTCTTATTTTCTAAACCCTTCACAAATACTTCTTCACCGGGTCGGATAATTTGATTCAAATAAAGCGCTGAAAAAATGTAAGTGCAGAGAAAATGTGTGTAGATGCTTTGAATTTGGTTTTCTAGCGAGACAGTATGAATTTTAATTTTTTTTCATTCAGCTGAGTTTTACGGAAAAACGCGTAAGCAAAAAACAACTGTAAAAGAAATAATTGCATAGCAAATTGCTTTGGATGCAAATTGTTAAAAAAAAATCTCCTATATTTACGTTTTTATTCAAGACGATTTTCAAGCTTGAATCGTGCATGCTATCTAAAATTGCAGAGTTGCTTTCAGTACATATCTATGACAAACAATTCGCTATGCAGCATTTCCAATATTTACATACACAAACCACTACAAAAGGAATTTAGCATACAACATCATTTTTTTTCATTCAGTTGCGTTTTTATACGACCTTTGATTTATGATGTGTACAGAATATACATTATAATTACAGCGCTATTTTTTTTATTATGATTACATATGAAATATTTTAAATAATAACAAAGCAAATTTTGAAAAAATGTCTCAGATTAAACCGTCTTTGATTAATAATTTTTACACACTCATGGTTTTAAAGAATTTCACACAAATTACCTATATATGCATGTAAATTGTAACTTTTCAGTAAAACTGAATGTGATTTTTTTGTATCAAGGTTTATTTTTATTATAAAATGTGTTAAATTCTAACTTCTTTCTCTGCATTGCCCTAAGCGAATAAAAAGAAACGTTGTAAAAAATTAACTCATGCCTTAATCGACTAATACAGTAATATTGACGGGAATTGATGTTACTTTCTGCAACGAAAACAATTTTAACACAGTACTCGCTGGTCGTATGTATCAGTGGTTGAGGTACTAAGAATTCTTTTATCATCTCTTGGATTAAGAACAATTTTGTTTTGTTTAATAGTAAACACATCATGTTTTTGACTGATATAATTAAACATTACTGTTTCTGTACAGTCTGATATCGATTAAAAAATGTATAAACTCAAGTTCTTTCAGTTGTACTGAAAAGTACGCAATTTTTTCAGAAAACGATGCAAATTTTAATTTTTTCTAACAGGTCAGTTTATTATTTAATATAAATACTTCACGTAGATTTTTACCAACAGTATAGAAAAAGTCTATGATATCGATTAAAAAATGTATAAAAGTCAAGTTCTTTCAGTTGTACTGAAAAAAGTAAATATTTTAAAATGATTTTTAGATAAAATTTAATTTTTTTGTTTTGCAATTGACAACTTTAATTTTAAAATATGGTATATACGCGTGCACAGTTTCGAAGCCAAGCCGGTCTTTCATTAATACTGACTAATTTATTTATTATTCTGTTGATGTTAGCATTAAATTTCTCGCTTTTTATTTTTCCTGTGGATGTCAGCATTAAAAAAATTTATACATGACTGGCTTTATTAAATTTTCTATAGATTTCATATTTTCTACAATTGCTATCTAGACAATACCTTAGCATTAAATTCTTGCTTACATGAGTTGAATTTTCTGCTGTTCTTGTTGTTTAATATCCTTATATACTCAAGATATGTGCGTGTGTGTGATAATCGTTCAATCTTTATTGTCAAGTTGTAGTTGTGTGTTCTATAAAACAAATCAAAATGAAAACCTTTTTTTTTAAAATTGTCCTTGTCAGGAAAGAATAATGATAGTGATTGGGCTAAAATTATTGAGTAGTTTATAGTCAATCCAAATTAAGTACTGGTGAAAAATCGTTGACGCCGTGAGCAGATCCACCAATTGCAACGTACGACCTAATGACACCAATACAGAGTATGTATTTCGTTAGCTTAATATATAGATTTAATTTTCTTAATGCATTTACTTGATATATAATATTCATTTGAATCTTTTTTTAGTTAACACGAAGAAGAACAACCAGAAAACGACCGCGCGTCAAAGATGAAGAAGACAGCCCTCATAGAATTGATAATGCAATTTTTTTTTTAACCGTTCAGAGTTGGAGTGAGTTAGAACTGTTCTTTTATATTTGGGAAACTTAAGTGAATTATAGTATGTTTATTCTAGAGTACATAACATTATATATATGTATTTTATAGATTACAATAAAGAAACATACATTGTGTGTTTCATTTCACATTACTCCCAATTTAATAACTACGTAATCTCAGTTTACAGAACGGTGTAAAGCAATTTTTGACTTTTAATCTGAGTGCATATTTCGAATAGATGCTCTCATTTTTTTTTGCGATTAAAGTTAGAAATGCATTTCAAATAGATGCTTTCATATTTTTTTTGTAATTGAAATTAGAAATGCATGTGATCTAAAATTGCAGAGTTGCCTTCAGTACGTAAATATGGAAATGCAAATGCTGAAGAAGCATTAGACTATCGTTGACAAGAAAAAAGCTGTCTGACATGGGTTGAATTTTCTGCTGTTCTTATTGTTTAATATCTTTATATATATACTCAAGATATGTGTGTGATAATCGCTCAATCTTTATTGTCAAGTTGTAGTTGTGTTCTATAGAACAAATAAAAAAAAAATGAAAACTTTTGTTAAAATTACCCTTGTCAGGAAAGAATAATGATAGTGGATTTTTTTTTAAAGTTGGAGCATTTCATAAATTTCCACGTTTATATAGTTCTTGTAGATAAACTGAGTTCGCGATTTAAATAACTACGACTTGTTATTCTTTAAAAGCGAGAATGAGAAAATTGGTGCAGTCAGTCTGCCTATCTGTTTGTCTGTCTTTGGTAAATTTTTCGAGATATCTGTACAATTTGTTAAATGTTGTAAAAACCAGTAAAGAGCTATTGCGTTGATCAATTATAATTGCTTTCAGGGTTGAGAGTCCCATTCGTGCTGTCTGAGTTTAATTGTTTTTTCTGCAGACATCAGCATTAAAGATTTCTTACTGACTACAATAATAATACATACACAATCTTTTCTATTTGTTTTTATTATTATCAAACCATTCTGTTAATAACAAAGTTTTTTGTTTTTGCAATAGATAGGTTTCCATCCATTTCTTCTTTTCTATACCCTTCACACATACTTCTTCACCGAGTCGGATAATTTGCTTCGGCTAACATTGTAAAATTATATTAAAATAAATAATACAGACACAATCTTTCTATTGTTTTTTATTATTATCAAGCCATTCTTTTAATAACAAGGTATTTTGTTTTGCACATTGCAGATTATTATTGCTGTGTCTAAAACAATGGATGTTATATTTTAAACGGTTGTTGATTTTTATCTCCGATATCTTAGGACAACCTAGTGCAAGCATATCAGTTACAACGTTTTGCATTAGATAGGTTTCAATCAATTTCTTCTTTTCTAGACCCTTCACAAATACTTCTTCACCGGGTAGGATAATTTGCTTCAAATAAAGCGCTATATATGATAAACCCATTCCAGCCGTTGAAGATTCATCCCAAGAAAGACCATGAATATTCTTTGTCACCCAGTCGTTTTGTTTTATATGATCTTGGCTCAAACAACTGGACTGCATTGGCAGTTTAAAAATTTGATGCCAAACAACACCTTTCAACAAGTCCAAAACCGCAATTTCTTTACACACAAACTCGTTTTTCTTGTATTTAAATCCCTGAATATCAATTATATACATGTTTGTATGTAAATATATGCAGTAAACTTCGACTAATTATATTAATATCAGGAGCAATCTCCTTATATAGCAGATTACCACCATCTGCGTACTTTGCCAACCCACTTTTCAACCTATCACAAGAGTGAACACATTTTGAATTGAAACCGGCCCATATGTATTTGCAGCCTCTAAACATAAATCAGAATCCACTTTAATTAAAACACAATTGACTTGAATGCGATATTTTTGCATCTGTCATACTGTCTCGCTAGAAAACCAAATTCAAAACATCTACACACATTTTCTCTGCACTTACATTTTTCAACATACGTGTGTTTTGAAATATGTTCCATTGAAAGTAATATAAAGCCGATCCTAATTCAAAACGTGCCCACAAGTATTTTTACATTTGAAAAGTATAATAAGAATTCAGGTTTTCACATTTTACATTAAAAGTATATAACGCCGATCCTAATTCAAAACGGTGCACGTGTAACTTCTCGCTAGAAAACCGAATTCAAAACAGCTACACACATTTTTTCTCTGCACTTACATTTTTCAACATACGTGTGTTACATTGAAAGTAATATAAAGCCGATCCTAATTCAAAACGTGCCCACAAGTATTTTACATTTGAAAAGAGTTCAGGTTTTCACATTTTACATTAAAAGTATATAACGCCGATCCTAATTCAAAACTGTGCACGTGTAACTTCTCGCTAGAAAACCGAATTCAAAACAGCTACACACATTCTTCTCTGCACTTACATTTTTTTCAACATACGTGTGTTACATTGAAAGTAATATAAAGCCGGTCCTAATTCAAAACGTGACAGACGTATTTTTACATTGAAAGTATAGAAGAATTCATGTTTTTACAACTATTTTACATTCAAATGTTTTCACAACTATTTTACATTGAAATTATATAGAGCCGATCCTAATTCAAAACGTGACAGACGTATTTTACACATGGAAAATACGTCTGTCGCGTTTTGAATTAGGAACGGCCCTATTTACCTACTATTATTATTATTATTATTATTATTATATGCAAATCTAAATCATGTACGTAATTACACATCAACCTAACTTTTAATTACGTTTGGCAATTTGGTCAACCAATACTGATAATGTTAGGTTTGTGGTTTAAGTTTGATATTGAGGGGAAATGGCGCTCAAATCTACAGATAGAGGCCAACGGCAAACGGATTTTAATATCGTATTAGTTAATTAGATGTTATAGTAACATAGACTTTTATGCAATGCCTAAAAGATCACTTCAATTCGAACTAGTAATTAACAGATGGAAAATATAAGGTCTCGGAAAATATTCGAACCTATATCTTTGACTATCTCGACAGATGCGATAACTAATAGCACCATTCGGACGGATGATTACAATAGGAAGGATATACAAATCTAAACCGTGTATGTAACCGTATATCAACCTAAATTTTCAACTGCGTTTGGAATTGTTATCTATTAGATCTGGCGGTGTCAAGTTTTTGAATTAGGTTAGATGTAGGCAGCAAACTTTCAAAGTTACACTTACAAGTCAACTATCAATTACAAATATTAATAATTGCCCAAGGCAAACTGATTTGAACGTCGCATTAATTTTTTGATCAAACAATAACATAAACGTTTATGCAGAGCCTAAATGTTTATTGCAAATCGAACTAGCAATTGAAAGATAGAAATATGAGGTGTCGAACGGGATTCGAACTTATGTGTTTGGATTTTGCAGCCGATGAAACGATCATTTGTAATTAATGGTTGGCTTGTAGCTGTGAACTTGAGAGTTGCTTCCTGTTCACATCTGACCTAATTCAATAACTTGATAATGCCAGATCTGATAGACAAAAATGTCAAACGTATTGGAAAGGTAAATTGATGTATGACTACGTACATGATTTAGATTTGTATATCATTCCAATTGCAGTCACCCGTTAGGGTGGCGCAATTGATTAGTGACTCTACCCCAATAGCCGAAAATATTTTACAATCTTGTTCCGAACGTTATATTTTCCATATTTAAGTTACTAGCTCGATTTAAAGTGAGCGTTCGATGTGTATCAGTGTACAGCATGTATCTTCTATTGGTCGTTGCGCGGGCAACATTTTGCTAGCTTACAATATTTGACTTATACTGAAAGACGTTAGGCACACCTAGAGGACTGGGAATCGTTACGACGTCTGTGGCAGACAGGCTAAACTTACTAACACTGAACGATAAGGTGTCGTTTAAGCTACAACGGCACGTTGTGATCTAGACTACTGTTGTATCTTAAACTAAAATATAAGGAATGATACGAAAACGTGTCTTAAGCTTTAATGAACTTTAAACTTTTGAAAAGAATTGAAAAACGAATTACATATAAACACCTACAATAATACAATTCGTATATACAATTCAGAGTGTTATAGCTAGGTTGTAATCTTACCTAGGTGTATTAAATGAACAGTTAAATATCCAATAATAGAATATTATTTTCGGCATGGCTTACTTACAAGCGCCATAATGCAATTGAAAATGATAAATGACATTTACAACATTGACATATAAATTGGATAGTGTCTCTGATACATTTATGTATAAAGTAAAATAATTTACAAATGACATTAACATAACATAACACCTCCCTGCTAATTTAAACATAACTATACTATTGAAGAGAAAAAAATGAATGTACTATTCTAATACAATTTCTAAATTATAAATTTCTACGATGGAGAATATCGTTGCGGTGCTCTGATTCTTCGTTTTATTCTGGGTGTAGAAGATGAATTTTGCAGACTTCCTCTTGGATCAGTATCAAACGTTTCAGGATTGTTTGCTGTTGTTTCTGTTGGTTGTATTTGTATATCATCATCTTTGAACGAAGTAATACTAGGAGTAGTATGATTTATTGGATTTGACGATGGCGAATTAACGATTCTTTTTGGTGAAGTATTTGGCTTTGGTAAGTTGACAGACTCACCAATAACATCTTGAGGTGTATTGTTTGAGGTGGTAGACAAATCACTCGAAAACTCGGGAAAACAATATTATCCAAAATCATCCAATTCAGTTGTTGCGGCTATTATATGATTAATATGCCTGCGAACAGTTGTATTCTCAAATTTAATTATGTACAAAACTTTCCCTAATTTCCCTACAATAACCCCTGGTAACCATTTATTAGTATGATATGAACTGAAATTTTTAAAATATATTTTTGAACCTATCTCGAAAGTTCTATTTATCTGGTTTGAATAATTAATCATTTCATTTTGCTTTTTTTCCATACGATCATTTAGAGTTATTGGTTTAACTAGGTCCATTATTGATCTTAATTCACGGTTAAACATTAACTTTGCAGGACGACCTTTCGTGATTGTATGCGGAGATTTTCGATAGTGAAACAAAAAATTGTTTAATTTGGATTCTATATTTCCAGGTTCTGCATTAGTTTTTTTCACAGCGTACTTAAGGGTACCAACATAACGCTCTACTTGACCATTTAAACTAGGATGGTATGGTGCAGTACGAATGTGTTTAACCCCACAGGATTTTAAGAACTGATAAAATTCATTTGAAGTGAAACTAGTTCCATTATCCGAGACAATTGTAATAGGTATACCAAACCTTGAAAAACATTCTTTAAGTTTGGAAATTACTACATTACTCTTAGTTGAATTTACACAGAATATTTCTGGCCATTTTGAATATGCATCGATTATAAGAAAAAAATATTTATCCATGAATGGACCAGCGAAATCTATGTGTAAACGTTCCAATGGACCATTTGGAAATATTCATGGATGAATAACATTTTTGGGTGGATTTTTAGAATTTGTCACACACAATTGACAATTTTTACAAAAATTTTCGATATCTCGATCAATACCTTTCCAGTATACAAAAGATCGTGCAATGGCTTTCATTCGGCTGCTGCAAATATGGGCTGCATGAAGTTCATGCAGGACAATCTTTTGTAACGTTTCAGGTATACAAACCCGAATTCCCTTTAAAAGACATCTTTGTTCCACGCTCTATTCCCCCTGATATTGAGCGTTGTTTTCGTTGCTATTTAATAGCGAATCATACAATTGAGATAAATGTGGATCAGCTCTTGTTTCTCTGGCTATTTCCTCCCCCGTAAGCGGAAGAACTTATAACTGATCCAACTGAAAAATTGCAGCGGAATCTAAAGAATTTTCATTATTCCCCACTTGGGACCTTGAACAAAAATCAGCATTGAAATGTTGATCATGTTTCCTATATCGAATTTCATATTGAAATCCCTGAAGAAAAATGGAATAGTGTAATAAACGAGTTGCACTAAGCGATGGTGCGCCCGATTCTGCATTAAAAATAGCAGCAAGTGGTTTGTGGTCCGTGTAAAGAATAAATTGTCGCCCGTATAAATAAGAAAAGAGTTTCTTAATTACCCATACAATAGCGAGAGCTTCACGATCAATTTGAGAGTATATTGTTTTAGTAGCTGTCAAACTTCTGCTAACATAAGCAATAGGCCTCTCTTTGCCATCAGGAAATATGTGAGAAATAACCTCCCCAATGCTATACGGAGATGCATCCGTTGACACAACAAGTGGTTTTTTTCCATCATAGTATGTAAGTACGCGATCAGAACAAATTTTTTTTTTTACTACTTGAAAAGCCCTATCCGCATCCTGATTACATTGGAACTTTTCCCCCTTTTTTAGCAATACATACAGGGGATGTAGCATTACCGATGCGTTAGGAATAAACCGGGAATAGTAGTTGACTAATCCAATGAATGATCGAAGATCAGTAATATTTTGCGGAACTTTGGCATTTAAGACCGCTTGAATTTTCTCATTTGTCTTATGAACCCCTTGACTATCTAGCATGTACCCCAAATATGTGATTTGTTTTGGGAAAAATTCACACTTGTCCCGTTTGAGAATGATACTCTTTTCCCTACATCTTTGAAAAAATAACTTCACATTCCTCAAATGCGAATTTGCATCTGACGATGAAAGTTTTATATCGTCATAAAAAATTTGTATGCCTGGAGTATCACCCAATAACGATTCTATGGTTCTTTGCCATATTGCCGGAGCACTACTAATGCCATACATTAACCGGTTAACATTGAATAACCCTAAGGATGTATTTATTGTCATTAATTTTGCCGTTTGATGTGATACTTCGATGTGCATATAAGCTTCACGAATATCAAATTTAGAAAAATACCTACCATTTGAAATTTTTGCAAGCAATCTTTCTACGGTAGGAATGGGGTGTTCGTCTGGGATGATGTGTTTATTTAAAGTTACACGATAATCAGCCACTAGCCGTATACTTCCATCATTTTTAATAACCGGAATAACGAGTGTTGCCCATTCTGAATGTGTTACTTTAGAAATAATTCCAAGCGCTTCTAATCTCATGATTTCTTTCTCAACTCGATCCTTTAGTGCGAATGGTACTGACCTGACCTTACAAAATATTGGTTTTGCAGCAGATTTTACATGTAAGTTCACTTTAATATCCGGTATACAACCCATCTTTTCTTCAAAAATATCAAAATATTCTTCAACTATACTGTTGAATTTATTTTCAAAGTTTTTCTCTGAAACCTGTTTTATACCCGGCCAATTTAATTGGAATTTGTAAAGCCAGTCACGCCCCATAATTGTATCAAAATTTCCTTGAATTAAGAACAACCGAACCATTTCTTTTTGATTATTTTTCTGAACATAAACATTAACATATCCAACAACTGGTATATGTGTTCTATCATATGTGACTAAAACTACGTTTGATGGAGTAATCGGTACAGTGAGATTTTTAAAACTATCAAAGGACATTATGGAATATGTAATCCCTGTATCGACCTCCATTGAAACCACTTTATCGTTAATAGAAACATTAACAATAATTTTGTCATTACGTTCGGTATTATCCGAAATAGAAAAAATGTCAGCTACATCATTAACTTTATAATCAGAATATTCTAATTTATCATCTGGTGTACTTATTGAATTTATGTCTAATTGATGTGTAGGTTGGAATTCACCACATACCTTAGCCAAATGTCCTACTTTACTACATTTGTAGCAAACAGATAAAATAAACTTACATGTGGTTGCAACATGTTTATGTGCACCGCATCTGTAACAGCACTTTTTATTCAATTCCTTCAATTTAGGCCATATTTTAGATTTTCCTTTATGACTACGTTTAGAAAATGATTTGACAATGTCCTTAACATTAATTTTAGAATGGTTAGCTACCTGAATTTTTTGATTGAAGTGTTCAACTCCAATTTCAGCTGCTTCATCTGCTATCACTTTATTAATTACTTCATCGTAAGTTAAATTGGGAGTTCTTAGAAAATAATTTTGGGTATTGCCATTCCTAATCCCCGAAATAATTTGGTCTACCAACTCTTCCTTTAACCTGTTTTCGCTTTCAAAACCGCATCCAACTGCTAGTTGTTTAAGGCTAGTAAGAAAATTTGCAAAAGGCTCCTCCTTGCCTTGCTTACGCGATCTGAATTTTTGCTTTTGAACAGCCGGAATAAGTTGAGGTGTAAGCTGCGTACCCAGCGCTTCTTTTATTTGCTTGAAAGTCATTATCTTTGGTGCCTTTAGAAAAGCCGTGGTTTTCAACCTCTTATAGGTCTCTGCCCCAACACAGCTGATGAAAAGTAGAACTTGGTTTTCTCCAGTAACTTTGTTCAATGTACAAAAACATTCAAACCTATCCATGTAGGCGTCGAAATCTTCATCGTTTGAATTGTACTCCTTAAATAATGTAACTGGTTCCATTTTAATAATGAATATTGAACCGATTTATATGTAGTGTTCGTTTCTTATCTCGTCGCCAGTTTCTTGTATCTTAAACTAGAATATAAGGAATGATACGAAAACGTGTCTTTAGCTTTAATAAACTTTAAACTCTTGAAAGGAATTGAAAAACGAATTACATATAAACACTTACAATAATACAATTAGTATATACAATTCAGAGTGTTATAGCGAGGTTGTAATCTTACCTAGGTGTATTAAATGAACAGTTAAATATCCAATAATAGAATATTATTTTCGGCATGGCTTACTTACAAGCGCCATAATGCAATTGAAAATGATAAATGACATTTACAACATTGACATATAAATTGGATAGTGTCTCTGATACACTTATGTATAAAGTAAACTAATTTACAAATGACATTAACATAACATAACAACTACTAACCTAGACTAGCCTAACTAACACTTACTAACTAGACCTATGCGAAAGTCTCAGACCGTCAAAGTCATGGTGTGCGACTGAGACGTAAAATATCTGGTCCATCCGATAACGTCTGCATGAATCAGAAATGGAGATTTGGTGTTTGTAATGTCAAGGGAGTGTACGATAAAGATTATGAAATCATGAATGCAACGAAAGAAAAGCGCATGGATGCACTGTGTGCGAATGAAGCGAAGCGGAACGGGAAAGATACTGTTGAATTACATGGCGGTATGTTGGGATTGAATGATCAAGCAAAAACGTGCATGAAACAATATGAACTGAAGTTTCCCCGCATCTTGTGAGTTAGAAGGAAAGTGGGCTTTAGAAAGGTCTTTTTAGTAGCATGTTATGCTCCCGTTAATGACCATAGGGAGTATGAGCAGTTTTAATAGGAGTTGGAAAATGTTTTAAACAAATGCCAGTAGAATGTGATATGAATAGTTGGGTCGAAGTACACAGAGAACATGCTGAAAATGTTGTAGCTCCTGTTGGTGATCCAAGATCCAACGAAAATGGAGATATGTTAGTGGGTATGTGTATGGAAAGAGAACTGTTTGTATCCAATATATGGTATAAACATAAAGACATACACAACTACACATCGCAAAAGGAAAACGCGAGAAGTACAATTGATTTTTTGTATATGATAAAAGTTTAAGAGAATTTGTATAGGACACGAGAGTAACGAGAAGATCTGAGTATAGGATCGATCATTTTCTGGCTTTGTTCACAATTGATCTTAATCAAAGGTGGGTGGGAGAAGAAAGCAGAATGTGATTTAATCAAGAGTGAAAGTAGAAAGCTTGTCGACTCAAAGAGAGGACACTGCTATGTTAGAAAAGGGTTGTATGACTACAAACAGGAATGAAAGAACTCTCTGATGTCTGAAGGTGTACAGAACGCATGGGATTGTTTGACGAACAGTGTGATAAAATGTGCTTTGGAAGTACGTGCAACGCCAATGACTGCTACGTGTAATAAAGAAAAAAAAAGTAGCTTAGAGAGAATGATTGCAGAAAAAGATGTTGACCTAAGAGTGCAAATTTGGGAAGTATATAAGGAGAAAAGGCGATATGCGAAAGATGTAGTAATGACTTGTTTTAGAAATGAGCAAGCAATATCCAAAAGGGTGGAAATAAGCTTGCGAATGGCATTGTTAGCAGTAGAAATAAAATTGTTTGGTATGACGCAAGTGTCAAAAACTGTGGGAAAGAGTATTTTAAGACATTGTATGGCGGTGACCAGAAAGATACAGATAACTGTATAGCTGACGAAGAAATCATCAATGTACTGATCGAAAACATAGATAGTAGTATAAAGTAGTATAAAGTAGTATAAAGTGTAGATGAGGTATGAGATGCGGTGAAAACTCTGAAGAATGGCAAAGTTGCGGGTGTAGATAGAAAAACAAATGAAATGTTAAGTATGTGTTCGGGCTGCTGATTGAATGTTTGTGCAAACTGATAGTTGTGTATAGAACAAGCGAAAATGCTTGAAGATTGGAAGAGTGCGATGACTATCCCTTTGCACAAAGGTAAATGCAGCAAGTATGAATTCAAAGATTATGATGGGATAAGTCTGATGAATGTGCCCAATAAAATGTTTGAAAAAATTGTGATCGAAAGTGTTTGCAAGAGAACATAGAGCAAGATATGGGACGTACAATGTGGTTTTATGTCTAAAAGAGCATGTGTGGATAAGATGTAGCAATGCAACAAATTGTCGAAAAGTGAATACATGCAAGAATGAAAATGTATGCAGCATTTGTAGATCTGTGAACAGAAGTGAATTATGAAACGTGCTGTGTGAATATGGTGTAAGCAAATGCTTGAGAAAATCTACCAGAGCGATGTATAGAGGCAGTAGAAGGGTACGTGTGAATGGTAACATGGAGCAATACTTTGACACTGTGGAAGATGTAAGACGTGGCTGTTCAATGTATTTAAGGATAGAAAGTCGGTGAAACAACTGTCAGTGTGCTGTTGTATGCGGATGACGCAGTATTGTTGCTGAATCGTCACAAGATTTCCAACGAATGCTTGACAGGTTCTCGAATGCGTGTGAAAATATGCAATTGAAAGTGAATAGAAAAAAGACGAAAGTATTGATTTTTGAACAAGATAGTGGAATTTATGATTTTGTATTTAGAATGGACAACGACACGATAGAAAATGTAAATGACTTTGTGTCCATTGGTAGAAAGTCTTTGGGTAATGGAAAGCTGGATGGTGAAATAGAAATAAGGGCAAATGCTGGAAGAAAAGTATGTGGGCAGTAAAACAGGAGCGAAAGATTTAGTATAAATGCAAAGCTTGCCATTTATAAAAGTGGGTTTGTGCCAACTGTTCTGTATGGAAGTGAAACTTGGGCCTCGCAGAAGAAACATGTTAGTCGTATGAATTCTGCAGGAGTGAGGTTCCTAAGAAGTTTGTGCGGAAAAAATATTGAGAGACAAAGTGCCAAACGAATGGGTCAGCGCAGAATGTAGGCTGGAGGTGACCTTTAAGGAGTTGTGCGAGTGAAGTTCGCTTAGATGATTTGGACATTTGGAAAGAATGAATGAAGATAGACTTATCAAGCGTATATATGCAAGTAAGATGACTGACAAAGCTGTTAGGAGCAGACCGCGTAAAAGATGGTTTCATGTAGTAGAGGAGGTTCTGAATGAACGAAATTTGAGAAATCTGAAGAACAAAAGTACATGACAAAGGCAATATATGAATGTTCAGGTACAACGAATGCATGTAGGGACCGAAGGATGTGGGAAAGATTGTGAATGGTGCTAGAAGTAAAAGTAGTGTAGTAATTAAGAGCTATACCCTGCACATTCCCGTAGAAAGAGGTGCTGGGTTTGGTTACCGCGAATGGGAATACCGTGATTGGTGTGGTGTTGTTGTATTTAAAGTGTTCATTTAGGTTTTGCATAAAAGCTAATGTAACTATTTCATCTAATTAACGAATACGATATTAAAATTAGTCTGCCATGTGCAATTACTGATGTTTGCAATTAATAGTTTGGCTTGTAGCTGTGAATTTGAGCGCAGCCTCTTCTCTATATTTGACATAAGTGAAAAACTTGACACTGTCAGATATAATTAATAAAAATGGATAGATATTAATCGCTGAGGATACTACTAGCTAGTTGCAGTGGGCGCTTGATACACGTTTGTTGTATTTAATTATTGTTCAGGAGAATGGTATTGTTTTTCTTACACCCCTCCTAATAATTATCAACGTTTGAATCGCACAGTACTTCTGAAGACTTGTACTGAGACTATTACCTGTGGTAATTGTGATACAAAGATTGGTATTAAAAATTTGTTTGACTCTCACCATCATTTTGTTTTCGACCTTACTTAAGGTCGGTTTGACGCAGCTCTAACTTCTTTTCTATTCTGTGCTAATCTAAAAAGTTTTACCTACCCTTCACAATCCAAAATTTCTATCATTTGACTAATGTGGCTTGGTCTAGGTCTTCCTATACTCTTTCTTATCAACCTGGCTTTACATAGATATTAGCAACCTGATGATTGTTAAAGAACTCCAACATGTTTACATGATTCCCATTTATAAGGAAATAAAATATTTCCTGGTTATCCCCTCCAAAAAAGGAAAAGTGTTAAATTATATGTTATGGTAAGGCTTAAGCAACGAATCGCTGGCAACATGCCAGACCGCTACCTTTAAAAAATTTCAATACTTAAATACACTTAAATACTTACCCTGAACCGCAATAGTTAGTAGTAGAACAGTCATTCCAAAGAATGCAGAAATTCCTATTTGATTGTAGATCAGATAAGTTGAAACAGTAATTCTAGTTATGCCACTAAATATATGTTGACTAATTGACAAACCCATTTCAAATATTAAAATTAAATCCTTTGTTATAAGCGTAACGGCTTGTCCTCCAGAAGATTTTCCTGCTAAACTGTTATTCAGTTTTAAAGTCTTTAAGTAAATTAATGCTGTACAAGCTGTCTTTATCTTTATGAGTAGTTGTCTTACAGCAAAGGCGTACGTAGGTAATGTAATAGCGCGAAGAAAACTAGTTATAACGAACATAGCTACAAATATCATAAGGGATACATTGGTTTCCTGTTTGAAATTTGGAGTAAAATATTCCACAATATTTCGAATTAGATAAGGAATTAGTATCCTAAAATGTACAATATTAGTAACGTTTGGTTTATGAGATGCAAATCGTACGTTATGGCTATATCTATTACTATAAGCGTGAGCCCTAGAAAAATATATGTTAACCCGTAGATTTTCCATAGTGACCTAAACAGATTTGGATTTTTTCTTGTCATTTCTAAATTCCATTCAGCTTGCAATTCACCTCCAAGTAATTTTGATCCAAAACTAGGAATTATTTCATACACATCTTTGTCGTTAAAATTTGGACGTCGAGAAATGATAAACATTGGAAACGCAAAACTGCAAAGGTTATAAATACATTTTAAATAAATTAGTTTAAGTTGATGTTCATACAAAAACGTAATTTTTGAAAGAAAGTTTGCATTTTGAGCTGGATTTAGATTTCTTTTAGGTTTAAGTTCTTGATACATGATTAAATACAACGTCAGTATGTCCAAAGGGCAAGGTTTAATACACCATGATCAAAAGCTTCTTCCAGGCTAGGTGTCTGAAATAAAAGAAATGTTTAGTACAATGCTTTTTATTCTTAAGAGATCTATAGAATCTTCGTCGAAAAAGATGGAACACATAAATGGACAAAAATAGATTTGAAAAATAAAAATTGGATATGGTTACCTACAGACAATCTTACACTCAGATTACACCGTTCACCAAGAATCCATACAGGTATGATAGTAATTTGGTTCTTAAAGTTGTTGATGCGCGATTAAATTCTACAATTTTATTTGTATACAATGTTTGTTCACTGGTTTATGCTGTATGGTACATAAATTCTATTATCCATTTGAAATCGACCAATCTGTATATCTGTGTATCTATGTATCCTTACGATAATCTTAACATTGATTTCGATACTAATCGCTATTCCATACTATATGAAATGTTTCAACAATCGTATTGCCGGGGCATCAGCGAACCGATATTAACACCCAATGAATTTCAAACGTACGCTGCTCCACTTGTAGTCATCGATTGTTCCCATCAAAACGAAATAGTAAAAGTGGGAGCGGTTGACGTACGATTAGAATTTTAAATGAAGGAAGCATTTAAAGCTCACACTACAGCGTACTGCCTCATTCTACACGATCGTTTGGTTCGCTACAATCCTGCAACCAATATTGTAAGTGAAGTCTAAAATAAATAGTCATTTAGTTGTCGGCGATCAAGGTTTTAAAATTGCGCATAATAACTTTGTGTTTAAAAAATGGCTGTTTTACCACTATCGTTATCGAATGGAGTTGCAATAACATATGTGCTAAAACCACCATATTCTTGTAACTGATTATCAGCCCGCTTCAAATACAAAAACGTATAGTTAAGCAGAAACTTTCACGGTATATCTTGGGATGATGGCAGCTTACAATGAATTTCCACACCTAAATGTTATTAACCTAGAAGATTTAGGGTATACTCCTCTACATAAATTAAAGTATTACGCCAATCCACTTAAGTGTTTCTACCATACCACACGGCATTCGTCATTCAATTGCGCAACCACAAATGTAATTGTACTCAAAAACTGGTTTGTACATATAACCAATTACTGATTTTTAATAAAGAATAATGTTAACAAACAGATTTGCACTAGGTAATGCTTTTATTTGTTTATTTTATACCTACATACATACATACTCCTTAAGACTAGTAACATGTTTTTCAAAAAATGTCTCGTAATAAGTTTAATTGTCTATTTTGTTGCAAACAACTCATCCTACCATCTCATGCTGTTATTAAAAAAAAATATAATCGAACCCTAAACCCACTAACCTCACCAACCTCGTATGTATAATAAAATTGATATATTTAAATGTATTAGCGTCACCTACATAGGACTTTCTATTTATTTGTCTGAAGAATCCCCTCTAGTTTTTAGTTTTTGTAGTTACCTGACCTATTTTCGTTTTCACGCAGACCTATAATTACCCTATAAAAGAGATTTGTTTAATCAACAACGGCAATAGGGAAAATAAAATTTAAAGTTGGCAACCATGTTCGGGTGTTAATGGTAGCAATGATAAATCAGCCATTGGTATTACGGACTTATAATAAAATGAACATGGTACTTGTATCCAAATGCGTAGAAATGACTGTCGGCAAAGTAGACCAAACACAAACAGTATGCAGGGTGGTGCGGTTATGGAAGGGTCTTTACTCTTGAATTTGCTTTTTGCAAGTAAATTGAAAATGTTCATATTTCATAGTAGGAGACAACGAAATTAATAAAAATTTAGGCCATTAAAACCAGTTAACACTTGCAAGGTCTAATCTACTAAGAAATGCTAACACTAATTACAACAGCTTAGGAAATTAAGTATTCTACGTCACTTGTCTAAAACACAAACAAAAAACTGCTGATCTTTTGCTTACAAAAAATCAACTTATTCGGATGTCAGATTTATACGTTCGAGTAAATATGGGAAGGATTTCGTTTAGTTCATTCTTATATTGGTAGATGCGTGAAAGTTACTTTGCCTTCATTTTTACGACATACATATCATGTCCATTTTATTATAGGTCCGTGATTGGTATTTACTGCAATTAGAACAAGTCGTATACAATGATGAAAAGTTTTTAAAACTTACTAATAGAATTTGTAAGTATCATATTGAAGAATTCCTTAATGTGTTTTTAAAGAAGTAATATCTCAGTTGGCAAATGCTGAAACTTTTGTCAATAAAATTGCATGCAGAATTCAAAATCATCTCTAGTTAATAATCTAAAATCTTCTAGTAAGTAAGTACATATAGGCACAAACTTCCGGTGGTATTGCACAATATTTGCAAAAATATTTATTTGTATGTTTTTATTTATTACTGAAAATTGTTGTAATTTAATAAAACTTAAAGCTATTAAAGTTAATACCTGCATACAACCTTGGTTTTTCTTCATGAATAAATAACGGCATACCCGTTTTTGTGCGATTTGCATATATCTATATTTTATTCAATCCATAATTAGAAAAGCCGAGGCCAGTATTCAGTTGTATTGTAAATAATTACTGATATTTTATTGAAAAGAACGGCACCCAGTATTGCCAGCTGTGTAAAAAATGTTTTGTTGCGGCAGTGAATCAATCAAACTGTATGAAAATATATGAACTCATTAGCATGTAATTCAAATATGCCGGTAAGTGAAACTAATATAAATAAAACATTAAAATTTTGTGTGTTTCTTTTTAACATTATATATTTAATACAAAAACAATTTTTGGAAATTCCCGAGAAATTTTTCAGCACGTGCACGTTTTTGCTTACCTTAAAAATCTCCGAAGTATTCAATCACCCAATGGGTGCAAAGCCCCCGTTCAGAACCCCTTATGGAGTCCTATTCGGCATTTGAGAATGACTACATCACCATCCAAATTCTTCACCACGTTTTAAATAACGACATGATTTGCATACAGTGTAAGGTTATATTTTAGATTCGGGTACGAGTTCAGTGTAATTGTATAAATTATTTTGGTGATGCAATCATAAACAAAATAACGAGTGACCTGTCTTAACATGTTTTTTGCACATACACACACACACACACACCAATATTTTAAATTAAAACCATTATAAAATACGAATCAAATAATTTCTGCTATTCTTTTTTGATATTTAATGCAAAAATAATGGGGCACAGCTCCGTTTAGGATACGCTAAGGAACCCCCCGCCATTCATCATTTTGAGAGTGATTACGTCATCCACCACATTTCCTATTTTTGCTTAACCTAAAAATCTTTCTTCAATTAACTAATGCAACGAGAATAAAAACGAAGACGAAGCTCTAAGGAGCACCACTAAATTCTTCACTACATGCACGTTTTTTCATAACCTATAAATTCTTCATCACGTTTGTGAAATTAAACGAGCTATATATACATACAATGTCTAATAAGTCATCTACAAACAATCACCAAACCTTTAAAAGTAAAAGAATTTTTTTGCCACCTTATTAATTGAATGTATAATTACATTAAATATTTAAATATATCCAAATTGCTAAATGTAAGCAAGAAATCCTTGATATAAGATCAAATTAATTTTTTTATTTGAGAGGCAGATAAATCGCGATGAAAGGTGATATAATTTGCATACATTTTAAATTCATACTGGCATAATTAAATATAAAAAAAGCTAAAATTATATGTTAGATCCAACTGCAAGTTTAGTGTAATTGTATAAATTATTTTGGGGTGATGTAACCATGAATACAATATACGGCATACCTGTCTTAACATGTTTTTTTGCAACATACCTTATTTTAATTAAATCTATTATATTACAAGTTGAATGTCGATATGATTTGCGTATTTATTACCAGACATATTCTAGATTTTGGTTGCGAATTCTTGTTATTTTTATCTTGGTGATGAAATCATGAAAATGAACAACTTCTCTTTACAAGATTTTACATGCAGACCTTGTAAATTAAATCTATTATATCACAATTCGTATATTTTCTAAATGTTATTTGATACTTAATATAAAATGCAGCTTGTGAAAAGCGCTAAAAATTCTTTACCACATGCACGTTTTTGCTTAATTGTTTAATTTTCTAGCTTAACCTACCAAAAAGAAATTCTCCGAAGCAGTCAAGCACCCAAAGGGCTACTACCTCCCTCAGAACGTGGACTCCATTCTACATACGTCATTTTGAAAAATGTTTAATACCATCCCCATGTTATTTAATATTCAACACGGGAACGCTGCTAAAAATTTCTTAAAAAATATCTCCGAAGTAGTCAATCACCTAGAGGGGTACACGGGTGTGCCCCATTCCGCATTTATCATTTGACATTGTTTAACGTCATCCACCACGTTTATTGCACACCCCCCTTCACCATACCATCTAACAACAAAGACACCCGGCAAAATATCCACCAACAAGGCACCAGAGCCTAGCGCTTCGCCCGCATTTTATTCTACACAGTGGACACCCCAAAAGCAAATTTTCCGTATAAAGACAATTTTGTTCTCAAAACCGACGTATACATATCATGCACACACCAAAGCCCTAGCGCTTCGCCCACATTTTTTCTACACAATGGACACCCCATAAGCAAATTTACACATAAAGACAATTTTGTTCTCAAACCGGCGTATACATATCTTGCTATGCGGCTTGTGTTCCAAAGCGGCATAGTTATACTACTATCTCAGATATATCATTATTGAAGAAAGATTCCAGAATTCTAGGACATTATATCTAAACTTAAAAAATTAAAATAGAGTAGCTTAAATAATTGTAGAACACGTTCCACAGCAGGTGTGGTGCAAGTCATCTAACTATTGAACATTCTAAACGTTATTGGTACTCCACATTGGCTTCTTCACAAAATTGTTCTAAATATGTCACACGAACGGCAAAACGACTAAAATACAAATAAATTGTAGTTATTACTATTTCTACATCAATTGGCATGGCACATGACGCCGTGTTGATTGCATTGACAAAATATGCACATTACAACCTACTCCAAGTATTTTCTTTTGGAGAAAATCTTGTAATTTTACATAAACATTGTTCACCCCTTTTCATTTCTGCCCACCAAAATTTGTGTTTGGATTATCAACTTTTGGTGAAACAACTTCGAATTTTAAATTGCTTTTATTTATTACTCTGTATAGATGGTTTTACAAAATTTTAGCAATTTCATCGTCAATGGATTCTAAATTTAAAACTTCTACTTGAATGCCGTTGGTAATATTAAAATATCGTACTGGTATTGAAAATAATTTAATTTCATAATGATTTGATGCATCAGCTAAAACCGTTACAAATGGTGCCGTTTGCAATTCTTCTGTAAGTATTTTATCACAGAAACTTTTAAAAACTGATTTAATAATAACTTCACATTTTGTTCTGGCACATGAAAATGTAGCATTGTGAAACTTTTTCAATAATTTAGTTGTGCAATCCATGCTACGAAAATTTTGATTGTGAATTATGATATGAAATGCAAATGCTCCCTACATTGCAGCTATCCGTTTTTCACCTTCAGAATAATGCAAAGTTTTGAAAAACTTGTTAACTTACAACTAGAAGCAGATACGTATAACAATTCGCACCTTTAATAATAAAGTGACACAACTCCAAAAACAGAAATGTTGAAGAATGGAAATATATATTATTATATATTATATTTGTCTTTTGGTCCTGTATTAGTAAACTATGGCATTAATGGTAATTTTTTTTAATCGAACTGTAGTTTAGGTTATCAGTTATTACCTTTGCATTTTCATTTTATAAAACAAAACATTGAAATTGTTTATTTAAAGCGAAGAAAAAAGTCATTTTGAGTTAGGTCATTATACTTCTAAAAATTTTGTAATTTTTAAAAATTCGAAAGTACTATTTAAGAATATGCCGGTTTATTAGTATTGTGATGGTCTAATACTACCTTTTTTCTCTAAAGACAGCCACTTTATTGCCAAAAATAGTGAGTAACTTGATATAAATTCGAGATAAAACTGCCCCTTAATAAAACTGTATTTTCTACATCTATCTTGTTTCGTATGAAAAATGTATATAATAGAATTGTATTTTTTAACAATAACACTTTATGAAGAAAAAATGTAATTTTCTTATTAGATTACAGCATAAAAATTACCTATATATATAGCTAAACTTATACATTCATGTACCAGAGTTTTTAGAGAGTATTTGAGTAAAAATCCGCATAAAATCGAAGAATAAGGTTCTTATTAATTAGCTCTTTTAAATCATGTCTTTTTGGCACTTAATTCAAGTTGCAACTGTATGCTGGATACAAGCTAATTTCTTCTATGGTTGACATGTTTCTCTTTTATTTTGTATATTTATTTCTATATAATCTTCTTGTGTATAAGATGTTTTGTAAAAAAACTTAATGGGGCATCCTTAGTAAATTTCATCGCTTTGATTTCATTTCATGATACAGTATTGCCCTTTTTATCTTTATTAAAATTATAGCCCCAGTCTTCTTGAAGCTTCTTAACATTGAAAAACGAATCAAAACTCAATTCATGAACTATAAATGCCGCTTTTGTTTTCTTATCATTCTTGATTATGGTTACGTATTGGTGTGAAGAATATATGGGACACGATTTTACATTTTTCTTCACTTCTTTCTCTATCAAACTGTGCGCGTTATCACCTTCATTCTGTGTATGCCCTTTAACCTGAAACTTATGGATTATCATTTTGATGTTGAAATGAGTAACTGCATGTAAATATGCAATAGCAATATATTTGATTCTGTTTTGCCCACAGCAATTATCGGAAAAAAATATAATATCTATACCTTCATCGGTTTCATTTGGATTAATAAGCGCACAATATTTTAAAATACAAGAACCAATTTCATTTGCACCACGCCCTCCATCATAAACAACAACTATTTTATTGTTTGTGATGTTTGTACGATCAGCACGTTTTTCAGCTCTGCATAATTCCTTTTCTGCAATATGTGTGTTGTATGTCTCCCTGATCTTTAAGTTGACTTCGTCATTTTGAGTGTTATTATAAACCATCCATAGATCACATTGATCGTTCTTCGGTTGAAAGAATTCCAAATTAAAATCCGTGGTAAAGACTTTGTGGTAAGTACTATATTTTCCTGCATTTTTATTGTTAGTTTGTTGTAATAATTGGAAATCTTTAAACAAATCGGCAATTGCTTTTCCTCTTTCTATAAATTCTTTGGCTGTATTTGCCCGTACATAATGAGATTCGATTCTCGTAATGGAGTTAATATGGGTTTTAATATCATTGATAAGATCTTCATTGATGTGATTATGGTTATCATGCCGACCTCGCGAATCGTCTTGCACAAATCCCATTTCATCAATTTTCGACCTTGTGGTTAGGATCATGCGGTCAATTATATCCAGAGTATTCTTAAAAAATGTTTTGCAAACACGTACCGAGCTGTTACTTATTAGAAAATAAAAAGCTTGATTAGAATTTCGTGGCCTAGAAGCATTAGAATATTTATATCGTGGTTCAACAGTTTTAATGCAAGAATGTACAAACGGACGTTGTTTGTTGATATCACCCAAAGCCCAGAATGATTTAAATACAGAAAGCTTTTGCTCATGGTTAACTTTTTGCCACACTTCAGTCTACATGTTTCTAAGCAAGTTGCTTTAATTTCACGAGCGGAGATATTTCTTTTTGTTTTAGACATTGATTCATAAGCTTGTCTAGAATTTCTCATGGTTTTTGCTTTATTTTGTTTCCACTTGGTTATATTTTTTCGACGTTTTTAATCCTTCTTAATGTTTTTCTCTGCATTCTCATTTGAACTGGTGCTTGAACTTGCACATGTTGAACTAGAACTAGTGGAACAAGAATTACTAGATGGTATGACTGAGAAAGAATCCTTATAATTTGTTTTATACAATTTTTCTATACGTGGTTGATTATCATCATCTGTCTCATAGTTAGGATCTCCATCGCTTGTATCTGCATCACTTTCATTTGAATTTATGGGGAAAATTTGATAGTTATATATATATTTTTTCAAGTTATACAAATTTTTGTTGGATTCTCTTTGTTTATCTGTACCACTAGTGTCCCAGTCTGAGGTAGCACGTAGAGAAAATTATTTAAGTAAATGGAAATAATTTTACCATTCTTTACGTTCGAATCAATATGATCAGATTGTTGGTTGACAAAAATATGAACAGGTTGTATACTATTTGCCCAATCCTACAAGTACGTTTTAGTTAGTACCATTCAAATATTTATACTGCAACCATAACTAACTAATTTTTAGCGTTTTACTTATATCTTGTTCTATAGATTTAATATTGAAACGTCATGCGGTAACATCTACATTTTCACACTTTGTCAAAAAATTACTGACAATGGCATTTTTTGCCTAAAATACAAAATAATGTAAGTATTATCATGTTATTAGTAAAAATAGTGGTTATACCTTATAATTTAACCCTATTGGATCTTCTAATAAATTAGGCTGAATCAAACTTAAATTTTTTTATGCTCGTTCGCTCATTTTTATCACTAAAAGCGAAACTCTTAATATAAGAATGAAAAATCTGACATACTTGAAACGGTTTTCATTAATTTTTAAATGATTATAATGCTAAAAAGCATTAACCTAAACTACCTTAAAACAGAAATTATGTACTTTTATCATATAAGTTTTTTAAAATACTGACACTTTCAAAGTTGGTAACAAAGAGCTTGCAATAAAAATTACTAATAACCTGGCCCTACTTGAAGTATTACCATTACTCAAGTTTTAATAGAAAAACTACTTAAACCTGAATATGCTATTATTGTAGTAAAATAAGAAATAGTATTCACCGTTAACTTTTTACAATAAACTGACTCTTTTAGGAATAGTACAACATACACTACCACTTCTTCTCTCACGGTTGACCTATTACTGAATAGGGGCGGTTTAATTTTAATGGCGCCATAAAACTTTTCTTTGAACTAAAGAGACACGAAACAGATGTCTGCATTAAAAATAAGCAAGTTGTTCTAGGGGTCGGCGTGAATTGATAGATGGCATCACAAAACACAATTTTTTCATTTAAACGCAAAACCTCTAGTTTTTGAGTTGTGTCATTTTATTATTAAAGGTGCGAATTGCTTATATTTGTTGTTGGTCAAGTCCTTCGTTATAGCTGCTCTGCCACCAACTGCAATTCAAAATCTTCCTCTGCAAATATTGCAGAAATCAATGGTGTATCTTTCTTTGATGTAAGGAATGGAAATTCCTTTTTCAATTGATCGTTCAAATGGCATTTCCTCTTTTTTGATTTCTCTATACCTCAAATAAATGAAATTTAAAATTAAAATATAGATACGAACGATGCAAGCACATTCATTATGAATAAATAAAATTATTTATTAAAACTGAAACTGTAATAAAATGAATAAATTAACTCGACTAAAAAACCAATAAATCCTGATATGTACAAGGGCCATTTTTTTTTCAACCTCCGATCGCTCCATGCAGACGCTACGCGGGTAGCAGAAAGCGGGCATGTGCTGTAGGCGACTGCGCATCTCTTGCACTACACACTCCGCCATTGTTGACATTCAGGCGTCAGTCGGCGTTGTGCTACAGCCACGTAAACATGTCCGCTATTATTGATGCTCCCGCCAAGTGTGAAGTGCGAAGTGTGATTTGTTTTCTACAGGCTGAAGGCCATAGTGCTGCAGAAATCCATCGATGAATGAGACGTGTGTATGGGGAAAACTTCATGAGTGATGGTGTTGTGCGTGAATGGTGTAGAAAGTTTAAAGATGACCGTAATGATGTGCATGATTAAGGGGGCCAAAGGCGCAAATATGTAGTTTCAGATGACCTGGTTCAACGTGTTGACAGAATGGTTAAAGAAAACCGCAGATTCACCATTACTGCTTGGTCTACGGAATTTTCAGAAGTTTTAAGGTCTGTTTTGTACTCTATTGTTACTGAACGGTTAGGCTACAAAAAACTTTGTGCACGTTGGGTCCCAAAAATGCTATCGGACGGCCACAAAACTCAACGAATGGCGTCAGTGTTGGAGTTTCTTGAGCATTATCATAAATCTGGAGTGGATAAATAGTTTGTCGCGGTATTTACTTCGCTTTGTAAGTTTTGCGTCAGTTATAGCTTTGTGTTCGTTCAGTTCTGTTAATTTTATCAGTTTATTGTAATTATACCTTTTTCCGTGGGTTTTAATTAAATTGCATAAACGTATAGTTCGTCTGTCTTGTCTCCTTGAATTCTAAATATAACTTGCAGGTTTTCAGTTAATTGCTTTGTTACACTTTATCTTTGTAATTTATACGCAAAGTTATGTCTACTTAAAGATGTAGTTTAGTCTCTTGGTTATTTAACTGCGGAAATGCTGTATAATATGCTATTATGCCTGTTAAAGTAATTAATACTTACTGAAACGTTTTAATTTCAGTGGGAATTAGATAATTCGCTTCTTTACTCGTTAATTGCTTGCATAAATGTTGCGTCTGATTATTTTTAGATATTTCCGTATTAAGAATATTCAGTTACGCTGCACGTCTTGTAATTGTATCTTTCCGTATTGTAGGTTTACAGTTTGTAAGACGCGTTTTCATGTCTGTTAATTATAGCTTTTAAGGTTTTAAGGGAATGAACTTACATTCATTTCTTCATCTGTTTCTTTTGTGGGCCCGATCGATGCTGTATCTTGTCCACGATGGTTTGTTGTGCTGGATTCGGTCAATTTGTGTACTTCCTCCAACCTGGTTTGCGTTCTCTCGAAATTGCGAATTGAAATTCTTGGTCACCAGTCTTCCGATTTTTTGATTCTTATTGTCCTTTTGACATCCTTACGATTGCGCCAGTTAAGGTTCGGGCCTTTGGAGCGATGTTTTTAAAAAACGTTTCCAAATCTTATCAAATTTATTTATTAATATTAGGGCGAGTAGCCTGGGTAAATAACAATGCAAAAGTCGTAATACTCAGACTGACTCAATTGAGTAGCTTGAACAACGAAGTATGTAGTTTGAAGACTGACTGCCGGGCCTTGAGCTCCCGGGCTTTTTATAATACCTGCCCCCTCACATGGCTGTGGGAACTTGCAGATTTCATGTCTGCTTTTCTTTTAATTCTACACTTTATTACATTGTAACAATCTTATTTCTAGGTAATTGCGGTATGTTAACCGTCTGTGACCTGCCGCCTGCAGTATCACTGCCCTCTCGAATACAAACTTGCATATCCGTTCTCATGAACTATTAATAACCTCTCTGGGTGATCTTTGGATTACATTGTTACAATGAACTTATACTTTATTTAACAATTTCTAATAATTCTTATTAGATTCAATTATACAATCTATATAGGTAAATTGGGGGATACATAACTCGCGTAGCTCTAGGGGTATTTAAGCACATCTAAGGGGAATACCCACGGTTAGAGATTCAAGATCGATTTATGTGATACGTGTTCTTAGTAAGACTTGTGATTGTAAGTTGATGCACAAATGATAGCCGGTGTCTTTTTTTGAGGAATTAGTGTTTAATTTTAGTTAATGAACAGATGAACATATTTTACAATATAAGCATATAAACATTTTACATGGTGACTACAAGCATAATAGTTGTGATCATCCGGATTGCAAATATACAATGTATATAGTTATAAACATAACAAATAGATAGTTGAATTATTAATAATTATGGCATGACAATTACAAATGTGTACAGTTCAATTAGATCATAAATATTTACTTACATTTCTCTAGGCTTGCGCTGGGGATACAAACACATACAAGGACACACTCTCTTGAAACTTGATGTACGTTCTCTCTGTTTTTTGAATGTGCTCTTGTTTTTATTAATTTGCGTTTCAGACTGATTGGTGTATAATCTACTTTGTTATAATTAAATGTTTTTTCTCATAGTTAGCAATTGTTGATTTCCTGTGTGTGGTTACCTGTTTCATGCTGATTACGAATTTATTTTATTTGGTAGCGGCACAATACATGATATGAAACAGATAATACATAATACCTAAAAGCTTGAAACATAATATACGATAGGGAATACATAATACATAAAGGTTTGAAACATAATATGCAATAGATAATATATAATTACATTTTGGAGGCAAACACTATTTTGAAAGCACGTACACTATGCTTTTTAATCACTACAAAATGTCTTTAAAGTTCTGAATTTTTATTAAGCTGTTGTGACATTGTAACATATTCGCTGGGTGACCTGCTCCGGTGAACTAGATGCTTACGTGTGGTAGACGTTTCTGAAAGTTGTGGCATTGTTGGTAGCTGTCGGATGACAATGTTTACCGGAGATATGGTTGGTGACGGTAATAAGTAGTCGTGGTTTTCTTCTGTATCTACATGGTCCAGGTTATGTTAGAATTGTACAGACTGCGGTAGCAATAGTGATGAGAAATTTGATGGTTGTTTGCTTTGGATTTTTGACGATTGTTGTCGTATTCCATTGCGTTTAGGTGTCCTTGTTGTAATACATAGTCGTTTAGCCACAAAATGCAGTATGGCAAAATTTATGAGGGTAAGGATTAGAGATAAGGAGAGTAGGTAATAAGGTAAGTAGTCGTTGGTGTCAACATGGAAACGTAAAATCCATTTTTTGTCTAAGCGGTCGGCCAGTGTCGAAATTTAAGTTCGGTTGTCCCATCTTTGGGAGTGTTAAACTTTTGAATTTGGTCCATTGGGCTGGTAGTATGTGCGTTAGCTGTACATCGACTTCTTCCGAACATGATACTTTATTGCTGTATGTAGGCTATGTCAATGGTCGGTATCGACACTGTGCATGTGTAGCGTTTCCATGCAAACGGTGGATTAACAATTCGTCGCATGGTTAGTCCATTGAATGCACTTCTTATTAATGGTACGTGTATGCCAATTAGTGTTGCCTTTTTGGAAATAACGCATTCCAAAAGTGGTAGTGTATAATACGATGAGGTATTTTCTAGAGATAATGAAAAATTATGAGTTAGTGCTTCGGTTTTTATTTTACTTAAAGCTAATTCCAATGTTAGAATTAGAGTGACGTCAATATGCGGAATTCTATGCTGGCACATTTTAGCTAAAGATCTTGTCCATTCATATAATGAAAGTCGTTTTGCTATAATTACAGACAAAAAGAATGGACCATTAAAATTTGCAATATTTGCATTAAAAAATGGGAATGAGGTTTCGTAATGAATTTCATTTATTAGAAGTTTTTTTTTTAGCAAATATTGTTTTGTCAAAAGATCTATTTTATAAGGGGTCTTAAGAACGCGAGGCATTTAGCTTTGTGTTATGTATTGAATATCAAACAGATCCCCGTCGTCCATTAAAATTTTATCATTGTCTGTTAAGTGTTGAGCAGTAAAATTCGGCCTAATTGAGTCTAAATATGTTGAAGGCGTGAAGTATGTTACTATTTTTATTATGTTAGTTTACAGTAACGCTACCGAAAGCATTTGCCGTGCTAGACCAATCGGAGATTGGGGTGGGTAGTATACGATAAATCGAACCAAACAAATCGCTGTGCTGAAATAAAGACAACAATGTAATAATTAGTAAAGAAATGATTTGGACAGAGCGTTAGTATGTCTAGTGAACATATGCACAAATGAAAACGTTTTCAAGGAGCATTGCTTTACAAAGTATACTGCAAACCTAAAGTAATAAATAAAGTATTTCTACTATCAGCACTGGTATAAAATATTGTTATTAGAATAAAATTGCTTGCTACTAAACAGTCAAAAATATTTCACTTAGAAAAATGTTATCCACATCATGTGTGCGTGGTGAGGAAGGGTTTACTAACGTGTGTCAGAACTAAACAGAGACATCAAATATTGCGCTCCACGCTATTGTAAATATGTATGTGCATATTAGAATAAATAGTCTGCGAATTTAGTACACATCCAATTAAATTACGTATGTACCCTGAAGTTATATATTTTCTTTCTACTGGCATCAAAAGTCCCAGTATACGTGTAGTTATCATAACGTCTTACACTAATCTCACCAAAATTAATGCGTGCCAGAGGTGGAACAACCAAAGTGGTGTGTAATTAAACAGTATGGCAGCAAACCAAACAGTACCTCGGAATCAGCGGACAGCAACCAATTATCAGGCGTAAATCAATAATATAGACAGCAGAAGGAAAACCAAGTAGTTGGCGCTAGAAGTAACAGGTGGTAATCAAAGCTAGAAAATCATTTCAGAATTAGGTGATGTCGAACGGTACAGTAAATTTCTCAATCAAATTGCACTCACCAGGGATATAATCCAATCCTTGTATACTACGTGCTGTATTTCAAAAAGGAAGAATCGGAAAGATAGGCATAGAACGGAATTGGTGCACATACTTTTTTCTTTGTAAAGTAATATTGCTATTTCGAATGGACCTGCACCTTGCCGAAGTTCTAGATTACTAAAACAGGTGAAATGGCTAGCGTGTTCTAATGAGCTAAAGAGCCAACCTACAGATCCAACCAAAGTAGTAGTGTCATTAGTGATGAACCAGACTTAGACAGGTCCCCGAAAGAGGGCAGCGGTTTTTTCGGTATTTAGATTGGCAGAGACCATAGGGGTCGGTATGGCAGTCTAAGACACACTACCGCAATGTGGAAAGCAACGGGAAACCACCACATTACCTCCCAAGTACACAGTGTACCTAAATTATAATAAAATGATGGCATTCTATGGGGTAAAGGATTCCGGAGTTAAAATAGTCCCCCATTCGGACCTCCGGGAGGGGACTACTCCGAAGGATGCGATCGGAAAGTTAAAAATAAGAGGCGGGAACATTTTGCAAGTCGGAACGTGGAATGTTAGAAGTATGAAGCAAGTAGGTAAGCTACAGAACCTAAAAACCGAAATGAGTAGGTTATTATTAGACATAGTAGGGATCAGCGAAGTTCGGTGGCCAGAGGCGGGGTCATCTGTTTGTGCCTTCACGAATTTCTTATGGTATACCTACAGGCTGCATCATTCATAATATCTTGTACATGCAGTTATATGGTTATTCTGGGCGCGCATGTGCTCGCCTGTTCATTTTTGGCGGAATATTGACAATAATATTTGTGGTGCGTAAAGATTGCGAAAGATTGCGAAATTCGAAGAACCTTTTAATATGTTTGTAATTCAACACAATGTGTAATGACATATGGTTATCGGCAGTAATGGCAATTAAATTTATATCAAAAATTATAATATAAATGCAACAAGTACAAATTATTAATTGATTATAACAAAACGAACATACCTCCAGTAGCTTTCTGAGCAGGTACGGTACACTGAAACGGCGATGATTAAGCGGTTTGGTTCACTTGAAATCACGCACTTCAGCCATATGGAGCAGCTGCACTTGTTGTTGCTTGAAATTCAAAATTAAGAAAACGATTGATAACAAATGCCAAATCGTCTTCTTCTCTTCTGATTGGAGATAATTTGGCATATTTACGACAATTGGCGATTATAATGCACCAATTTCAAAATAGTTTTATTAACAACTGGAGTTGTTTAAAAACGCGAAATACAGTGTGTTTTATTTTAAAAAATGAATAAAACGAAAACACAAAGATACGACTTAAATGCTCTAGAGCCCCTTTTACGATATGGCGTAATAGTAAAGGGACCAGCAAAATCTATTCCGACAGAGCTAAATGGTTTAGCCTGGGAAACACGATAATGGGGTAAGTTACCCATAATAGGAACAATAGGTACAGGATTGATTCTATAGCAACGATAACATTTCGACAAAATGCGACGAATAGCGCGACGAGACGAAATAATCCAGAAATTTTCCTGAATTAAATATAAAGTTGTATTCACTCCAGAATGCAAATTCTAGCAATAAACTTGTTCTGTCAGTAAGTCCGTAAAACGATGTTTACTAGGTAACAAACAGGATACTTAGTAGAATCGGGAAGGCTAGAATGAGTTAGTCTACCGCCCACTTTCAAAATATCATTGGAATCGAGCAATAAACTTAGCTGAAAGTGTTTAGGTAAAAGTATATTTTGACGAAGTGCTTCTAATTCATATTTAAACGATGTGTGTTGAACCACTTTTGTGATAACCATTAGAGAATTTTGTAACTCTAACAAAGACAATGATAACGAATTCAGAATATTTTTCTCGCGTGAAATACTTTTAGGCAATATGCAATTATGCCTTGAATTTTACGTAAAGACGAAAATCTTTCAATGAAATTATCAATCCATGTCTATTCTATTGTAGCGACACACACGAGGTGTTTCTCTTCAGCAGATGCTTCTGGAGACGAAACACATGACAACGGCGAAGGCCAATTTGCTTCAGGGATTGACAAAAATGAAGGACCTACCCACCATAACGGATGCAAGGGCAGTTCCAAAGGAAACAAACCTCTTGTGGCACAATCGACAAGATTGTCACAAGAGCGAATATAACACCAACATTCAGGAGGAACTCTTTCCTGAATGAAACTAACACGATTAGCTACAAATGTTTTCAAACGATAAGCAGGCGACTTTATCCAAGTCAAAGCCACCGAGGAGTCAGTATAACAAATGATTTTTTTAAAGGTTATAGACGAATAAGCACCAATTACGAATTGTACTAATTTTGATAAGAGTACCTCAGCACAAAGTTGCAGCCGAGGTACAGATAAGTATTTCAGAGGAGCTACCTTTGATTTAGCTATAACAAAACGAACAGAAATATCCCCAGAATAAAATACCAGATAGAAAATAAACAATGGCCAAATAGCCCTTTTCTGAGGCTTCAGCAAAACCATAAAGCTGCACGCTAAAAGCTTCTTTAATAGCTAGATAACGTGGTATCTGAATTGATTCAATAATTAAAAATTTAGAAACAAATTTTTTCCAAAACATGACACTGATATCTGGAGGATCCTCATCCTAGTCTAACCCAGGAACCCAAAATTGTTGAATGAGTCGCTTGAGGGCGAAAGCGACTGATGTAAGAAATCTCAGAGGGTCGTAAATGCGAGCAATCGTTGAGAGAAGTATACGTTTAGAGATACGATTCTCCAAAAGTTGAAGATCGAAAGAAAAAATGTCTAATTGTGATTGCCAACGGAGTACCTTAATGACAAAATCACCACCATGATAAGTCTGAATAGGCTCAGACGGATTCCAACTCCATTGTATTAGCTGATAGCGACGATCTGATTCTGTTATCAATATCTGACGATACATTTGTTTAATGTCACAAACGCGCAACAAATTTGTAAGTACGAATAGCTAACAATATCTTAACAATATCGTTCTGGAGCTTAGGTCCAGTACGCAAGGTATTATTTAATGAAATACCATTAGTTGATTGTGCAGAGGCATCGAATACAACCCTCAATTTGGATTTACCATTTTCCATCTTAAAAATTGCATGATGCGGAATATAGTACGAATCACTACTAATAGGGGCAGACGGTAAAAGTGACATGTGAACTGAAGATTCATAATCACACATGAAATCAACATACAATTTGCGAAGTTCTGGATTGGCTTGGAGACGACGCTTTAAAACCAACAGACGCTTAACTGCAATAGCTTTTGAATCTGGAAAGTCGGGAATATTTTCCTTGAACGGAAGACTTACTCCAAACCTACCATTGGACAAACGAAATAACGATTTATCGAATGACTGTTGAGCCATAAGGTCGTCCGGAGAGGACCGTTTATTACCCGGGATATCTTCAAGTTCCCAAAATTGTTTGAGATTAATATCCCTGTAAGGATCAACCGAAACAAAAAATGAATTTAAGTGATGTGCTGACATGGAATCTATAGGACCAAAAACCATGTAGCCGAAAATTGTATTAATTGCAACTGGAGAATTGTCATTACCAGTGATTTTCTCATCTAGTATAATACGAGATGCAACGTCAGCACCCAACAACATCTGAATAGGAGCTGGCTGTCTCCATTGTTCATCTGCAAATTTAATATTCTCCAAATGAGACCATCGAGATTGTATAAGTTTCGCTAGAAGCTCACCGCAAATGGACGGTAAAACCATAAAAGTTATCTTTAAATTACTATCTGTAGGGACAGAATCATATTCCTGAATGGGTCGTATTATACCAGATATCATGCCTAAAGTTTGATGCGAAGTTTGACCCAAACCAGAAATAGGAACATGCGAAGGACGAGATAACGACCCAATAGATTTACGACAATCTTCGGTAATAAACGAGATTTAACTTCCAGTGTCAACAAGAGCACGAACAATTTGAGGTCGATTTCTCTTGTCAAGAATTTGTAAATGAACTGTGGGTAACAAAGCAAGATAAGTTGTTGCTGCAGAACCAATAATGCTTGTACAAACTTTAGTAGAAGTACTAGCTTGAGATGTCTCTTGACGAATTGGAGTATTCGAAGAGGACAAATGCGAAGTAGTGTTAGGCGAAACAAAATGATGAAGTGAATGATGATGTTTACCACAATGTCTACAGGATGACTTTGAAAAACAAGACAACATGCTGTGGTTAAGTCGAAGACAATTCAAACATAACTGATGATGTTTGGCTTGTTCATGACGCTGAGTTGGAGACAATTTAAGAAATTCTTCATACGATTACAACGAATGATTGCCTTTACAAATACTACATAACGTATTACTCTTAGAATGAGTAGTAGTTTGTGCTAGAAATGTTTTAGGCTTCGAATCAAAATTAGAACGTGAAGGACTTAGTCGACTATACGATTTAGCAGCAGTACCTTTAGACAATGGTGTTTTCGAAATCCCATTGCGCACCAGGTTATCTAAAGCAATGCATTGTTTCAACAAAAACCATTTAATACATTGATAAGTTGGCACTTCGGACGAATTAAAGTGCAACTCAAATCTTTTATGAAGTAGCTTCATCAAATTTGCTTAACAAAAGATCAACCAGAACCAAGTCCCAGCTATCTGTATCAAATTTTAACGATTTTAATATTGACAAATTTTCATTAAACCCATCAACCAAATTCCTAAGATGCTTTGAATTCTCTGTAGTGAGAAACGGATACTTTTTCAATAAAGACCAATGATGGTTGGCTAAGAACCTTCTATTCGAAAAACGATTTGTAAGTGTTTTATATGCTAAAGGGTAATTATCAGAGGTCATTGCAGTGCTCTTGATACGATTATATGCTTTATTTTTAAGTGATAATATAAGGTATTGGAATTTCTCGATGTTCGACAACCTTGAATTATGTATAAGTGTGTCAAACAAATGTTTAAATGTACACCAATGCTTCAGGTCACCAGAAAATGTACTTAACTGGACTCTGGGAAGCTTGACATTAGACAATTGAGACGAAGTTGCAGCAGGCGCCTGTGTATTAAAATCATCTGACGTGCTGAATGAAGAAAAAAGTTTATCTTCCAAAAGATTTATCGAATAATAAATTTTGTCAAGTGACAATTGTTCTTGAAATAATAGTTGTCGAAATTTTTCACTTGTTGCATGAAGAATTAACAAATAGTTTTCATTATATTCCTTGTAAATTGATTCTCCATTTCTATATTGTCTTTTAAATAAATTTCTAAGTGATGGATCATCCACCGAACGATTTGTACAATTTAAGATCTCTTCCAATCTTGCTTTATGCACGGAATTGGTTAAAATCAATTGATCTTTCTTTGGAGCCATTAGAATTTTGCTAATGTCCAAATTTATTCAAGTAAACAAACTAAATAATGCAAACCACAAACAAACGTCAAGTTTTAGGCTCCAATACAACTTTAAATTTTACCAAAGATGCAAATAACAATAATTATACAATAACTCACATGTGTTTAAATAAGATTAGACAACAACAAATAATTTTCAATTAATTATTAATCACTGCAAACATGTATTAAACGTAAGTTGCAAACATACATGTAAACATTTAATTACCATTTAATTATATCTTTTGAATCATGTGTATTTGTAACAAACAAACAACATATATTAACGAAAATACAATAAAATTCAATAAATAATTGTAGTAAATAAATATTTTCAACAAACACAACCTAAAATGTTTGTTTACAAATGCAAATGATTTGGAAATGAAATTATGTTGACCTACTGCGGCACCTTATGGGTATTGCCCGAAGTCAAACATTCAAAATAATATTCGCTGTAAAGAAAACGATATAACGCCGGTAACAAAAATCTGTAATTCAGGTGTCGAATTACACTATACTACAAATACGTTATTTTATTAAGTACATAACCAAAGTCGAAATTATTGTTTTTAATGGATGTAAATCCAGAACTGTTACAAATCCAGCTCGAGGGCCCAAGAATTGGTGCGTTAAGGTTGCGAAAGATTGCGAAATTCAAAGGACCTTTTAATATGTTTGTGATTCAACACAATGTGTAATGACATATGGTTATCGGCAGTAATGGCGATTAAATTTGTATCAAAAATTATAATATAAATGCAACAAGTACAAATTATTAATTGATTATAACAAAACGAACATACCTTTAGTAGTTTTCTGAGCAGGTACGGTACACTGAAACGGCAATGATGAAGCGGTTTGGTTCACTTAAAATCACGCACTTCAGCCATATGGAGCAGCTGCACTTGTTGTTGCTTGAAGTTCAAAATTACGAAAACGAATGATAACAAATGCCAAATCGTCTTCTTCTCTTCTGATTGGAGATAATTCTGCATATTTACGACAATTGGCGATTATAATGCACCAATTTCAAAATAGCTTTATTAACAACTGTAGTTGTTTAAAAACGCGAAATAAAGTGTGTTTTATTTTCAAAAATGAATAAAACTGGAATACGAACCAATTTGTAATAAATTAATTTGTTATTAGAAGTATTTAAATTAGTATAAACTACTCGTTATTGAAAATGTAAATGTATTTAAATTAAATTCGATAATGTATTACTAAAATAAAAAATATAAAATATACATATAAATTCGTACTTTTTCTAGGGAGGCGTTGCCTTTTTGCCTATATTACATGCACGCCACTGGAGTCGACAGACAGAACAAAATGTTTTCTTATTATGTACGTGAGAGGAAGACGATAAGGTGGTATAAAAAGGTCGATATTCATTTTATATCAATAATGCTTCTCAACAGCTTTCACATTTATAACACATATCCTCTAAGAAGAAGCTAAATTATTGTGACTTTCGTCATAGTAGTATTAAACCTCTTTTGTCAAAAGTGGAAAACAAACCTGCTGAAAATCTGAAAGACAAACCTAAAGCCCAACCTAAAAATCAACCTAGCCATACTCCTGAAAAATACCATTTTGACGATAAAGCACGTCAGATGCGGAAACGATGTAGGATATGTTATGAAAATAAAATCCGAAATAATACACCATTTTTTTGTTCGGGTTGTCCAGACCAAGCAGGACTTTGTCTCGGAAACTGTTGTCGATTGCATCGTAATAAAAAAATAAGGTTACTCTGTTTTTTTATAATATTTTTATATTTAGTGATTTTTTATGTACTTATAGCAAATTCGGTTTGCTAATATTGTTTCAAGTTTAGTTTGATCCTACTATTTTCTTTTCTTTTATTTTTTTAAGATCATTGTTTGAGTTTGTTTACATATTTATACAGTAAATTGACGAATATGAATTTTTACACTTTTACGTACATTTTATGTATATTTCTCATCAAAAAGGTAATTTTAATTTCTGACCCAGGTTAAACTAGGTTAAACTAAAAAAAAAGTGTTGACTATTCTGTAAGACCCAAAACCTCATTTAGGCAGTCAACGTGTTAATAGCTTTATTTGAAATAATCATTTAGGCTGTGTATACAAAGCATAAGCAATAATATCATCTCACTAGCTAATGTCGTAGAGTGCAACTACATGTAAATATGAATTTTATGCTAATAGTAGAGCTATGTTTCCATAATCATACGACAATATAAAAATATTATTTAATGCCAGAATATATATACAGAAGTGAATTTTTCTTAATAAATACATTCTATGCAATTTTAGAGATAGTTTAAGTATAATAGGATGTGGTTCATAGTAGTATGTAAATTTGAGTTTTCAAAATATATTAACGAGGTACTATTTTGTAAACAATTTTACAGGTTTAGAAGTTATCCGTTTCCAAGTACCTACTTTACAAAACTGAAGAATATACAGCTCGCTCCGCAATGGCAAATAGTTGTGGCAGGTATGGTACTGTTTTATAATGTGTTTTGGGTTAACTTACAAATTTCTATATCCTACAATAATTTAGCCGCCTTAGCCATGCCATAAAATATACCATCTTTATTTTTTAACAGGTTGCTAGGACTGTCACATTCGGCAACTGTACCTGTGTCGATGACCAGAATTTTGTCATAATCCATTATGGTACGTAACCGATGTGCAATAGTAACAATAGTTCGGTTGACAAGTTTCTGACTAATAATTTCCTGAAGCAAATATTCTGTTTGTGAGTCTACACAAGCAGTGACTTCATCAAAGATTATAATAGCATTGTTTTGTAACATAACTCTTGCTAAACAAAGCAATTGTTTCTCTCCCGTACTAAAAATAGTACTATTTGCTGTAATAACTTGATCTAAACTGTTAATTTTATCTTTCATTTTAACTTGTTCTAAAGCGTTCCATAACTCATTGTCGGTATACTCCACATTTGGATCTAAATTGAAACGCATCGTCCCAGACAATAGAGTTGGGTTCTGAGGAACAATAGATATTTTTGACCGCAGCTCTTTTAACTTTAAAGAATGTATGTCAATATCATCTATAAGTATAAAACCATCGAATGAATAAAATCTTAATAACGCCAATATGATGGAACTTTTACCGGCTCCTGTTCTTGCGACAATTCCGACACGTTCTCCATGTTCAATGACAAAGCTAATGTTTTTTAAAATCAAAGTACTGTTTTCAACGTACCGTAGACTAACATTCTTGAAAACAATTTTACCATTTATACTTTTCCTACTGAATAAATTTCCATATTTATTTTCCGATTCAGCTTTTGAATATTCAAATAAACGTTCTGCAGAAGTCATATACATTTCAAATTCGGATATTTGTTGCACACCAAGTTGAATCATCGCAGTTAGCGTAAATGATTGCGTAATGGATAAACCAACACTACTGGCACTGACACCTACAACAAAAAAATTATTTTAACAATTTAATGTGTGAATTCCTAATTTCAGCTCTAGGCTAAGGTTATATTTTTATTAACTAAAGGAACTCTTGTGTTTAATAATTGAAATATTCAAGCCGACTGTTTTTTCGCTACGTGCAGAATTGTACTGTGACTTCTAGTGTTGCTCGCATAAATATCAACCTTGTCAGTCAAACCATTGCGGTGTATAATTTATTAAGATCATATTTAAATTTGTTTTCGCGCAATGAAATGTATACAAGGTTTATTTAGAAACGAAAGCGAAGCTCAAAATATCTAATTTTTGTTCAAATATTGTTTCAATGTGCAACCATAGATAACTATGTCAACCAATAACGATATTCTTCTTGCACTAAGAGACTGAACGACTGTAGCAATTTCTGATGCGATAACAATCTGATAACAAAATTTGAATTCTACCTCAAGGTGTGTTAATAGCACAAACAGGAACATATATATATATATATATATATATATATATATATATATATATATGTATATTGCTGTGTTACCTATAAGAAATCGAGCTTTACGAATTGGGCGTCATAATATTGCTGTGTAACTGGGATCAATCTCTGGAACTCCCTAAAAATAATTCAAGCCCCAACGTTGGGCCGTCATAAAATTGCTGTGTACCCTATAAATAATCGTCCTTTCTCAAAACACATTCGAGGATTTTATTAATTTTCCAAAAATCGTCATAAATTTCACATAATATTTTTAAATAAATAATTTCTTACCCAGATTCCTGCTTCTTTCATTTAATTACTTCAACAGCTCCCTGGCTAGCTCAGTTAGACCTCCTCTTGGATACCTGGATTCACTACCATACTCTTTATCGTTCACGCGAACTCTCAATAAAACCACAAAATAATACAACAATCATACAATATTTATTTACCACTATTTACAAATAAAACTTTAAGATTATTTACATTTCGGTGGTCAAGCTACACCTCAATAAATTCGATTTTTGTAAAGTCCATAATTTTAACTAGAAATATCAACACATTGAAAGTAACCGGAGTAAATGGGCCCTGAATAATACCTTATTTTTCTTTCTTTATTTATAATTAATTTTAATTAGGACATTCTGGAGTATGGTGAGCTCATGATAACCCAGTATTTTTATGATTATTGTATGCTTTTTACTTAGCATATGCTTACTGCAAACAAAAAAAACTCAGGTACTCGTAACAATAAAAATTTTAAATTCCTGAGGAACGTTAATAAGCTTTATATACACCTTTACCTCTACAATTTATTTTCTTTACGAACCTAACTCAATTTTAATCACTACTTGAAAAATTATGGTAAAGCTTGTTACTTTAAATTCACTAAATGAAATAAATTTCGCACGTAAATTCTGGTTGTTTCCTTTATACAGGGTGTTTGAAATTGCCTTGTTTATACTTAAATTTAACCCTTTAAAACCACTACAATATATTTATATATATATATATATATATATATTTATATATATATATATATAGAGTTAACGACCTCTGGTTTAATACTATTCAGACCTATAACCCATAAAAGAAAAACTGAATAGTATATATATATATATATATTGTTATGGATTTAAAGTGTTAAATTTGGGGTAAACAATGCAATTTCAAACACCCTGTATAGGGAAAAGAACAATTTATTTACGCGCAAAATTTATTTCATTTATTTAATTTAAACGAACAAGTATTGACGTATTTTTATAATTCATGATTGAAAAATAATTGGTTCATAAAAAAACCAGTCTTTAAAAACAAGTAGAAACGCATAATTAATTTAATTCATTTTAATTCAACGTGTAATAGCATTAAGAAACACACCGGGGTATAGAAAATCAATAATCCAAAGGCCAAAGAGTTCGTGGTAGCAGCCAAGGACGTCAATTGTATCGAATACCGTGAAATATAGACTCCTAGAATTGTTGTTTAAACGATCGATAATTAAGAACACCTGCATGTTTGAAAAGGTTACCTTCTTCAAATTTATCAACATAATAACGCGGGCTTTGTAAAATATGTTTTCAACCGTCAGTTGCTTCGAATAAACAAACTAACAAAGTTTCTTAAAGAGAGGAGGAGATGCACGATCAATTATGTGCTACAGATAGAGACGGGTATAAAAGCATTGGTTTCAAAACGCACGTTCGTATCTACGTGGAGTCCTGAGACGCGGTCAGCAATATCGATTTTCTACAACTCAAGTGGGGTTGGAACGCGACATCAAATATGCATAAGACAGGGATAAAAATATTACAGGCGGAGTTATATGACGACACAGGACTGTATCATTGGTTGGAACAGATAGTTTTACAACGGACGAACACGCGACAGGTGAATGCGGTTTTTCGGATTATATAGCGCTTTCACAAGGTAAATTTTTGGAAGCTTTAAGTCAGTTAGATTAAAATTTGCAGAAGTATTATTTTAAATTAAGTGTTTTGCGTGAAGAGTGGCCTAAGAGGTGGCATTTTAACAGTATAAATACTCTGAGAGGATGGGGTTTTTTCTTTTTTAATTTTCTTTGATTCTTTTGTATTTTTATTGCTTTAGACTACATATAAGAATAAACCGACGATTGTGAGTATTGAAAAATTTCATAATTCAGTAAACGTAGTATTAGCATATAACGTGGTGGGTTGAGGTGTTGTAGTTATTAACGTGTGTAGTGTCGAGTGAATTAAATTAACCGAGGTCCAACTAATACCATAACAAGCTGATAAATCAATAAACAAAAGTATAATATACGTGAATTTGGATGCTGGGATGGAATGGTAATTGGTAGCAAGGCGCTTGGTTATCATCTATAAAAATCTGGAGGATCAGAGCGCATTATCACGAAGAAAAGGGGTTCTGGATAGCATCATCGAAGGAGATGGAATCTTGAAGCAGTTTCCAGGTAACTCATTTGAATTTTCTGTAATTTGATAAACTGTTGGAATTATTTGTAATGTGTGAGTGAACTTTGTGGGTTATTTAACGAATTGAAAAAGATACGTGTACTTGACAATTATTAGGGTATTTTAAATATTGAAACAAAGGTGTATGTAAAGCTTAGTAAATTTCATTATCAATTTAAATTGGATTGTTAAGGGTACATGGGTTTATTAGTTTTGTAGTAATTTTATGCAAGGTAAAAGGCATACATTAGCAAAGTGGGTTATTATGAGCTCACCATACTCCAGTGTGCAATAAATATAGGGTACATTTGGGGCCCATTTACTCCAATTGTACTAAATATGTTTAAAATTAAAAATTTAAAACAAGGACTTTACAAAAATAGCTCTTATTAAGTTGTAATTAGTGTACCAAACTGTATATCTGTAAATAATTGTTTGTAAATAGCGGTAAACAAAGATTGTATGATTGCTGTATTTTTTTGTGATTTTATTGAATGATGGTTGAGTGGAAAGGAAGAATGATTGTAAATTTAGGTATCCAAGAAGAGGCACAGCTGAGCTAGCCAGGGAAGCTGCTGAAGATTTTTTGAAGCAGAAATCAGGGTAAGAAATTTTTTTTTTGTTGTGAACTTTTTATTTTCGAAAAGTATTTAATGAGTCACTCTCGATTCTTAATCTTTAATCCGCGGATTCACAGCAATCTCATGACAGCCCAACGTTAGCATTTGAATAGATTTTTAAGGAGTTCCAGAGACTGATCCCGCAATCCACAGCAATCTTATGGACGCCTCAACGATGGGGCTCGAATTTTGGTGAGACCACAGCAATATATACATTACTATGATAAGAGAGTAGTTTAAGGGTAGATTAAATCATAGGGATTGTAGAATAAATGTAAATAATTTTAACGTTAAGAAAAACAAACAATTCCACCAATTATAGGAGTAAATCGACTATTTTACAAAAAGTTAATAGCGAGCACACTGTATATAAATTTAATGCATAAGAAAGAAGCTCATTTTGCAATAATCTGATACCATTTAGCTAAAATAATAATATGTACGTCGTAAAATATGTTTTAAATTAAATTTATAAGTCCAGAATTGGAAAGAAACGAGTGAAGATAAGGTTTAAATGCAATAAATTGCATCAATATAAACACGTAATTGGTAAAGATAAACTAACTGGCATTCTAGCTATTTAAGAACATCCTCAAAAATGGCAACGCATGAATAAGTAAACGCATTCCAATACGTCATTATTAGAAAATGAATACGTGACTAGGAATATTATATTCACGGAGAAATCCAACATATTTTTAATAACAAATAAATAACAGACGGTTTGTTATAGGATATGCCTTGGACTATAAGCGACACAAATATTTAATATGCGACAAAATTGCAATGTACATTTGGAAATTCTATAAGTATATGGTGATATACAGAAGGCTTACGTAATCGGCAGTGCATTTCATCAAAAATTAAACCAGAAAATTTTGAGAAATACCAAGGGGCTGGTTCTACAGAGATAGGCGGAAATTACAAACGTTTATCAATAAACACGCGATGCGCGCCAATTAGAACGTTGGAAGTTGGAGCTTATAAATATGATAGCAAAATAAACAGTCCATCTTTAATAAGACACGAACTGAGTCGATATAAAGTAAACATTTATGTACCAGTGACAATTTGTGAAAAGTCAATAATTTATTAAAAGTAAAAGATTAAAAGTGCCAAATTTGTGGAATGAAAATTAGCTGTTAACGTAGGATGAAACTATTAACTAAATTTTTTTTATTAAATATTTAACAATTTAGGGCTCCGAAGAAAGGTCTGAATAAAGATCAGCATAAGGTTTCGGAAATAGGTATGAATAAAGATTTAAAGGTACGTCTGAATTAATACTCTAAATGCATATTTCAATAATACGTCTGAAAATACGTCCAAATAAATTATTACATAGAAATATAAAATAAACGTGAAGATAGGCAAAGTTACTCCAGAAATCCGAAGGGAAAAATACAAGCAATCATTAATCCATCGTTCTGGCCAATCAAGTAAAGCAAGTCGAGCTGTAACAATCAAGGGGTTGCTGACCATAGCTAATATGGGGCAATTCCAGTAACAAGCAAGGAAAGCGCAGGTTAGAGATCTTAACATTTTTATTAGTTAGAGACTTTTTCAATTTTAATATTTCCTATATATTATATATCTGTAAGAGTCAACAAAAAGGTCATTTGAGAATTTGAAAATAGGGAAAGCATCTTTGAACGTTCGAAAGATACTGAAGAGTAATTAAAAAAATATTTTTGCTGGCTTTTAGGAAATTATAAATTTGGTGAACGTTAATGTTCTATTCAGGGGCTAAATTTTGAATTTACATAAAACTGTACATATTATCGATTATTATATTGTGTAATCTTTGGATTGCTTTATTTAAATTAATTTAATAGTTAGGTAGTAGAAAGAAAAAGAGTAAAACAGTCTTTATTGTCGTGAAGTAGGGCATGTTGCGTTTTGAGCTAGCTGAGGCAAAACAAATTATAGAAAATTTAAAGGGTTCACAGCAAAATTTAGGAAAAAACATTCGTAGGTTTTTTACTGAAAATATTAAAGGCACACTAAGGTAAGGACATAATACAGCAATATTAATAACTTCCAATCAATCGTAGGGGAGATTCATATCAATATTAATAACGACCAATGTGGGGCAAGAAAGGGGACCATCACAGCAATTTTAATGGTACGCCCAATCGTGGAGCATTTCAAAGCAATATAATATATATATATATATATATATATATATATATATTGCTATGATAAGAGGGTAGTTTAAGGGTAGATTAAGTCATAGGATAGATATAAATAACTTTAACTACAAGAAAATCAAATAATTCCGTCAATTATAAGAGTAAATCGACTATTCTACAAAAAGTCAATTGCGAGGACACTGTATATAGAGGATATTTGATTTAATGCATGAGAAAGGAGCTCCTTTAGTAATAATTCGATACTATTTAATTACAATAATAATGTGTGCTTCGTATAATATTTTTAAGAATAATTTAAAAGTAAAGATAAGATTTTAGAAGCAATTAATTGCAGGAAATAAAATTATCGGGAAACATAGATAAATTGGCATTCCAAATATTTAATAATTACGTCGAAAATATCAACGCATCTATATGCAAACGCATCTTAATACGTCACTAAATACGTGACTAGAAATAGTACATTTGGTTTAGAAAACCAACATATTTTAATAACAAATAAACACCAGGCAAGTCAATTATATGATAAGTCTTGGACTTTTAAACAACAAATATTAAATACGTGACTGGATAAAAGCAATAATCGGAAATCCTAACAAAATACTGTAATATAGCAGAACGTTTACATGACTGAAAAGGCATTGTCAACCTAGAATTTGGCAGGGATTTTGAGAAAATACCGAGTTGTGCCAAAGATAAGGCAAAGTACAAGCTTTAATCGATAAACACGTCAATGGAAACCATTGGCGATAAGGGCTTATAAATACAATAGGAAATGAATAAACATTTAGTTCATATTCAACCAGCGACAAACTATGCTCAAATGCAGTAGAAAGATACGTAATTAATTAGTGAAACAAAACTCAGAATAAGTAAAATTTGAAAGTGAGAAATTGTGCGACGAAAATAAGCAGATCTACAAATAGACGTAAGTTAAACAATTAATTAAATTAATTTTTAATATTTAACAAAACAGGGCTTTTATTGGGACGGCTTTTGTTGAGGCGGCTTTTATTGGGACGGGTTTTGCCGATGCCATTTTATTGGGATGGCTTTTGTTGATGCCATTTTGGTTGTGGCGGCTTTTGTTGAGTCGATGACCATGTCGAGATCTATGCCTTGTAGCCTTTTCCTTTCTCCGATTTTATTTTAACGAGAATTTCCGATAATAACGAATGGAGCCCACGGCAAATCAAGATGGAAAGTGGCTCTAAGTTGAGGAAATCTCAAAGGCAAGCGGCTAGTCGAACTTTATGCTCTGGGTGGAGAATGAGCTGTGGGTCGGGGTGTAATTGCAACCACTAATAATAAGAATAAGGCGCCACCGTATTTTTTTTATACTGAGAAGACCAAATACAAGTCCCTTGTATAAGGCAAATGCGGAAACCTGTTTCCTATAACCGCTATATAATTTTTTAAAGACCTCCTAACCTTTGAGGTATCTTACCTTATGGTTCGACCTTGATCTAGCAATCCTGCACTGCACCTGTGAACAGATTAAACAAAGAAAAGCACGGTTTGTGCATTCAAATTCAAAAATAATCAAATACTATCAGAATCGACTTTCATTCCTCTTAAATAAAAGATAATCTTTAGTCCGAAAATAAGTATCTATTCTTTATGATATCCAATAAGGTAATGTTTCGTTTACAAAAAAATGTCTTCCTTTATAAGTTAATTTAAAATTAGGAAGAGTTAATTATAATGGCACTGAAAGTATCAGTACCAGTTAATATTTAATGAAGTTTATATTACAATTTAACAAAGCATAAAATCGCTTATTTAAAGAAGGAGTTAATTATGGTAAATTTACCTTAATTTCACATTTGATAATAACCTCTAATTGTTCATAAAATATCAATTATAAAGATTCAATTTCTAAAGATTTAAAATAAAAGAATTTAATTTATCTAATTTGTAGTGACATCTTTTGATGTTTTATTGAGTTAATGAAAGGATTTGTAAAACAAATTGCAGATTTCTAACATATGATTACGAAAAATTTTTATGGTTAACACAAGTCGACTACAGCAAAATTTATCTCGTTACTACGTCGAAAGTTCAAACAAATACGGATCTAATCATTTGTACATACCAAAGTTCAATTTACACTATATACTTGCGTGAATGCTGACACATGTTTTAACACGGAAAATTCCATACCAAACAAACATCTGCGCTGCTTACTGAAAAACCGTCACCTGGCTTCCATAAACTGCGTTTCAATAATTAATACCACAAGAAAGCAAATGTTGATTGTACTTGATTTGAATAACTTTACTTATGTAATTCCATATTATACAAGGATAAAAATTGTTTTCCATTACTTCAAATGAATACCATTCAGAAAAGAGCTTCTTTAGAATCTACGTTGCAATATAATTTACATTTAAATTTAATATCTCGAAAGTTCATGTTTTAAATTGCATAATTTTCAAAAGTTACACTGAAAGTTTCAATTAATATTGTTATAGAAAATAAATTCACTTACTGTTCCTAATGGTCTTATTTAACCAAAGCTTCATCGTTCATTTCGACTGCCCTCAACACAAAACGGACCGTTCGAAACAAATTTATGCAGATAGCATACACGTGCAATTTCCATTTTACACGCTTCCAACGATAAAAATCAAAAACGGACATTGTTCCTTCGAACAATTATCGACCTGCTTGAACCTTTGCTTCGTCGGAAGTGACCGCTGAGCTTGTTGCTACCCAGTAACAAAGATACGTTGCGATTCCTGAGTGGAAGGGGATCCAGAAAGGATACCAAACGAAAGCTTTTATTTTGTCTCCGTAGAATTTAACTTTTAACATGAACTAAATACTAGTTCTTCATTGGATAATAGATAGAATTATATTAAGTGGATTGGATTACATTATAATGTGTTATATTATTTAACATTTAATAAAAGAAATGATTATACAGATATATATATATAAGGTAGAAAATAAAATTGCTACACTGCCTCTTTCTAAGAGAAAAAATTCTGGAATAAATACTAAGAATTTTTTTTTGAAATTATTGTTACGTATTCACAACTTATTATTATTAAATTTTTACAAAGATAAAACAAAAATTACCACTTATGGTACAACATAATTGAAAATGAGTGACGAGTAACTACGCGTACTATACGCCACAAGGGGACAAATTCAGGAAGTCTTAATCGGTAGGGTGTCATTATCGTTTAATCATATTCGGGGTTAATATATCACTCATTTATACTCGAAACCTAAACAACAAAACATATAATACTACTGTATTATAACTCTTTAATGAAAATATCAAATTATCATGACAAACATATTTTTAATTTATTAATTTTAATTTACATATTTACAAAAGAAGAAAAGGACTCTCATTATCCTTGAGATCCACTCTAAACATAACTTCAAAACAACAAACATGTCTTGAAATCACTAATGTTCAATAATTCTACCGCATGTATATGCAACCAAAATGTAGAAATATCTCTTTCCTGAAGAGACAAGTAAAACGTCACCACGTCTTACTCCTCAAAATTTCACTCACGCATGAATGAACAAAATAGAACATTGCTATCTCACACAATATTCATTATAAACATAGAACATTGCTAGCTCACGCAATATTCATAATTAAACGTAGAACATTGTCAGCTTACACAATATTCCTACTAAACATAACTATCAAAGTTACTAAAAATGTTGACCTCCAACCAATATTTAATATGGACTCAATTACCTGATTCCTATTATTAACACCTTGATTACAAATCAAAAAATACTAACCAACTATATACAACTTTATCATTATTCATAACCATAAGCATACCTAAACATTCCTTTATAACCTAGAACAAAAATCATACGACAAATGAAATCATTTGACAAACGGAAACATGTAACTTTTATCTTGACTCAAATAAGTAACTTGCAACTAACAATATCAGCACAGTCTAGTGTCAGCCTTACTGCACTATGAAAATTCTTTTATACTTCTTATCTAACATCTAAAATTTTAGACTACCAAACAGTATTCCAATACAATATTTAAACTCTTTACTAGAAGGTAAGACAGAAATGATACCTACTATCAACCATTAAATACGTCAACAACACTAATTAATGTCCAGGAACGTTCTCTCTTTCAAAATCAGCTCTGAACTCTGAATAAGGTTTTAAGTCCTTAACATGCCATCTGCCTGCTCTCGAACCATTTTCATTAATCAATTCATAAATTAAATTTGAAACTTTCTTTTAACAATGCTCAAAACATATTTTGGCGCAAGCTTAGCTGTAAACTTATCACTTGCTTTCGAAAGAACTTTATTTGACCTCCAAACTTTGTCACCTACTTCGAAAGATATGTTACGTCTTCTTAAATTATACGACTTACTAGACTGCATGTAAGCTAAATGTAACCTTTTCTGTATGTCTATAAAAATATCAAACAGTCCTTGATGATCTGATACATACGAAGGTCTATCTCTAGAAATAAAATCAATATCAACTGAGGGTTCCACATCAAGACCATAAAATCTTCCAGATACAGGAACATGTCTACCAAAAACTAAGAAATTTGGCGAATAACCAGTGACATGATGTTTTGCAGAATTAATCGCATACTGAATTTGGGGTAACTCTATGTCCCAAGTATCATGTTCTCCAATATACGAACGTATAGCTGTTCCAACCGTTCTATTTATCCTCTCTACAAAGTTACATTGGGGAGAGTAAACTGCATTAAACCAAATTTTTTGAACGTCATATTTTGTACATACGGCCTTGAAATTTTACCACTAAATTGTGAGCCATTGTCACAAATAATATATTTGGGAACACCATAAACTAAAAACTTTTCCTCAATACACGTTCTATTAAATGAGCTTTTGCACTACGTAACGGAAACAATAACGTAAATTTTGAGAACCAATCACCTATAACTAACAACCATTTGTGTCCAACCTTAGACCGTGGAAATGGGCCCATGAGGTCTATAGCAACAATCTGAAAGGGAACTTCACTTCTTTTCCTTTCCCATTAAACCAAGGGGTCCTCTATTCGATGCCTTCTGTGCACCACACGTTAAACAATTTTACAAAATTTCAACACATCAATACGCATTTTGGCCAATAAAAATTCTCTTGTATGCGTGCCAATGTTTTAAAAACCAAAATGACCGGCCACTGAAGGGTCATGATGTATCCGAATAACCTCTTCCTTTTGTGATCTAGGGACTAAATATTTCCATTCCCTTACATTCGACGAGAGTGGTAAATTTGATGAAAGAAATTTAAAACATAATTATCTTCTACCTTCCATTGTGGGTAATCATCAGGTGAAGCTAAAATTTTCTCTCGAAGAGACACATACCAGGGATCCACATCATCTAACTTGATCTCAACCAAATTATCAACATAACTCACGACTGGAACTGCGCGACTAAGACAATCTGGAACTACATTGAACTTCCTTTTCGATGAACCAACTCAAAGGTATGCTGTCTTAAACGGACTGCCCATCTAGCTAATTTTCCGGTTGGATTTTGTATATTATTAAGCCATAACAAAGAAAAGTGATCTGTGATAACAGTAAAACGGGTACCTTCTACCCAAGGTCGGAATTTTTCTATAGCAAAATTACAGCGAGACATTCTTTCTCCGTGACTGAATAGTTTCGCTCAGTTCGGGTAAGTGATTTACTGGCATAAGAGATAACGTGTTCTACATCATCGATTTTTTGAACTAGAACTGCTCCGAGTCCTGTATCACTAGCATCGCATTCGACAATAAATGGAACTGAATAGTCCGGTTGCGATAACAATGGGGCGGAAACTAAAGCCTGTTTAATCTGTACGAATGAGTTCTCAGCCTCAGATGTCCAAACAATAGATTGGCCCTTTTTTCTTCCTTTTACCAAATCACTGATCGGTGACACTAAAGATGAAAAGTTTTTTATAAAACGACGATACCAACTACACATTCCTAAAAAACGTTTGACCTCAGTAGTTGTCTTAGGTCTGGGGAAATTTACCATCGCAGAAACCTTTTCGGGGTCTGTACGAAGAGAGTTCGATCCAACAATATAACCAAGAAATTTTAACGATTTCTTAAAGAATTCACACTTTTTCAAATTAATCGTAAGGTTTGCTTCTTTAAGACGTTCCTTCACCGTTTCTAATAACTTCAAATGTTCCTCAAAGATGATGAACACAAAATAATGTCATCTAAATAACAAAAAACATGTGGCTCAAACTTCGGTCCAAAAATTGAATCAACCAAACGCTGTTGCGTCTGAGCAGCATTCTTTAATCCGAATGGCATGGTGACAAACCTATATTGTCCTCTCGAGATAACACTAAACGCTGTTTTATCCTTAGATGTTTCGGAAAGTGGGATTTGCCAAAAACTCTTTCTAAGGTCTAAACTAGAAATGTAATTTGCACCTCTAAGTAAATTTATAATCCTATCGATATTTGGCAATGGGTAGCTATCATGTTTAGTAATATCATTGAGTGCCCTTCCGTCAAAACAAAATCTGTACTCACTGTCTTGTTTTTCAACCAACAATACAGGGGATGACCATGGACTCCGACATTCTTCCACTACTCCCAATCTCAGCATCTCATCTAATTCTTTATCCAACATCCCGCTCATAAAGGGGGACATGACATATGGTTCCCCACGAAATGGCCCCGCATCACCAGTATCAATATCCAAAACAATTTCATCGGTACGCCCCAGTCTCTCTTCACTGCCAATTTCCCTGTAAGACTCTATTGCCATTCGTGCCCCCTCCCGTTGTGCTTCCAACAAATCATCCAAACCAAGCAATTGACTACTACAACTTAAGGGTACTGACGAATGACCAATATACGAAACGCCACCGCCATCACAATCCTGAACCTGCCACGCACTGCTTTTGAAATCTGCCACCAAACCAAAGGACTTTGCGAAATCGCCACCAAAAACAAATGCGCGAGGAAGAGATGGCACAACCAAAGCGTTAACAATACGATATTGTCTACCAACTCTAATGGGTAAATCAACTGAACCAATAACTTCTTGAAGAGCACCATCGGCAGTGGAAACCACCCTCTTCCCAGTTTTAAAAACCTTCAAATTTAATTCTTCAAGAACAGAAAACGCTAACGAACCAACAACGGTAGCAGTACAACCAGAGTCAAACAAACCTGTGACATCCCCATCCAACAGTTCCACCACAATATACGGACGACTGTCCCGAGGCCTCCCCAAAAACAACGCGTCAGCCCCTGGCCCGACGCTCCCCTGACAAAAATCCCCAACGATGCCCAGCCATTCCGACCAATCATCCATATCAAAAAAACTCCTCTGCCCACACAACACAACCGCAGCCCCTTGCATGAAAGCGCGACGCCGGCCACTCTGCATCTGCCCATCCACCCGCTTTTCCAACTTGAAATTTTGACTTTCCTACTGTTTTCGGAACATACTTTACTGGACCTTGTACCAATGTATGCCCGGATGCACATGCTTCTTCCAATTTCCCACACAACCCTATCAATGCAGACACACCATCAACCTCCGTTAGAGCCAATTGACAAACAAAATCAGGTAATAGGTTCTTCCTCACCATTCCAACTCTTGTACATTCCGCAGGTGATTGCGGCAACCCACCAAACAAACTCTCCACATGAGCTATATAAACGACTACAGACCCTCCCCCCTGTTGATGACGCGACCCAATCCTTTCCCAAATCTCGTCCTCTGAGTGTGATGGCAAGAAATCCTCCCTCAATCGAACAACCAATGAATTCCAGTTTGTCAAAGAACTTCGAACACAACGATACCACTCCAAACCGTTACCTGTAAACAACTCTACAGAAGCATCAAATAAATCCTCCTCAGACACTTTACGCGAGTGTGCCAACTCAGCCACTCTATCCAAAAACCGATGAACCCGTTTTGGATCTCCTGAAAATTCCACCGACCACGAACCAATTGGAACAGGGGGCACCAAACACGAAACAGCATGAATAGGAGCACTGACGACTGCCGGAATGGCCTCTCTCACCGAAAACTCACCACAAGCGTTTACATCTTCACTCCTCTTAAGCTTTTCATGCAGCTCCGCCTCCATCGTAAGAACAGTTGCCAATGATTCATTCCCAAACAAAGCCACTTCATCTGAATTATCCAAAGGGACTTCCATTCTCCTAACTCGACCATCAAGATGCATCAATCTCGACTGCATCCTCCCAAATGTGGGGTCCGCCAATTCGCCCTCAAATTCTAACAAAACATTTCCCACTGACTCCATCGAAGCCTCAATTTCATCTCGTTCATCCGAACAATCTACGACATATGTGGAAAGATCAACTAAACGACCAGGCAATGCTGTTTCCCCGGCCAACAGTCGGCCTAACACTTTCCTCCCATCCTGCATCGGTCCGCCGCCAACAACTCCACGGATTCCCAATCCACAACCCAACCCATCTCCATGCAAACAAACAACTTGACACGTCTCAGCCATCATGGATTAGGCCAACTAACCAATCACAAATCAAACTCAATCAAACAACACATCAACAGACCAAATTAATCTGAGGATAAATGACTCACAAACCACAAGTGCAAACAACCAAAGTCAATCGAAGCCCATACTCCATGTGCTTATACAATTGATACAGCATTCGAGCCCCACGTTGGGCGCCATTTGTAGCCTTTTCCTTTCTCCGATTTTATTTTAACGAGAATTTCCGATAATAACGAATGGAGCCCACGGCAAATCAAGATGGAAAGTGGCTCTAAGTTGAGGAAATCTCAAAGGCAAGCGGCTAGTCGAACTTTATGCTCTGGGTGGAGAATGAGCTGTGGGTCGGGGTGTAATTGCAACCACTAATAATAAGAATAAGGCGCCACCGTATTTTTTTTATACTGAGAAGACCAAATACAAGTCCCTTGTATAAGGCAAATGCGGAAACCTGTTTCCTATAACCGCTATATAATTTTTTAAAGACCTCCTAACCTTTGAGGTATCTTACCTTATGGTTCGACCTTGATCTAGCAATCCTGCACTGCACCTGTGAACAGATTAAACAAAGAAAAGCACGGTTTGTGCATTCAAATTCAAAAATAATCAAATACTATCAGAATCGACTTTCATTCCTCTTAAATAAAAGATAATCTTTAGTCCGAAAATAAGTATCTATTCTTTATGATATCCAATAAGGTAATGTTTCGTTTACAAAAAAATGTCTTCCTTTATAAGTTAATTTAAAATTAGGAAGAGTTAATTATAATGGCACTGAAAGTATCAGTACCAGTTAATATTTAATGAAGTTTATATTACAATTTAACAAAGCATAAAATCGCTTATTTAAAGAAGGAGTTAATTATGGTAAATTTACCTTAATTTCACATTTGATAATAACCTCTAATTGTTCATAAAATATCAATTATAAAGATTCAATTTCTAAAGATTTAAAATAAAAAGAATTTAATTTATCTAATTTGTAGTGACATCTTTTGATGTTTTATTGAGTTAATGAAAGGATTTGTAAAAACAAATTGCAGATTTCTAACATATGATTACGAAAAATTTTTATGGTTAACACAAGTCGACTACAGCAAAATTTATCTCGTTACTACGTCGAAAGTTCAAACAAATACGGATCTAATCATTTGTACATACCAAAGTTCAATTTACACTATATACTTGCGTGAATGCTGACACATGTTTTAACACGGAAAATTCCATACCAAACAAACATCTGCGCTGCTTACTGAAAAACCGTCACCTGGCTTCCATAAACTGCGTTTCAATAATTAATACCACAAGAAAGCAAATGTTGATTGTACTTGATTTGAATAACTTTACTTATGTAATTCCATATTATACAAGGATAAAATTGTTTTCCATTACTTCAAATGAATACCATTCAGAAAAGAGCTTCTTTAGAATCTACGTTGCAATATAATTTACATTTAAATTTAATATCTCGAAAGTTCATGTTTTAAATTGCATAATTTTCAAAAGTTACACTGAAAGTTTCAATTAATATTGTTATAGAAAATAAATTCACTTACTGTTCCTAATGGTCTTATTTAACCAAAGCTTCATCGTTCATTTCGACTGCCCTCAACACAAAACGGACCGTTCGAAACAAATTTATGCAGATAGCATACACGTGCAATTTCCATTTTACACGCTTCCAACGATAAAAATCAAAACGGACATTGTTCCTTCGAACAATTATCGACCTGCTTGAACCTTTGCTTCGTCGGAAGTGACCGCTGAGCTTGTTGCTACCCAGTAACAAAGATACGTTGCGATTCCTGAGTGGAAGGGGATCCAGAAAGGATACCAAACGAAAGCTTTTATTTTGTCTCCGTAGAATTTAACTTTTAACATGAACTAAATACTAGTTCTTCATTGGATAATAGATAGAATTATATTAAGTGGATTGGATTACATTATAATGTGTTATATTATTTAACATTTAATAAAAGAAATGATTATACAGATATATATATATAAGGTAGAAAATAAAATTGCTACAGCCTTAACGCAAATCTAAAAATACGTCTGAAAGTGAGATCAAAAGGGTACTCAAAATTAATTCATGGAAAAATACCAGAGATCAAAAGTAGATAATTCTGGCCAATAAGTAAAGCGGACACAACAAGGGATGCAGACCACAAACACTATGGGGGAACTTCAGTGACCATTCCAGGTTAGCGATTTTTAAACATTTTATTATTTATAGATTGTTTCAAATTTAATATTTGTGATACGTTATGTATTTGTAAGAGTCATCAAAAATGTCATTCAAAAATACGACAACAGGGAAAAGTATCTTAGAACGTTCAAAGATACTTGAGAGTAATTAAAAGATATTTTTGCGGGCTTTCAGGAAAACATAAATTTGGTAAATATAAATATTCTATACAGGGGAGAATTTTGAGGTTGCACAACATGTACTTATTATCAATTATTATATTGTGTAATTTTGAACTGCTTTATTTGAATCAATTTAAAAGGTAAAATAAGATTTATAAGATTTGTTAGGAAGTCGAGCATTCAGTGAGCTAGTCGTGGTAAACAAATAAAATATAACGTACAACATTGGGATTTAAAGGGAATAAAGTAAATACCATATCAAATTAAAATTTATGTCAAATATAAATATCACAGCAATAAAAAATGACATGCCCATCGTAGGAACTTGAAATCCAATAAGGCATTTCATATCAATATATATATATATATATATATATATATATATAATGCAAATAACTTATTCTTTTAAATATATATATATATATATATATATATATATATATATTACGGTGCAGGTTAAAGGTCAACGTGTGTAAATAAGTTCAGAAAGTATTTTTATAACGACCCTGTAGATAGGAGAATAATAAATTATTTGTTGTGCTTCAAATCAATAGTTTGCATACTTTAGTATAAGACAAGTTAGACAAATAAATAAAAAAATTTCTAGTGTTAAATGACATAATTTTATGTAGCTTCGTGGTAAGGAAAATCAATAATTTGTAAACGTTAATACAAGGTTGACTATTGCAGGCAAATATTAAAGCTTCGCGATAAATAAAAATCAATAATTGATGCAACGGATATTTGTTTAGCATCGTAAACTAAAATGTACGTTAACTTAATTCGTAGAAAAACAACTTAACCAAACGTCAAGGAGTTCAGAGAATGAGAGCTTCAAATAAATAAATATTTCTTTGAAAGTTATGAAACGTAACGATAACAGTTCACAGTAGTGTACAACGGAAAAGCCAGATTAACGAACAAATATGTTATTTTTGAAGCAAAAACCAATAATTTTAAGGGACAGAAAATTGTTAGAAAGCAACTTAGGGGGGCAGAGAATACATTAGTTGGGACAAGGACAAGCAGTTTCAAGTGTGTGACATACGAGTATATTTTAAAAAACAAATGGGTGAAATAAAGATGCAAGACGTTTGTCGACGGGATCGATTTTCGCACATTTGGCGAGGGAATCGTAACCGTAGATAGTGGGAGCTCGATGAAAGTAAGGGAAACACGAGTGAGACAGAAAATAGTGGTTATGAACACATGACTGCAAGTAAAATAGAGACGTAGGCACTATGGGCGTTTTTTGCAAGTGGTCAGCGTATATGGAGAAGAAAGGTTTTCTAGGTACGCGTCGACGGTTGCAACTGATAGTTAGTTTTTCGTGCTAAAGCCATGGTGAAAGGAGTGAATTCTGAGTTTTAAAAGTTTGTTGTGTATTTGAGTGAAGGAATTTGGAGAATTGTGTGTAATGAATGTGGTAGTTCAGCGAAAACTGTTGAAATACGTGACTAGAAACGGGGTTTGAAGATTATACAAGCTCTTGCCAGGGGTGGTAGGAAACTCTTAATCTTCTGATTCGCTTCGAGTACGTTAAATAGCATCGAGAAAACATCCTAATTTAAAATTAAAAGCCGCGACATAGTGCAGTCCGTCGTATATTTTTACAAGTGTTCTAAATGCACGAGTGGGTGCTAACAAATTAAACAGGCTGATAATAAATTAGTATAAATAATTGTACGAGTAGAACACGATGCTACGGAGGTAAGTGAACAAAGTATTTCTTGAACGAGAGTGCTGGTGGCACGTTACATTGAGACGGAGGCAACATTTAGATTTAGATAGATCGTAGTATGGAAAGCATCCTTTAATAACTGGGGAACTGGAGGAACGAGTTGAGATGGAGTTTCTGTCCATGTAGGAGTAAGAACGTGGGAAATCCAAGTACGTGAGTTTGGTTGGGATCATCCGAGTAGGTAATGCGTCCGCAGAACACACCAGGTAACGAATTTGTTTTATTGTTGAATTGTGGTGCTGGCATTGTGTTATAAAGCTAGGTGTGTTTAGAATAATAAAGACAACATATACAATAATTCACACACTAAAAATGAAAAAAAGTATGTTGGATACCTTATATTCCAGGAATATCCGAAAATGAAGAAATATATTTAAAAAACACAGCATAAATTTAGCTCGCAAAGATTATAATTTAAATAAAAATTGGTTTGCTAAAATAAAAGATATAACTCCTAAAAACAAAATAACAAACACCACAAATATTATCCCATGTAAAAGTAACTGTAAAAGTGTTTACATTGGGCAGAGTAAGTAGCACTCAGAGAAGCGACTAAACGGTCATATGGAAACCATATCAATAATGCTTTTCTCATTCGTGTTGCCGGCTCGGTTGAATGCAATCATCAATTTTAGTCGCTCGATTAATTCGAGTATATTATTCCAATAGACGTACTCTATGTGTTTCGACTATAGAGTTTTATACATTTGACTATCTAATCTCAATCACTTCTTCCTTTACGATGTTCGTTTTTAATTTTTTCGAAACCCCACTAGATTTTTTTGTACATAATTTTCAAACTTTTTGTTATTCATTGCAAACACGTTTAATTCTTGCAAAGTATATGGACTGAATTTTTTTTTTGAAACTCAATGTTGACTTGATCATGTCCAAATAATGCGGTAAGTCTTCACTCAAGTCAAAATCACCATCTTCAGGACTATTGTTTTTAAAAGTTAGCAAATTGTATAATCCTCTAGTACCAGGATACTCCTTATTTTTTAAGGTTATGTCCCTACTTTCTGAATCATTTCCAGCTCATTTTTTCTGAAACGCCATTTGTTTTTTCTGGTATTATACTTCACGCCATAAATTGATTTGTCTATATTTTCGTCTTCATCTTTAGCCAACAGATGAGCGTACTAAAGATGAATGGGCTCGTCGAGGACTTGAACCTTAATTTTCTTCAAAAGTTCATCCTGCTTTTCAACTTTAATCTGTAGGAATTTTCCCTGCAATACCTTGTATCTGGGAAACGGTAACTTGCAAAGGTACCAACAATTGCTTATGTGCTTCTTTTATGTTCCACAAATTTGTTCTTACAGCGTCTTGTATAAGTTGAAGTTTGCGTTTATTTGCGATAAAATCTTAAACGACTGCCATCTACACACTCAAGATCGTAACTAAGCAGTTGCGTCTTGTTCAATATTTATATACTCGTCGAAATTCCTCCTGTTATTTAAATCAAAATATTCCATAATATTTAAAAAATTATGCGTTGCTCCATTTTTATTTCAGCATTTTAAACACGTAAATGACATTTCGCTACCAACATCATTTAAAAATATATGACGAAGATTTGCATTATCCTGCTTGCAAATTTGGAATGACATTAGCATTATCTCTGAGACGATATTCTAAGGTATTAGCATACTATTGACATATATAAAAGCTATCCACTTTTATATACCGTCCGTACCAGAAAAATTGTGGTTTTTATTATTAGGTTAACAAAAAGTAGTGATATTAATTTCAAGACATTTCTCAAAAATATTTCGAAATCGTTATGTCCCGTCTCCATAATTTTGGAATTCAATATCCGAGGAAGATTCCACAGCTTTGTATGTCATGAACTTAATCTCCACCAAAACTTTATCAATAAAAATGGCAGTCTTATAATGCAGTTAGGATTAAGTTTGCCCGCTTTTGTCAAAGATATTTTGAAAACGACTTAACCTATCTTAAAATATTTTACAGTTTCAAATTGTACAGAAAAAATGCTATAAGATTCATGCATCACCGACAATAAAAAATCATCCCTACTATTTGACGCCAGCGCGCCTCAATGACTACTGTTAGTAATTATTTTATTTTAGATCTAAATCCAAGAACTTGAAGCAAAGACATCATAAAGTGAAGGTCAAGAATAAAACGGACAACAATCGTCTTAAAATAAGAATGTAGCATAATTAATTTCAGGATTGACACGAGTGCGTGTTTTAATGTGTACAAACAAATATAAGCTATTATAATATGCACTCGGGTGCAGGTATGTTAGTTTAAAGCACATAGAAATGATTACAGTTTAACACGAGGGCGAACTAATAAGTACAACACAAACAACTGAAGATAGACGTGGTGTCTATTTCGCTTAGCTTACGGAGAGGTTATTATGTGCTGCCAGAATACGAATTACTATCTATCCAGTGTTGCGTCGGTAGACTCCATGAATAGGTCTTCCTTAACCACTATCTATTCTTGCCTCTGGTTTATGTCCCACGGCCTTGGTCGTTTGTACCTAAAGATTTCTTCACTAGAAGTTGTGCTGGTAGTTGCATTCGTCTCAACCATCATGATGGGCAAACTTTAGTTCGGGGTGTCAGGTTCGATTATGCCATCTTGGGGTATTGTCTCGACTTCTGCGGTGATGATCTCATTTTTCTACGGAGAATATCAGTAGAGCGTTAGGTACGACGACATATGGATAGTCGTCCTGATGATGGGTTCGGGGTTGGCTGTAGTTTTCGGATCGGCTAAAACCGCCATCTCAAACTTTAACAAAGCAACCCAGTACACCCACGCCAAATTTGTCAACTGAAACAAACACCTCCTTACTAGATCATGTAAAATCGGAGATTTACACATCGTTCTAGAATCAATTCTACTGATACAGAAAACGTAAACAAGGAGCAAAGTAATAATTCTCCAACAACTGAAAACCACGTAGATGTAGCAACTTTTTTATACATCTCAAACTTAAAACAGAAAATGACGAATTACGTGTTTAAAATTAAACAAAATCTCCAAGGCTTGCGTAAACTATTTTCTTATACGGTTTAAAAAACTGTCCAACATCACCGTTGAAGCCATACACAACAAGGAAGTACTTCTGGCCAACCAATGCAAGCTCCGGCAAAATTCAACATAAACTAGATAAGCCTCAAACAGCTATCATACCTTGCCAGTTTGTGATAAAAATTTAAGTTTTGTTAGAAAAACGTTCTTATGGTAAATATTTATGTTGATAGAGCTAAACTATAGGTTGAATTTTATTTGCACTTAGGAACTAGGTTAGGCGAGAACGAGCGAAGAGTGCTGGGACTTCCATGTCGTTGCTGACCTTGGGAATGGGGAGGCGAACAGACGTACACACAAACTTCATGATCAATGAGCTGTAGTGGTTAGGGATGCGAAAACACTAGTGAGAAAATCGAAGAACCAAGAAAGAAAGATAGCTTTGGTGAATACAGTAACAACGCGTAATTGGTATAGTGGCGCTCTTTAATGAATGACTAATCGAACATACACCGTATAAGAACAATTAATAATAATACTGGTCGTAATAAAGTTTGCTACGAGTGTACAAATTTTATAGCACCTGCTATGTAAATCGGAACACTATTCAAATGCACAGTAATATTCTAATTACAATAACCTTTAGACTATTTCAAGTTCATTAACGTATTGATACGCCAATGGAGAAGGTTCATTCGGTTAGCACTAAAAGACACCTACAAGGTTTTTATTAATAATTTAACGGTTTTAAAAATTATTATTGCACGATATTTATTGTACCACGAGAGATCTGGAATTTATATATTTCCAAAAACGCATTTGCGACAGAAAGACTAGAAATTATTTAGGAACACCCATCACCCCGTTTGAAGTCAACCGGTAATCTTTTATAAGAGCAAACAGTGGAAAATTCTAAAGAGCAGCGCAAACTCTTTACAACGCACTACCAATTTTTACTTGACATAACTGAAAGCCAATTATGTAAAGCTACGACCTTAACTTAATTAGAGACGCCCACATCCTAACGAATTATAGAGGATACGGCTACAGAGCGTGCTTAGAAACGAACCTAGCCGAACGGCTATTGAATTAAGACTCGTTATTGTTGTTTCACATACAGACAGATGAACGCAATAATACGCGACGTCCTGTAAAGGTTAATGTTTTGTTTGTTAAATAGAATATATATATATATATATATATATATATTGATATATATATATATATATATATATATATATATATAGGATTTAATATTCCTAAATCTAAATAATGATACAGAAAACCTGCATTTAGAACGAAGTTATTTAATAAGTAATTTTTATGGTCATTTAAAATATAAAAGATTTTATATGAAACGCCAACATAGGTAAACACACTAATTTGTGAAAGCATATTCAGTCATCTGAGTGATATAATCGTATTTGAGACAGGCCTTGATTTTAAGAATTGCTTTAATTATGACAAAACTTAATAAGTGTTTTTAGGGTATTTTTGAGAAAAATAAAGTATACTGTGGTAAATTTAGGAAACTAAAAAGCAAAGGTGATCTATTTGGAATAACCGTCTTCCTTGGAGGAAAAATATAGAAAGGGATTGCTGAGACCGGCCGATTTGGCGTCCCTTAATTATTACAATTGAAACCTTTCAGTGTAAGTCAATACTGTAATGTACTTTGTTTGTGTTTCAACCATTTCAAAGGTTTATTTTTTATAATTTTTTCTCCTTCATAGGAACCCACTTTCGCACGATGGTGGTTAATAGACGCACCCCTACATTGTGACGGGGTCCCCGCTCCGTCAGGGTAAAACTAAATTTATAACATAATGCTCAATCTGCCGGTAGCAATAGTGCCTTAGTACCGGCAGTTAGCCAACTAATTAAATGTTACTGAAGTACGACCGTTGAAATGCGAGTAAATTAAGTGCCTATGTATGTACTCGTCCGTTTTTTGGACGTACCAGGCCACAGCGGTACCGGAGCAAATCAGCGCACATATCTACGTAAAATACCGTCAGTATATACTCAGATATCGAGTGCATTTCCATTAGCGTGGTTATTGTAGAGGAATCCTTATTCTGGTTATGGGAATATTCGTTTTCAATATTCGGGAACATTTATGTTACATCCCCTATGCATATGTAGAAACAGATTACTAAATTTTTAGATGAGAAAAGTTGGGTGGAGAAAAATGTATTTATTAAATACATAGTCAGAAGAAAAACCTAAGTAGAAAAATATAGACCAAAATATTGAAAATGCGAGAGAAAATAACTCCCATATTCGTACGGGTTCAGACTTTCTTCATTAACTGATTGGTTGTCTATATAAGTATAAGAGGAGCTAGACGGAGATGATATATTGGAATTGGTGGGATGCAATTATGCAATTCAGTTATTTCTTATTTGATAAATGAAAATACAGTGATAGAACATGAGAAACACTTACCGCAGTCACGGGAAAACGGGATGGATGCATTGCTCAATATAAACAATATTTTTAAAGGTCGTAAGTGCTGCTCTGGTGCTGTGGCGGCTTCGTAGGGAAATACTAATCACAACTATCGCACGTGCGGCTTACGTTGCCCCTACGGCGCCGGAAGCATGTGTGCAATCAATTGAAATAAATGTACTTCAAATTGCACTTACGGTGCCGCAGCGGCGCTGCACGTCCAAACGCTGGACGTGTGCATCAGTACGAATACCACTTCGTCTTTTCGATTAATAGCAAATTTTAGTGTACAATAGTATTGTAGTAAGCTATCACTACTGCGTTTCACTAATTTAAAACAAGTAATAACAAGAGTTTTTATTACTCACTGTTCACAAGTCTAATTAACAGTATATGCTTTATTTATAGATGTTTTCTGTCTAATTAACAATAAAGCACTATCACACTAATGAATTTACAAGCAGTAATATCTTCTTAAACAACTTCTTTAGGATTGGTCCATTAACAACATTAACACAACTATTTATTTATTACACTTTTGTCTATTTATGTATCCTACAAGCTGCATGTACATTAGACACGTTCACATAATATAAATTTATGTTTACTCTCGGACTTCCAAAAGCTTAACTATTTAACTTTACACGATATAATTTATACTTGACATTCTGATATAGACGAACTCTGTACTTCATCATCGGTCTTATTTATACCCTGAGTTAAAAGAATGATTCATATTCTATCGTTTGCTAGAAAATTCTCGGTTCCTGGAGAATACACAGTACTTACGGTGCTTGTGTGTTTGACGGGTTGCCTAATAGTAGCTCGTAACAGTATATTAAGCATTATCCGCAAACGTACAAACCAAGAAAGTAAACAAAAAAACGCACATACCTAACAGGCGAATCGATAAAATGTTATTAGTTGCTAGAAATAACAGCAACATTTCTAGACTCTCAGAAACTAATAAGATTTAACGCTAGACTATCACAGCCAGCTACTTAAACAAACCAAAACTGCTTCTAGTTTTCCGTAAAAATTGTTCTACGACTATTTGTACTAAAATATCTAACGCGTTACGCCAGTTGAAAAATAAACTTAGTGACCGATCGCAAGAACCGTTTGCACACGCAGTTAGGTGATTACACATTTCACTAACAACCTCAGCCTAGAGTTTTAGTTATATACCATGAACTTACTTCCTTTTAACCATAAAAGTGCAATTACTACAGCAGATACGTAACAGGTGGTCAATACTTCTAAGTAAAATCGAAATGCTTGGATGGTTGCATTGCGCATGTACTCTACTGAATTGTATACGTCCAAGTGGTCATTAAACTCTTTTGTCAGCATTTCTTGAGCTTCACTTGCTCTTATAGTTAAAAGTCCATCAATTGTTGCTTGCATGTGTCCTATCACAGGGCTTCGAACTAAAACAAATAAATTAGAGAGCTATAACAGAGCTTAATATTGTTAAGAAACCTGCGCCTTCAATTCTTCTTATATTTCGTCCAGACGGTATGTATAAATATCTAAATATGAACACAAGTAATCCATACGCAACTGATGGTAATAATAGCCACGCACTTGCTAACGAGACCACAATTAGGACAGATATGCTTGAGAGCAGTAACTAAAAAATAGTATGGTTAATAACAGTCTATTTCTTACTATGTATTTATGTTAAGCCCCTCTTTCCATGACTCTATTTATTGGAACATCAACAATCTTCCCCGTCATCCCTGTGTATAATCAATGACATAAAAATTTGAACAATAAGAAGGGTTGTGAATTTTTTGACGAAAGTTGGCAAATATGTTTAACTACTCAAAGGTAATAATTGATCAAATTTCGTTGTGATAGATCAAGGTATTGCTAAATCTGACACTTCTGTCATTACGTTTCAACATTATTATCCGGTGTATTTCTTGCAAGTTTTGGTTGAATTTTGTGATGTGTCTGTTGAAATATAGTTGATTTTTGTGTTTTGAGGGCGTGATTATGCCTAGAGTGCGGCAATGTGGAAATTACTGCCAGTTGAGTGAATTCGACAAAGGTCAAATTGCTGAGTTATGCGAAAATAGTTTTTCGTTGAAGGAAATTGCAAATTGCCTCAACTGCAACAAATCCACAATTATGCGTTGTTATCAGTTATGGGCTAGGAAAGGCCAGAAATTTCATAAAAAAGGAACGGGGTGCCAAAGAAGGCCAGGAATGTCGTAAAAAAGGAACGGGAGGCCGAAGACAAACTAATGAGGTGCAAGACCGTCATTTTCGCCTAATGGCTCTATGAGTCCAGTTTTCCAGTACCAAGTCAATTGATGATCACTCGTTAGGTAATGTAGGTCGTATTGTAACCCTTCGAACGGTTTATTGCCGAATTAGGGCTTTTTACTTGCAATCCTGTCGACCATACCTTGTATTACCCCTAATGGCTCAACACCGACAGCAACGTTTGGAGTGCTGCAGTTTGCGATTACACTGGAATCTGAATCTTAATACATCACTAAATACGTGACTAAAAAGAATACATTTGTTCAGAAAACCAACATTCTCTAACAAACAAATAAACACCAGGCGGGTCAATTATATGATAAGTCTTAAACCTTTAACATCAAATACGTGACTGAATAAAAGCAATAATCGGAAATCCTAATAAAATGCTATAATATACAAAACGCATACGTGGTGGATGGAGCATTTCGTGGAAGAATTAAACCAGGGAATTTGAGAAAATACCGAGTTCTGCCAGAGATAAGCCAAAGTACAAGCCTTAATCGATAAACACGCCAATAAAAACGATTGCTGGGAAGGGCTTATAAACACAATAGAAAATGAATAAACATTTAGTTCATATTCAACCAAGCACCAATTATGCTCAAATGCAGCAAAAAATTACGTAATGAAATTAAGTAGTGAAATGTTAAAATTCAAAATAAATAAAATTTGAAGTGCAAAGCTTTGTACGACAAAAAATAAGCCGATCTACAAATAGACGTAAGTTAAACAGTTAATTAAATTTATTTTTGATATTTAACAAACAAAGCTTTTTTTATTAATACGGCTTTTGCTGATGCCATTTATTGAGACGGCATTTTGTTGATACCACTTTTGTTGAGACGGCTTTTGTGTCGAGATCTAACAAATTTAAAAAAATACGTCTTAAAGTGAGATCAAAAGGGTACTCAAAGTCAATTCAAAAAAAATACCAGAGATCAAAGGTGGATAATTCTAGCCAATAAGTAAAGCGGGCATAACAAGGGATGCAGACCACAGACACTATGAGGTAACTCCAGTGGACATTCCAGGTTAGCAATTTTTAAACATTTTTTTTATTTAAAGACTGTTTCAAATTTAATATTTCATTACATTATGTACTTGTGAGAGTCATCAAAAAGGTCATTTGAAAATATGAAAATAAGGAAAAGCATCTTAAAACGTTCGAAGATACTTGAGAGTAATTAAAAGATATTGTTGCTGGCCTTCAGGAAAGCATAAATTTAATAAATGTAAATATTTTATACAAGGGAGAATTTTGAGTTTACACAACATTGTACATATTGTCAATTATTATATTGTGTGTTTTTGAACTGCTTTATTTGAATCCATTTAAAGGTTAAAATGAGATTTTTATTATTAGGAAGTCGAGCATTCAGTGAGCTAGTCGTGGTAAGCAAACAAATAAAACATAACGTACAGGGGCTTAACATCCCAAAAAGGCTATATCATAGCAATAAATATGTATATATATATATATATATATATATATATATATATATGGTAGTGGTTTTATAGGGTTAAATTTGGGTATAAACAAGGCAATTTCAAACACCCTGTATAGAGGAAACAACTATAATCTACGTGCGAAAGTTATTTCATTCATTTAATTTAAAGTAACAAGTATTACCATAATTTGATAATTAAGGATTAAAAATTCGTAGGTGCGTAAAGAAAATAAATAGTAGAAGCCAATAGAAATGATTAACTAATCTAATTCAGTTTAATTCAAAGGGTTATAAAGTCAGAAAACGCATCAAAGCATGAAAAATCGATAATTCCAAGGCGAAAAGCTTTACTAACAAATTAACAGACGTCGAATATAGGAAATACCTTGAAACGCAAACTCCTAGAAATGTTATTTTAAAAACGATTGTTAATTGAACACCTGCATGTTTTGGAAAGGTCATGTTCTCCTTATTTTTGGAGCATAACAAGCAAGTTTCAAAGAATATTGGTTAAACGACAGTCGCAAAGCACGTATACAACTCCACGTGGGGCAGATAGCACGCGCACAGTAATATCGATTTTCTACCACTCAATCAAGGTTAGAAGGAAACATCCAATATGCATAAGAGAGGAATAGAGTTAATATAGGCGGGGTTTTTAAGACGTCATTGAAAGTATCATTGGTCGAAATAGTTAGTTTTAAAACAGACAAGCACGGGACAATTGAATGCGGGTTTTTCGGAAAATATCGTATCAGCGAGCTAAAATTCGGGGAGTTTTGAAAACGGTTATACCAAAATTTGAAGAACGAATTAGTTGAATTTAGTTTTTGCGTTAAGAGGGTTTGGAGAGGTTACATTTGGAATCGTATAATTACGAGAGGTGAGCTATTAAGTTTCTCTTTGACTTCGCTTTTTGACTTCTTTAATTTGCATCACTTACTACGTACAGAAATCTACTAACGAGCTTGTAAGTATTTAAAATTTATAAATTTAATCGTACAGTGTTAAATTGTTGGCCTCTTAGTTTGAAACGCGGAAAGTGTCGAGTTCATATTTTAACTGAGGTGCAACAAATATTTTAACAAGCTCGTAAAGTAAAGTGATTATGCGACAATAAACAAGTATAAGAATACATGGATTTAGGTATTGAGTTGGATTGAATGGAGAGCATGCAGCACAACTTGGATGGTGCTTATCTATAAATAGCTGGAGGTGGCAAACAGAGCATAACCTAGACCGAAGGTTCAGGAGCACAATACATCAACGGGGTTGGAATCTTCAAGTTTCCAGGTAACGCATTAGAATTTGCTGTTTTTTTTATAAACTATGGAAATTATTGTGATGTGTGAGAGTGAACTTTGATGGTATTTTGCATTATTTTGCGTATTGAAAATAATACGTATAACTAAATATGATTATGATATTTGAATATAAATCTAAAGGTGTATATAAAGCTTATTAACATTCTTCATTAATTTAAAATTTTATTGTTAAGAGTACATGGGTTTTTTTGTGTTTGTAGTAAGAGTATGCAAGGTAGCAAGCGTATATTAATTAACTGGGTTATTATGAGCTCACAATACTCCAGAGTGTAGTAATTATAAATAAAAATAAGGTATTACTTAGGGCTCATTTACTCCAGTTGCTTTAAATGTGTTTGAAATCTCAAATTTAAACAAAAACAAGGACTTTACTAGGATATCAGTTATTAAGGTGTAACTTGAACACCGAAATGTACATAAACTTGAATTATTATTTGTAAATACTGGTAAATAAATATTGTATGATTGCTATAGTAGTTTGTGGTTTTATTGGATGGTGCGTGTGAACGGTTCAGAGAATGATAGGAAAGCTAGGTATTCAAGAGGGGGCCCAACTGAGCTAGCCAGGGAGCGGTTGAAGAAATCAGTTGATGCAAGCAGAATCTGGGTAAGAAGTTTTGTTTTGAAAATTTTCTATTGTGTGGAATTTTCGAATTTTGTAAATTAATTAATTTTCGAATCTACTGAGCTAGAGAGAGGGCCACGGCAATTTGACGCACAATTCGTGGGGCTCGAACGATTTTAAGAAAATTCCAGAGGTATATAGGGTTACACGGCAATATATATATATATATATATATATATATATATATATATATACACATCCTACTAGCAATTTTGCATCCTTATAAAATTGATACATTTTGGCGTCCCCCAGAAATAGCGGAAATAGATATTTACATATATAGAATATATTGTTACTTGCTTGTTGAAGAAGCCCAAAATCACAAAAAAATTTTAAAATAGTGAAATATATCGATATACACTTTTTTATATTTCCCTATCATTCTAGAACCCTTTCAAAGGCATTTATTGTCGCGTCCTCCTTTCATTTTACAATAAGATTACTATCAGTTTAACTTCCAGCAATGTTGTCAGTAACTCTTCCAAGTAACAAAGATGAAGTTTAGAAATAATACCTTAAGAGAGAGTGAGATATGAGTAATGAGACATTCTACATTTAATCGTTTGGTTTTCACAGGCTGGCGAATTCGAACGTGAATCATTCTAAAAATGCTGCGTCCGTTTAATACTATTTTTTATATCGCTGTACTTTCTGTATCCGATGCGCCGCTAAATTAAAACAATGTATGCATCCTTATGTTCTATAAATAGCAGTATGTATGAAATAAAAGTAATTATGTCATGCTAAATCATTTATCATAGCGTTGTTATCGTCATGAAGCGGCTTAAATTTTAGATGTATTTATTTAAAAAATTATTTAAAAAATAATATCATATATATTATTTTTTAAATAAAAAATTTAATTCTAGAAAGCTTGGTGCTTTTTTTATCTTATTAATATAAATCGTACGTTAAAACTTGATATTTATTGTGTGGGCGCTTGCTAAATATACTATAAGAGTCTAATTTTACCCCTCAGAACAGTTTTATTCAAAAAAATTTGCTTTTTTCATACACTATTTGGTTTTATTGGTGTGATGGTTATACAGTTATTTAATTGGAATTACTGCGCAATTTAAATCGTTTAACCGTTGGCAATACAGCTGTTCCTGTTCGTAAAATCTTTAAATATTTGTTTTGGTTCCTAAAATATCGATAGAAATGTATTCTAATAAACGCAAAATATGGGTTTAACGTCAAAAGTGCAAGATATTTTTGTAGGAGACTATTGGACGATTGCATATGAAAATTCTAAAAATTTTCTATTGAGTCGTTTACAAGCTGTATTGTTTTTTAGTATAGGGGTTACTACCACCCCGAAGACTGGCTTTCGTGCGCCGTTGGTGGTGTTTATTTTTGTATTAAACTATAGACGATTGCATGTGAAAATTTTAAAATTTTTTATCCAGCCCTTTATGAGGCACGATTTAGTTTGCTTAGGGATTGCTGCGAGCCCAAATACTGGCTTTGGCACACCATTGGTGGTGATATTTTTGTTATAGATTATTAAGCATTTCATGAAAAAAATTTGGAAATTTTCTAAAGAGTTGTTTACCAGCTAAATCTGTTTTACCATAATGGTTGCTGCCACCTACACGACGTGTTTGGTGCACTATGTTTGGTGGATATTTGCGTAATAGGGTGCCCCAAAAGTAATGGTCTAAATTGAAGAGGTTGATAGCTGAGATTAAAACCTATTCAAATAACTATATATGTTGTTATCCAATTGTTGATGGTTTTAAAGTTATAACAACTTTTGCGTTTTGTGCCAAAATCGTGCAGAACTTCGAATATTAATTTGCAATAAAAGAAATACTGACCTTTTGAAGGTAGTTCGTTTTCTGTTGTATGAGTGAATGTTGCGTGTTTAATAAATAAGAACTTCCTCAAACATTTACTTATTATCGCAAGAGAAAATCATAATTTTTCTATAATTTTGGTTCTGTTAAAAATTTTGCGTGCTTTTCAAACTAAAATTACTCAAAATAAGTATTACCATCGAAAAGTGCAAACCTATTCAAAAAGCTTCATTAATCTAATAACTGGTAGGTCTAAGATTAAATGCATGGAAAATTTTTGGGTAGTTTGTAGGCACAATCCCAAAAACAGCACTTTTATTAAAGAATTTGTAAGTAATAGCCAACTTTATTTTTTGTAAAATATGAACTCAAAATAATCAAATGTATTTAAAATTCGTTTACAACAAATGTTCGAATGTCCTGCCACTAGTTAAAGATCGCTACCTTGCTTGAAACAGCAAGGGTTCGGCAAGCTTCCAAATTTTCCAGGTAAAAAAAAACCCCGCGTCCTGGCCAATGTAGTACCTTCGGGTGGAGCACTGGAAAATCACATATAAGGTTTCAACACGATGGCGCTCCAGCACACAGTGCTCGTAATGTTAGGGAACACTTAGTCTTGCATATCCCAATCATTGGCACTATCTAGTGGTCATCGCGTTCGCCCGACCTCAACCCCCTGGATTACTTCTTGTGCGGTTATATGAAAGAAAATGTGTATAAAACACATACCACAAACGAGCAGGACTTTTGTAGAAAAACACGCGAAGCCGTTGGAAGGCTGAGAGAATCGGTCGCGCTTTCAGGTTTTTAAAACGAAATTTTTTGGGACGGTGTCATTTATGTATAAGAACTGGTGGCAGGACATTCCATCATTTGTCGTAAACGAATTTTAAATACATTTGATTATTTTGAGTTCATATTTTACAAAAATTATAAGTTGGCTATTTTAGGGATGAACTCGGGCCGGGCTGGGCCGGGCTTTTAATAAGCCCGGCCCGGCCCGACGCAGAAAAGTGACCGGCCCGGCCCGAGGCCCGACCCGAAATAAAAATTGACGACACGGCCCGCCGGCGGGCCGGGTATATTTTTTTCGTGTTATAAACTTGGACATTATATCTCTAAATTTAATTACGGAAACAACACTACAAAAAGCCATTTAATTTCACAATATCTATACAGAAATCAGACAATTAAATGTAAGTTTGTACGTTAGGCATTTGGTATATGTCAAAATTAAGGCGCCTTAAATAAAAGCATTACTTGCCTAAAGAAAAACTTTATTAAAAAATTGGTAAAATAAACTTTGCAATAACTCTCTGGTATTTTAGGCGGTAGACATAAACTATACACGCGATTGATAATATCGACATTCGCCGCATGATTGAAATTTGAAGTATATACATATACATAATATAAATGGTACAAACTTTTGAATTATGAATGAATCACCTAGTTCGATGTTCCTGGGCATTTTTAACTTGCCTAAAGTACAGCATAAGCGACATTAAAAACCACTAGAAAAAAATATTCGGAATAAGAAGTGAGTTATAATATTTTGTAAATGATAATTATTGAAAGAATTTTTATTCAATTATTAAAAGAAAGTTCTATTTAGAAAATTCTTAAACATCTTATACATTGTAAATATTTTTGAGAATATTATAGTAATTGTGCTTAATGGTGTTTAGGTTTAAAGAAACAGGAAGTAGAGGTAGAAAGAAAACTTAAAGGCTCTGTTGGATTGTCGCAAGCTCCGTGCGTGGTTAAAACAAAGCTATCCAAGGTATTCAAAGTTAAAATTATTGACAAAAAAAAATTTTTAACCATTTTATTTCACAAAAAGGGGGCACCGGGTAATTATAGGGTTAATTTAGAGGTAGGTTAAGTCATAGGTGTCGTAGAATAAGTAAGGGAAACTCCCAAGTAACAGAAGCACGGAATTACAGTTATTAGAAGAGTAAATACGTCATTATAAACATTATTAGTTGAGAGCACACTGTATATAGCAGTACAAACGATTAAAACACATATCCAAGAGTAGCTATGAGCAAAGATGAGAATTTGAAAAGGTAACGAAACGCATTGAATTTAACTCAGTAAAAAACCTGCATGAATTGGCTAGACAATAATTCAAAAAATGTGTAGATATATCGTCTTAAACGCACTTAGAAATTATGAATTATTTGAAAAGCGTACGTGATTTAAAAGTATCACATTTGCTCAAAAATCCAATTTATTAGGAAATAAACAAACACCAAATTTATTCGATTCAGATTAGAATAAGGCAACAACAATAACATTACGTGATCGATTGAATGAAGATTCCTAGGATTTCTGAAGTAAATGCATAGGTATAATAAGAATTTACGTGACCAGGAGCATTGCTTCATGCAATTAAAATACATACAACTGGTAAAATTCCCAAAATAACAAGTAATAATACACTTGGTTTCGCCCAGCACGTGGAGTCAACGAATCAGAAACTAAAGGGGGCCGATACTATAAATATCTTAACAATTGAATATTAAGTTAGTATACTTTGAACCTGGGCTGTCACTATACTCAAATGTGATAAATATTTACGTAAAAGTTAAGTGAAAATTATTTTAAAGAGTGTATAATTGTGCAAAGAGAGCCGTACTTCTAAAAATACGTAAGTAAATAAGATTTAGTAAAATTATATCATTTGTAATAATAAATAAAACAGGGCTCTGGTTAAATAAGTTCTGAATAATTACCATATGATTAAATACCTTCTGATTAAATACGTTCTGAAGAACTACGTTCTAAATTACATTCTGAATAACAACTTTACGATTCTTGCTAAAACTTTTAATAACGATCCATTACGATCTTAAATAGAATTTTGGATACGAAACTCTGGAAAATGCTGTCGATTTAAATAATTTAATAATCTCTGAAAATGGTAAATATTCTATTACGGAAATAAAAAACCTTTCATTGGAATAACGAATGGATACTAAATTTTGGTTGGATGTCGACTTCAATTCCTAGGAATGCAGAGCTCCTACAAAACTACTTCAGGTTAGATATTTTTTTGATGATTTATTTTAAAACTGTTTTATTTCAATAATAATTTAAAAGTGTAAGAGCCGACAATTTGGGGTTTCCTGAATATATTTATGAAAAGTTATAGACATCTTTTAAACGTTTCAACAGATCTCTAAATGTAATAAAAGATCGTTTTGCTGGCTTCATTTTCGGAAAATCTAATAGATGTAAATAATTTAAAAAGGAGAAGATATTTAAAAGGGGAAAAAGTTGTAAATATTTAATCATTATACTGTGTATTGTGGAATTGTTTTATTTAATTGAATCAGCCAGTCGAAGCAAAAAATTATAAATTAACATTTTCACAAGTGGTTGAGCAACATAAGGGTTAACACAGCATTTTTATGTACGCTCAAGCCGCGGGGCGAGATAACACAGAAATATATATATATATATATATATATATATAATGCTGTGATAAGGGGTTGTTTAGGGCTGTATTAAGTAGTAAGGGTCGCGTAGTAACTGTAAAGAGCAATGGGAATCAGAAAACTGCATTTATTTAGCAGGAAAATAAATAATTTGTACATTATGTAAATAGCAAGCATTTAACACCCTGTATATGGACCGTAATTAACTTTAATCAATGCCAGTAAGCATATCTTCTAATAATAGAACGCGTATTTAGCAGAGAAATACTCAAACTACGCTGGAACAATAAACGCTTTGATAAGAAAACGCACTTTTAAATATGAGTTTAAATAAAAACATAAACGAAAACAGCAATCGTGTTACATCGTTTATTTTGTACAATTCTCCAAAAGCTTTATCTACACAAAACAACAGACGTAAGCTAAAAGTCCAACAACGATAACAATAGTAAATAACAGCATGATACGAAAATCCAAAATAGTTTCATCAGAAATCAGCTTGAAAATATACTAGGATTGTTCAGGACAAATATGGTTGGTCGCAACAATCTGTAAGGCTGTTTGGAAAACCAATCCAAATGTAGTGGGCAAAAGCTATATAACGCCCAGAAGTGATAAGAAACAGTCAGTCTCAATTTGAAGTACGTCGAATCCACAATACTTTTAATCAAATATTTATGCGCCAGATAAATAAAATTTATATTATAGTGAAAATAGTGCTGTATAAGAATTGCGTGAAAAATATATGAAAAAGCTTTTTCCGTTTTTGCAGAAAAATTAAAAGATTAGAGGAAAACACAGAGCGGTGGCGTTCAGCCGGACGTTTATCACATCGGCGTACGGCGTTATCATATCAATATATATATATATATATATATATATATATATATATATGCTGTAGCCGTTCTTTTAGTGGTTTTCAATTACTAGTTCGATTTGAAATGGTAATTCAACTTTATAATACAAAGTTGGGTTTTCATTTCATCTTAATAACTAAATACATATATATATATATATATATATATATATATATATATATATTAATGTGAAAATGAAGTCACAATAGGTCATTGAGAAAACCCACCCAAAATGAAAGAAAGTAAAGTTTTTCCAATATTTAATTTTTACCTTGTATGGACGTATTTAACGTATTCCCATGCAAAATAAAAATGTTTTAAGTACATATAGTGTCTTAATACCACTTTAGAACGAACCGCAACTTTAATCCGTGTCGTATTGCATGTATAAATACGGTTCTGCTTCCATAGTCTGAGCATGTTAGCTTGTATTGTAAAAATTCCGAGGGATTTGAGAACCTGGGGAAAAACACAATAATAATTGAAATCTTACCCGATGGTATATTAAAAATACTGCTAAGAGTAATTTTGTTTAATAATTCTAAAAATGGTGTTGGTGGTTAAATACATACAGGTAAAACCCACTATAAAGCAATTATACGCGTCACTTTTTCAGTCAAGACTTGCATATAACGCCAACTAATATAATAAGGAGCTGCGCACGCTCGACCATCGGCATAAAAGGCGAGAGCCATGTTCCAGTGCATTAGTCGTCAAAGTATCGTCGAGTTTGATTAAAATTATAAATTAAAGATGGATTTTTTTTGTGTTGACGTTACAAGTGATGTGCGAGTACAACAATTAAATATCAACCAACTAGTTGGTAAGTCAACCTATAGGTTAGGCGAATTTCCTTCAAATTATCACCACCATATATTAGAAGTTGGTTTTGATTTATATGGTGGTCTTCAACCTGCCATCCAAGTTATTTGCTGTAGTGGTATGTGTGCTGATTCTACGATAACATTCTCTTACTTCGATTGGAAGAAATTGTGTACTTTTCAAGTGGAATTTCAAATTCGCCAAATTGCTCAAGACTCAAAACAAGTCAGATTAAATGGTTTGACTACTGGAAACGATGTTGTTGACATACAATTGGATCAAGATTTCAAATTGCAGCTGAGCACAGCCTTTAATAGAAGTATATGGCTGTTGAACAATTTTGAAAAGAGAATTTATATAATATGGAGATTACGAAAGATGGGAATGTTATTGTGCTACCTGCGTACGAGTGCATCAAGCTATTAAATTTGCGAGAATTGATCTGTTTTAAAATGGCTGAGTTAAGGTGTAGAAACTTTCCAGAATTTTACGAAAAATTTGTTGGTGATATAAAAAAAGTATGTGGAAATACAACGGAGGAAGAAAGGGTTCAAACGTTATTAGAGGGAGAGAGCAGTGCCAGTATTACTCTGTCTAATGATTGCAGCAATTTAAATTACTTGACAGTGTTGGAACTTATTAAATGTTTCCCATTCAGTACTTAAAAGATGCAACTGCAAGGCAATCGCTTGCGCAAATGTTTAGAGATTTGGCTATCCCAGATTCGCCAGACTCTGGTTACCACAGCGGTTTATAGATGTTATCAATACATGTATGTATTCTATTAAAAACATTATATTTTTCTTGATAAAGTTTGTTTTTACATATTTGTACCGCCAATATTACCATAAATTATTAATAGACGTATTAAACTATCCTGTTTTTATTTTTAGGTTTAAAGTTGTGTACCCCGCAAATAATAAACACAATATACCGCATGTTAACAAAAAGTTGTGGGGGAAATTTAAAGACGAGTTTAACGGTGACTTGGTGTTAGAATTTGTAGGTAGTAAGGCTAAGTCCTACTTTATTGTACTCGAGAAGGACACGATTAAAAAAAGATTAAAGGGATCTCACGAAGTGTAGTTAAGTAAAACCGCGGGTGCTACAACCTATAACGAGCATATATTCCCAAAAGGGGTGGGCATCCAGCTACGCAACAGTGCGTGGGAGAATAAGGATTTTCTCCAATAAGAAATTAAAGTCATTGAGTAATGGTAGAAATGTTAAACCTATAAAGGCGATTATTAATTGTGGTTTAGTGACCGCGTTTGTGCACTCTTCGAGTGTTTTCGGCAATCTTCGATTGTTTCCAAAGAAAATATTCAAGCATGCCATTTAATGTCGTGGTGTAACATCGTCCACGGTTAAGCTTATACATCCGTCGGCAGCAAAGTACTTAAACTCTGGGTCTTGCAGTATCGCTTTTACAAGAATAGCTTACAGTAACACAAGGAAAAACAGCACGGTATGTCATTAAGCAGTAAACGTTCAGCTCCACCAGCTGTTAAAGGGTCTTGTACGAAACAACCAACATCTGTGTAAAGCGTGCGAGATGGAGGTGTTAAAGTCTGCATGCCCTGGTCCTAATAGTACAGCAACCTACATATGGGGCATAAATATATAAGGTACTTACTATATTTGTATATATTTTATTGTGTTTCCTTGTACAAACAATTAAGGTAGGTCAGTAAACACTATTAAATTGCTATTAAATTGACTTGCATTTAGCGTACTTTCCTATTGTAATAACCGCATTTGTTTGGAGAAGAAATTATATACAGCTTTCACATGTGATTCACATGTTCGTTAAGAATCTAGAATATTTGCTGGATTACGAGTTACAAATGAATTAATGCTACATTGGAAGTTTCGAAAATATTGAATTATAATGCTTCTACAGCGTCACGTAAGGTAATTTAGGTAATTGATGTAGGATATCAATATGTAATAAGACCCATTTACATTCACTCTAATATTGTTTTATGATTATTATTGAACAGTACTTAATGTGGTTTATTACATTTTGATAATTCTGAAATTTAGGTAGTTAATGATGTCATACACAAAATTTCTAATTAACATGGTTGGTATCTAGCGGAGGTTGTAGAATCATTTTAAATTACGAATGCATACTTCTTTCATTACAGGAGAAATTCCATAGATTTCATACAAGCAAAATGCGCTTTCTTAATCATTAACCACGCGATCATTACGCCAAAGTCGACCTTTCCATTTACATATTTAAAACACATTACATTGGAATGATTAGTTATTAAACTGTAAATTAGATAAAATAAATTATTAAAATTTTGCGTGCTTATTTCTTTGTATTGGTTAAAGCATATGTCATAAATAAGCAAAAATTTTAAAGAGGTTTGAGAGCTTAAAGTATAATTTTGCAGGGCGTGGTCCTATTGCAAATCTGTTTGCAGATTCTACATAAAATTTTAGACTAACAAGATGTATTGCATGACTAAAAAAATTTATAAGAACGCTCAAAAGTCGCTACAGGTAAGAAATCTTAAAATTGGGGTAGCTCCCTTGGGGTGATGCTATCTAAAAAATTCTTAGAGATTCGGGTAGCTGACAAAATTCTAATATTAATTGATACCAAACAAGGTAGGTTTATCTCGTGGGTGGAAATATGGAGAAAGATTTATCTCGCAGAGGGTATGTGTGTAATTTTGCAGGGCGTGGTCCTATTTCAAATCTGTTTGCAGATTCGAATTCTGCGTAAAATTCTAAGCTAATTTAATGTATCCCATGTATAAAAAAATTTATAAGAACGCTCAAAAGTCGCTACAGGTAAGAAATTTTAAAATCAGGGTAGCTCCCTTGGGGATGGCGCAATCTAAAAAATTCCTAGAGATTCGGGTAGCTGAGAAAATTCTAATATTAATTGATACCAAACAAGATAGGTTTATCTCGAAAGATGCATTGGTTAGACGAAGAAAACTATTTGGTTCAGAATGTTAGCGGTAAAAAAATCTTAAAATGAGAGTAGCTCTCTGGGGGGGTGATGCTATCTAAAAAATTCTTAGAGATTCGGGTAGCTGACAAAATTCTAATATTAATTGATACCAAACAATATAGGTTTATCTCGTGTGTGGAAATGTGTAGAAAGATTTATCTCGCGGGTGGAAAGAATGCGGGTGTGACGTAATCAAAATGGTTGGGGTAAAAAATTCCACAAGGTGGTCCACAGGGCGGAGAGCAGGAGGAGATTCATCTCCACATTTCCTCCTTATGGGAATTTACATGTAAATTTGGTCCAGATGTGTGAGGAAATGTGGGATTCTGGAGGAAATGTGGTAGTGGAAGACCTGCCATTACTCTACTGTACTTGAAGTTTTCGAAGCCTACATTTTTTTATTTTCTGAATCCAATAGCCTAATGTATATGCGTCTATAGCACCATATTCAATGTTTCTTCTGTCCACTTCTTCTACTGTCCACGTTTCACATGTTTCCATGTTTATCTTCTCCAAACGCAGTAGTTGCTTGTTCTTGTTGAATGCAGTACGGCCTTGTGTTAATCTTTGTTTTATATCTTTTGCGCTTTTCCCATCTTGTGTTATGTGGCTTCTTAAGTAACAAAAATCCTCGGCCTCTTATAAATTCTGATTTCCTATTGGCAGTCTGTTTTTTTTATATTTTTTTCTCCATTATATACTTGTACTATAGTTTTATGTTTGCAAACTTTCATACCGCATCTCTCTGTTAGTACTGTTACCATTTGATTAAGAACTGCATCTAACTCTTCCATGCTAGATACTAATATCGCTATATGGTCTTTGAATCAGCTTACATCATCTGCAATCTAAGCATATCAATTGTAGGTTTCTTTATAATAATTCTAAATGTCTTTCTGCACTTGCCGGTATTAGTTGTCTCTTCGATGTACAAGTTAAAGTTTAACGACGATACCCCACATTACTGCTTCATACCTTTCTAAATATTTATTTATCTACCTTTCTGCTCAAATTTTATTACGGCTATTTACTCTTTATATAAGATATATACTATTCGTCTATCCCTACAACTCGTTCTTATTGTTTTTGAAATTCATACATTTTTTCCCATGTTACAATGTCGAATGTTTTCTCCACATCTACGAACCCTATATACACTTTCTCTCCTCTTTCTATTTCTTTTTCCATTATTGTCCTTAAAGCTAAGATAATCTCCCATGTTCACCTGTTTCTCATAAATTCGAATTAATTATCTCCTAGTATGTCTTATCCTATTTTTCTATCCTTCCTTGTACAATTCTATTTGACATTTTTGAAACGTTGTAGCAATTTTATTTTCCACCTAATATATATCCGTGTAATTAATCCTTTTATTTAATAGTAAATAATATAATGCATTATAATGCTATCCAATCCATTTAATTTAATATCATCTATTGTCCAATAAAGTATTAGCAGTTAGTTCATATTAAAAATTAATTTCTACGGTGACAATATAAAAGCTCTTGTTTAGTATCCTTCCTAAAGCCCCCTCTACTCAGAAACTGCAAGGTAACGTTGTTACCGGGCAGCAACACGCTCGGCCCGTCACTTCTAACACAGCTGTGGGAAAAAGCAGATTGAAATTGTTCTTAGGAACGATGTTCTGGGATGACTTTTTGTGTTGGAAGCATGTGCGATTGAAGTTTGGTACGTGTAGGCCATCTTCGAAAATTATTTTAGATGGTCGATTTCTTGTTTAAACAACTCGTGGAGAACGAGGAAGTGTTCTGTTAAAGGACCGTTAGGAACAGTAAGTGAATTTGTTTCTATAACGATATTAATTAAAAATTTTTCAGTGTAACTTTAAGGAATAATGTAAATTAACATATAATGCAACGTAAATTATAAATAAGCAATTTTTCCGAATGGTATTCAAGCGAAATTAATAAAAACAATTCTATTCTTATATAACATGGAATCCCATATATAATTTATTCAAGTTAATTACAAACAAAATTCGCTCTTTCTTGTGGTTTGAATTACTCCTGGAACATCTGTAAATTGAAGCCTAGATAATGAAGGTCAAGCGATGTGTTTTTCAGAGTGCAGCACAACTATTTGTTTAAAATGGAAGATTCCGTTGTTAATGGTGACGTAAGCTCGAAGCAGGTATTTTGGTATTTTGGTGCAAATTGGAGTTCTGGTATGTACAAAAAAATTACGTTCGTATGTTATTTGAACTATCGACGTAGTAACGAGATAAATTTTACTTTACCCGACTTGTGTTAACTTTGAACAGGTCAAGGACAGACCTCAATTATATTTTTCGATGTTATGCGATATGAATCTGTAATTCGCTTTTACTAAATTCTCTTATTAACTCAATGAAACATCAAAAGATGTCACTACTAATTAGATAAAGTGAATTCTTACAATTTTGAGTACTTAAAAATTAAATTTTTACATTTGATATTTTATGAATACTTATCTGTAATTATCTACTGTGAAATTAAGGTAGATCTACCGTAATTAACTTTTTGCTATAAATAAGCAATTTATGCTTTGTCAATTTGCTATATAAACCGCATTAAATAGTAATTGGTACGGATCTTATCCAGTGCCATTGTAATTAATTCTTCATTATCCAAATTAACTTATAAAGAAAGAAATATTTTTTTGTAGAAAAGTACATTATTGAATACCAAAAGAATAGACTCTTATTTTCGGACTAAAGACTATTTTTATTTAAGATGAATGAAAGATGAGTCTGATTGTATTTAATTATTTTGAGTTTGAACGCACAAACAGTGCTTTTCTTTGTTTAATCTGTTCACAGGTGCAGAGGAGGATTGCTAAGGTCAAGGTCGAGCCATAAGGTAAGAAACTTCAAAGATTAGGTGGTCTTTGAAAATTATATAGCGGTTATAGGAGAAAGGTTTCCGCATTAGCCTTGTACAAGGGACTTGTATCAGGTCTTCTCAGTATAAAAAAATACGGTGGCGCCTTATTCTGATTATTAGTGGTTGCAATTACACCCCGACCTACAGCTCATTCTCTACCCAGAGCATATAGTTCGACTAGCCGCTTTACCTTTGATATTTCCTCAACATAGAGCCACCTTCCATCTTAACTTGCCGTGGGCTCCTTTCCTAATTATCGGAAATTCTCGTTAAACTAAAAAAGAATAGTTAAAGGTTACAAATAGCGCTCAGCGTGTAGGCCTCGATTGCTGTACCAATTGTATAAGCACATAAAGTATAGGCTTCGATTGACTTTGGTTGTTTACACTTGTGGTTTATAAATTATTTACCCTCAGATTAATTTAGTCTATTGATGTTGTTGTTTAATTGAGTTTAATTTGTAATTAGTTAGTTAGTCTATCCCATGATGGCTGAAACGTATCAAGTAGTTTATTTGCATAAAGATGAGTTGGATTATGAATTGAGAATTCGAGGAGTTGTCAGCAGCAGACCGATGCAGGATAAGAGGAAAATGTTAGGCCGATTATTAGCCAAAGAAACAACAGTACCTGGTCGTTTAATTGATCCTTCCACATATGTCGTAGATTATTCAGATGAACGAGATGAAATTGAGGCTTCGATAGAGTCAGTAAGAAATGTTTTATTAGAATTTGAAGGTGAATTAGCAGACCCTACATTTAAAAGGATACAGTCGAGATTAATACATCTTGATGGTCGTGTTAGGAGAATAAAAATCCCTTTAGATAATTCAGATGAAGTAACTTTATTTAAGAATGAATCGTTAGCAACTATTCTTACCATGGAGGCAGAGCTACATGAAAAGCTTAAGAAGAATGAAGATGTAAACGCTTATGGTGAATTTTCTATGAGAGAAACCATTCCAGCTGTTGTCAGTGCTCCTATTCATACTGTTTCATATTTAGTACCCCCTAGTCCAATTGGTTCGTGGTCAGTAAAATTTTCTGGAGATCCAAAACAGGTTCATCAATTTTTAGACAGAGTAGCTGAGTTAGCACACTCGCGTAAAGTATCTGAAGAAGATTTATTTAATGCTTCTGTAGAATTGTTCACAGGTAACGGTTTAGAATGGTATCGTTGTGTTAGGAATTCTTTAACAAACTGGAGTTCATTGGTTATTCGATTAAAAGAAGATTTCTTACCATCACACTCAGAGGACGAGATTTGGGAAAAGATTAGGTCGCGTCATCAACAAAAAGGAGAATCTGTAGTCATTTATATAGCTCATATGGAGAATTTGTTTAGTAGGTTACCACAATCACCTGCGGAATGTACAAAAGTCAGAATGGTAAAAAAGAACCTATTACCTGATTTTATTTGTCAATTAGCTCTAACGGAAATTGATAGTATGTCTACATTAATAAAGTTGTGTAAGAAATTGGAAGAAGCTTATGCATCCAAGCATAAATTAGTACAAAGTCCAGTAAAATATGTTCCGAAAGCATTAGGAAATTCAAAACTTCAAGTTGAAAATAAGTGGTCAGCTCCTGTAAAAAACTTTTCAGCGCGAACTGGTCGTAGTTTTTATAATCAATCATTTCCCCCTCAAATACAATCTTTTGGCAACAGTAATAGTAATAATAATAATCCTTCTAATAGAGTCCCCGTAAATAAATATAAATTAAATAAACTTACATGTTGGAATTGTTTGGATGAAGGTCATACTTTTTGGAGGTGTAAGATTCCTCGTAAAATATTTTGTTATAGCTGCGGATATAGTGGAGTTAAGTCAATAAATTGTCCGTCGTGTTCAGGTTCGTTAGGTAGGCAGATGCAGAGTGGCCGGCATCATGCTTTTATGCAAAAGGCTACGGTTATGTTGTGTAAGCAGGAAAATTTTTTTGATATAGATGATTGGTCAAAATGGCTAGGCATCGTTAAAGATTTTTGTCAAGGGAACGTCAAGCCAAAAGCTGACGCGTTATTTTTAAGGAAACCTCAGGACAATCGTCCGTACATTATGGTAAAATTGTTAGATAAAGATGTCACAGGTTTGTTTGACTCTGGTTGTACTACTACCGTTGTTGGTTCATTAGCGTTTTCTGTTCTTGAAGAATTAAATTTAAAGGTCTTTAAAACTGAGAAGAGAATAGTTTCCACTGCTGATGGTACTCTTCAAGAAGTTATTGGTTCAGTTGATTTACCTATTAGAAATGGAAGACAATATCGTATTGTTAACGCTTTGGTTGTACCATCTCTTCCCCACACATTTATTTTTGGTAGCGATTTCGCAAAATCCTTTGGGTTAATAGCAGATTTCAAAAACAATACATGGCACATTCAAGATTATGATAACAATAGTATTTCGTATATAGGTCATTCGTCCGTACCCTTAAGTTGTAATAATCAATTACTTAGTTTAGATGATTTGTTAGAAACACAACAAGAAAAAGCACGAATAGCAATAGAATCTTTCAATGAAATTAGTAGTGAAGAGAGACTAGGGCGTACCGATAAAATTGTTTTAGATATTGATACTGGTGATGCAAAACCATTTCGTAAAAAACCTTATGTCATGTCCCCCTTTATGAGTAGGATGTTAGATAAAGAATTAGATGAGATGTTGAGATTAGGAGTAGTGGAAGAATGTCAGAGTCCATGGTCATCCCCTGTATTGTTAGTTAAAAAACAAGACAGTGAGTACAGATTTTGTTTTGACGGAAGAGCGCTCAATGATATTACTAAACATGATAGCTACCCATTGCCAAATATCGACAGGATTATAAATTTACTTAGAGGTGCAAATTATATTTCTAGTTTAGACCTTAGAAAGAGTTTTTGGCAAATCCCACTTTCCGAAACATCTAAGGATAAAACAGCGTTTAGTGTTATTTCGAGAGGACAATATAGGTTTGTCACCATGCCATTCGGATTAAAGAATGCTGCTCAGACGCAACAGCGTTTGGTTGATTCAATTTTTGGACCGAAGTTTGAGCCACATGTTTTTTGTTATTTAGATGACATTATTTTGTGTTCATCATCTTTTGAGGAACATCTGAAGTTATTAGAAACGGTGAAGGAACGTCTTAAGGAAGCAAACCTTACGATTAATTTGAAAAAGTGTGAATTCTTTAAGAAATCGTTAAAATTTCTTGGTTATATTGTTGGATCAAATTCTCTTCGTACAGACCCCGAAAAGGTTTCTGCGATGGTAAATTTCCCCAGACCTAAGACCACTACTGAGGTCAAACGTTTTTTTAGGAATGTGTAGTTGGTATCGTCGTTTTATAAAAAACTTTTCATCTTTAGTGTCACCGATTAGTGATTTGGTAAAAGGAAGAAAAAAGGGTCAATCTATTGTTTGTACATCCGAGGCTGAGAACTCATTTGTACAGATTAAACAGGCTTTAGTTTCCGCTCCATTGTTATCACAACCGGACTATTCAGTTCCATTTATTGTCGAATGCGATGCTAGTGATACAGGACTCGGAGCAGTATTAGTTCAAAAAATCGATGATGTAGAGCACGTTATTTCTTATGCCAGTAAATCACTTATCCGAACTGAGCGAAACTATTCAGTCACGGAGAAAGAATGTCTCGCGGTAATTTTCGCTATAGAAAAATTTCGACCTTGGGTAGAAGGTACCCGTTTTACTGTTATCACAGATCACTTTTCTTTGTTATGGCTTAATAATATACAAAACACAACCGGAAAATTAGCTAGATGGGCTGTCCGTTTACGACAGCATACTTTTGAGTTAGTTCATCGAAAAGGAAAGTTTAATGTAGTTCCAGATTGTCTTAGTCGTGCAGTTCCAGTCGTGAGTCATGTTGATAATTTAGTTGAGATCAAGTTAGATAATGTGGATCCCTGGTATGTGTCTTTTCGAGAGAAAATTTTAGCTTCACCTGATGATTACCCACAATGGAAGGTAGAAGATAATTATGTATTTAAATTTCTTTCATCAAATTTACCACTCTTGTCGAATGTAAGGAATGGAAATATTTAGTCCCTAGATCACAGAAGGAAGAGGTTATTCGGATAAATCATGACAATTCAGTGGCCGGTCATTTTGGTTTTTTTAAAACATTGGCACGCATACAAGAGAATTTTTATTGGCCAAAAATGCGTATTGATGTGTTGAAATTTTGTAAGAATTGTTTAACGTGTGGTGCACAGAAGGCATCGAATAGAGGACCCCTTAGTTTAATGGGAAAGGAAAAAGAAGCGAAGTTCCCCTTTCAGATTATCGCTATAGACCTCATGGGCCCATTTCCACGGTCCAAGGTTGGACACAAATGGTTATTAGTTATTGGTGATTGGTTCTCAAAATTCACGTTAATGTTTCCGTTACGTAGTGCAAAAGCGCATATAATAGAACGTGTATTGGAGGAAAAAGTTTTTTTAGTTTATGGTGTTCCCAAATTTATTATTTGTGATAATGGCTCACAATTTAGTGGTAGAACTTTCAAAGCTGTATGTAAAAAATATGACGTTCAAAAAATTTGGTTTAATGCAGTTTACTCTCCCCAATGTAATTTTGTAGAGAGGATAAATAGAACAGTCGGAACAGCTATACGTTCGTATATTAAAGAACATGATACTTGGGACATAGAGTTACCCCAAATTCAGTATGCGATTAATTCTGCAAAACATCATGCCACTGGTTATTCGCCAAATTTCTTAGTTTTTGGTAGACATGTTCCTGTGTCTGGAAGATTTTATGGTCTTGATGTGGAACCCTCAGTTGATATTGATTTTATTTCTAGTGATAGACCTTCGTATGTGTCAGATCATCAAGGACTATTTGATATTTTTATAGACGTACAGAAAAAGTTACATTTAGCTTACATGCAGTCTAGTAATTCATATAATTTAAGGAGACGTAACATATCTTTGGAAGTAGGTGACAAAGTTTGGAGGTCAAATAAAGTTTTTTCGAAAGCAAGTGATAAGTTTACAGCTAAGCTTGCGCCAAAATATGTTTTGAGTATTGTTAGAAAGAAGGTTTCGAATTTAATTTATGAATTGATTAATGAAAATGGTTCAAGGGCAGGCAGATGGCATGTTAAGGACTTAAAACCTTATTCAGAATTCAGTGGTGATGTTGAGAGAGAGAACGTTTCTGAACATTAATTAGTGTTGTTGATATATTTAATGGTTGATAGTAGGAATTATTTCTGTCTTGTCTTTTAGTAAAGGATTTAATTATTGTATTGAAATACTGTTTGGTAGTCTAAAAATTTAGACGTTGGATAAGAAGTATAAAAGGAATTTTTGTAGTGCAGTAAGGTTGATATTAGACTATGCTGATATTGTTAGTTGCACGTTATTCATTTGAGTCAAGATAAAAAGTTGCATGTTTCCGTTTGTCAAATGATTCCATTTGTCGTATAATTCTTTAGTTCAAGGTTATAAGGGAATGTTTAGTTATACTTATGGCGATGAATTTTAATAAAGTTGTATATACTTGGTTATTATTTTCTTTTGGATTTATGATTAAAGTGTTTGATAATTATATTGGGGATCAAGTAGTTTGAGTCCATATTAGATATTGGTAGGAGGTCAATATTGTTAGTAACTATGATAGTTATGTTTAGTATGAATATTGTGTGAGATAGCAATGTTCTATGTTTAATATGAATATTGTGTGAGATAGCAATGTTCCATGTTTAGTATGAATATTGTGTGAGATAGCAATGTTCTATGTTTAATATGAATATTGTGTGAAATAGCAATGTTCTATTTTGTTCATTCATGCGTGAGTGAGATTTGTGAGGAGTAAGACGTGGTGACGTTTTACTTGTCTCTTCAGGGATAGAGATGATTCTACATTTTGGTTGCATATACATGCGGTAGATTGTTGAACGTTAGTGATTTCAAGACATGTTTGCCGTTTTGAAGTTATGTTTGTCGTGGATCCCAAAAGTAGTGAGAGTCCTTTTTTTTCTTTTGTAAATATGTAAATTACGGTTAATAAAGTAAAAATATGTTCGTCATGATAATTCATATCTTTCTTAAAGAATCATAATACGGCAGTATTATATGTTTTGTTGCTTTAGTTTCGAGTATAAAATGAGTGATATAATAACCCCGAATATGTAATAAATGATAATGAAACCCTACCGATTAAGATTTCCCGAATTTGTCCCCTTGTGGCGTATAGTACGCGTAGTTACTCGTCACTCATTTTCAATTATGCAGTATCTTAAGTGATAATTTTTGTTTTGGTTTGCAAAAATTAATAATAATAAGTTGTAAATATATAACAGTAAATTAAAAAAAAAAAAATTCTTCGCATTTATTCCAGAATTTTTTCTTTTAGAAAGAGGCAGTGTAGCAATTTTATTTTCCACCTAATATATATCCGTGTAATTAATCCTTTTATTTAATAGTAAATAATATAATGCTATCCAATCCATTTAATTTAATATCATCTATTGTCCAATAAAGTATTAGCAGTTAGTTCATATTAAAAATTAATTTCTACGGTGACAATATAAAAGCTCTTGTTTAGTATCCTTCCTAAAGCCCCCTCTACTCAGAAACTGCAAGGTAACGTTGTTACCGGGCAGCAACACGCTCGGCCCGTCACTTCTAACACAGCTGTGGGAAAAAGCAGATTGAAATTGTTCTTAGGAACGATGTTCTGGGATGACTTTTTGTGTTGGAAGCATGTGCGATTGAAATTTGGTACGTGTAGGCCATCTTCGAAAATTATTTTAGATGGTCGATTTCTTGTTTAAACAACTCGTGGAGAACGAGGAGGTGTTCTGTTAAAGGACCGTTAGGAACAGTAAGTGAATTTGTTTCTATAACGATATTAATTAAAAATTTTTCAGTGTAACTTTAAGGAATAATGTAAATTAACATATAATGCAACGTAAATTATAAATAAGCAATTTTTCTGAATGGTATTCAAGCGAAATTAATAAAACAATTCTATTATTATATAACATGGAATCCCATATATAATTTATTCAAGTTAATTACAAACAAAATTCGCTCTTTCTTGTGGTTTGAATTACTCCTGGAACATCTGTAAATTGAAGCGTAGATAATGGAGGTCAAGCGATGTGTTTTCAGAGTGCAGCACAACTATTTGTTTAAAATGGAAGATTCCGTTGTTAATGGTGACGTAAGCTCGAAGCAGGTATTTTGGTATTTGGTGCAAATTGGAGTTCTGGTATGTACAAAAAATTACGTTCGTATGTTATTTGAACTATCGACGTAGTAACGAGATAAATTTTACTTTACCCGACTTGTGTTAACTTTGAACAGGTCAAGGACAGACCTCAATTATATTTTTCGATGTTATGCGATATGAATCTGTAATTCGCTCTTACTAAATTCTCTTATTAACTCAATGAAACATCAGAAGATGTCACTACTAATTAGATAAAGTGAATTCTTACAATTTTGAGTACTTAAAAATTAAATTTTTACATTTGATATTTTATGAATACTTATCTGTAATTATCTACTGTGAAATTAAGGTAGATCTACCGTAACTAACTTTTGCTATAAATAAGCAATTTATGCTTTGTCAATTTGTTATATAAACCGCATTAAATAGTAATTGGTACGGATCTTATCCAGTGCCATTGTAATTAATTCTTCATTATCCAAATTAACTTATAAAGAAAGAAATATTTTTTTGTAGAAAAGTACATTATTGAATACCAAAAGAATAGACTCTTATTTTCGGACTAAAGACTATTTTTATTTAAGATGAATGAAAGATGAGTCTGATTGTATTTAATTATTTTTGAGTTTGAACGCACAAACAGTGCTTTTCTTTGTTTAATCTGTTCACAGGTGCAGAGGAGGATTGCTAAGGTCAAGGTCGAGCCATAAGGTAAGAAACTTCAAAGATTAGGTGGTCTTTGAAAATTATATAGCGGTTATAGGAGAAAGGTTTCCGCATTAGCCTTGTACAAGGGACTTGTATCAGGTCTTCTCAGTATAAAAAAATACGGTGGCGCCTTATTCTGATTATTAGTGGTTGCAATTACACCCCGACCCACAGCTCATTCTCTACCCAGAGCATATAGTTCGACTAGCCGCTTTACCTTTGAGATTTCCTCAACATAGAGCCACCTTCCATCTTAACTTGCCGTGGGCTCCTTTCCTAATTATCGGAAATTCTCGTTAAACTAAAAAAGAATAGTTAAAGGTTACAACGTGAGCTTTAAACCTATTATTCGAAAATTTTTACATCTATCCACACGTTACCTTTTTGGTACAGTAACTATAGTATTACGTCTAAAACCTTTGGGTATCTCGCCTATTTCATACATATAACTTACACGTTGGAAGGGACGTTCTGTTACTGTTTGTCCAGCAGTTTTTAGAGTTTCTACTTGCACTTCAGAGCCTTATTATTTTTCCGGTTCCCTTATGCTAGTTCGTATGTGTCTCTAAGTTTAGGATATGCAAAAATATCTTTATTAATGCCTGTTTGTTGTTCTACTGCTTCTCGTTCTGGTCTCGCACATCTTCTTGCGATCTGTCCCTCTTTTCTAAATTTTCAATAATACTCTTCATCCTGCGCCTTTCATATTTGTGCTATATGGCTTTATATCCCTAAAATTCGTTCTAATTATATGTTTGGTGCGCCCTTTCAATTTCCATTCTCAGTTTATGTCTCTTTGCATCTTTCTCAATTCATTATTCTGTAGCTTTCCTACACTTGCGAAGAATTCTCCATTCTATAGCTATGTATATTTGTTTCCTTGCTTGATCTGGACTGTTTTTGTATTTACGCCTTTCTTCAATTGAATTCTTAATATCCTTGTCATCCATGGTTCCTTATTTTCTTTTTGTTTGTTTGTACCCTAGAATACCTCTGACACCAATGTCTAAGTTGAAGTTTTTGTTATTTAGTCCTGCTTCTATCTTTTGTAAAAGAAATGTTCCGGATTTTTTTAAAAATTCGTTTGACTTGTCTCAAATCTTTTGTAAATATCATTAGCTTTTAGTTTCTCAAAGTCAGAGTGCTTTTTCCGTCCCTTGTTTTCAAATTCTTAAATTTCATAATTACTATGTTGTAGTCAACGTCTATATTTGCTTCTGCATAGTATCTACATTTTTTTATTTGTTTTCTATACTGTTGTCAAACAAGATTGTATAGTATTAAACATCTCTCCGTCTCCCGGTATCTTCCACGTGTATTGTCTTCTAGCAGGATTTTGAAATAATGTCTTTGAGATGGTTAAATATTTTTTATCGCAAAATTCTACCAGTTTATTTCTCCTGTCGTTTGTCGTTCCTAAACCAAATAGAATTGCTACCACTCCTCCCCTACCCTCACCTACCACTGCATTAAATTCTCCCGTATTAGTATATTTTCATTTCTTTTTTCGAATCTTAGAATGTCTTCCATGTCTTGTAGATCGTTTTTACTTCCCTCTCACTGTAGCTAGAGGTGGGAATGTAAACTTTAGTTATTAATGTGTTTACCGGTTTAGATCCTATTCTAACCATTTGTATTATTTTCTTCTTTTGTAGTAGTTTTCTACACAGTGTCTTACCTTTATCCGCATTTACGCAGTGTACTTGGGATGTAAAGTGGTGGTTTTCCTTTGCCTTCGATATTGCAGTAGTGTGTCCCAGAATGCCATATCGACTCCTAGAGTCTCTGCCATTCTAGATACCGAAAGAGCTGTTGATATCTTTGAGCCTGTCGTAGTCTTGTACCTGCTAAAGACCCCACTAATTTGTTTTAAGCTATAGTTCGGCTGTTCAGTTCACTGAAGCACTCAAGCCATTCTACGCGTTCTAGTATTCTAAAACTTGTTCAGGGTGCAGGTTCGCTTAGAACGTATTTATAAACTATAAAAACAAAATCAAAACGATAATAAAATAGCTTTCAGACACCTATTTAGTAGTACAATGTACCAAAGTAGAGGTTCTACTAAGACCTCATCGTAGTCAGGTAAATTGGAACATATTTGTGCAATGATGCTACAAAAATAAGCAAAAAGTATCAAAATACATGTGTACCGTTCAAAATGTTTTTAAATCAGATATTCTCCGAAGATGTTTGAAAAGTACTGGAAATTTAAAAACAATTTTTGGCTGTCTTTAATTTGATTTTACAGCAACATCCATAATTTAATTCCCATAATGATAATAACATTTTGAATTTCTGAGGTTCTGTATCCGCTTGAAATATAGCATTCAGGATTTAAAGCTATATGACCCATAGTGATGATTCAATCAAAATTTTATTGTGAAGCATCGAAAAACTGTAAACTTACAATTTTGAGCGTATCAAAGACTTATTAGAACATTAAAACATGATCAAATTAAAAACTACAAAGTTACCATACCGCGCTATCAACGTTATCAAGTTTATATTGTAGGATAGTAGAACTTTAACGGAGGACATGAATGTGCCTGTAGAATACACCCACTTTTGTAATAGCAACTATAGTTAACGGTATACAGTTTTGGTTTACATAGAAGAACGAGAAGAACAAGGAGTACAAGAGGAGCGAAAAGAAGAAAAACAAATGAAGAACAGAACAACAAGAGAATCAATAAGAACAAGAAGAACGAGAAGAAGGAGAAGAACGAGATGAAGGAGAAGAACGGGAAGAACGAGAAGCACGGGAAGAACTAGAAGAACAAGAAGAGCGAGAAGAACGGAAAAAATGAGGAAAACGAGAATGGCCGGAAGAACGGGTAGAACGAGTAGAACGAGAAGAACGAGAAGAGCGAAAAGAACGACAAGAACGACAAAAGCAAGAACAACGAGAAGAACGAGAAGAACGAGAAGAGCGAGAAGGACGGGAAGAACGGGTGCAACGGGTAGAACGAGAAGAAGGAGAAGAACGAGAAGAAAGAAAAGAACGAAAAGAACGAGAAGAATGAAAAGAACGAAAAGAATAAAAGGAACGAGAAGAATGCGAAGAACGAGAATAACGAAAAGAACTAGAAGAACTAGAAGAACGACAGAAACGAAAATAGCGAGAAGAACGAGAGGAATGGGAAGAACAAAAAAAGCGAGAAGAGCGAGAAGTACGAGAAGTAGGAGAAGTACGAAAAAAACGAGAAGAACGAAAAGAACGAGAAGAACTAGGAGAACTTGATGAACTAAAAGAACGAGAAGAACTAAAAGACCAAGAAAAACGAGAAGGACGAAAAGAGCGAGAAGAACGAAAAAAACGAGAAGAACGAGAAGAACGAGAAGAGCAAAAAGTACGAGAAAAACGAGAAGAACTATTAGAACGAGAAGAAGGAAAGGAACAAGATGAACAAGGAGAACAAAAAGATGAAGGAAAACAGGAAGAACAAGGAGAACTAGAAGAACAAGGAGAACAAGGAGAACAAGGAGAAGAAAGAGAACAAGGAGAAGAAGAAGAACAGATAAAACAACGAATGAAATAAGAAGGACAATTTTATTACCCATAAACCCGAGCGAGTTTGCACACCCGTTGACAACAAAACAGAATTTCTCAGAACAACCCTTAAAAGCTTTTATATTTGTACTATGCAGCTATTTTGAACGTGGTTCGAAAAATAAGCTATTGAAATAATAAGCAGACGCGAAATGTATTTACACGAACTTCTAACACGAAGTTGCTGTACAATTAGCAAATATGTCAAAGAATTTTTAAATACAGTTGCGTAATATATTCCACATACTTTTACACTTAAGGAAATTTTATATGAGGTTTTAAATAATAGTTTTAATTAGAATAACATAAAACCCAGACGGTCGTTTAGATTAGAATTTGAAGGAAGCATTTATTTATAGAAGTAAACAAAGTAATTAGAGATTTTTATGTAGGAAGCAGAAATCATTCGATTTCAAAAATTTTATGTGACAAACTATTTAGCGACGTTTATGGATTTTATCATGACCAACACAAAATATTGCTGTATCTGCAATGGGTTCTTCTGGAAGAGAACGCTAAAAAATCTCCAGAACCCGCAGATCCAGTAGTTTATGCTTGATATGCTTAACACATGGTCAACAGCGCAAAAATTTATTTTTAAAATACTACACTACTGTACCGTTTTTTACACCGATCGGTAGAAGGTTTTCATATGCGACATTCATCGATACACCACTCGCAAAGTAAGAGGTAGTCATTGGAAGCTTAAATTTTGGATTCGAGTGTATGTAAATAGTAACCTACTTACCTCAAAGGAGTCTAGGAAAGCGTTGGGCAGGAGTTCATCAATCATACTAAAATCCTCGAAAATCTGTTAACAACGTTTCCTGCAAGAGTTTTATCGAGATATACTAATGCTGCGTTTATGATTTTTTCGGCAACATTCCAGTGAATTTTTATTGATGCTCTATAAACAAATAGCACAAATATCAATATTTTTGCAACTAAAAGGAATGCATAGCCAAATAAGCTCAATGAATACCATTTCAATAAAGTGTTACGATGTATGAGTGTCTTATCGTACTCTGACGAATTAGTACCAAACTGAACTTTCATTATTGAGCTATTCTCTTCCGAGTCAATCCTGGAAAATTACAAAAATTATGCAAAATATCCAATGGTAATATTAACCTTTTTACCAGAATCGTACGCAATTATTGATCCATATATCGGTAACCTCTTTAACTAACATTATGGTAATCAAAGTAGCTAGAATCTTAATACCACCCGCCGTAATGTAATTGTAATAAACTTCCTTTCTAACTGATCCACTATGCCCTGTTTCTTGGTAAACGTTTGTAGTCGAACATTCGGTACTTTTAACAAGTAAATTAGAATTCTCTTCAGCTTCTTCAAATTCATTGTTATGATTCGTTGAAATAATATCTTTCTTTGTTTGGTGACGATATCTAAGGCGTTCATCTATAATATCGGCTGTAAAAACCATTTCCATTCTGGAACATCTTTGGAGCTGCATACGTCCATTTTGTAAAAATACAGTTTCATTAACGTCGTTTATAAAAGGGTATAAATGAGAGACTAGCACGCAAACCCTGCTACGAAGAAAAGTCTGTATCACCTCACAATAGATATGCTTGCCAACTTGTACATCAACGCCAGCTAGGCAGTCATCCAAGAGATAAATATCTGCAGATTTGTAAACTGCGCGAGCTAAATTTATTCTGAGTTTTTGACCTTGACTTAAATTTAATCCTTTATCTTTGAGTAACATATCATCTCCGAAAGTGAAAGACTCCAAATCTTTTATTAATGCACACGCTCTCAAAACATTATTGTAACGCTCCTTATTGAAAATCTCGTTAAAAATTATGTTTTGTCTTATTGTTCCAGGAAATAGCCACGGCTCTTGAGATGCATACGAAACTTTACCACAAATTTCAATGGATCCAGTTGTTGCAATATTCCCCAATATTCCTTTTAGAAAAGTAGATTTTCCAGACCCGATGGCGCCTGTAATTAGAGTTATTCCTGGTTTGATTGAGAAATTAACATCGTTCAGAATAACATCATTTCCATAGCTTAAGCTGACATCCTTTAGTACAATTCCTACACAATTCTCATCTATTGGTTTAACAATCTTATTGAGCATAATCTCCTGTTGCAGTAAGTACTTGTTAAATCTTGTTATAGTTGCTTTAACTTCAGCAACTATTCCAAAACTATATGGAATTACAAAAGTTACAAAAAACCCTAATGTTGCAAAACATAACGCAACAGCGTAAGCTGTTTCTGCATTTATATGATGTCCATATGATACATATGCTATAATGCATATAAACTGTGGTAACTTCATATTCAGTACCCCTATGGATATGGGAAATATTTTAAAACATTTTAGAATTACAATCTTTCGAATTTCATTTCTAAAAATATTTGCAATATAGCGTATGTTTAAAATGCCTAAAAACTTTATACCTTCTCAATTTATCCAGAGATTTACAAAATAACGACTCCCAGGTGAACATTTTTATAACTCGTATTGCTGAAAGTATTTCTTGAGTTAATTGGATTCTGCTGTCTGTAGTCTTAGAAGCTTGAAGTCTGGACGGTGTAACTCTGCTACTCAGAATAGCTACAAAGTAGTGTAGGTTAACTGGTATAAGAAGTAAGTAAAATATAAGATCATGATTTTAACTAACTCAGAGGAAACCACAATTCGTTAAGGTTCTTGAAAATAGCATAGACCAAAACCTTGCCGAATTGTTACGTATAACACCTAATAGAGAATGCTTTTTTTTTGTTAAACCTATTTAACTTGTATTATAGTTTATCGGGCTATAGACAGTTATAAACTCGTCTATAATTTTGAATATCTTGGATGAACAAATAGGGCTGAATAGAAGTAGCAAACGGATTTTATAGCGGGGTAGCTGGTCATAAAGGATGGTTTCTCCACGGATCAAATTAATGTACAATTTATCCAAAAAGTGAGGACTGTTCTAAACAATAACGCCGATAGATAACTTTTTTCAAGCATGTACGTACAAATACGGAATTGAATTTCGAACATAGGAGTTGCCACGCAAGAGCAGTATTTTCAAAACGTTACTTCTTTTTCTTATAATACAGCAAAACGCTAAATAAAATAGTCTTTAGTATCTCTAGCTTGCTTCCACGGTAGTAATTAAATCCAAAATCGATTCTTGAAAAAACAAAAGGAAAAGTATTTATCCTTAACTTGGTAAGGTGGACTTTGTATTAAGAAAATTGATATATGCTATACTTCAGTCATATTTTGTGCAGTTTACAGATTTATTCACCTCAACAAGTGGATTTGTCTTGAAGGGATTACTACACTGTAGATAAGAGTGAGTTTGTAGTTGTAATCCTTTATTATTGGAATTGTACCTCATTTAAATACAGCCAGCTCTATATTAGAAAGGATAAATGTTACTATAAAGTCTTAAGGAATAATTAATCTACTTTGAATATCAAAGCTACCCTGCCAAATGTTTACGAATCATAGTATGTCTTCAATATCATTGTAGATTGCTTATACTTTTCCTCGCTGTAACTAGAGGCGGGCGTGTATACTTGTATTATTACTGCTCACCTGTTCAGATTCGAATCTAACCACGAGTACTAGTTGGTAGTTTTGGGGCGACTACCGCCTCATTTCCACCAGCTTCCCTCATTTCCACACACATCTGGACCAAATAGTTTTCTTCGACTAGCCATTTTCATCTTTTGGGATAAATATAGTTTGTTTGGTATCAATTAATATAAGATATTTCTCAGTTACCCGAAATTCTAGGAATTTTTATATTGCATCATCCTCCAGGGAGCTACCCTCATTTTAAGATTTTTTGCTGGTAGCGATTTTTGGCAGTACGCATAAATTTTTTAGTTACACTACACATAAAATTAGTATAGAATTTTCCGCAGAATCGAAGTATGCAAACAGATTTAAAATCAGACCATCCCTTACCGTTTTACACACATACCCTCTGCGAAATAAATCTTTCTCCACATTTCCACCCACGAGATAAATGTACCTTGTTTGGTTTCAATTAATATTGAATTTTTCTCAGCTACTTGAATTTCTAGGAATTTTTCAGATAGCATTATCCCCCAGGGAACTACTCTCATTTTAAGATTTTTTGCTGGTAGCGATTTTAGGCCGTCCTTATAAATTTTTTTAGCCATGCGAATTTTACGCAAACTCCTAATACACAAACTGTTACGTCATCATCGAACATTTATTGGAATTGGTGACAATAAATACTTTGTGCGGGTATCCTACAGTTTTCAGTGAAACATTATATACCGACAGTGAAAGTGCGCGAAAACAGTCGCATTCGAACCCTTGCAGAAAACGGTTGTATGAGAGCTTTTGAAAGCGACACCATCACCCGGACGAGCGTGTTCTTGGTTGTCCGCAAGCTTCTGTGTGTGAATTTTTATTGCCCTCAGCGGCACAGGCTTTAAGGTATTTATACCCTTCATTAAGTAGTTTGGTGTAGTTGGTTTTAGTTATTGCATAACCGCTCCACCGCCATTGGTATTGCTACAAAAAGCAATTGGTCCTTCCCTATAATTAGCATATTTATATCATCACCCTTAATCCCAACAAGCCATTGGTCCTAATTCGATCCGGATTAACTAGTCCTATGTTAATACGCATGTTCTAAATTAAATATCATTTTGCACACCAGCGAGCTTTTAAGTAATTATTTTAGCTTTTAAATTTGTGCTTAAAGCCCATATTTAGCGGGTTAAAATGTGTAAATATTATTTATACTGTCTCTAGACTAAATTAAGTGATTTCGCCGTAATTAAAACCAGCAAGCGTTTTAATTACAAACAAATCCTTAATATAAAATTTGTTAATTTGCACTAAAAGCCATTGCGCGTTTTTAGTTTCACATACACCTTTCAGTCGGTTTACAACGTAAAATATTTAATACATTTGCAGGGTAATAAGTTGTATAGCTGCATCTTGCAAATATGATAACCACTTGTTTTTAAATGATGGTGGATCCTGTGAGCTTTGATGTAAAGCCGCCCGGGTTGTAAACGGTACATCTTATCTAAACGCTTTGTTTGACAAACCGTTAGGTTTTCGACGTCTAGCATTAAAGACCACATTGCAGGCTAATAGTCATAAAACGTGATTTATTGGTTTACACGCTATTGGACATTTTTCGTGCCTTGACCAACAACCCATAATATTTAATATTTCTTAGCGCACATCTGACCGGTTACGGTTTTACAGCATCTTTATAGTGTAGGCCTTTCAGAATAACTTTAGAATGGCTCCGAAGAAAATACAGGTAGCCGAGCTCCAATTGCTTAAAATACGGATTATAGAGATGTTGGAACTGGGCAACGCTATACAAAGTGACCCAACTTTAAAAACGTTGTTCCTTATTCAAACAAGGGGAGTAAATGACCTTTACACCAATTTCAATAAAATTTTAGTTGCTGTCTTGGCGTCCTGTGACGAGGTAGAATTATTAAATTACAACACTTTACGGAAGGAAGTATATTCCGCTTATTATTGCATACTGCTGCATCTCAAAACGATGCAAGCAATGAAAGCACAACAAATCATTGAAAATGCTCCAAGCAGCTCGGGATCAAAATTGTTATCGTTAAAGCTCCAACATTTCAATATTGAGGTAACTGATTTTCATCTTTCATCGATTTATTTGACAGTCTGGTCTATAATAACGCGTCGCTGTCCAATATCGAAAAATTAAATTATCTTATCAGTTGCTGTAACGGGGAGTCGTTGAAAATCATTAAATCGGTACCCATTTCGGAAGATAATTTTATCATTTCATATAACGCCTTGCGTGAGAGATTTAGCAATCCGCGTTTATTGGCAACTTTGCATTAGAAAGCTATGAAAGACTTTCCACCTTTAAAATCAGAAGACCCTAAGAAACTTAGGGCACTTATTGATTGTTTTTCAGAGAACCTTGCTGTTCTAACTAACTTAAAGTTTCCCACTGAACATTGGGACTTTATTCTGGTCGATTGTCTTTTAGAAAAACTCGATCCGTTCACTAGAAAACGCTTCGAACTCCAATCGGATTCGAAGCAAATACCCAATTTCGATGATTTGAGATATTTTTTAACCCAACAATGTGCAGCGTTGGAAACCTTTTCTTCAACCGCACCTGTTTCTTATTCGACGACTGTCCATACATCTCACACATCAGTGCCTAAGAAATCCTCAGCGTTTCAGTTTAAACCAAGAGTTTCTTCTAACGTAGTCTCACTGAACACATCAAGTAGCTCCAGTGACTCAAATAATTCATTTTCGCACCATTGTCCTTCTTGCAAGGGCAATCACTTAATTTACAGATGTCAATCGTTTCTAAAGAAAACTCCTACAGAACGTTTCGACATCGTCAAACGCTTACGCCTTTGTTTAAATTGCTTACGAACAGACCATGCGTCCATGCAATGCAAATCTTATAATTCCTGTCGAACTTGCGCCAAGCCGCATCATACCTTGCTACATTTTGAACCGCAACCTGCTTCTAGCCGTTCAGCTGAACAGATCGCTACACACATGCATAAAAATGCCAATAGGACGCAGTCAGCCTCTCCTATTCCGGCAAATGTTTTGTCTTCACAGACGAATTTAAATCCTGGGGTTACTGTCTTACTCTCCACTGCTGTTGTGGAAGTTCAAGACCGGTCTGGTAGATACAAACCGATCAGGGTACTCTTAGACCCTGGCTCTCAAGCTAGCTTTATTCGAGACGATTGCGTGAGCAAACTTTGGCTTCCACGCATACGTTCTCAAGTTAGGATTTATGGACTTGGACAGACAACTTCAGCAGTCAATAGGGGTGCCGTCAGCTGCACCATTCGCTCTATGTTAGACTCTGAAAAATCTCTAGAAGTCACAACTTTTGTGCTTTTGTCAATATCTGGCAAATTACCCAGCGTTGAAGTTCCTAATAATTGGGAACACTTATGCGGCCTGCACTTTGCAGACCCAACCTGGAACTCTCCAGGAACCATTGACATGCTCCTCGGAGCAGATGTTTATCCGTTCATCATCAATGGCGGTGTTATACATGGCAAATTTCTTCAGCCTGCCGCCATAAATACAATTTTTGGTTGGACTATTATTGGTCCCACAAAAGGCTTGCAGTCTGATACTGTCCAAGCATTTTTTACTTCTGTAGAAGATCCTATCGACCAGACCCTAAGGCGGTTTTGGGAGATAAAAGAGTTGCCATCCAAGCCTTATACTTCTCCAGAAGAAGAAAAGGTAGACTTGATTTTTGAAAACACGTTTTCTCGTGACCCTAGCGGTCGTTTTATTGTTGCGTTACCGTTCAACGATACTTTGCCCGTTTTGATAATTCCTTTGACATGGCTAAAAAGACTATTTTCGTTGGAGCGCAAATTGCATGCTCAACCGGAGCTACGCGCCCAATACAACAATTTCATGCAGGACTATCTTGATGCGGGTCATATGGCATTACTCGATTCTCCGCCCGTTGGGAACGATAATTATTTTTACCCCATCACCCTGTGTTTAAAGAGGAAGGTCATACTTCTAAAATTCGTGTGGTTTTGACGCCTCTGCAAAGGCTAAAAACAACGTGTCATAATGACACTTAATTGGCTGGACCTAGTCTCCAAAATGATATTTCGTCAATCTTATTGAAATTTCGTACTCATCGTTTCGTTTTTACTTGTGATGTTCGCCAAATGTATCGACAAATTTTGGTTACCGAAGAACATCGAAGGTTTCAATTAATTTATTTATTTATTTATTTATTTATTTATCGTCTTTATTTATCTAAACTAACATATACAAAGTGAATGAGAAAAGAAACATACAAAATCGTGCAGGCGAAGTTCAGTCATAGACTGTTCTTCCACTTAACCTGAAGTAACATTATAATAACAGACAGCAAGCATCAAACGTAACAAGCAGCAGCACACAGTTGACTGAATTTATGTGTTCATACTTTCTCTACCCAGTACTGAATAAGTAAATAAATGAAATAAGCTTAAGATCATTGTAGGTTAATCAGATATTTTGTAGTATCTCTTAAAACTGTATACTGATTTATTCTTTAGAGAAGCATTGATAGAATTGTATAATGCAACAGCCGAATAATGGTACGATCTTTGGTAGAAGGTTTGTTTGGCGGTTCTCCGCAGAAGAACCCATTCAGACTTATCAGCTTAATACAGTGACCTATGGTATTAAGTCATCGCCTTATCTAGCATTAAAAACTCTTCAGCAATTAGCCATTGACGAAGGCAAAAGGTTTCCGTTAGCCGCTGAGGCTATACGGTCAAATCTATATATTGATGATTTCGTCGCCGGTGGAGATTCTATACAATCGGCCCGCGAAATTAAAGATCAACTTATCCGACTTTTACTTTTGGCTGGTTTTGAACTTCGAAAATGTAGTTCTAATTCAGTTTCTATTTTGGAAGGCATTCCGTCAGATTTTTGCCAATATACTTCTCTCGATTTCGATTCTGACGAATCAATAAAAATATTAGGTCTTCAATGGTCACCTACAGAAGATATTTTCTCATTTCGGGTTAAACCATTAAACCCAATATGTACAAAGCGCAACATACTTTCACAAGTTGCCAGAATATATGATCCATTAGGGTTTTTAGCCCAACTAACACTTGTTGCAAAACGCCTAATCCAGCATCTGTGGATGTTAGGTTTAAATTGGGATGACATCCCACCAGCAGACATTTCGTCTCAATGGCAGCAGTATCAAGAAGAGTTGCCGTTATTATCGTCACTAAAGTTACCACGTTGTTTACCCCCTTCGGATCTTTTTGCTTGTCATTTGCATGGGTTTTGCGATGCTAGCGAGGTAGGGTATGCAGCGGTAGTGTATTTCCAGTTCATAAATCAAACTACTGGTGAAATAACTGTACAATTTGTAACCGCCAAAACAAAAGTAGCTCCAATTAAGCGCATTTCAATTCCACGTTTGGAATTATGTGCCGCCGTTTTATTAACCGATTTACTTTCTTTTACCATTCGGTCTTATCAAGGCTTGATTGACATCTCCGATGTTTCAGCGTGGAGTGATTCTACGGTCGCTCTCACTTGGATACGTTCTCCATCTTTTCGTTGGAAAACTTTTGTGGCAAACCGTGTTAGCCACATTCAAGAGATCATTGCACCTAGCCGATGGTTTTATATTAAATCTTCGCATAATCCGGCTGATCCTGCATCTCGGGGATTAATGCCAAGCGCGGTTATTTCATGTTCGCTATGGTGGGCGGGGCCTGAATGGCTTCACTACCCTAGTGACTCGTGGCCGCCTCAACCAACATTGTCAACCTCAATTGCTGAGGTAACTACGGAAAAGAAGATCCTAACATTTGTCGCTCAAACAGACCCAAACGTCATTGACATTTTACTAAGTCGCTTTTCATCGTTATATAAAATCCAAGGCATCGTGGCTTACATTTATAGATTTTCTAAACCCATGGCTCAACGTCATACGGGTCCCTTAACAGACATTGAATTACACAATGCTCTCATGATAATCGTCCGGCATGTACAAAATGTTACATTTTCAAAGGAAATAGCTTCGATCAAGGCAAACCGTAAATTACCTAAAAGCTTGCGAAAACTTTCTCCATTTGTTGATCCACAAAATATCTTAAGAGTAGGTGGGCGCTTGACACATTCTTCGCTTTCCTATTTCGAAAAGTTTCCTGCGTTATTGCCTCAGCGGCACCGATTAACCGAACTTATCATTCGGTCAACTCATGAAAGGTATTACCATCCCGGTGTTAATACCACAGCGTATCTTATCCAACAAAACTTCTGGATCCTTTCTATTAAAAATTCAATCAGAAATTATTTATCATCCTGTCATAGATGTTTTCGTACCAAACCGGTCCTGGTAGCTCCTCCTATGGGAGACCTACCGGCAGCACGTATTACCCAAATCAAACCGTTCAGTATTGTTGGTGTTGATTTTGCTGGCCCTCTTTTAATAAAGGCTAACCGCCTACGAGGCTCTAAAACTCTTAAGGCCTATATTTGTATTTTTGTTTGTTTTGCCACTAAGGCTGCACATATTGAACTTGTTTCGGATTTGTCGGCAGACGCGTTTCTTGCCGCTTTGCGACGATTTATAGCACGTCGAGGACGCTGTTCTCAAATCTTTAGTGATTGCGGAACTAATTTTGTAGGTGCCTATCGTCAGCTTATGAGTTATCTGCATAGTGCAGTAACCTCAGAAAAGATAAAGTGGTCGTTTAATCCACCTAGCGCCCCTCACTTCGGTGGCTTGTGGGAAAGCGGTGTTAAGTCGGTAAAGACACACCTAGCTCGCGTAATCGGCGAACAAAAACTTACCTTTGAGGAACTTTACACCGTTCTTACGCAAATTGAATCTGTTCTAAATTCAAGGCCACTCTGCGCTTTGAGTTCGGATCCAAATGACTTGCGTTGCCTAACACCAGGTCATTTCCTAACTATGGAGCCTCTTTCTGCACCACCAGATGAGGACCATTCAACCAACGTTTTACCATTAAAAAGCAGGTGGAAACTCCTGCAAAAACTCCACCAAGATTTTTGGGCTCGTTGGAGCCATGAGTACTTACATACTCTGAATCAAAAAGTTAAATGGCACTCTAAGGTAGGTGTCAGACAAGTTGAAAAGGACACTATTGTCCTCATCAAGGACGACCAGCTTTTTCCACTTCAATGGAAGCTTGGTCGTATTATTAATACTTTTCCCGGTGCGGACGGTATTATACGTGTCGCGGAGATCAAAACTGCACATGGCACATTAAAACGACCTTTGGTCAAACTAGCGCCTCTACCGGTATTTTAATTTTATTTTATGTTTAGATGTATATACACATTTCTTACATGTATGGTAGTATATTATTTTTACATATTTGCTTATTTACATATATATATTTTTATTTTTGCATAGTTGGTAATATCGCTCGCTGTAGTGTACTACCCTATCTTTCGTTACCTGTTTTCCTAGCAAGGTCAAATCCCATGTGATTTCCTTCACCCAACCTACTTCCCTCCTTTTCAAAATTCTATGAATTTGGTGGGCGGTATGTTACGCCATCATCGAACATTTATTGGAATTGGTGACAATAAATATTTTGTGCGGGTATCCTACAGTTTTCAGTGAAACATTATATACCGACAGTGAAAGTGCGCGAAGACAGTCGCATTCGAACCCTTGCAGAAGACGGTTGTATGAGAGCTTTTGAAAGCGACACCATCACCCGGACGAGCGTGTTCTTGGTTGTCCGCAAGCTTTTGTGTGTGAATTTTTATTGCCCACAGCGGCACAGGCTTTAAGGTATTTATACCCTTTATTAAGTAGTTTGGTGTAGTTGGTTTTAGTTATTGCATAACCGCTCCACCGCCATTGGTATTGCTACAAAAAGCAATTGGTCCTTCCCTATAATTAGCATATTTATATCATCAACCTTAATCCCAACAAGCCACAAACAGATTTGAAATAGGGCCCCCCCCCTTACAAAGTTATACCCTATAACAACTCGAACTTTTCAATTTTTTTGCTTGTTTATTTAGCGAACATATAAAAGATTATTTTTGTTTCTTTTTAGATAAATGTACCTTATTCTTAAGCATTATAGAGAAATTCGTGACTTGTTCTTTAATAAAGCATTTTAAACCCAACACACTTTATCAAAAAACATGAGAAACTTTTATGGGTAAAAATTTTATCAATTCCCCAGATTAACATTTTAATTTCTAAACGCAGTACTAATTAGGTACTTGGAAAATACAATTCTTATCCGAACTAATTTCTTGACGATTATGGATTACACATATTACATGTGAAAGCAGTGTATAATTCCTTTTAAAGCGTATTTCTTCCCCAAACAAATACAGTAATTACAGAAGGAAAGTGGTACGTATGTCTTATAACTAACTTACATATATATATATATATATATATATATATATATATATATATATATATATATATATATATATATATATACAAATATGGCAACTATCTTATATCTTTATGCCCCCATGCGTAGGTTGATATGCTTCCGGAGATGATGTAACGCTTGTCATCTTCGCGTGACAAACTAATTTTATTAATTATAGTGTGTAAAGTTGGAGTTTACCTGGTTTCGCTTAAGACCTCGTACATATTTTCCAGATTACTAGAAGATATTATAACCATATTTTTTGTGTTAATGGATTTCACATCGGTAGTCTCTTCTACCATTTTTGTGTAGACGCCGTAGTGTTCGCAATTAACTTTTATTGCTGTATGTTGTGTTCTTTTTTTATTAATTAATCGAATAAACCGCTCTTTCTGCTTCCAACGAAACTCGGACACGCCATCCTCGACACTGGTGTTCTTTATGCGATAGTTAGCCATACGGTTGTTAAACGCTGTGGTAATCATCTCTACGCCATCTTCGGCAGTAGCGATAACTGTTGCATTTTTATGTCTGTTGCCCGTCAAGTGTGCGGCGTACGCAGTCTTTTCCATTTCAAAATCGCATACTTTACACAGAATTTGTGGTTGTTTCGTACAAGACCTTTAACAGCTGGCAGAGCTAGACGTTTACGGCTTAATGGCATGCCGTGCTGTGTCGCAGTAAGTTGCCCATTCTCGTAAAAACTATACCGCAAGACCCACAGTTTAAGTACTTTGCTGCTGACGGATGTATAAGCTTAACCGTGGACGATGTTACACTACGACATTTGTTCTGGTGCCGTTTGAGAGCGTTTTTCCAGGTATAGGAAGCACCACAAGAGTTGCAATTAAAAATACTTTCGGATGACATTTTTCTTCGACCAGCTTCCATGGATAGCGCCATGGTTTATATACATTTTAGAAACAATCAAAGATTGCCGAAGACACTCGAAGAGTGCACAAGCGCGGTTACGAAAACCAATTAGCATTAATACCCAGAATTCCGTACTTTCGTAGGTTGCTCATTTCCTAGAACCAAATCTTCCGCATAGCGGTGGGTAGCAGGTAATTATTTCTAGAGCTGACAAGTACTCGATACTGCCCAAATAGAGAATTAGATGCTCGATGTCTGTTAACTTTCGATTCCCTCGTAAAAGGTAGAAAAATCTCGGTCAATCATCCATCTAACTTATACTTCGACCCGTTACCGTTCTGATAATTTCCAAACATTTTTCAAACGACAATGGTCTCAGAATTTTCAAACCTTCGAGGGATCTATAAGTCGTGATCAATTACACGTTCGAGCTACCCCTAAACTAACATATTTTATAATATCAGTGCGCTGTATAATACACGCATACCCTTCTCTGCGCTACTGCTATTCTTGTAGTTGGTTGAAAAAGTCAGTCGCCTATTTTATTGCTAGGACTGCTGCAAAGCATCTTTCTATACTTTCCTTAAAAGTATAGCACATTGCGCACTTTTTGTCTGATAATTAACCCTCGGTTTTAAATGACCCGAAAGGTTCTTTACTAGGCAAAAACGCGTTTTCGGTCAACAAAACATATTGCCGTTAATCTAACAATATGTTTTACCGTCCAGCGACGCCGCGTGGATGTAAACACGTGTTGCCGGGAGCGAGGGGATTATTAAGGATTGGAATGGTGGGCATGTCTTATAACTAACATACATACTACTATATACATACACAATAAAATATATACATATATAAGTAACTATCCTATATCTTTATGTCCACATGCGTAGGTTGCTGTACTATTAGGGATGACGTACCTTTTGTCAACTTCGCCCGACAAACTACTTTTATTAATTAATTGGGTATAAAGTTGGTGTTAATGACTTCAAATACACACCATGCTATGCATAAGGGCACGAGAATTATTATGTACAATGTCCTTAAAACTATCTACATTAATATTCTTAACTACACTTTCTGAAACCCCTAACATCCTACATATATTCGACATATATCCGGACATATGTCGATGCCCACCCCGGCCCAGTCCGACCTAGGTCGGATTAAATCCGACCTAGAACGGATAACAAAGCTGTTCCTAAACAAGAGAATGTAAGCGATATGACGGTGTCCGACATATTCGGCTATCTTCGGCAATATACGCCCCCACCCTGTAGGATACAAAAGAGGCAATTTTTCGTATTCAATTTAGTATTCGGCAGTAGCAAGAACGGTAAACATGAGCGTCTCCAAGGTGATTAACGTTCCTTAACTTCTTTGGAATAAAATGAAACCAACAAATGAACGATTCGGATTGTGGCTTTTGACAGAAAATATGTGCAACATTAATCTGGTGACAGATATTGATAATAATGGTTATGTCGAAGGCGAACAGATGCTGACTGGTGTACTACACACACCAATTACAGAACCATTTTGTGACAATATAATGTTGGTTAAAATTTGCAACCTTTCTGACGCCGAGCAAACATCTGCAAACAAAAGAATGTTTATCATAAAAAAAGAAATTTGTAGTGCATTTAACAGCTATCTACGAAGAAAGTTCGACCGATTTGTTTTTGCTAGGCATGGTGTTAAAGCTAAGCTTCCGTTTTCTCTGGAAAGCACTAACAAGATGGGTCAGGGAGTAAAAAAATTTATCGGAAAAGAAGACCTCGAAAGCATTAATAAAAAATTACAAAGTCCTATATGTGTTCCGTACAAAGTGAAACTAGCAGATGTTAAGTTGGAAACTTTATTGGAGGAACTACCAGATATATTAGACGGACGCAAAAAAGATTATTACTATCTTTTTGACGTAGATGTAACCCAAGATTTTGCGGGCATATTTAGCAAGATGGAGATGTGTAATTATTTAACTACAAACCATAAGTTTTGCTATAAGGGCGAATACGAAGAAAAGTGCAATATTATAGTTGACAACGTTAAAACTGTGGGAATTGATTGTTTAACATGGCTAACAACCAATGCAAGAATTAAGATATACAACAAATTTGTGTGTCAGATAACAAGCCTGGTGTTAGTAAACAATTGGCAATCATATACTAGATTTTTTACGTTGTCCAGATGTACGTTTAAGGGAAACATTTGCGTCTACTTTGGCCAAAGAACATGGTATTACGCGATTGGAAGAGACAATATACAACTGTATTGGAACTTATTGGAAGATAGTAAATTATACTTCCTAAAGGCGCCAATGTATTCGGTGCCACTTGCCAAAATGTGGAGTAAGCTATCGGACAAGCTACAAAATAGCTGCTGTTTAGAGGATAATAACCTACTACAGTACGTGTATTGGGGAAATAGCACTACAAAGAAATTGACGGGCTTGCAAATTAAGTTGCCCGAAAAACCAGAGGAAAGGGAAAAATTGATAAAGTATGTGCTTTCGGCTATTAGTTTTAACTATTTACCTGTAAATTATTTAGAGATAGTAGGGGAGGAAGACATTCAAGACAAAATAAAAATCTTAAACAAGTACTACATTAAAGCAGGTAGTACATATTTTACACAATCTGCAACACCATATTCTACAATTCCAAAAGAAATAGTCATTTCGGAATTGGGGTTGATAAATACGCCTAACATTCGCCCAGAGGTTGTACGACAACTCGTAAATATGGGCAGTAAACTCAATCCGTTTACACTAAAGGAAATTGCTCCATTATGCATGCCATACGCTGTAACTGGAAGGAAAAGACAACTGGAATTAGAGGAAATGGATGCAAAAAGGCAAAAATTAGACTATATAGAAAACACTGCGACAATACGCGAACAATACAAAGATGTGTTAGATAAAGAACATCTTATTAGAAAAAATGAGGAAGAATTAAAAGATTATTTTATGTGCCAATGGACTAACTTAAATACTTCCGGGTTCTACAAGCTGTAAGCATTTGCGGCTAGTAAGAAAGACTCTTTTAGTTATGTAAGCATCCTTGCGGAAAATGATGGTACTAAATGCGTATACTTTTTAAAAGGTTATTCTAAAAACGTATTTATCAAAATGGCAGATAACAACGAGAACTAAGGAATGCGGGTTTCGTAACCCTGGCGTACACCACACGCAAAGGGGTTCCGCTAAATATTGTATATTTGCTTAGTAAAGAACCTTTCGGATCATTTAAAACCGAGGGCCCTATAACTTATAACGACCATATATTCCCAAAAGCGGTGGACATGCGACTACGTGATAGTGAGTGGGAGAATAAGGATCCCCTCCAATACCGACATGAAGAAGTCAATCAAGCTAACAAGATACGTATGCAGGATATAGTGGGAAAGTTGAAATTAAAATATTGTCATAAGCTGCAAGAATTACACGAAGGAATGAATCTGGTTGTCGGTGAAATCAAATACTTTATATATATAGAGACAAACTTTGGTACATTTTGCAATTCGAAAACCTAGAAAAGGACAAACAAACATAAAGAAGGGACTGTCTTCTGTGTATAACTTTGTATTAAAATTAAGTTTAAATGGCTCCATGCTTGGCATTAATATTTTTAAATGTTGTTATGTATAATGTCAGAATAAAAATTTTAGAATAGTATTACAGTGCTTTTTATTTATAAAAGGCCACGATATAGCAGTCGCACAGAGATGGGTGCGCATGGGCAGGGGTGAGCATGGGCAGGGGTGAACATCGCAGGGATGTGTCTGAGGCGTACACGAGGGAAGCGGAAGTTAACAGTCACCAAGCACCTAATTCCTTTATTTGCGTGGTAAGGAGTACTTGCCGGTTTTTGTATCCGGAGTAATAAACACGATTTGTACACGCAGATTATTAATAAAATTAGTTTATCGAGCGAAGATGACAAGCGTAACGTCATCCCTGGAAGCATAACAACCTATGCATGGGGGCATAAAGATATAGGTCTAAGATAGTTGTTTATATTTGTATAGATTTTGTAAATCTATTGTATATATTAGTTTTTAGATTTCGTAATTTTTAAGTTTTTTGCCCATCTTCCCTTCTTCCAAATCCTTCCTGCCTGGTGGACAGAGTATACGTTTATCTCCACGTGGTGTTCGCGGGACACAGCGGTTTTAGATTTCTAGGGAAATATTTGGTTAAAGCATATGTCTTAGGTTGCAAAAAAAGGGTTTTAAAGGTTGAGTTAAATAAAGATGGGCAAAAATTAGAGGTTTGGGTCTTTAAAAAGCGTGACTTTGTAAGAGGTGGTTCTATTTAAAATCTATTTGCAGATTTGGGCTCCCTAGAAAAATCTAATATTAGTTGATACCAAAAAAGATATATTTATCTTAAAAGAGTGACTACCCCGCGGAAAATAAATGCAATATACCGCTTGTCAACAAAAAAGTTGTAGGGTAATTCAAAGACGAATTTAACGGGGGGTCTAGTATTAGAATTCGTCGGTACAAAAACCAAGTCCTACTGTATTGTAAGCGAGAAAGACGATTAAAAAGATTAAAGGGGTTTCAGGAAGTGTAGTTAAGAATATTAATGTAGATAGTTTTAAGGATATTGTACATAATAATTCTGGTGCCTTTATGCATAGCATAGTGTGTATTCGAAGTCATAAACACCAACTATATACCCAATTAATTAATAAAAGTAGTTTGTCGGGCGAAGTTGAAAAAAGGTACGCTTGTGCACTCTTCAAGTGTCTTCGGCAATCTGCGATTGTTTCCAAAATGTATATAAACCATGGCGCTATCTATGGAAGCTGGTTGAAGAAAAATGTCATCCGAAAATATTTTTAATTGCAACTCTTGTGGTGCTTCCTATACCTGGAAAAATGCTCTCAAACGGCACCAGAACAAATGTCGTGGTGTAACATCGTCCACGGTTAAGCTTATACATCCGTCAGCAGCAAAGTACTTAAACTGTATGTCTTGCGGTATTGCTTTTTGGAGAATGGGCAACTTACTGCGACACAGCACGGTATGTCATTAAGCCGTATACGTTCAGCTCTGCCAGCTGTTAAAGGGGCTTGTACGAAACAACCATAAATTCTGTGTAAAGTATGCGATTTCGAAATGGAAAAGACTGCGTACGCGCACACTTGAAGAGCAACAGACATAAAAATGCAACAATTACCGCTACTGCCAAAGATGGCGTAGAAATGGTTAGCACAGCGTTTTACAACCGTATGGCTAACTATCGCATAAAGAACTCCAGTGTCGAGGATGGAGTGTCCGAGTTTCGTTGGAAGCAGAAAGAGTGGTTTATTCGCTTAATTAATAAAAAAAAAACACAACATACCGCAATAAAAGTTAATTGCGAACTCTACGGCGTCTACACAAAAATGATAAAAGAGACTACCGATGTGAAATCTTTTAACACAAAAAATATGGTTATAACATTTTCTGGTAATCTGGAAAATATGTACGAGGTCTTAAGCTAAACCAGGTAAGCACCAACTTTACACCCAATTAATTAATAGAATTAGTTTGTCACGCGAACGTGACAGGCGTTACGTCATCCCCCGAAGCATATCAACCTACGCATGGGGGCATAAAGATATAAGATAGTTCCTACATTTGTATATATTTTATTGTGTATATATATTGCTGTGAAACCTACAAAAAGCTATTAACTTAACTGTTCCGTTGACTTTCTTCTGTTAATCGCCTCTTTACTCTTTTCCGCCACGGCTGCTCACCTAGTTAAAACTTTCATCCTCAATCATAAAAAAAACAAACACATTCCTATGACAAACAGCAACGTTAACTCTATTTACATCAATATTCACAATACATTAAAATTTCAAAATTAAAATTCAGCATAAATTTCAGTATCAGAAAATTTCAAGATTAACTTTATTATCATTTTAATGTGCATCCAGAATTAAAGTCCTTGTAGATGCCTACTAATTAATATAACAATATATGCAGACCTGAGTCTGAGTACAAAGGAGCATCTCCACCCTTTACGTTAATTAACCAGGTTCGTCTAATTGAGCTCAAAGACATACCTAAATTTTCATCATAATCCAGAACATAAATACAAAATACCCCTTTCTACTTAAACAAGAGAATTTCACCTTAAAATTAAAAATTTGTTGTTAGTACAATTTCCTTACTGTCCATTTTAAGTAAATCAATTATAAAGTTATTCAACACACACCAAAACATCAAAAATCGAACAACAAAGCATAAGTTACCTGAAGGTTAATGCACTCGTGGCCCCAATGTATATCATCCTCTGTTAATCACACCAATCCAACTGGGTTATGTTTAGGTCCTCGTATTGCTGGTCGCCTTTAAAATTTTCTACACCACCATTCATCTAAAGTTGTTTCAGTGCTTTTCCGGAACTCATTTGTGTATATCTGAAGCTTGTTTTGTGGATCCAGACACGTTTACGAATCATTTAATTATTAACACCCCCGAAAAATAGCAAAGAATTTCATACTTCTTTCACAAATATACGCCAAAACTGACTACTTTTGTGTATTCATTTGTCGTTGCAAATTTGACTAATTGGTGCAGTGATACTAGACTTTATTACCTTGTATCTTCTTTTCTAAGTGCACTAAATTACATTCATTGTAGCACGTAAAGAACAAACTGTTTTAAATCACCAAAATATACTAGCAAACTGTTTAAATTATTCTATCAAAATCGGAAAACTAAAAAGCACTGTTTAACGCATTGAATCAAATCGAAAATCTAAGAGAGAGAAACTCATAATAACCCGGGCATATATAGTGGTTAGCCGGTCTGTCGGTTTTGTCCCCTAAACGGCCAGTTTCTAGAATTTCGTATACTATGTTCCCATCTCGACCGCCTGTGCGTCGGTTCTTATTAAATTTGCACTCGCACCAGTTAAATCTCAGAAATTTCGACACGGCTCGCAACGTCTGGGAATAACTAATTAATTTTTATCCAGAAATGTTATTTTTACCTCTCAAGTTTGTCTCTTATTTTCAACCAATCGCAACCCAGTGACGTTGCTCAACTCACGCCTTTTACTATATGTGTCTCTGTCTTGCGCATATTATCTGTCTCTATCTACCCTGTTCCGAGTGGTACAAATCTATATTCTTTAGTATCGGTTATTTTCAATCCACGTGGACTTTGGAAATAACCCACCTTATTAGCATTTCCCGTAAATATTAAGCAACGGTTTCTGCAACATTCTCTGTAACCATTTGTTATCTGCAAATTTTACGCAGAACATAAAACATTTAAAAATACGCAGGTGTTCAAACATAATACTTCTACGATCTGAATATTATTGGGTTTTTATTAGCTTTTATACATATTATATGTTACTAATGGTTCAATTAACTTCAATTAAAAATAATACCCTTTAATTTTTAGTGACTCCTAATCAAATATTAATTATTATCTGTACATTTTGTTTAATACCGGTTACTTAAAATTGAGTTAATTAATATAAATTTTGCACGTAATTTCCATTTGTTTCTTTACTCGGAATAATTAAATTACACGTAGAGCATTTTAGTACTGCTTCTTTTTATAGAAGGCGTCTTGTAAATAATTGAAATCTCTTCTTTTTAATGAAACGAATGAATTTTTATGCTTCACGGTTTTAATAACGCGTACCTTTTCCCAAAGCTTTTGCACGGTCATTAAAATTATTTGATGTGATTATTTAATTTTCTACCCTGGTCTAAATATAAGTAATATATATATATATATATATATATATATATAAATAAAAAAGAATTAATGGCAAGTGACTCAGATTCAGCCACGAGGGCATCCTGTCGACGCGTTTCGCCCTAATTGGGGCTCATCAGGACAGGAGTAGCAAGGTTGTAATATTTAATACAGACACCTTATGGGAAGTACAGTATCACCTAGCTCACAATTTGTGTCTTCGTATCGTTTCACCTAACATCGCAGGTTTTAACAACAGTCGGCACGGAGGAGATCCGGCTCAACTGCCTTTTCCATAGCCAAAGTTATAATATAAACGAGAAGTAGTTTAATGAGTCTTAAATCAATTAAAATAAAAAATTAATGGCAAGTGACTCAGATTCAGCCACGAGGGCATCCTGTCGACGCGTTTCGCCCTAATTGGGGCTCATCAGGACAGGAGTTACTGTACTTCCCATAAGGTGTCTGTATTAAATATTACAACCTTGCTACTCCTGTCCTGATGAGCCCCAATTAGGGCGAAACGCGTCGACAGGATGCCCTCGTGGCTGAATCTGAGTCACTTGCCATTAATTCTTTTTTATTTTTAATTGATTTAAGACTCATTAAACTACTTCTCGTTTATATTATAACTTTTGGCTATGGAAAAATGCAGTTGAGCCGGATCTCCTCCGTGCCGACTGTTGTTAAAACCTGCGATGTTAGGTGAAACGATACGAAGACACAAATTGTGAGCTAGGTGATACTGTACTTCCCATAAGGTGTCTGTATTAAATATTACAACCTTGCTACTCCTGTCCTGATGAGCCCCAATTAGGGCGAAACGCGTCGACAGGATGCCCTCGTGGCTGAATCTGAGTCACTTGCCATTAATTCTTTTTTATTTTTAATTGATTTAAGACTCATTAAACTACTTCTCGTTTTATATATATATATATATATATATATATATATATATATATATAGTAGTATGTAAGTTAGTTATAAGACATACGTACCACTTTCCTTCTGTAATTAATGTATTCGTTTGGAGAAGAAGTACGCTTTAAAAGGAATTATATACTGCTTTCACATGTAATTTGGGTAATCTATAATCGTCAAGAACTTAGTTCGGATACGAATTGTATTTTCCAAGTAGCTAATTAATTATGCGTTAACTACATAATTAAGTTATGACGTGTTTAGAAATTAAAATGTAAATCTTGGGAATTGATGAAATTTTTACCCATAAAAGTTCCTCATGTTTTTTGATAAAGTGTGTTGGGTTTAGAATGCTTTATTAAAGAACATGTTTTGAATTTCTCTATAACGCTTAAGAATAAGGTACATTTATCTTAAAAGAAACAAAATAATCTTTTATATGTTCGCTAAATAAACAAGCAAAAAACTTGAAAGGCTCGGGTTTTTATAGGGGTGTAAGTTTGTAAAGGGTGGTTCTATTTCAAATCTGTTTGTATATTTGGATTCTGCGTAAAATTATAGACGAACTTAATGTATCGCATGGTTAAAAATTTACAAGGACTGCCTAATATCGCTACCAGCAAGAAATCTTAAAATGAGAGTAGCTCCCTGGGGGATGATGTTATCTGAAAAATTCCTAGAAATCAAGTAGCTGAGAAAAATTTAATATTAATTGATACCAAACAAGGTACATTTATCTCGTGGGTGGAAATGTGGAGAAAGATTTATCTCGCAGAGGGTATGTTTGTAAAACGGTATGGGGTGGTCTGATTTTAAATCTGTTTGCATATTTTGATTCTGCGTAAAATTCTAGACTAATTTTATGTGTCGCGTGGCTAGAAAATTTATGCGGACGGCCAAAAATCGCTGCCAGCAGAAAACCTTAAAATGAGGGTAGCACTCTGGGGGATGATGTAATATAAAGAAATTCGGATAGCTAAAAAAAATCTAATATTAATTGATACCAAACAAGATATATTTATCTCAAAAGATGAAAATGGTTAGTCGAAGAAAACTATTTGGTCCAGATGTGTGTGGAAATGAGGGAAGCTGGTGGATATGAGGTTGTAGTCGCCCCCAAAACTACCTACTACTACTCTTTCGTTTTTTTGTATCCCCACTCTTGAATTTCCTTCGACTGATCCTGTATTAATGACCCAAAAGTCTATGCTCAAAGAATTTCACGCCCCTTGCCACCCAGCATCGCTAATTCCTAATATATTTAATACTAACCTATCTGTTTCAATTTTCAAACTCACTAGCTTGCTTAATTGATTCATACTTCTAACATTCCACGACCCGACTCGCACGATGTTCCTGATTCTTCTTTATCCTTATTTAACCTGCTGATAACATTCTTTGATATGGTCTCCTCCCGGAGGTACGAATGGGTGACTATTTTAACTCCGAAATTTTTGTCTCAGAGAATGCCATCATTTTTTTAAAACGATTTTACTACGCTGTCTACTAAGAAGGGAGGCTCCGTGGCGTAGTGGTATGTGTGTGACTACTACGCCCAAGGTCCCGGGTTCGAATCCCGACACGGTCCGCTTGAAAAATGTTAGGCGAGCATTTTTCACAAAAATACACCCTCGTTCGGATGAGAGGTAAAATGGAGGTCCCGTGTGTGAGTGTTGTCACGCACGTTAAAGATCCCTATCTTGCTTGGAACAGTAAGGGTTCGGCAAAATTCCAAATTTTCCAGGTAAAAAAAAAAAACTCGCTTCCTGACCAATGTAGTACCTTCGGGTGGAGCATTGGAAAATCAAATGTAATGTCTACTAAGAAGGTAATGTAGTAGTGTTCCGTTGCCGTCCACATCGCAGTAGTGTGTATTAGAATGCCGTACCGACCCGTATCTTCTTTGCTACTCTAAGTATCGGAAGAGCTCTCAGGAACCTATCTTAGTTTGGTTCCACACTAAAGACCCCACGAATTTGGTTAAATCTATTGTTCGAATCTTTAGTTCACTTAAACACGCAAGCCATTCTGTTTAAGGTGCAAATCCGTTCAGAACGGCAAAGTCAACTATCAGGTACAAATATAGAGGTAAATTTACAAGGTCAACTTAATTAATTGAATTACGATATTACTAATAAGATACAATTATAGGATTAGTGGTTCTTAGTCGAATATTTATAAACGAAAATTGACAATGCAAAATCGTTCAATCTTTAATATAGCACACGAAAAGCTAGACAGGATAAAGGCTATAAGTTCATATGGACAATAGAAGGTTAGTGTATGTTATTGTTGATCAACATATTCTCCCGCGCAGTAGTGGTCAACATCACATGAAGTTTCTGATTGGCTTAGACCATATGACATCCATGTTGCATGTCAAGATCAAGGTCACAGAACGCGGCCCAAAAATTTGCATGGTCAAGGTTTGTACTATAAGACGTTTCCTTTAGAGTGCGTGATCTAGAAACCGCACATACAGAATGAAGATCACACGACATCGTTATGGGACTTGGCAAAAACATAGTCAATACATGGACACAGTCTGTGAGAAGTCATATTTCATCCTCTGTGGGGCCTTATTGTAACAAAGTCAAAACGAAGGTAACGTTCAGATTGTTCACGTTCTATTTATATATAAAATATAGGTCTCTAAATGCGTTCCAATCTATTTCTTTTATTAGCCGAAGTGATCATGTATTTGTCTGAATTTTATATTCGAACACCGTTAAACCTTTTGCATTAGATTTTTAATAAACACAACAGCTTCCTAAATAAAAAAATTTACGATATGCTTTCGCTCTTCTTTTTACCACCACTTACAAACTGACGATTTAAAATTTTTTACACAGCTAATAAAACGTATAACAAAACTCAAGATGTTACTCGCGGCATTAGTAAATAGACAGTGAAGCAGTCCAAACAGCAATACATGCCCGGTAATTGTTAGGAAACGCAACAAGCATTAGATAGTGGCGGGTCCAACAGTACTAATTTAAAGTTTAGAATTTCTACAAAATAACTGGTCATAGATAGAATTCAATAAAAGATGAAGAAGGCAAAACAATGGTAAAGGTGAAAGTTGTAGCAGATACTGGGAAAAGGTATACAGAAACCCTTTATTCTGTTAAGAAGGGTTTAGTCAATATGAAAAAATTAGGTAAGATAAAGGATCATAAAGCAGGATGCAATACAAACCATGAATGGAATTTCAAAAAGTACTAAAGCAGCTAAAGATATGGAATATCTGCCGTAAGAATATATTCGACTGCTAGCTGAGGTACCAAATTCAATTTGGAGGATCGTAAATGTATTATATGAAGGGGAACGATTCTAAGAACTAAGACATTAAAGCGGGTAGATTAATGATGTTTCCCAAAAACACGCCAGTGTGCTAATCCACTGTGCAAAAGTTACTAAAATAATACATAACAGAATACTAATAAGTAAAGAAGAGTTTAGCAGAATATTGGTTTCGATGTGGAACAAATGGCGGTATACGAAACGCCATCCTTGCTCTAAGGTTAGCTTGTACGAGTGGATGAATGGGAATAATTATAGTAATATGCTTTGTAGATAAAGTCAAAGCATTTAACAATGTAGATTAGAATGCGCTGTTTAGGGTTTTTAAAGGAAGAGAAAATAGTCTACAAAGACGGTTTGATGATATAAAATTTATATATGAAACAAACGCCTGGCATAGAGCTAGATATAGTAGAAACCACGAAAGAAGTCCTCTACGTCATAGGTGTCTAACTCAATTAAAACATACGTTTAAGATTATTTAAAAGCTTAACTAATATATATGATAAAAATAGTAATACGATTTGTATGTGTTTTAAGTAAAGACATACGGTAACACGTTCATCTGGGAAAACGACAGAGAAGAGTATGTGCCGTATGTTTTGAATTATATACTTAACAGACTAAACTTGGGTAAAATTATGCCTTTTCTTTAAAATAAAATATCTTTCTCAGTTTTTTGGTAAATGGAATATACTTTTTAAAGTTTTAAAAGCTTGACGGAAACTTCCAAATCGGAATATTTAATGGGTGTTTATGAATTAGATGCAGCATTGACTTAAAATGTTCAACTTAATTCGTACGAATACAAGTGATGACGCAGATGACTTCTTTCATGGTTTCGACTATAATGAGGTAGCAAGATAGTGGTAAGGGCGAAAGACATGGATGTGCATTGCCACTAAGCTTATTTAACTTGTTTATGAAGCACGCAATAATAAAAGGAAAGATTTGGGAAGGGATGGTATAGTAAGTTAAGGAGAGAAAATTCAATTATTGATGTTTGCGGATGGTATACTTATATTAACAGATACGATAAGAAGATACAGATAGAACTAAATAAAATGAAACAAATTTTAGACAGATTTATGGGTGAAAATCAACAAAATCAAAATCAAGATTATGAGATGTAGAAAAGAACTACTGCTAAAAAGTGCTAAGTGTAGCTAAGGTTTCAAGATGAAGAAATAAAGGAGTTTTGTTACTTACGAAGTTAGATTATTAAAACACCGACAGGAGTATGTGGGATGTTAAAGGTAAAATAGCACCTTGAGGAACAGGTTTTTGAGATGCAAAGCGTAATACCAAATTTAGCTGTTAGGAAGGGTATACTGAAAACCTATGCTTATAATCTAGCTATACACGGCGGTGAACTACGAACACTAGACAAACAAGAAGAAGAAAGGTTATATTCTTTACAGATGATGCAGTAGAAGAATAATTAAGATCAGCTAAACAGATAAATTAGAATTAATGGTGTCTTATTATGATTCACAAATTTAAATATATTACAATTGTAACTAAAAGAAGCGCCTCAAGACGATAGATCCATTGTGGGACATAAAGCAGTAGCTATGCGACTATTAGAGAATGGAACAGAAGGTAAAGTATGTAGAGGAAGACAAGGACTCAATTATATGCAGCAGTTTATAAAAGATGTGGCTAAATATAGTAATGAGCGTTGAAAGAGTTGGTTCAAAATAAGACACGTGAGAAACATGCATCAAACCGGTCTGGAAGTTGTAATTAAACCAGAGAAAAAGACAGATATTTATCACTGAAGATTCTACTAGCTAGTTACAAGAGACGCCTGATTCATGTTCGTTATATTTAATTATTGTTTGCGAGGAGGAAGCCGTTTTTCTTTTGCCTATTGTAATAATATGACTAAGTCTACCCTTGATTAGAATAATACAGCTAAACGTAAATGAGGTATCTGTGCACAAAAGATAATTGATCGCTGCCTGTGGCGTAATTATCTTCAGATGGACTTGATTGGGTGTTTAGAAAAGGCTACTTTTAAGAACTCTATAAAGCTTACTTTTGGAAACTACTAAAGGTTATTTGCATAACTTTAGTACAGTTCAGACTTGATGATTATGTATTTTAATTGCAGTCATGAGAATCACTTAGTTTAGCTTTAATTCAAGCTTTGATTATAGTACTGACATACCGTTTAAAATTAATATTTTTATTAGATATAAATTATAGTGATGATGGCCATAAATTAACATTTAGTAATTCGGTAGTTAATTATATTGCTTCGATAGTAATTAAGAAGACGGAACTGTAGCTTTAAGAAGAAGTATTTGTACTGTTTAGCAATTAGCTGGATATAAATTGCCCTGAATCAGTACATTAAAATTTCACTCTACCTATGTATATTGCAAAATTTTTTGTAACCAAATGCTAATAAGGAAGTGTTGTTGTTTTGAAAAGTTTTCGTTACAGTAATTCTCAAAAATTTCAAACACCTAATTTCTTACCTTGAACGGCAATAGTTAGTAGTAGGAAAGTCATTCCAAAGAATGCAGAAACTCCAATTTGCTTGTAGACCAGATAAGTAACAATAATAATTCTAACTATACTAATAAATAAATATTGACTAATTGACAAACCCATTTCAAGTATTATACTTAAATCTTTTGTGATCAACGTAACGGCCTGTCCTCCAGAAGATTTTTCTGCTAAACTGGTATTTAGTTTCAGAGTCTTTAGGTATATTAATGCTGTACATGCTGTCTTTATCTTTATGAATAGTTTCCTTACAGCAAAGGTGTATGTAGGTAATACAAATGTGCGAAGAAACATAGTTGTAACTAACATAGCTACAACCACCATAATGGATACATTATTCTCCTGTTTGAAATTTGGAGTAAAATAAGCTACAATATTTCGAATTAGATAAGGAATTAATATCCTAAAATGAACAATATTAGTAACGCTTGGTATAGGAAACGCAAGTTGTACATTATGACTGTATCTATTACTAGAAGGGTAATCCCTAGAAGAATATATGTTAACCCGTAGATTTTCCATAGTGATCTAAACAAATTTGGGGTTTTCTTTGACATTTCTAAATTCCATTCAGCTTGCAGTTCAGCTCCAAGTAATTTTGATCCAAAACCTGGAATTATTTCATACACATCTTCATCGTTAAAGTTTTGACTTCTGGAAATGAAAAACATTGGAAACGTAAAACTGCAAAAGTAATAAATACAATTTAAATCAATTAGTTTAAGGTAATGTTCATACAAAAACGTTATTTTTGAAAGAAAGTTTGCATTTTGAGCTGGATTTAGATTTCTTCTAGGTTTGATTTCTTGATACATGTTTATATACAAGATCAGCAAGTGCAAACGGAGCTTAATAGGTAATCACCAAAAGTATTTTTCAGGATAGGTTTCTGAAATAAAGAAAATGTTTAGTATAATGCTTTCTAATCTTAGGCGTTAAAGAAATTTTTCGTTAAACTGGACGTAACACATGAAAGCACAAGCATTGATTCGAAAAATAAAAATTAAATATGGTTGCCTTTAGGCAATTTTGGACCTAGATTGCACTGCGTTACAAGTGCGATAGTAATTTTGATTTCTAAATGTAATCAGTTGTTGGTGCGCGATTAAATCAAAGAATTAGTGTTTTCAATTAATCATATACAATGTTCAATGTAATGAAGAGTTGTTCAATTATTTACGCATCGTATTGTACTTCATGGTCTGTAATACCTTCTATGTTGATAACTTTAATAAGGTTGTTGATAAGAACCTGTGGATGAAGCCATTGTTTTTCTTTTTCTCTTATAATACATCGATCTTAATCTCGTCTTATAGTGGTTTTGGATGTAGTAAATAAAATATTTGTGGAGTAGATTTTGGTATTTAATTGGTTTAAACGTTTATTTTCTACTCACAATACCGCCTTGCGAATATTTCCTCCTTTTACTTATATTAGAATCTTGTATTATACGAATATCAAAGTTGCTCTTTGTTAGCTATTAATTCATTAAAACCCACTTCTGTGTTTTTTTTAAAATCTTGGTTTTATTCTTGGTATTAAGCCTGGTCTTTTAATCTTGTACTATTCAGTTTTAATCTTGATTCAATTTCATGTTTAAGTGATCCAGAAATAGATCCTTATACCAACTCTTGGGTGCTCCTGTGAACCCACTGCAATTCTGTACTAATCATCCATTTGGATTCCTGTTTAAATTCAAGATCAAATATTACTTCATTCAGTGGCTTAGGTACTGAAGAATCGTTGAAAGCGTAATGCGTTGATTTGTGATCCAGACTCCAGGTTGTATACTTAGAAGGTAGTTATACTTGCAGGAATCAAGATCCACCTCTGCAGTAGAGTCTTTATTAGCTGAGGTGCAATAAGTCACCGTTTCTCCCTAAAGAACCCATCTTTGTAAGCTTTCTCAGAATTACCGTGACATTTTTATTGACGCCCACCGTGATAGGCCCCGATGCGAGACATATTTATTGACACCCAACGTGATAAGCCCCGATTTGACAACCAACGTGGTAGGCCCGTAATTTTGTTTTCTCCGCTTTGTTTCCTAATTGTGAATTCTGCTAAATTATTGAATTTTTGGCAGTTAGTTGTTCGATTGTTTATGTTTCTATATATATATATATAAATATCATAATTTGCTGCTTTCATTTGGTATTCTTTGTAACTTAGAGAATATTTATGTTACATGTGTTAATATTCTTATCACCTTGTTTAGTGTTTTGGTTTTGGTCATTCTCTTATTGGCGAGTGGCTGAGTAAATATTCTTTATGGTATTTATAATGGGTTTAGTAAAGTATTTACAATACTTTAATGGTTATTGCTGTTAGATTATATTACCTTGTGCTTATATTGTTTTTGTTTGAAGCGGTAAAAGCCGATTTGAAAAGTTTTTGTAATAATTGTGTTTACACTTTTATGGGTTTTATTCGACTATAAATTTATATTGTTTGGTGTTGTTCTTTGGTACGATGTCCGAGTTTAAAATGGATATTAATAGACTGCGTAAAGATGAATTCAATTTTGAAATGTTGATTCGTCGAGTGGTTACATCCCATTCCGAAACTATCGACAATTAAAAGCATGTTTGCGTCCCTTAATGAAATTAGAATCTTCTGTGACACATTTGCCTTCTGATTTCAAATTTGATAAAGAACTTAATGTTTTTGATTCTAAAACTAAAGAATTGGAAAGTAATTATGAAAAATTAGATTTCCCGTCACAAACTATTCGTTCTCGCTGTGTTCATTTATTGAAAAGAATTAATCTTATTGTGCCTTCTAGTTTATTAGTTGAACAAAACCAAGTTCGTACTACCTTGTTGACCAATATTTTGATGCTGTTAGATAAATTAGATGTGCGATTGTCCTCCCTAGTAACCGATATTAATAAGGTTTTGTCGCCTTTAATTATTAACGAGTGTATACCAATTCCTGAAGTGCCATTGCTAGTTCTTTAGCAAATAAATGCAAAAAATTATCACAACTTGTATTGAAGTGGAATTTGAAATTTTTCGGCGATTCTCATGGACCTAGTGTTCACAATTTCCTAGAATGAGTGGAAGAACTTCGAATTGCCCGTAACGTTTCTGAAATTCAGCTATATGTATCAGCTGTTGAGCTTTTCGACTCAAAAACTTTATTGTGGCACCGTAGTAACCGCAATAGGTTTTCTGATTCGAAAAGTTTGGCTAAATTATTACTACATCATTTTGAACCTCCTGTCTATAAGATGAGATTGTTTAAAGACATTTTGTCCAGAACTCAAGACCGTTCTGAAAGTATTATTGATTATTTATCCCGTATGTCCGTTATGTTGTAACGATTTTATTTCCTATCTAGATGTGTTCATATAATTAATCTATTTATTTAATAATAAACAATATAATGCATAATAATGCTACACAATCCACTAAATAAATATTACCTATTGCCCAATAAAATATTAGCATTTAAAATTAAAATTAAAATTTAATTTATACGATGGCAAACTAAACTTTTAATTTAGTATCATTCCTAGAGCTCCATCTGTTAAGAAATTGTAAGGTAATCCTGTTGCCGAGCGGTAACTCGCTTAACCTAGACACTTCCAATACAGCTGTGGTGAAAGCAAGTCGAATCGTTCATTGAATCCGAGGACAATGGTTTTTGCAGTTTTTTCGTGTTGGAAGCACGTACGATTTAAGTTGTTTTAGGAGAGAATGTCATCTTCGAAAAGCACTTTTGTATTGTCCACTTGCTGGGACATAGCTCGTGGATGACGTGAAATTTTTTTGGTTGAAGGGCCGTGGTAACATGCAACTTTAAATTAACATGCAACGTTTGATAATATTCGTAGTTTTAATTTATACGTAAAGCAACTTTAAATTAACATGCAACGTTTGATAATATTCGTAGTTTTAATTTATACGTAAAGCAACTTTAATTAACATTCAGCTTGGTAATAATGTGAAAATTGGAAATAATGTTTAGCTTGGAAAAACATACAACCTTTAGTTAACAGAAGCCTGGTTTAACGTAATTTTAATTAAATGCACAAGAAGAAAATATAGGATTTTACGCTTTGATCGAGTGTGGATCTGGCGAGATTTAATTACTTAAAATGGATGCTGAGTAGTTTGGAGCTTCAGTAAGCAGCAAAATTATTTGTTCTGGATTAGAGATTTCTTTATTTTAATGCTGACGCAAGACGCCTAGCAGGTATTTTTCTGTCAGACGGACATCTGGTATGTAGAAATTTGTTTTCGTATGTTAGCTGAACTATGGACATAGCAGTTAGATAATTTTTTGTTTAATCAAGTTATTTAAACTTCAAAATAGGTCAAGGACAGACTATAAATATATTTTTCAATATTAAGCAATAGGAATCTGTAAATTTTACATTTCTAAATCTTTTATTAATTCACTGAAACTACGGAAGATGTCATTATGTGATAGAGAAAGTAAATTCTTCTATTTAAGAAAAATTAGAAATTAAACTTCTATGTTTACTATTTCATTAATAACTAACTGGAATTATTTATTGTGAGGTTATGGTAGATCTACCCAAACCAACATTTTTGTTATCAGTAAGCAACAGTTTAGAAAGCAACTTTATGCTTAATCAATTTGTTAATAAAACTTGGCTAGATATTTCTTACAGAAATATCTACATTTAACTTGAACGGTACTGATTATATCCAGTGCCTTTGTAAATAATTTTCACAAATTAATTTAATCAAAAATATATAATAAATGAAAGGATATTTTGTAAAAAAAGCACGTTAATTGAATACAAGAGGAATAGATTTTTATTTTTGAACAAGACTATTCTTTTTAATTAGAATGAATGAAAGATGATTCGAATTGATTTTAAAAATTTGGAGTATAAACGCACAAACAGTGCTATTCTTTGTTTAATCTGTTCACAGGTGAAGCAGTGAAGTACTAAGGTCAAAGTCGAGCCATAAGGTAAGAAACTTTAGGGATTATGTTGTCTTTAATAAACTGTATAGCGGTTATAGAATAAAGGTTTCCGCATTCGCCTTGTACAAGGGACTTGAGTAAGGTCTTCTCTGTATAGATAAATACGGTGGCGCCTTATTCTTCATATTTTTGGTCGCAATTCAACCCCGACCCACAGCTCATGTTCCACCCAGAGCATATAGTTCGACTAGCCGCTTTGCCTTTGAGATTTCCACAACTTTGGGCCATTTTCCATCAGAACTTGCCGTGGGCTCTATTCTCTTACTGGAAATTCTCGTAAAATAAAATTCCATAATAAGTGAAAAGCTATAATGTATAGGTGTGACGGTGAAGTGGCAGAAGATATTTAGCTAAATATTATTTCTAGAAATTTTTCTCGCTTTTATACTAACCAACTTCCGGTTGTACAATCCTTGCAAGAATTAGAAGATGAATGTTTAGAACTTGAAGTTAAGAAATATTGTTTCAAAACTTATGTTCCACCTCAGCGTAAAAAACGTCACTATGTCGAACCGGACTTTGTAACAGTTCGTTTTTCCTCTGCTAAATTAACGCATAACAATTAGGTATTATGTTATAAAATTTGTGGATTTGCTTTTATAGTTTGATATAAATCATACTTCAACAATTAATACAGAATTAAAAGCAAAGTATCATAATTTTGGAACACCCTAATTATTATTCTTCTTTAATCTTAATCTTATAGTAAATAAAGCGCATAGTTATAAATTTCCAGTCTGTATTGTAAAATTTTTACAACGTATCTCCAAGGCGATAACGATAGCGTGTTTGCGCGCACCTGCTTGTTAAGGCTGTTGTCTACGAGTCGGCGAGTCGGCTTTTGATACTTGCAACGTCAATATGGTAAAGTTCATATCTAAGGCTGACTTGTGAGTAGCAATTCAGTTTCCAAAAATGCATCTATCCAATTGTTTGAAACTCATCATGGTTTATATTTTCTATATTTAAATAATTTAAAGTAATTGTATTTGGTTTTCCTTAGCGCAGCACTGAAACTAACGTGCAAAAATAACACTAAAACTAACGTACAACGAATCGATGTGCAAAAATATCGCTAAAACTAACGTACAAAGAACTGATGTATAAATATAAATTAAAGCAATACAAAAATACGGAACGTATAACGTTTAATTACTAATGCAATAATCGTCCAATTTGGTTGTTAAATTTTTATTGCGTCTAAGATATGTGTTCCTTAAATTTCAACATGGAAATTTTGTTATAATTGAGAAGCAATGGTTAGAGCTAACCAATGGTTGTAGGCAGCTGATGTAATTGCGTATAAAGCGGTTACGCATTAGAAACTTACATTATGGTTCCAGTTTAAGAGGCTTTGCAATAACGATGAGGCAACTTCTTTTACGTGTCAAATGCTGGAAGTCCACATGTGGTTCGAACTTGTTTGTTAAATGGTGCAAGCCGCCAAACCTGAGGTCAACGTGATAAGTGATATCCATCTTTGCAGCAATCATCTGTTTGACGTACAACGTCATGTATAAATCTAACCTTTGGTAGTTTGAACCCATGGAACTTAACACCTTTTTGATAATGTTTAATTATAAATTTAAATTTTCAAATGTTCCTTTTTATCAAAATCTTGTATTTCGACAACAAAATATACTCGTTGAGATTCCTGTATTTTTTTTTAGCGATATGTCTTGTTTTACACATTTTACACAATTTGCTTGGGTGTTTGTATTGTATGTAAAAGCGAGCAACTACACGAGTATTTCTTCCTACTGTACGTTCTATGCGTGCAATTGCTCGCTATAGGTTCTACGCTTTTCTGTTGAATTCTACGTAGTATGTCCTGGCGTGAGACTTGGGTGTAGGACAATCTGTTCCTTATTAGTGCACTTCTCCTTCTATGGTTGTAGACTCGAAACTTCTGGAACAACACAGCTATGATTGTAACTAGAACCTTTATTAATATTAGTTAGAGGACCCACATTCAAAATGACGTACGTTCACTTTTGGCCATACTAAAATATTTCTCTCATAAGAGAAATAGGAACTGGTGGATCGTTTATACGACTACTGTACTCAACCAGAGTATTAGGATTATTAGTTCTGCATATAAAATCATAACTCTAGTTTACTTTGCTCGTATAGTACGTACTGAATTTTTCTACATTCAAAGTTATTGCGTCAAAGATAGCTTATTTACGCGTTCAACCTTTTGTCACTAATTTGTATCAGATGCGACGTCCAGGCATCAATATTTAATACTCGATAAACTGCGGTAAAACTGTTCAAAAAAGGAAATTTTTCATTAGACTAATTTAGTATAAACTAGCTTTTTATTGAAATCGATTTCAACAGTATAATCCTTCTGTGAAGTGTTTCTAGACACCGTACTTTATGTAGAAATTTATTCCGAACTTTTGCCGGTATTATCAGTCAATTGTGATACTATGTTGTTTACGGAAGGAACACTATCTCACTGTAGCTTATTGTCATATATCATTTCTCATTGGGTCCTATAATCGGAATTATAACTACAGACTGTATATTTTGAGTAGAAACTGAAGCTTCTAAACTATGGCTATATAGTAAAGTGTTTTGATTCTATCCTGTTACTGATAGTTTATAAACATTCTCTTTTCTAACCCTTCTTTCTTTCAGCATAATGGAATCCTATTTTATAACCTTTTCAATGCCCACCCCAATCTACGACTATTGCAAGCTGCATACTGTTGTAAGTGTTGTGGTTAACCGTAACAATCTTTCCCTTTTTTAGGGACGTAGAAAGCTAAAAGTATGTTGTTCACAGGTAAAAATAGGTAATTTGTCTGCTTGCAATTTCGATGGCAAAACGCGAGATGGAAGTTCTTTTCGATTTTTCAACAAGAGTTAATTTTTGTTTCAGTAACTCTTGTCACATGGTGTAGTTAGTAAAAAAGTTGTCAGTAGTGATATTGTAACCAGAACCGTGCACATGCGTTACTAGATCTAACAACACTCGCCTTTCTTGTGCCTGTTCCCTGGCGTTTCTAATTTTACCAGAATATATTTGCAGAGTTGTAATGTATCAAGATTCCCAGTCTACCGCCATCCATATTTTTATCCCATATTTTTCCAACCTTGAAGAAATATAAACCTTAAAATCAAATGTTCATCAACAATAATATTTGAACTCCATAGAAAATAATTCTAGCACTGATTTACGAATATATTGATTGTTAAGTGCTTTATATATAATTTATGATGAAACACTTTGCATTGCATCAAGTAGGAGCGAAGGATGACAGAGAACAATTGTCACGAATGATCAGTGGCAAGTTTTTATAATGTATACTCAAAAATGAATTAATGTTTTCAATAAATACCAAAAGTTATATATAGTCTGCTATGTAAATGCGTTATTAGTAACATGTGGCACTATCAAAAAAAGAAAAAAACCTTGATTATATCAATTGTAGGCTCAGCCTTGTTTTAACTAGCTTCTTTCCTGGCTTGTCTTGTATGCTTGTCAACGAATCGTAGGCAGCTAAGTATGTTTTTATAGCGTTGCCCGGACATTGTAGCTTAAAAATATTCCAACAAGTTTTTTCTGACCAAAACTCTTTTTCTTCGTTTGCCCTTCATTCGTGTACAAACAAATTTTATTTATAATGTCATTCGTAATAATAATACAAAAAACTGTCAAAAGGACTAGATGAATTTATATGCATTGGAATACCCGAAACTCGTTTCACAGTATTCCTTACTTGTGTTTTTTACGCGTAGGTTCTTTAGCACTCCATTCTATTGTGTCATTTTTGGTAATCCCTCTCGCTGTCTATTACCTCATAATTTGCCTATGTATCTGTCAAAGCTTGTTGCTCACTGTAGCTTCATGTAAAGTGAATTTTATAATCTGACACAATTATGACGACAAACTATTACTCCGTGAAACAGTAAATGAGAGTGTTATAGCACGGTGCTACAATTAGTTATTTTTGTTTATACTGTAGAATGTAAACCCAATCATGACTGTATAGAAATCAACCGTTATATTTTAGAAACGTTGACCTGTTGTGGCTCACTTAGTTAAAGAAATAAAACACAACTAACTACACAGCGACTAAACGTTTACTTGAATTTATTTGAATAATTGAGTAATATTGTAAATTAATTAACTGAATAACATTTCTTCTTACGATAGTTCGTCTCGCAGTGCGTAAATCTATTCGACTACTACCGTTGTTACTGTTCTAGCAACCCCACACATTTACACTTGTATGCTGGGTCCTTAGCTAGAAAGCGGTTAACCTTGACACAACCGCAACGCACCTGCTTATTACAGGGTGAATATCCCTCGGTTGGAGATTACAATGTAAAGTGTAAAGCCCAAGCTTTTAGTTATAGATGTATATCTTGATATTAATCCAAAATAATCTTAACATAAAACCCCCCTCTTGAAAGGACAAGCCTTTCAAAACCATAACTATGCCTAGGAAGAAGATTCTTTAGGCAACGGGCAAATTTTAACCAATGCCCTTGTAATATCTCCGTATACAATACGGAGGTTTGCTACTCTGATAATCTTGTCCTTGCCTGGTATTAAGTGAAGAACGCGGCCAAGTTGCCATTTTAGTGGTGAAAGGTGATCGTCTTTAATTAACACGAGATCACCAATCTGAAGTTTATTGGCTTGATGGTGGCATTTTACTCGCACTTGTAATTCGTCGATATATTCTTTCAACCATCGTGACCAAAATCGCTGGTAGACTTGTTGAACGTGTTGAAAGTGGGATAAGCGATTTACAGGAAGTTGGTCTAAGTCGTAATCTATTATTGCAGTGTGTTTTCGACCAATTAAAAAATGCGTCGGTGTTAGTGCTTCAAGATCGCTGGGGTCGGATGAGAGGATGAGAGGACGTGAGTTAAGTATACTGCGACAGCAATGTAGCATACTGTTCAAACGTAAAAGATTGATTACCGATGATTCGCTTTAGGTGAGTCTTGGTCGACTTAACTCCCGCCTCCCAAAATCCCCCAAAGTGAGGTGCATAAGCAAGGATAAACTGCCAGTTGATGCCTTCGGATGCCAAAGTACGGTAAATTTTAGATTCATTTTTAGAGAAAAAATTAGTGATTGCCTTTAATTCGGACCGTAAACCTACAAAGGTGCGCCCATTATCAGAATAAATACACGCGGGTTTGCCACGACGGGAGGAAAACCTGCGCAAGGCGGCTAAGAAAGCTTCGGAGGTAAGATCCGTAACTAGCTCAATGTGCACAGCCTTAACCACAAAACACACAAAGAGAGCAATATAACACTTCATAAGTTTCTGATATCGGCCAAAGCTGCCTCTATATAAAAAAGGACCTGCATAGTCGACGCCCACAACTGAGAAAGGTGGGGCCGGACTGACCCTAGACTTAGGCAAGCGTGCCATCATAGGATTTAATGGTTGTGGGTTTGCGCGGAAGCAAACGACGCATTCACGTACAGTTTTACGAGCAAGATTCCGGGCAGCAATTGCCCAGAAAGTGTCTCTCACAGAGGCTAAAAGTGATTGTGGCCCGGCATGACAAAGAGTTTTATGTTCGTGCCGCAAAACGAGTTTTGTTAGATGATGCTGATGGGGTAATATTTAAGGATGTTTTGTGTTTTCAGAGAATTCAGAATACTGGAGACGACCACCTACCCTTAATAAACCTTCGTTATCTAGAAAAGGATTTAATTTTAGGATTTTGCTATCTTTAGGAACAATCTTAAGCTTGTTTAAAGATTTTATTTCATCTAGATAGTGTTATTTTTGTACCATTTTGACTAACTGTTTAATGGAGGATTCTAACTCCCCTCTTGATAACTCCCCGCCTAGCCTGGTTTGAGGATCTCTCTGGGAAGCATTAAAGAAGAATCGTAAACAATATGCGATGACACGTTTTAGTCTGATTAAAGAAGAATAGCCTTCCATAAAACTTGAAGTTACATTATTTGGTGCAAATAGAACAGAATTCATTCCGACCTTTAGTTCAGGTAGAGTACTGATAATTCCAATTTGTGACTCGGGCCATTGATCTTCTGGCTGTTGCAGCCATGAGGGGCCGTTCCACCAGAGCAATTTTTTTTTTGTAATAATTTAGGCGACTCTCTTCTGGATAAAATATCAGCAGGGTTGTCTTCGCTTCTAACGTGTCGCCAAGCGGAAATGTCAGTGAGCGATTAAATAGAAGACACCCGATTAGCAACAAAAATCTGTAAGAGCCTAGGGCTAGTATTCAACCAATGTAACACTACAGAGGAATCCAACCACAATTTGTAAGTGTCAATGGCTATGGTTAGTGATTATCGGACCTTATTGATCAGCTGGGCTAGCATTAGAGTCGCGCATAACTCTAATCTAGGGATAGTTAGAGTTTTTATAGGAGCAACGCGACTTTTAGCACGTAACAGGTGCGTGGCTATGTTGTTGAACGCATCAAGGCTACGTACGTAGACGCAAGCACCATACGCTTCTTGAGATGCATCAGCAAAACCGTGTATCTCTATCCTTATTGGTTTATTTAGACAAACGTAGCGTGGAATGACAAGTTCATTTAAAATTAGCAATTGGCTTCTGAACTCGTGCCACTTAGTATAGATACAAAAAGGGATCGATTCATCCCAAGATAGCTTCTCAAGCCATAGTTGTTGCAACAATATTTTTGCCGTTACAATGCAAGGGTTTATGAGGCTTAAAGGGTCAAATATCGAAGCTATGTCGAATAGTATAGTTCTCTCAGATACGAATTTATTGTCCGAAGAAGCCTTAATTAGAAATTGCAAGGAATCCCTTTTGCAGTTCCAAAAAAGTCCAAGCGCAGAAATACTTTCGCTTTTTCCAAAACGATGTTTAATATTGTTATCGACAAATTCCTGCTGTTGCCACATGAAAGGACAATTTGAAATCCATTTACTAAGCGGAAATCCAGCGGCTTGGAATATTTCCTTGACTTGAGTGACGGTAGAAGCTAACTTAGAAGCACATGGACCACTAGCAAACATATCGTCCATGTAAAAATTGTTCAAGATGACCTGCGAAGCATCTGGATATTTCTGTTTATTCTGTTCGCCTAGAAATTGCAAACAACGAGTAGCTAAATAGCTGGCCGAGGTGGTGCCGTATGTTACGGTATTCAACTGATACGTGGCTATGGGTTCAAGGGTGTTATTTCGCCAAATGATTTGTTGGAGTTGCCTTTGACTAGGATGGACAAGTATTTGTCGATACATTTAAGAAATATCTGCCCCTATTACAAAGGGGTCTTGACGAAAACGTAGTAAATGCGAAATGATGTCATCTTGTACCGTAGGCCCAGTCATTTGTAAGTCATTCAGCGATACGCCTGATTCGGAGGGTGATGATCCGTCAAAAACAACGCGAAGGCGCGTAGTTGCACTCTTTTCGTTGAGTACCCCATGGTGTGGGAGAAAGTAATTTGTTTGAAATGAGTTATCTTCAACGTCCTTGGTCATATGCCCCAAAGCTTCGTATTCAGCCATAAATTGAACGTATAATACCTTTGTTTCTGGCTTGCGCTCAAATCTGCGTTCGAGGGCAAGCAAGCGTTTTATAGCTATATTTTTTGAATCCTCTAACTCCAGAGGCGATCTTTTGAGAGGAATTGTAACTACCAGACGCCCATCGGGAGTAGTAGTTGTAGTTTTAGTAAATATTGATTCGCACTCTGTTTTCTCTATAGACAGGGAACGCTTATCGTCATTAATTTCTTCTATGGCCCAAAACCTTTCCAGTTGATTTTGCGCATCTAGGTTTTCAACAAAATTGCACATATAGGCTTGTTCCTGAGAGTTGAGAGGCATGGAGCCACACACAACCCAACCCAATTTGGTATTTTGCAAACTTGGAGCATTATAGGTCCCAATAAATGTTGACCTATGCACAGCAATTGCCAGAAAATTCCAGCACCTAGTAATAGATCCACTGGACCCGGTTTATAGAAATTTGGATCCGCCAGATGTATATGTGGAGGTATTTTTATGTTTGCGAACTCGATTTTCATAGTTGGAAGGTTAGCACCAATCTTGTCAATAACCAAAAAAAAGGCAAGAATGCTTGGAATTTACAATAAATGCTCTATATTTTAATATCGCATCTATATTGAAGATTCGATGCAACTTGATTGATGCCCACAATTGTTGCTGCAATGTTAATGAGAGGTAAGTTCAACCTTATGCAAAGTTTACTTGTCACGAAATTTGACTGTGACCCTGAGTCAAGATCAGCTCTACAAACATGAGGTGTTCCGCAGGAATCATATATTTGTACCGTGACAGTTGAAAGTAAAACCCCGGTGGCTGCCAACGGTACACTGCTCGATAGCGCTAATCCTTGATTTTGAGCAGGTGTAGATGGCACTACTGGACCACTCTCGCCAGAAGTTGGCGCTGCGGGCCCGCTAGGACATGAAGCAGAGTTAGAAGATGATTGCTCGAAATGTAATAAGGTATTATGCCGAAGGTTGCATTTTTTACATTTGCCAGAATTCTTACATTTTTTAAGAGTATGGTCAAGGCGCAAGCAATTTACGCATAGTTGGCGTTGTTTAATTTCATCGAAGCGATTTTTTGAAGAGAGAGCTAGAAATTTAGTACACGTATAGATTGTGTGATTTGCCCGGCAAAAGCCACAAGAGTTTTCTCCTGTTGCATTGACAAGAAAAGAATTGTAGCCGCTCCGAGAATGCTTATTTGGAGCCTTCGTTGTGGATTCTGGGTCCAATGATTCCAGAAGATCGGCCTTTGATTTTAGAAAACTGTGTAGATCCTCTAACGACGCGAGTTCATCTGTTGGCCTTTGTTTTTCCCACTCCTTGAGGGTAACCCTATCCAACTTTCCACTGACAATAAAAATGATAAGAGTACCCCAAGAAACTACAGGCTGTTGCAAGCTTTTCAGAGCCCTCAAATGTTTGAAAAGGTACGCAATATAGCAGCAAATTCCTTGGACATTGTAGGTAAATTAAAAATTGCCTTCACGTAATTTTATATTAAAAGAGCATTGTTGTCGTATCTTTCGCACAGAGCGTTCCATGCGATCTCATAAGTGGCTGCAGAAAATTCGAGCGATTGTATAATCTGTATGACTGGACACTGAAAGGACGCCCTTAAGTAATGATATTTTTGGATTGGAGGAAGGTGGCTGTCATGGATTAACGACTTGAACATGTCTTTGAACTCTAACCAAAGGTCATACGAACCGTTAAAGACTGGTAGATTTATTTGTGGAAGCTTTATGGCACTAGATTGATTTTGGGTATTCTGTCCTGAAATGGAACCAGCTACAGACCCCACACCATCGCCTTCCTTGTCAACCTCGCTACCAACCTTGCCTACCTCTCCTCGTATCATTGGCTTTGCAATAGCCATAATTTTATAATAAGTATTTTCAAACAATTCCCTTTCCAAAAGTTGAGTATCAAAATCTTAGTCCAAAACCTCGATTTGTGATTGAACTGTTTCAAAATCATCAATAATGTGTTTAAATTTATCAATACGCGTTTGTATTTCAATAGAAATTTCTAAATGCAAATTACCGGGGGAGTTAAACCTTTCTTCAGCTTCACTTAAGAATTTCTTTAAGTTAGTACATTTAGCCTTTAGCACGGCACGTTGCCTCATTAAAGCTTTTAATTGTTCTAACATTTTAGTAACTACTACGCACTGTCGCGGATTGAAATTAAAGGCTGGGTAGAAATGCAATAGGAAGCAACAATTATATAACAAAGGAATATAATGTAATGGTTTTATCTCACGCAACTGTAGTTTTCAGTCCACGGCGGTGTCCAATCTTGAATTTCCACAATAACTTTATGCCTGTTGATGGTTCTTGAGCCATATAGCCGACCTTCCGGCAGATGAGGAAAAATAGCTTAGATCACTCAGTATTGCACTACTGATTACACTTGTGAAAACCGTCAGTTGCATTTTAAAAGCACTAGAATTCTTTTCGCATAGCAAAAAATGTGCAGGCCAATAATTGTATTAATTATTGCTGACGTAAAAAAACAATACTTTTTGCTTGAAAAACACCGGAACACTTTTCATGCATTAATTATTGCTAAGGTATTAATGAAACTGCTAGTAAAACAATAAAACCCTTCTCGTAGGACCAATTTTTATGTTATAGCACTGTGCTACAATTAGTTATTTTTGTTTATACTGTAGAGATTTTCAGTTAGTTAAATGGGCCACAAATTCTTCGCATTTAACAAACGAAATATCTGAAAATATTCGAATGGACAATATTGTAGATTTCGAAAGCAATATTTTAAAGGTATTGGTTCTTCAATGGCATCCAAAGGTTGATAATTTAACATTTGCGGTTAAAGGTCCAAATGAAATCTGTACAAAGACAAATATTCTTTCCACTGTAGCTAGAATGTGGGATCCATTAGGGCTCTTATCTCCCGTGACAATATTTGCCAAACTACTAATCAAAGAATTATGGATATTAAAGTTGTCTTGGGATGAAGAAACCCCTCCATATATTAAAGGTTTGTGGAATACCTTTCAGCAAGAAATAATTCAACTTTCCGACTTTAAAATATTCCGACACATCGGATATTCATCACGTCATTACAACTTGTGGGATTTTGCGATGCTTCTGAAAAGGCATACAGTGCCGTCGTATACGCCCGAACAGTGTCTCTGGATGGCGAAGTAAAAATTATTTTACTATGCGGTAAAGCTAAATTGGCTCCAATAAAAACTGTCACTATTCCTCGTTTGGAGTTATGTGCTGCTTTATTGCTTGCAAGACTATTAAATTGCATCATTCGCACATATTCCTCACGATGCACTATCAAACAAGTTTTTGCGTTTTCTGATTCCATGGTGGTTCTTAACTGGATTCATAAATCGCCCCATTGTTGGAAAACTTTTGTAGCCAATCGAGTGGCAAAAATTCAAAATTTATTACCAGTAACTCGCTGGTTTCATGTTGATGGCATTTCAAATCCTGCCGATTGTGCGTCTCGCGGTATATCTCCAAATCAATTTCTTATCGCCGAGTTGTGGTTGCAGGGGCCATCGTGGCTTCTTTCTCAAGAAAGCGATTGGCCTATTAAGATCATTGACACGGAAGAAATTATTTTGGCTGACAATAAACTTGAACAGAAATTGGTTTCACTTTCTGTGACACAATCAGAAGTTCATCCCTCATACGCCCTGATTGATAGATGCAGTTCTTACTCTAAATTGTTAAGCATAACTGTTTATGTTTTGAGATTTGTTAAACGTTTGCCTAAAAGGAACCGCATTTCTGCGGAAGATCTTGTTGCGGCGGAAAATATTCTAATTTTAGCAGTGCAAGATAAACATTTTTTCTCCGAAAAGACTTTTCTGGAAAAGGGACAACTTTGTTCGAAACCCTTTCGACATTTGAATCCTTTTCTTTCAAATAACTTAATTAGAGTTGGAGGCCGTCTGTCAAATGCAAATATTTCATATGATCAGCAGCATCCAGTTCTTTTACCTAAGAAAGATTGTTTTACCGATTTATTAATTGATCATTTTCATGTAAAAAATTTACACACAGGGCCACATCTTCTGCTTTCTCTATTACGTCAGCATTTTTGGATTATAGCGGCTAGAAATTTGGTTCGGACTCGTGTTCAAAATTGTAATCATTGTTTCAGAAGAAAACATCGACCTTCTTTTCCTCTCATGGCTGACTTACCGTCTTCTAGGGTTAATCAGGCCAAAGCATTTATGCATACTGGCGCTGATTTTGCCGGACCTTTTAATATAACTCTTAGTAGACACCGGGGAGTTAAAGCTCAAAAGGCCTATATATGCATATTTGTTTGTTTAACAACTCGTGCCGAGCATGTAGAATTAGCGTCAAGTTTGTCAACCGACATATTCCTTGCCGCATTTAAGCGTTTCCTTGCTAGAAGGGGACCATGTGCGGTTATGTATTTCGACCGCGGGACAAATTTCGTGGGCGCTAAAAATTATTTAGATTCCTTTCAAGAATTTTTCCGAAATTCAAATTGCCTAAATGCCATTGGCTATGAACTTAGTCAAAGGCGCATTGATTGGAAATTCAATCCGCCTTCGGCTCCTCATTTTGGAGGAATATGGGAGGGGAATATCAAAAGCGTGAAAGGTCATTTAATGAAAGTTGTGGGAGAGCAAATACTTTCTTATGAAGAATTTTCAACGGTTTTAACACAAATCGAAGCGTTGTTAAATTCACGTCCGTTATGCTGGCTTAGTTCAGACCCTTCGGAACCTCTCGCATTATCGCCTGCTCATTTTTTAACTCTCACCCCGTTGCAGTTCTTGCCCGCTGCCGATGAAACCGGAAAGGCGCTTACGCTTGTAAATCGCAAGCAACTTTTAGATCAAATTGTTCAATCCTATTGGAAGCGATGGTCTAGGGAATACTTGTGTGAACTACAATCCCGACAGAAGTGGAATACACCTTCCTGTCCTGTTAAGCCAGGTCTAGTCGTGATAGTGATGCGCGATAATTGCCCGCCTTTGCAGTGGCCAATAGGGTAATTGAACAAACTCACCCAGGAAAAGACGGCATTATTAGGGTTGTCACAGTACGTACAAAAGATGGGGTTTATACCCGTCCAGTAGCAAAGCTGTGTTCACTCCCCACGCAGTAAACATTTTTTTTTACATGCGCTGTTTATAGTTTTCTTTTCTTTTCTTTTTTTTCCATTTAATATGAATTTTTCATTTTGTTAAAATCTTATTTTAAGCCCGGAGGATATGGTAACGCCGGCAACAGATTCCTTTTATTTTAAAAATTACAGTTTATTAATTCGATAAATTATTGCCAGAATAGCATTTAATTCAGGTTATTTTAATTTATAGATAAATTGAAACATATGCCAATTCTGACAATAACTAAATTAAAACAGATAGTAACGAGCATCGGTGTGATTCGGTTCGCTAGTAAACTGTGGCATCGGTGTGCACGTCAAAATAACCCCTTGCACCCGTCTTAGAGTGGGTTCGAAAACGTTAAATTTCTAAATTGGTGATCCTTGCCTTCCTTCAATGACCATCCTAAATCTCACCCTTTAAACGCCTATTTAAAGCGAGCTGCAGATCTTGGGTAAGTTCATTGCTTTATATTTGTTTGTTCATGTTTAAAAAATTACAGTCCACTGTGTCTTAACCGAACGTTAATACCTTTTTTTTTTTTTACAAAACTATGATATATAAAGCTGAATAATGGATTAGGTAACGGATCACGGTTATTCAGTTACCATAATAAACAAAATTAATCGTCCTATTGATTCAAGTCGGATAATCGAATAATCCCGATTTAAGTTAATCGATTGTTTGACTGGTCCATCAACGGCGGTTTGTCAATTAGTCGACTAATCGATTAACAGCGGTTAATTTTCTTACCCTTTACTATACAAATCTGAATGTTTGAGAGATGGAACAAAATGATACACGAAACAAAATATAACACGTTTTAATGCGTCAAAGTATATGGAAGTATTTGAGTGCCGGGGAGAGAATTTCTTTGGTTAACAGAAAGCGACTTAGTTTTCGTTTAAGGACTAAGGAGCGGAAGGTGCCCATTGATTTGTTTCAAAGACACAAAAAGTGTTTATTGCGGTGACCTATAACGTAAGTAAGTTTAAGCAGAACATTTTCCTACGCTGCTAGCTGCTATTACAAAAATTCAAGCACTGACACAATAGAATTGCGACAGAACTCGGTTCAATTGCAAACCATTTAATCAGTAAACATGTTAAATATTATTAATTTATATCAGAAATAGTTGTTCTAATATAAATAAATTTCTTAAACCCTTAAAAACTACGTACCTGAGAACAATAATCTAAAATTCAATATAAAAACGAAAATCAAAAACTACGTGCTAGTAGTACTAGCTGCTACTTACTAATAATATAATCTCGAGGACCAAACGTAAAGACACAGTCCCAGAGATTTTATCAGTTTTTGAATAGAGGAAAAATGAAGAATTTTCGCATATTAAACTATAGTTTTTGCATTTTAAATTAATTGTGTTATACAATCATTGAGAATATCATAGTAATAATAGAGCACAAAAAACTAAGCACAAGCGAAACTGAGAAAGAAGCAACAAAACTAAGACAACGAAGTCGGTATATGGTATGTTGAACAATTATGGTGTTCTTGCTGCTGCAATCTAATAATTGAGTAGGTAGTAATTTGTTTCGTTCTATAATGATATAAAATTGTAGAAATATAATTAACTTTGGAGGTTTTGAATCTTTAGTTGTCTTTCTCGTACGATTTATTACTTATCGGCTATTCAGGACCACCACTAACCGCCTGAGCTCCCGCGTGCAAATCAAACTATGCCGTTTTCAGCCACTTCCTAGTTTTTTAGACCGGCTTGTACAATGTAACAATAGAGAGTGTAAAAAATAAAGAAATACTTTTCAAAGTTAAACGTCCCGTTATTTATGTTTATTGTTGTTTTAAGTACATCAACAGTGGTTTATACGAACGTTTATACAACCATACGTACAAAAATATGTAACTATGAGATTACTTCTTTTAAATATTATGTATAAAACCTATATGATATTTATAATATCCGGAACTTAATGTTAATTTTCAAGGAATATTTTTATAAACATGTTAATTAAACAAATTATATAATATACACTAACAATGTGGGAAATAGCGTTTACATAACAATAAATAATTTTTAATACAAAATTTTTATTTTATACATAACATGCTAATAAATTTACACAATCTGAACCCCAAAAGAGTGCAGCAGCTTTTTTGGTACCTAGAATGGAGGAGACCATAGGGGTCGGTATGGCATTCTAAGATACACTACTGCGATGTGGATGGCAACGGGAAACCACCACATTATCTCCCATGTACACAGTGTACTCAAATTGTAATTAGAGATGATGGCATCCTCTGGGGTAAAAAATTCCGGAGTTAAAATAGTCCGTCATTCGGATCTCCGGGAGGGGGCTACTTTGGGCATGTGATCGAAAAGTATAAAAAAAGAGCCGTGAACATTCTGTGAATTGGAGCGTGTAATGTCTGAAGTATGAAGCAAGTAGGTATGCTAGAGCACTTGAAAATTGAAATGGATAGGTTAACACTAGACATAGTAGGTATCAGCGAAGTTCGCTGGCCAGAGGCGAGAGATTTTTGGAGTGGAAACTTTAGGATAATTCATACAGGATCAGCGGAAGGAAATTCAGGTGTGGGAATAGTTATGAGAAAAAAGATAGGACAACGTATAGAAAACTACCTACAAAAGAACGAAAGAGTACTCATAGTTAAATTAGAATCTAAATCGGTAAATACAGTAATAATATAAGCATTCATGCCCACCCCTAGTTACAGTAAGGAAGAGGTCGAGGAGATCTACAAAGATATCTTACATGTGACTTTCCAATGCTCCATTCGAAGGTACTACATTGACCAGGAAACGAGTCTTTTTACCTGAAGAATTTGGAATTTTGCCGAACCCTTACTGTTCCAAGCAAGATAGGGATCTTTAACGTGCGTGACAACACTCACACACGGGACCTCCATTTTACCTCTCATCCAAACAAGGGTGTATTTTTGTGAAAAATGCTGGCCTAACATTTTTCAAGCGGACCTCTACAAAGATATCGAAGACATACTAAAATACGTAAAAGGACATGAAAATTTAATAAGTATGGGAGATTTTAATGCAGTGGTAGGTAAAAGTAAGGAAGGAGCGGTAGTAGGTTTCTTTGGTTTAGGCACGAGAAATGACGGGGGAAATAGACGGGTAGAATTTTGCGACAAGAACAATTTAACCATCACAAACACATTATTTCAACATCATGCTAGAAGACGATACAGGTAAAAGATGCCAGGTGTTATAGGAAGATATCAAATACATTACATTCTTGTTAGACAACGGTTTAGGAATTAAGTAAAAGACTGCAGAAGCTATCCAGAAGCAGATATAGACACTGACCACAACATCGTAATTATGAAGACTTCAAATAAATTTAAAAATTTGAGAAAAATGAACGAGAAAGGGTACTTTGACGTTGAGAAACTAAAAGATAAAGATATCCACGAAAAATATGAAAAAAAAACCAAACGTATTGCTGAAAGATATCGGGAAAATTTGTTATACGTACTAAGGAAGTAGAAACAAAATGGAATACCATTAAATTCAACATAGACATGGCGGCTAGAAATATTCTGGGGTGTACACAAAAAGAAAATAAGAAACCGTGGATAACAAAGCATATCATGAAGAAACACGAAAATACAAAACAGATCAGATGAAGCAGAAGACAAAGATACAGAGCCATAAAATGGGAAATTATTCGCAAATGCAGGAAAGCTAAAAACATTGGATTGATGAGAAGTGCAAAGAGGTATAAACTAAGATGGAAATAAGAAAGACGGACGAAGCATACAAACTACTTAGAATGTATTTTATTGATATAAAACGTATAGCAAAAATATAAGGGACGCGGGAGGAAAATTCAATATAGAAAATGTAGAGAAAGTGGAAAAGATGGCAAGAATATATATGGAACTTATGTGCCGGAGAAGAACTAACAGCATTAGAACAAGAATCAGACATTGAAAAATAATGACTTAGGATATCCTATACTTAGAGATGAGTTTGAATTAGCATACAAAGGTCTGAAAAATGGTAAGGCACCGGGTACAGGTAAGGTGCAAGCAGAGACTCTAAAAGCCGCTGGACACGCAGTAACAGAACGTCTCTTCCAACTTGTAGGCTATTTGTATAAAACACGCGAGATATCCAAAGATTTCAAATGTAACACCATTGTCACTGTAGTACAAAAGAGTGATTCGAATACTTTTGAAAACTTTCGAACAATAAGCTTCACAGCACACGTGTCAAAAATATTAAGTAGAATTGTACAAAAACGAATGCAAGAACGAGCTGAAGAAATACTAAAAGAAGCTCAATTTGGATTTAGGCGAAACAGGGGAACACGAGGGCCACTTTAGCTATGAAGGTGATAATGTAGAAAATAAAAGAAAAAGGGGAAAGCGTATATATAGGGTTAGTATATCTGGAAAAAGCATTCGACAATGTAAAATGGAAAAAAAGTTCGAAATACTCAATAAGATTGGAATGAGTTTTAGGGATAGGCGGATAGTACATAGCTACAAAGAGCAACCATTGGTAATAGAATTAGAACAAAAGCGTAGAGCATTAAATATTAGGAAAGGGGCGAGACAGGGATGTGCCCTATCCCCATTAATTAACTTGTACATCGAAGAGGCAACGAATACTGTAAAACGCAAGAAGATATTTGGAATAATTATGCAGGGAGAAAATATTGATATGCTTAGATTTGCAGATGATATAGCGGTATTAGCATCTAGCAACGAAGCGATAAAAGCTGCTCTTAATGAAATGGAAACAGTTTTATCAGAGAGATACGGTATGAATATTAACAAAAATAAAACTAAAGTACTAATATGTAAAGCAGGGGAAAATAAATTAAAAACTAGAATACGACTAGGTAAGGAGAACTTACAAGAGGTTAAGAATTTTTGCTACCTAGGAAGCCAAATAACGCAAGATGGGAAAAACGCAAAAGATATAAAACAAATATTAGCAAAAGGTCGTGCTACATTTAACAAGAAAAAGAAACCATAGAAACATGGAAAAGATTGCTTAAAACATATGCGTGAAGCACAACACTCTACGGTTGTGAAACCTGGACAGTAGGAGAAGTAGACAGGAAAAAGGTAGAAGCTTTTGAAATGTGGTACTACGGACGTATGATGAAGATATCAGGCACAGACAAAGTTAAGAATAAAGAGGTCCTAGAAATGGGGGGGGGAGAAGTATGTAGAAAAAATAGGAGAGATAGAATGACAGGCCACATACTAAGACGTAAGGGAATAGTGCGGAATATATTAGAATCAGAGATAGGAAAAAAAAGAGATAAAGGCAGACCTAGATTGAACTATTGCACACAGATAGTGAAAGATGTAGGCTATGGGAATTTCAGGAAAATGTGCAAGCTAGCTCAGAATAGAAATCAATGGAGATACGCGTCCAACCAATTCCAAGATGTAAAACCTAAGGACGAAAAAAATAACTGTACTTAAACCTGATGATAGCTATAAGCAACTACAGGTATTGGTTTTGCAATACTCTCAACTAATGTTAATTGTGCGAAAGAATTTACTGGAAAACTACTAATTTGACAAATGTCTAAGTTTTGGGGGATCTTTGGCAGCCATAGGCTGCTTAATCCCCTTCACATACCAGTGAATCCTGGTAAAATAGGCTGTATAATTAGGAAAAAAACAGAAGGGGAACCCAGCCGTATCTAGGCTGTGGGAATTTCAGGGAACGGAGTAGGCTTGTTCAGAATAGAAATAAGTGACGGTACGCGTCCAACCAGTTTCAAGACGGAAAACCTAATGACGAAAAAAGTAATTGCACTTGAATCTGATAATTATTATAAACAACTACTGGTGTTCGTTTTTAGATATTTTCAACTAATGTTGATTGTGCGAAAGGATATATGGGAAAACTATTAATTCGGCAACTGTTCAAGTAAGGGAATCTTGGTAGCCGCAGGTTGTTTAACCCCCTTCATACTACGGGGTAATAGGTTATATATTTGTAAACTATAAAGGGGAACCGAACTGCGTCTAACAAGAAAGAGCAACGGCTATGTTCTAAGACAGCAAACATAGAAACAACGAAACAACTGTTGAGAGTATATGTGTGGAGCACTGCGCAGTACGTCTATGAAATACGGGCAGTAGAAGAAGCTGGCAAAAATGGTAGAAACCTTTTGGAACGTTGTGCTTAAAATGTATGAGGATAATTGCATGGACAGACAAAGTTAAAAAATAGTAATGGAATAAAGACATTTGTGGAAAACAAAAAAAAATAGGAGAAATAAAAGGGCAGGATATGTTCTAAGGCATGTTCAGAGACTAATGCGTGATATATTGTTGTATAAAGCAAAGCCAATATTTTAGATTACTTTTTATTACATTGTAACAGAATCAGTAAGCCGAACATCCTTTGTTCTAGGAAAACTTGCATCATGTTTATCAAATGTCATGTTCTTGAAATTACCTTATCTTTTTGTATACTTAATCTTTTAGTCGTCTTTACTTTGTAACAACCACATTTAGATTTCCTGCAGATGTCCTAGTACTCAGGGAAGTTTTGGCCTACCACTATTAAACATACACTTTTATCGCCTGGCACAACCTTTGGCAGAAAACTCATTTCATGTTATCAGCAGCTATAAAAGACAGAGCACCAAAGTCAGTCAACCAGTTAGTTAGTTAGTCAGTTCAGTCAGTCAGTCTGTGTATGGTCCTAGTTCATCCATTGCTTTGGAGCAAGTCGGCTCAGAGCCAACCCTCAAAATGGTAACCTAGTCTTTTATGGTTGCTGAGGCATTTGAGCACAGATGGTCACGTAAGTAATTCCTTAATTCTTTTACTGCTTTGCTTTTGTTACATGTCATTTAGCTTTAAGTTTATTTATTGTTTATTAAATATTGTTGTTTACTTCCATCTTATCATTTCACTTATTACTATAATCGTGTTACAAGAATGACTTGTCTCAAAACCCTATCGCGGTTTCTAAAAACCCCTCTCGATCACAAGGTCCAAGATCTGAGTTAAGTACCACCTCTCGCTACGAAAGACTCTACCTAGCTACGTCAAAAGCATATCTAACCATCAACAAAAGTGTACTTAACATTTGGTGGAGGCGCCGAGATTAACATTTGGTAGAGACGCCGGTTCTGCATTTAACATTTGGTGGAGGCCCGAGGTTAACGCCGGATTAAGCGAATTTAACATTTGGTGAAGATGCCGAGTTTAACATTTGATGCGAACGCCATGTTTAACATCATACCGTATTACGCTAAGAGTAACATTTAACGCAAGCGCTAGCTTCTTCATATTAACATTTTTTAATTTTTTAAAAATTTAATTGACTTGTATTTAAAACAAAATGCGTTTCAAATCTTGGTCTATAAATATTTATCGAATTCAGACCCATATTTAAAGTTATTACTTATTTCTTATTCTGACTTTATCAAGGTTAATAAAAGTTACATCATTCTATATTATTTCTATTTTAGTTTTATTCTAATTTGTTATCAAACATTAAAATTGCAAGCAGAAAACACAATTATAGATAAGTAATTTAATTCTAGATAATACGAAACCGACAGTAAAATTTTTCATCTCGCTTATTTAATTAATTAATCAGAGAAATAAATAAATCACTGTTGAACAAATAAACCACAAATTTTTATCACAGCTGATAATGGCAAAGCATACACTTTCTTACGTAATGCAGTCCATATTAAACCCAATCACGCCTACCTATATTAAACCAAAAACCTTTAGTCCAGGCAAGACCGATTGTTTTAAATTCTTAAAGAACTTTGAAGAATGCGCTAATTTAAATTCTTTGGGATGATTCTCATAAAATTTATTATTTTTCTCGTTTCTTATTAGATAGTTCACAAATGAGGATTAAAAACTCTATTAGTAACCCTGAAAACAGTAATAAAACTTGGACTGACGTAAAGAACGCTTTCTTGAAATATTATGGAGGACCTAAATTACCGCAACAACTTTTTAATCGTTTTCGCTCAAGACGTCAGATGCCAAAAGAACCTGCTGTAGATTTTTATTTTGCACTTCAAAATTTACGTTTGGATGTTACATTCACGATTTCAATTTCAGACTTTGCAGATTATTTCGCACGAGGACTTTTACCCGAATTACGGAATAATTTCATTTTATTAGTTTCAAATAGGGACATTACTGAAAATTTATTGCAAAGTATAGCATATACCTTGACAGAAATCCAGTCTAATTCTTTTCACGATCCATTACTAAACCAAGCAAATTTATTTACCTTTTCAAAAAATACAAAGCGGACTCATTTTTTTCAAAAAGACAAACAACGGAGAAATTTCGATAGGCTCGACTCTAACACTTTTCAGAAAAATTGGTACACAAGGAACCAATATACGCAATTACAAAAAAATTCACAGGATTATAGGCCACGACAGTATTTTCATTTTAATCGTAAAACACATAATTTTAAACCAAAATGTTCAACGTGTCATAAAACTGGACACTACACTTCTTCATGTAGGAAAAATAAATATCTCATTCATAAAAGTTATAATTTTAAAAATTATTTTTTAGTAGATTTCAACTCCAAAAACAAGTATTCTTATCAACAAAATAGGCATTCGAATAACCCTTACAAATTTCCTTCATCTAATAATAGATATAGGAGATATGATAGAAATAATGCATATAATTTTTACTCCAACCGAAATCGGAAAGATACGAAAACGTATAAATTTAATAATTATAAGGGTACGAAATCCCAGTACAGAAACTATGAAGACAAAAATCGTCATTTATTTTTAAATACTGACGCAGACAAATTATATACAGTAAAAGCTTTTTACAAAAATCAGGAAATTTCAGTTTTGCTTGACACCGGTTCTTACTACAATATCGCTTCGAGAAAATTTTTCAATGATATTTCAGTACACCCGCAAACGAATTTAGGACTTAAAACAGCAGACAATAGAAACCTGCCAGTTTTAGGAAAATCAAATATAACCATTAATTTAGAAGGACAAAATACTGCAATACCTACGTTAGTCATCAGAGAACTACCTGTACCACTTATATTAGGCTTGAAATTTTTAGAAGATAATGAAGCCATTTTGAATTTTCAAAATAGGACGATAAGTTTTGCAAGCACAAGAACTGAACAACACATTTCTAAAGATGCTTTAGTCACAGATAATTTTTTGGGAAATCAATATTACGAAAACATCGATAATGATAAACCTATAAAAGTTCAATTAGCAGAAAATATTACCGTATATCGCAATGTTGACACTCCAATAAACGTTATGTGTAAGAAAATACCTAAAACTTTTTCTTTTGTACCAAATATAAATTTTGTCACTGAACGAGACATAACCATTACGAAAACCCCATATAAACATAAAAATGCTTTAAAAGTAAGTATTCTTTCTCATAAACAAGGGCAAATGAAATTATTAAAAAATACTACAATTGGAGAATTATACCTCAAAAAGAATCTGCACAAGACTCAGTATTAGTACAAATCACAGATTACAAACGTAAACCAGTAAATTTAAAATGGAAAAAAGAACAATCATTTACTAACGCTAATTCAGACTTCGACATGACAGAAGATATTCCAATAATAAATGAATCAGACGAGATTATTGACAATTTCTGTCCACTATTATTTTAAACCTACACATATGCAGTAAACCATATAACATAAAATTTTGACTAAAATAAATACTATTTTTTCAGTACTTTTAAATTTTGGCTAAACTACACAAATAAAAATTTATTTTGTTTTGAAATAAACCGATTTGTTAAATCTTTTTGAATTAATTACAACGCTACACGCTTTTAGGCATAACTAAAATATTTAAACTAATTTTGAAAAAGAAATACGCTAATCTAATTACACCCATTATTGACCCGTGAAATTTTTCTTCCCAGGGACAATTATTTTCGCAATTACGCAGAAATGAAAAAAAAATTCTAATTTTAGCGATATTTTAGTACCGACAACAATTTGTAAAATTTTGTCAAATTTATAATTAAAGGAACTCAAAACCAGTTTCTTTTCTTAAAGCACGAAGGCAGAAGCAAGATATTATTTTTAATAGAATGACACATCAATTATTTACTAAAATCCTTTATCAGACCTAACCTGACTCAAACTGACCTTACTCAATAAAGCTTACATATAGTTTTCTTAAACATTATTACTCACCCTTAAATTTATTTTCAACTTTTAAAGATCCAAACTATAGACACAAAAATTTTCACTTATTCCACATAAATATTATTATTTTGAAAAACAACACAGAATAGCACTTTCTATAAAACTTTGTACACTTCAAGGCAACGATTTTCAAACTATAATTAATTATAATTATAAATAACTAAAGGAAATACATCCTCCGAGTCAAACTTAATCTTATTTCATTTACACGACTAATAACATTGTGAATGAAAACAGCTTTATATTACCTTAAAACTCATTTTATTTATACGTCCATTATAAACACTTGTAACAGCTGATATTACCCGTGGCGATAGACAGGGCACGGTGTCCCCGGATCCTCAAATACAGTCGGGGGACACAATGCCTTGCCAAACGCTAGGAGATGCTTAAAATTAACACCTTAATCACCAATGCACTACACAGTTATGATAAATTCTTATAATTGCAACAAATTTTACTGTATTATCTTATCAAGTTGTAGACATCCTCAAACTTACCAGCATATTATTCACTTTGGCAACACACAATATCCTTGTACCATAGATAAAATGACACAATTATCTTACAAATATGAATCACAATCAACGAAAAAAATTTTTTTTATGCGATTCTTCCATGCTTACTTCATAGCTACTAGAATTTCTTATCTAAATACCACATTCTTAAATTAATAACCTTAGTTATACTCGCATAAATAAAATAAAATGTTGTATCCTACTTGTTTAATTTTAAAGCTACCAAATTTCGAAAACATAGGTTTTACAAACTTTACATTTTTCCAATAATTTCAATAATTAGCTCAAACATATAGTTTTTATAATATAAATGCTTAAACCAACAGATTTAGTTGGAAAACCACCTGCAGTTAATCATTAGATACTGCGTGAACAAAAGCCACTTCTTAAAAAGTCTTAAGTTAACACTTTCATTTATCTAATGGAGATACATTTGTTTAATTTTTTAATGTAAAAATTAGCCATTGATAAACACAGCCAATTTATCATTTATTGGAATCAGCTTTTATTCCAAAGAGGACATGTACGAACATTTCAGAAAATTATTTTTTATAACTAATTTCGTAGAGTTATCAATACTCAAGGATTAAATCATTTCAAATACTATTATTACACATTATCTACCAACCAAGATTTATCTTTTTTGACAAAACGTTTCAACATTATTTATTCATATTTCTTGTTTTACTGGTGTGGATCTAGACAGCCCTACAGACAGGAAACATGATTTTGAAAAGTTTAAACTAATTTTTTTATTATAAAGATATTATTTATTTTATACGGTCATGAATACCAAGGCTGGAGAGACCTAGCTAACCTTTCCAGACTCTAATTTTGAGCAACCTTAACTGCTGGAGAAACCTAGCCAACTTCTTCGGATTTAAACAGTTCTGGAACCATTGGTTAATATATGTTAAGCCGAAATTATAATGATATCGAATTTTCTTTTTCTTTTGTCAAAGCCCTACTTAATTAAATAAACCAGTCAATGACAGTTATTTTCTTTATATTGAGGACACCTAATTTTTTTTTGTTTAAAGTCATTACTTTTGAATTTTCTTTTGATGACTTATAAGCAAACCTTTTGCTTTATCTTTTGAATTTTATTTTAATTTATATACGTACAGAAAGCGTACTATTTTTTTTATTCAATATTTGTAAGACTCAATGAGACAACGAGACGTTGACGTACTCTGCTCTTTCTACGACTGAGTCATAATTATTTTTCCCTATATAAGACATTGCCGAGAAAATACAATTTTGTTTTAATGATTACAATAGTTCATCGATACTAAATATAGAACCAAAAATAATCTTATCTTAACTAGGAATTAGAACAACGACAATTCTTTTTCTCCCTAATCCTTTTTACGTGGATTACAATTAATTAATTTTCATTCCACATTAACATTTTACTTAATATGGCACAAACCTAAATGATTTTTGATTTCATTTACACATTATAGTATATTATTTTTCCTGGAAAGCATTAACTCCAGATGACTAGGTATTATGAATAATTACCTCAGATGATTTTACTTGTTCCAACCAAATTTCTTTAAACGACTAATATGTCATCATGTATTTAAGAAGTTTGAATGGAATTTTTTATTCACACATTTCTTTATGTTTGAATACTCTTGTCCAACTGACAGCAAACCAATCTTTTTTTTCGCTGACAGCAGTATTTGAACCCGCGATTAGAGCAAGAAACTTTGTGAAATTTTATGTATAGTTTATTGTTTACATTAGCAGTTAAGAAATTTCTTTACAAATTACTATTTCCTATTTTTATTTTATTTACAACACTAATTTGTATTTTCTATTAAAACCCCTCATTTTTTTGCGAGATCTCACACTCTTCGTCAACTAAATCAGAGAATGCGACAACACAGTCTAAATGGCAGCAAGTCACAATGAATAGCGAATAGCTAAACGATGGCAAAGACTACTAATATTATTGAGTTAGTCATGAAACTCTAACCTAACTTCACCACCCAAAATGATGCAGTTTTGATTTTGCATGATTTTAATTGGATATATTACTACTAACTATAATTCAATGCATACACATGTTCCATTCTATGTTCACTTTGGACTATACACTGTTTTACCAGAACTTATGAATGCGAAACAACGCAAAACATCGGACACTGAATATGATATTAAGTGGTTGCAAACACTTGACTTCATTTTTCTACGTCTACAACCAAATATACAAAGCCACATGCTCCAATGATACTTCATCGTTCTCAGCGTTATAGCGCCACAACGGAGATAGTGCACACTTTTTATAAACACAAGAATCATAAACACTCATTCTTTATGGATATGGATACATCTTCTTTACGACTACACATTATAGTCGAACAACCTTTCTTTGTTTTGGAACGAATTGAAACTATTATCTTGGAACAAAATCACGTACTACTGCTTTCACTTAAACAACACGGAACCAATTATATAATACACCAACCAAAAATCAATTTTTTCTCAACTTGTGTGAACACAAACATCGTTTCATCAATACCAAGCATACGCACTGCTTACATTCAACAGCTGCAATCATCCTGAGACTTCTTTAGTCACCTTCAAGCCAATTACCACTTGCCAACAGTGTGCCCTGATCAAGCACCACCGACTTTTGGTATGAACTTTTTATCTATTAACCTATAAGCCATCATGCATTGACATTAAAAAAAATTTTTTTGTGTGTGACGCCTTCATACGCTCGCTCTGATTTACCACTTGGTTACTTTTTTAATTTTTGTATTATATTGTATATTATATTGAATTATACTTTATCTTAAGTATTTTGTATTTGTACTCATCTATATATTCTCACTTCATGTATATTATGATAGATTTTAACTTTTTAACTTTTTCATTTATGCTTTTAGTTATTTTAACTAAGTTTTTTAAACAATGTTTAACTCCTTTAATTTGTATTAACATTGACAGCACCTTTAAGTCATATAATTCTTCTATGTTTAAAACTTTTAATTTTATCTTTTTTACAATTTTACTTTTTAACTTTTGTTTTTTGCAGTGACCATTTGAATTGAATTCATTTATTTTGATGTAAATGCCTTCTCATATACAACTGCCTCTCTGCCAGACTCCTTTATATTTTCTTTTCAACTTTTACTTTATTTTTTTTATTTTAAGATTTGGAGTCCAAATTTTTTATGGACGGGGCATGTGTTATATAAAGCGAAGCCAATATTTTAGATTACTTTTTATTACATTGTAACAGAATCAGTAAGCCGAACATCCTTTGTTCTAGGAAAACTTGCATCATGTTTATCAAATGTCATGTTCTTGAAATTACATCACCACACTTATCTTTTTGTATACTTAATCTTTTAGTCGTCTTTACTTTGTAACAACCACATTTAGATTTCCTGCAGATGTCCTAGTACTCAGAGAAGTTTTGGCTTACCACTATTAAACATACACTTTTATCGCCTGTCACAACCTTCGGCAGAAAACCCATTTCATGTTATCAGCAGCTATAAAAGACAGAGCACCAAAGTCAGTCAACCAGTTAGTTAGTTAGTCAGTTCAGTCAGTCAGTCTGTGTATGGTCCTAGTTTATCCATTGCTCTGGAGCAAGTCGGTTCAGAGCCAACCCTCAAAATGGTAACCTAGTCTTTTATGGTTGCTGAGGCATTTGAGCACAGATAGTCACGTAAGTAATTCCTTAATTCTTTTACTGCTTTGCTTTTGTTACATGTCATTTAGCTTTAAGTTTATTTATTAAATATTGTTGTTTACTTCCATCTTATCATTTCACTTATTACTATAATCGTGATACAAGAATGTCTTGTCTTAAAACCCTATCACGGTTCCTAAAGATTCCTCTCGATCCCAAGGTCCAAGACCTGAGTTAAGTACCACCTCTCGCTACGAAAGACTCTACCTAGCTACGTCAAAAGCATATCTAACCATCAACAAAAGTGTACTTAACAATATTACAAGCAGAGATAGGAAAAAAGAGGTAGAGGTAGAGCTAGATCTGACTATTGCATGCAGATAGTGAAAAATACAGACTGTGGAAATTTCAGGGAATTGTGCAGGCTAGCACAGAATAGGAAACAATAGGGGTACGCGCCTAACCAGTTCCATGACTGACCTAATGATGATGGACTTTTTTTACTTCCATATTTGCAGAAACCTTATTAATTGTCTTGCATACAAAGTATTTAAAATTTCGTGTTCTATTTCAAGAATAGATAAATTACTTAGTCTTTGTTGATGCATTGTTGATGTTAAGTAGTTTTTTATGATTTTTAACTTAGAAAAGGACCCTTCACTAAATGCAACTGAAACCGGTAGGATAATTAATATTCTTAATGTTATAGCTATATTTTGGAAAGCTGAAATTAGGTTTTTGTTAAAAGGTATTTCAGAAACGTATGTATTTCGCAAAGCTGATTTTCTGAAAAATGCAGCTTTGAACCATTAATTTTGTTATACAAATTGTTACGCGCTGATTCGCTATCACGAATTAGTTTCGATAACAAAGAGGGAATGCTTGTAACAAAAATTAAGGGTTCAATCTCGACTAGGAAGCGTAGGTCGTGGGTTTTCCTTAAAATGGGGGTTTATGCGAATAATGCAAAAATTATTAGGGTTAAAGTGGATACTACAGCTAAATTAATGTACCAAGTCTGATTTAAATATCTTACCTGTAATTTTGCACTCTTTGGTATTTTCTTATAGGATCAATTAGGGACTGGTATCAAAGGACGGTCACCTTAATACTAGTTTTCAATATACAAAACTTCATTATTGAAATACTTTTACTAAATTAATCCTCAAAAATATAAATTATTCGCGTTCAATTATGGTTCAAAGGAAAGAATTTAACTTTCAAATATATTTTGTCCACAAATTAACTAACGATTAGTCTTGCAAAATTTTATGTGAAACGGTAACTTCGATCGAACAATAACTTCCTTTACAATAAAATAATTTAAATTTTGTATATTATACCACCATTTCTAACTAATGACCACCCATTTGAACAACTTAATAAGCTACTTTATTTCTACAAACAATGAAATTAGCAACAGTCATATATAACAAAATAATGGTATCTACATTAGTCGATGTCCCTTGTTGATAGTGCCCTAAAAATCCTAACAACAATTTCTATCTAAATATTAAACTATATTGGTAAGTACTAATTCTACTTCTTCGATCAAACGTAAATTTCAGCAATACAATCAGGAAAATAAAAAAACAGTTTAGTTGACTTACAGTTATGTATATTGCCTCGTATCCTAAGCGGCAATTTCAGGAAAGCTGTTGTATTCTGATTTACAAACCAGCGCGCTCGCGTTCCTAATACATCAAGTACCGGTTTTATTTTTAGATCCATTAAAGTCCCTCAGGGCTTGTATCCTCGACAATGCTCGCACTTCACGTATACGATATCAAAGCAAAGTGCGAACACATGAATTTTTGATAACCCTTCGTATGCTAAACGGTATACGAGTCCCGGTGAACGAATAGTTTATGTGGCAACGATGTAACTATGTTAATAGTATTACATATTATAAATAAAACCATATTTTCTGTTCTGCTTTATTACAAAATTTTATTTATTTTTATTTGAAATGTCAACCCAAGTTAAGATAAAAAATAATTACAATAAACAATAGATACAATTACAAGCTGTTGAAATATCCTATATTTGCAAGAAATTTTACATATTCTTGAAATATCTAATCTCTGGTAATGGCGTTAACAACTCTTTCAACACAACGCGATACTGATGATTGTGCTACCAAAAAATTATAATTACAACCAATATCCTACTGCTAGCTACTACTAGCCACAAAGCGTAGAAATATTAATATCTACAAATATATAAAAAAATCTACTCTTTCAGAATCCGTGGCACCATGTGCAGGTTGTATATAATCAGATATAAGATTAAAAAAAGTTCTAACTCCTTAGAAAGGCGAAACAGTTTAATAAATTGTGTTTCTTCTAAATCATACAAAGTATTTCCTCGATTTTGGTGGCGGTGCCTCGGTACTTGCTTCATATATTCCAAAAGATTAACTAATATCAATTGATTCAATTCATTCGCCATATTTTAGTTCTCACAAATCAAAGCAAAAATGTAACGGGCGTTTATTGTTTTCGTAAAAACCAATCATAAATAGCTTAAATACAAATGACAATAAACTAAGATGGCAATTCAAGGTAGAAATCACTACAAAATATTCAAAACGAGCGGAAATAACTGGTCGTTGTTTACATTCGCTTTCGATCCGCATACGTCAAGATTTTGAAGGGTCAAGAATATCAATGTGTGCGTTTGCGCATACTCATCTCAAATCACTTGTCCAGGACAGTTTTCCGCGTTGAATGCAGACAACGTTTGTCTGATTACACACTTTGTTACGTTTTTTTTTCGTGGCTGCCACGTTGGGCGCCAAAGTTATGCTACGTTGGCTCGTGGCCGTACGTAACACAAAGAAAAACAAAGAAAGGACCGGGCTCAATCGGAGAGTAGGGGGGGTTGTAGAAAGCAGACCAACCTATAAGGTACGCGGCTGTAAGGAATTAGTAACAGTACCTGCAATAGAAAAATTAGAATAGTAAACCTGGAAAAAAACAAATTAGTCCTGCAAACCTGAAACAAAGAAAAAGCATAGCATACGGATCAAGTATAAATTGTTCAGTACTTTGTAGAATAAAAAACACTGTTGGGATAATCTATATAATATAACAACGTTAAAAGCAATATAACAAATCTTTAGTACAAAGTGAGGTAATATTGGAGAGTAGCAGAAACGTTTCCTCACACACCAATTAGATATAAAGCAGACAAAATTTTAACAAAATATAAATAGGTAAACACAATTAATATGAGTAGTCTAGTAGTATTGATTTTTCTTTTTTTTCTTCTTTTATTTAAAATAGCATGCAAGTCTATGGTAAAAGGTATCAGAATGCCAACGGTGTGGCAAAGCAACGGACAGGTATTTAAAGTAAAAACAAGTAAGAAATAGTTCAACTTACAAAAGGTCCTTCAGTAACGCTTCCTTACAATTGAAGTGTGGGATTCACGATGTCCTACACTAACGAAGCACTGCACCCTTGACTGTGAGGGTGTGGATGGAATTGCTTACACTTTACACTAACTCACACCTACGCGTTTCACTGGTGTCAGCAGCAGACATTATCATGCTGATTGAGCTAGGTAGCATGGATAAATTTCTTGTGAATTCCACATCCTGAGACAGTAATTTCGAAACATTTTACAACACAAACCGTACAAATTGTAATAACAATTTAGAACTTCGGCCTTTCAAGGCACGATGTAATGCATGTCATCTGATAAGTTCTTGCATTAAACTAACAGTAACGTGAGGTGTTTTATTTGCTACTTATGGTAACAAAGAAAAATCTAATGCTTTTTAATAACGAAATTTGCGCCAGCAATGATCCATTTTAGATTCTTCGGTGTTAGCAAATTCAGCAACTACAGTATCAACTGTATTTACCGGTGAATGAGATACATATTTACAAAAAGCAACCTTTTTCTTTTTCAGATTCCTTTCCCGGAAATCCGATCTTCACAGTTTAAATATCACAAGACAAAGCAAGAAACAAAAACCATAATGAGTAAAGCACGTGCAGGCAATAAAACCGTCTGTCAATGTTCCGTATAACTTTTATCTCACAAGCAAAACAACAAAAAAACAATCAGTAAGCACGCGTAATCACTAAAGACTGTCCGTCAATGACCTTACAACCCGTGCGGTCGAGTAAACACATTCTACAGTTAAAACACACCTTTCATTTCACAAGAAAAACAACCAGAATCGTGCCGCGCCTGTTCATGAATCACACGAAAACTAAATCCCGCATTAATTCTCACTATTTTTAAAGCAAAAAGGAACAGTATTTTTAACGTACTTATTAAATAGGAACAAAGAACAGAACTCTTCAACTCGTCGCTATTATAACCGCTTATCGACTATTCTCTACCTCGCTAATAACATAAGGAACATCTAAAACGTGAATGTAACAATCGTATCTAACAATTAATTACAGGCTGTTTATCGTTTTCGATAAGTTGGAATTTATTTATTAATGAGAATTAATCTTCAATTTATCTATCTTTTAAAATTAATACACGCGGGTCAAATTGCATACAATATGAAAACTATTCGAAAGTATTTACTTTATACAAACAGCGATCCAAAGGAAACGATGCAATCCACTCATTATAATACGACGCATTCGCCTAAGGACTTAATAAATATAAAATATAGAAATAGTGATTGTAGAAAGGTATTTACTAATTTGAGAAAAAGCGTAAAAAGGTTAAACTATTAAAAATGCACGTTACAACTTATCATAAACTCGTTAACTTTCTTGCAACGCGACCAGTTAATCAGTACCCAAAATTTTAGATCCCATGTCTATTATATCTTTCGGAATCTGAATCTAAAATTCGCTCTTTTGTTCCTATAAGTTTGCTACGTGCAGTAACGTAGCCTAAAATAAATGCAAAACGAAACAGTATGACCGGGCTCAGTCGGCGAGTAAGCGGGGTATTATACATATAAGCACGTAAAGAAAAGCCTGAAAAAAAATAGAAAAAAAAATTCACTTATTTATTCATACTCAAAAACAAAACATACCAAAAAAAAAGAAACCAATAATTAATCGCAGTACCCAAAAAAAAACCAAACAATCAATCCTTACACCCTAAACTTAGCTAAAGAATATACAAAAAACCAAATCGTTTTTTACATGGTGAGCTGCCGGTTATAGGTTACTACCCTAGATTACTTTTCAACCACAAAAAAAAGAGAAACGAAATTACCCCTCTAAAACCAACAGCTCTCAATCAGCGTGGTAAATCTAAATCTAAGTTTATAGATATAATGGCAACAACAGGTTCAAATGCGCCAACAAGTGTTTAAGCCATTTTTACATTAATCAGGCGTACATTTTTTAGATATTTAAAACAAATAGTAATGCCTTAATATAATGGCAATAAATAACCAAAATAGTTCAGTAATTTTCGTATAGACGAATTAAATTTGGAAATGCATCAGCTTAAACAGTAAAATCCAACCCGATATGACCTCAACGTAAGTAGTAAAGAAAACACTCACCCTCAAGTTGCTGCCGTCTCTAATAACAGGGCAGAGGAGAGGTGTGCGTGATTCCGCCTTGGGGTGATCTTCCCATCACAACCCGGGGCAACCATTCATCGTGGATTTAAGGGGCCACCCGGAAGAGCTATAGTTATTACAAAAAAAAAGTTAATTTATTGAGTTAAAAAGTACAGTTTTCTAAAAACCCTAAATACTTATCACGCCGTATTGCGTGCGCAAAATTTTCATAGCGAAAACGACACGGAGAAAACGAGAATAGATGTTTTCGTCTTGCTATTCGAATATAAAATGAATATTCATTTCGTTTAACTAAGGATCAGAGCTCAAAATAATATTGTTGTTAAGACGTAACACTGTGAAAACACGGTTTATTGGGATAGTACGCGGTTTTAATTCGCCGAAGCTTTCAATGGAAAGCATACGAACCAATTATCGGATACTTAGAACCAGTCATCGCCTATCTAATTTTAGCATAAACTTTACGTTAAGAAATTCTTAGAAAGGATATTTATTTTTTTAATGAGCAGAAAGATTTGTCAAGTAAAATATATAGGATATTTAATATTAATTACAATACAATTTTGGTGTTTAACGCCAAAGGGATTTGAGGTAAAAATTATTGTATACGAACTAACCAATTATTTCCGAAAATAAACGTAACAAGTTATTTCTTATAGTAACTTTCATTCACGCCTTTTCTATTTATGACGTCACTATGAGATCAAACGTTCACCAATGAAAAACAAAATTTTTAGAAGCGTACGTCCTCTCGGGTGTAGTTCTTATAACTGCGTTTTAGAATAGATAACTTGTTATGACTAAAGTTGTTAATTTAAAATTTCATGCCGGGCTTAGTGTTTTACAGACAGAATGCTGGTATTGTCTTTGAGTTCTTAAGCTGTCTGATAACGAGCAACGGATTTAAATGACTGTTAAAGTTTGAGTAAAGGATTTACAGCTAAATAATAAATGAGTTTTCTAATCTAAAGTTGAATACATGTATACATTAACTTTTATCTATGTTAGTGATGGGCGCTGAATGGTATAATTTGAAATGACCAATTCGACACGAAGTTATTTTAGCTATTTTGAGAAACGCATGCATCTTCCTCGGTAACTAAGAGAGATTAGTGTCTGCTTCTTAAACCCTTTTCAACAATACAATTAAATGAGTAATAACGGTACTTTAAATGTTGGACGTTTCAAAAATATGAACTGAAATATATGGTCGGTTGGTTGATTGCGAATTTATTTAATTAAATGTACAAATGCTTTAAATATTTTTATGGTAGTGAATTGGGGCCGCATATTATTGGTTAACTACAATGAAAAGTGGTAGAGTTTATATAATAATTAAATACAAATTCTATATAAATTCTTGTTGAAGCTTAACTAATGTAACAAAATCAGTTTCGTCAATATCCATTTTATTTCTAGAATCGTCTTTAAGTTTGAGATGTAAATCTTTACAATATTTTAACAATTCGTCTTTGGAATAAGTAAATAGTTTACTACTTAAAAAGCCAAACACATCTTCAAATGTTTTTAACAATTCGAATCTATTTTTCAAAGAAGTTAAAATCTTATTTAAAATTCTAAAAAACCCTACACTTTGAAATAGATTTTGGGGTCAAATAACACTTCATCACGCTGTTCATATTCAAATAGTTTTGGTGTTCGTCTTTGACATAGAATAGTAATTGGTGGAAATCAACTTCAGCATTGATCGCGTGAGCTATTTTGGTAGCTTCTTGTAAAACCATTCGAAGTGCTTCCCTGTGCGATATTCTGTAAATTTATTAATCAAATTTGTTAGCAAATTTATGCATAATTGAGAATTTATTGTGGGCTTTTGCATCATTTTGCTTAAAAAATTGCTTAAAAATTTTATTTCGTAGATTGAACCATATTACATCAGAACAAATAAATTTGTAATTTTGAACGTTTAAAGCAAGTGACTACGCTTCGTAGTTGTAGCATGATTCCACTTAGTCGCATTTTCAGATATATGCAAAGGTGCATCATATACTTTATCAATATGATATCATAATGGCTTGAAAACGTCAACTCTGTTGAACCAACGCGAGTTATGTATCCCCCAATTATCTATATATATTGAATATTTTGAATCTAATAGGAATTATTAGAAATTGTTAAATAAAGTATAAGTTCATTGCAACAATGTAATACAAGGCTATCCCAGAGAGGTTATTAAGAGTTCATGAGAACTGACATGCAACTTTGCATCCGAAAGGGCAGTGATACTGCAGGTGGCAGGTCACAGGCGGTTAACTTACCGCAATTACTTAGAAATAAAGATTGTTACAATGTAATAAAGTGTAGAATTAAGAGAAAAGTCGGCATGAAATCTGCAAGTTCACACAGCCATGTAAGGGGCAAGTTATTATAAAAAGCCCGGGAGCTCAACCCGGCAGTCAGTCTGAGTACCACAGCTTTTGCATTGTTGTTTACTTAAACTACTCGCCTTAGTACAATTAATATTATTTTTGATTAAAGTTTTTTTACAGTTTTTCTAAATTCCATTATAATTTCTGTTTAAGAACAAATAAATGTGTTAAGAGTTTGGAAACGTTTTTTAAAAACACCGCTCCAAAGGCCCGAACCTTAACTGACGCAGTCGTAACGGATGTCAAAAGAGCACTAAAAATCCAAAAATCGGAAGATTGGTGACCAAGAATTTCAATTCGCAATTTTGACAGAACCCAAACCAGGTTGGAGGAAGTACACAAATCTACCAAATCCAGCAACAAACCAACGTGGACAAGATACAACATCGATCAAGCCCACAAAAGAAACAGATGAAGAAATCAATGTAAGTTCATTCCATTTAAAACCAATTGATCTCACAAACTATAATTGATATATGCTAGTTTTATTATTTTATTATTTGATTGCCATTTTATTATTTTTTATTGTTATTTTATTTCAATACTTTTTTGAAAATAGTTTACTAAGAAATTATTGTCAAACGAGACTTTATAAGATTTTATGAGACTTGAATGTTTAAAGACATTTTCTTTAAAAGCAAAAGAGACTTGATTTTTAAGAGATTCTTATTACAATTATTAGAACAAACCCAAAATCCAAAAATAACTGACGCACATCCATTAATACCGAAATACAAATTAACTAGCGCGATACCAAAAACGTAAGGGTTTAATTCAATGCAAATTAATTCCGTCATATCAAGTTAAATGTAATTCTTCTAAACAAGCAATTACAGACAAGATTATTTAAAACATTGACCTCTACAAATTACAGCAAAACACTCTGCAAGAATCCTGAACTATTAAACCACTGTAACTTAAAACCAACGTGCAAATAAACGCAATCCGCACCTAAGCAAAGTTTGCGAAGGAAGCATCATTTATTACAAACTTAAAACCTCAGAAAAACTGTTATTTTAAACAATTAACTTTCAGAACTAAAGCAACGAATTTTGCATTAAGATCTACAAGTAATTAAGCCTGCACGAAGTATAATAAAAGCGCATAAAATTACAACCAGCGTTTAATAAAAAACTATTCACCACCGCAGTCTATAAATAAATTACATTACGAAAAAGTAATTATCCTAGTACAAACACTGAATAAGCAAAACGTTTTAATTAAAACGCTCATAATAAAAACTTAAAACCTACATTACGGGAGATTCAATTACAAAACGTGCATTATAATTAAATACGGAGATATCTAAAAATAATTAAACACAACATTTATGCAAAGCAATTAACGAGTAAAGAAGCGAATTATTTAATTTTCACAAACTGAAAATAACACCTGTGAGTAAGTGTTAATTACCTTAACAAGTACAAGTGCATGCTATACAGCACGTACACAATTACCAAAAAACTAAACTACATCTTCTAGTGGTTAAATTACAACGATAAAGTACAACAAGTAATTAACCGGCAAGTTATATTTAGAATACAAGGAAACAAGACAGACGAACTATACTTTTATGCAACTTAATTAAATCCCACGGAAAAAGGTCTAATTACAACAGACTGATAAAAATTAACAGATCTGCACTAACACAAAGCGAAGTAAATACCGCGAGAAACTATTCTTTCAGAAAGCAGAAACTGAAGCAGAATTCACGACAAATTAACGCCGCAAAATAGAAACAGGCAAATTCAACATTATCGAGTATAAATCTCACAAATTCATTACCGCACTGTGTAACTAAGTACAAATGACAGCAATTACGATTCTAAAAGTAACCCGACGCAGTCTAAACTGAAAATTAACAAATCCAAACCTAAAATAACGATACGAATAGCAAAAGTAACCTCATATTTTACAAAATTTAAATTTATACCAACCTAAACGAAAAATTAATAAATCCAAACCAAAATTACGATACAAATAGCAAAATCAGCTTAAAATTTACAAAATTCGAAATTACCTAATCCAAACGGAAAATTAATAAATTCAAAGAAAAATTAACGATACAAAAAGCGAAATAAACCTCAATTCAAAAAAATATATATATTTTTGAAATTACCCACAAGCGAAAGCAACCCTTAACCAAAATGAGTAGCGCTGACCTGAAGCTTTATTTGGAAACGATCCATATCTTTAACGGCACCCAAGCCCATCATGCGAATTTTATTGAAGCATCCGAAATGTTCCTGAAAACCTTCTACAAACCCGAAGATAGCGAAAGGAATTCATTGCTTATACGCTTGATAATAAGTAAACTAACAGGAAAGGCACTAACCTTAATTGCCAGTAGAGACGATCTATAGGCATGACAAGAATTTAAACAAATACTAATCGCATATTTTGGAGACCAGCGTAACATAAAATATCATAAATCACTTAGTACTACCATACATAGACATACCCCACGCCGAATTTACACTATTAATCGATACAGGATCCTCAAAAACATTAATTAGTCCCAGAACCGCGAAAAAACATTATTTAGATTACGTAGAAAGAGAACCATCTAAAATTAAAACAGCCCATCAAACAACACTACACCAATTCGTAGCTAATATACCCTTACCGAGAACATTTAATGTTAAAGCAAAACATAAATTTTGTATTTTCGAATTTAACGACAAATACGACGTATTAATCGGAATGGACCTTCTAAGAAAATTAGGAGCCAACATTGACATTAAAAACCGTTTATTAAGGACGAAATACGGAAAGATCACCATTAAATTTTAAAACACACAAATCGAACAAAAATACACAATAGAACCCCGAACGGAAAGAAAAATAAAAATCCCAGTAAAATCTAACAAAAAAGTAGGAATAATAAATCATATGACATTTCAACAAGTAGTAAAAACCCCAACTGCCTTGGTGCAAATAAAAGATAATTATGCCACTACAACGATATTAAATTCAAACGACTATCTCGTAGAATTATCATTAACAGACCCAATTAACGTGGAGGAATTAAATTTTAACGAAATGGAAATAGACGAAAATTTAGAAAACGATTACAACCCAATAGAACATGACAAAATGTTAAGAGAAAATTTAAGTAACATTCGCTTTAACACCGACATCAATCAAGAAGAGCAAAGAGCAATTAAAAATTTATATTTTGAATACCGCGACATATTCCATTGCGAAGGAATACCATTAACATTCACAAACACAGTAAAACATAATATCGAGTTAACAGACAATAAACCAATCTTTACAAAAGCATATAGACTACCTCATGCAAGCCAAGAAGAAGCTGACAGACAAGTAGCAGACTTATTAGACCAAGACATAATCCAGCACTCCAATTCACCATGGAGCAGCCCCGTGTTAATAGTACCTAAGAAATTAGACGCAACCGGAAAGAGAAAGTACAGAATGGTAATAGACTATAGAAAGTTAAATGAAAAAACGGTAGATGACAAATATCCACTACCAAATATAACCGAAATTTTAGACAAATCAGGCAAATGCCAATATTTTTCAACATTAGACCTAGCATCAGGATACCATCAGGTAGAGATGGAAGAAAAAGACATATCAAAAACAGCCTTCAGCACACCTAGAGGACACTACGAGTACAAACGAATGCCATTTGGATTAAAGAACGCACCCGCTACTTTTCAGAGAGTCATGGACAATATACTACGAGGAATACACAATGAAAAATGCCTTGTGTACCTAGACGACATCATAGTTTATTCCACATCATTGGTAGAACACATAGAAAGATTGAGAGAAGTATTTGAAAGGTTAAGACAAGCATATTTCAAAGTACAATTAGACAAAAGTGAATTTTTACAAAAGGAAGTATCATTTTTTAGGACATATAATAACACCTCAAGGAGTAATGTCAAATCCCGACAAAACAAATGCAGTTCTAAATTACCGATTACCAAAGACAACCAAAGAAATTAATGGATTTCTAGGTTATTACCGCAAATTCATTAAAGGTCACGCTCAGATAACCAAGCCCCTGACAAATTGTTTAAAAAAGGGAAACAAAATTGAACACACCCCGAAATTTATTAAAGCCGTAGACAAAATTAAAAATATATTAACGAATCACCCGGTACAAGAATACCCAGACTTTTCAAAACCATTTATACTGACGACAGACGCATCGAATGTAGCATTAGGCGCAGTGTTAAGCCAAGGAAAGGTAGGTAGCGATAAACCTATCAGCTACGCATCCAGAACCCTAAATGAAACCGAACAGAAATATAGTACCATAGAAAAAGAATTATTAGCCGTAATTTGGGCAACAAAATATTTTAGACCTTACTTATACGGAAGAAAGTTTTACATATACAGCGATCATAGACCATTAGTATGGCTATGCAAACTTAAAAAACCGAATTCAAAATTACAACCATGGCGCATCAGACTAGAATACGATTACGAAATTATATACAAAAAAGGAATTTATAACAACAACGCAGACGCTTTAAGTAGAATCCAACTCAATGCATTAGAAACGGAATCTATTGTAGGAAACGTAGACGAATCAGAAATAAGGGAAGATCCAGACGAGATCGACACGATACATTCGACACAAAACAAAGAACCTAAAAACGCGATTAAAATTTTAAACGAAGCAATCGATATGAAACCCAATCAATTTATAATTACCGAAGTTTTAAATAACCCCAATCCCGTAAAATATACAAAAGTAGATAACAAAAAGATATACCAAATTCAAATAACTAAAGATGACAATGAGGAACAAATAAATAAAATTCTAAAAGAATACACCCCCGAGAAAAAACGATTTTATTTTTATTTCAACACCGAACATTTATACCAAAGATTTTCAGAATTATACGTTGAATTATTCAATAACTCTGGCCCTAAACTCATCAGATGTACGAGAAAATTAATAACGCTAGACGACCCTGACGAAATAAACGATGTAATTAGGAATCAACACGAAGGAAAAACCAACCATCGTAGAATTAACGAAACAATAAAGCAACTTGTAAGACGATATTATTTTAAAGACATGAAAGAATTAACTACAGATTTTATTAACCAATGTGGACTATGTGACAAAGCGAAATACGACAGGAAACCTTAATGTTAACCAAAACACCCGACAAACCATTTCAAAAACTACATGCCGCTACTCTAGTAGTAGAAGCGCAAAACTATTTAACAATTGTAGACGCATTCACAAAAATAGGCCAAGCAATACCAATCACATGCAAAAATAGCATCGACGTGACCCAAGGATTTTTACAGTATTTCACATTTTATGGAACACCCGAGCAATAACTCTAGACAATGGTAGCGAATTTAAAAATGAGACAATACAGAACACTTTAGAATTTCACAAAATAAAAATTCATTTCATAACGGAAAACCGCCCTGAATCAAACGGACTAATTAAACGACTACATTTAACCCTGTTAGAACAAATTCGATTATTAAGGATAAATTATAAGAAGGAACACAAAACCAATTTAATGTCATAAGCACTAATCGTCTATAATAATACAATTCACTCATACAATTCACCCGGTTGGTATAATTAGGTGGTTTACTTTTAAATTAGGAGAAACCCAACATCGTTTTGACCTTGAGTTACATTTCAAACCAATCTATTCACGTCGGTGAAAATTAATTAGCTTCTTGCTTACGCACTACAACTATAATTATAGGATGTATCACTTTAACTTTCACTTCTACTCTAATTGTTTACAAATCAGTCTATTCACGTCGGTTAAAACCAATTAACTTTTCTCTTACGTATTTTAAGTCATCCGAGTGCAATTTACGCATGCGCAACAACAGTCCTGAAACATTTAAAAGATGATCTGCATAGGACCTTTTCTCAGTCATCTTAGTGATATCAGTGCAAAGCAATGGAGTATGCAGATGTTAATAATACACAAGTTTCGTATACCGAAAATCTTATTAATAAGTTCACGTATAGTTTAAGTGAATTGGGCGAGCACCCTCATGATGTGGAAATTGGGTTTGTTATAAACCAGTCGATAAAACCTGCATTACGATTGGTGTGTAGCAAGAAATATTGTACCAACCATGTTCTGGAATTGGCATACGAAAATTGAATAGCCTTATAGCAGTAGTAGACAACGGCACAATAACAAAGTACATTCATTTGAAAACCTAAGAAACCCTGTAATTTCAAATGGACAATCATCACCCTTACCGTTAACCTCCGCCCAGGTAGAACGGACAACCAAGAAATAATGCAAAATATAAAAAACAAGCCCGGTATACTACCAATAAATTAGGCAGTATGCAAAATACACAATTTACTCAAATAATATCAATCCTTACTTTAATGCAACAAATTTTAGCAACGTTAGAAAACGCAGTAACATTTGCAAAATTAAATACCCTACACTCTAGTATTATTGGACCAACCGATTTATTAAAAGAATTAATAAGAATTAGGTCACTTATAACTAACAGTAAATTACCTTTTGATGTAACAGAATCAAACATTCTAATATTCGAAAAAATAGCTATAGTAAAAGGCTACATTAAGAATAACGAAATAAAATTTTTAATAGAAATCCCGGTAGTAGAAAGTAACAATTATAATTATTATCATTTATTTGCTTTTCCAACGAAAGTTACTAGCACATACCAAGTTATCATACCCAAAACCAAGTTCCTATCCTTAAATGAACTGAGATATGGTTATACAAACGAAAAATGTACTGAAGTAACACCAAACCAATACTTATGCCAATCGATGACGACAACTACAGTTCAAGATAGAACAACAAGAAGACGACGAAACAGTCAAGAAACCCATGAAGCTAGAGCATCTAGACTTAGACAACCTCAACCACGCCATGAAATTAGTGGAAAGTTACAAAGAACATTTAAGTGATCTTAAGACGCCAAAGTTACATTATGATAATATAAGCGTTTGGACAATTGTGCTAATCATTTTAATAATTTTTGTAATTATATATGTATTTTATAAAATATACCTTAGATATAAGAATGAAGGAAACAATTCTAGATTTAAGGAAACAAAAAGAAATAAAGAAACGATAAGTGTACTCTTAGAAACAATGAATTTTAAATAATGAAACTGAATAATGAATTTAATGTATTTAAAAATTAAGTAAAACCTTAGTTTTTCATTTACGGTGGGAGGAGTTATGTATTCCCCAATTATCTATATATATATATATATATATATATATATATATATATATATATATATTGAATATATTGAATCTAATAGGAATTATTAGAAATTGTTAAATAAAGTATAAGCTCATTGCAACAATGTAATACAAGGCTAACCCAGAGAGATTATTAACAGTTCATGAGAATTGACATGCAACTTTGCATCCGAGATGGCAGTGATACTGCAGGTGGCAGGTCACAGGCGGTTAACATACCGCAAATACCTAGAAATAAGGTTGTTACAATGTAATAAAGTGTAGAATTAAGAGAAAAGCAGGCATGAGATCTGCAAGTTCACACAGCCATGTGAGGGACAGGTTATTATAAAAAGCCCGGGAGCTCAAGACCCGGCAGTGTCTGACTACTACAGCTTTTGCATTGTTGTTTACCTAGACTACTCGCCTTAGTACAATTAATATTATTTTTGAATAAAGTTTTTTTACAGTTTTTCTATATTCCATTATAATTTCTGTTTAAGAACAAATAAATGTGTTAAAAGTTTGGAAACGTTTTTTAAAAACGCACGCGTTGATCCAGCAGGGTTAACACTATCAAACCATTAGAGCATCTAATTTTAAACAAGCTAGATGAATCGGCAATTTTTTTGTACACGATGAAAGGAAACTGTAAATTTCTTAAATTAGGTTGAAAAAATTGATAGTTACCTGAGAAATATTTACTGCATCATTGACCACCAAGCTTAGGATATTAGCTAAATATGCAACGTAAAACGCGGAATTATTGAGTTTTAAAATTTTTATTTGTATTTTGTTATGTTTTCCTCTCATACTAGAACCATTATCATAACCCTGCCCTTTCATACCTTTAATGTCGAGCCTAAATTCTAAAAATAAGTTAACAAAAAAATTTAATAACTCTACCAGTAAAACTGGTAGTAGGACAAATACTATGTTACGTGCAGCTCCTGCATTTAAATGTTTCCGTTCTTACTTAATTAAATTTCACATTCCTTACATTCACAGGATTTTTACTATTATTAACGATTTTGAGTACCTTTTCAATTTAAACGGTTACTATGCAACTACATCAAATTAAATACTCCCTGTATGTTTGTTGTGGTTTGTTTAGCATTCTTCTTAATCTTCGTTGGGAATGAAACCACTGAATCTCGGTAAAATAAGACATGAAATTAGAAATCTCTCAATTGTATAAATAGAAACATGTTAAAAAATGTTTTCCAAATTATTGAATTTATATAAAATTCACCAATAAAAATTAATCAGCTGATTTCACGTTAAGCGTATTGGCTACCATAGGAAAGTCGATCCCAGGTCGCAACACAAATTGAAGGCAATCATTCTTTTAAACTTTAAAAAATTTTGCTTAGTGTACTCAAACCAAATATTTCAAACATCAATAAATCAAAGTAACCTTCAATTTATGTCATAAACGTCAAACTTGAAGTTTTTATTATTTTGACAACGATCCTAGGTCATGGATCGAAACGTAAATAAAATAGATTTTAAAAACTATGAGTGGTTTCATTCCCAACGAAGATTAAGAAGAATACATCAAATTACTTTAAATACTTCTTTCCAATTTTGAAATAGTGTTAAAAATATGGTGTCCTGTTATGAGCAACGTTCGCTTTCCTAAATATTACAATCAGCTTATGTACGTGTTTTACCAAGCTTATCTTCAATCACGAATTCCGGTTATTAAAATGTCTGGTTTGCTTATCTTTACAACTTACTTAAAATGTATTGTTACGAACTACTGTTAGACAACCCGTCAAACACACAGCTGCATAACCGATGGTATATCCTACAGAACTCCCGAACGTTCTAGCAAACAGTAGAATACGAGTCATCTATTTCATTGTAGGGTATATATAAGATCGGTGGTAAATGTAAGGGTCAGTCTATATCAGAATGTCGTATATAAATCATCTCGTATATAGTTAGTGGTTCATTATGTTCTGAAAGTCTTTTAGTAAATATAAATTTATATTATGTGGCCGTGTCTATTGTACAGACAGCTTGTAGATTACATAAATAGCCAAAAGTGTAATAAATAAATAATAGTGGTAGTGTTGTTAATAGACCTATGGTTAAGAATTTAGTTTAAGAAGATATTAGTGCTTGTAAAAAGCATTAGTGTGATAATGCTTTATTGTTAATTGGACTGAAAACATCTATAAATAAAGCATATACAATTAATTAGGCTTGTAAATCGTGAGTAATAAAGACTTTTATTACTACTTGTTTTAAATTAGTGAAACGCGTTAGTAGTAGTCCGCTACACTTGTGTCGGGCCTGTGTGAGGTATATAGTGATTAATTTAAAAGGAAAAACACACAAGTTTAAAGACATTTAAGTAGTTTATATATGCCTGTTACAAGAAGCCAAAGTAAAATGGACGCAGAAACTTTAATGAATTTTCTTAAGGATTTTAAATCCGGCATGGAAGAAAAGTTAAGTGAAAACGCAGTGAGGTCAGTTGAACTGGAATCAACCCTTAAAGAGTTTAAATACGGTATTGAAGTGACACTTAGTTAAAATGCTGCGAAAATAGAAGAAAAGTTGAAGGAAAATACAGCCACGCTGGAACAAAGATTAATGGAAAGCTCCATTGCATTGAAAGAAGATATCACTGAGCAGGTAAAAACAGTTGAGCAAAAGTTAGACAGTAAATTGGTAAAAATGGAAGATGTGATGAAGCAACAAGAACAAATGATTTTACTAACAACGCGGCCACTTGAATTAGCAAACCAAGTTGTAAATCAGAACATTCCTGAAATAAAAGCATGGAAGGAAGCGGGTCAATACCGTCAAAATTTAAAGTGAAACCACCCACATTCGATGGTAAAACACCTTGACCCACATATTTGAAACAATTTGAAGCTGTTGCAATAGCCAACGGTTGGTGCAACAAAGAGAAGACTATCTCCTTAATAGTGACCCTACGGGAGGAAGCTCTTAACATCTTGCAGACGATTCCCGATCACTAGCAGAATGATTACGGCCTCTTAACATCGAAGCTTGAGATGAGATATGGAGACGCTCACCTTCAATAGGTTTACTTTGCACATGTTAAGAACCGCTCGCAATAGACAAATGAAGGCCTACAAAATTTGAAGCTGACATCGCCAGATTAGTTAGATTGGCATATCCAACGGCACCAGATAGCTTCCTCGAACCACTGGCTGTTTAAACATTTGTGGATGGCGTTAAAGATGGTGAAATACAGCAAGCGCTAGGATTAGTACGGCAAAAAATGTTACATGACGCACTCGCTCATGCGCCTAAATTTTAAGCAACTAAGCAGACATCATACAGGATGAGTCACAAAGTTCGATCTGCCTTAGAAAAATCTGCTCAATCACAGAACAGATAGATGAAATAATCAACCGTGTGTTTAAAAAGCAAAAGGCGGAAAGGCTAGAAAAACGACGACCGCGGAGATGGCGTCTGCGATGCTGGAGCTGCGGTGAGTTGGTCATATACAGAGACGCTGTACTCAACCAAAGAAACAACCGGATGAGCTAAAGCTGGTCAATATAAGGGGGCGAAATAATGGTAGGGTTGTCCGATTACTCGTGGATACAGGAGCGACTAGGACTATTGTAAGACCATATTTGGTTGGTAGTGGAAAACTGATACCTGCAACGGTATGTCTTCAAACGACAAGTGGTGAGAAAATTTCTACTCACGGAGAGACTGCCGTTACGTTTGGAGGAAAATTAATTAATCATCGAGTGTTGGTAGCTGAAATTACAGAAGAAGTGATCTTGGGAATGGATCTCGTGAGAGAATATGGGCTTCATGTGAACATGAAAGAAAATGTGCTTCGGATAGATGATGATAAGATTACATTTCAAGAGACGAGTAAACAGACGATCCAAGTTCGAATGATTTGTGATATGAGAATACCCGAGAAAGCGAAAATGATCGTAATGGGACGCCCGGATGGTACGCTCCGGGAGGGACAAGTATGCATGATGGAAGCAACTGAATCGGGAATGGGTCAGGAGGGATTACTGATTGGAAAAACGCTGGTAAAGTTTTGAAATATGATACCAGTAAGGGTGCTAAACTTTAATCCGCATACGGTGATCCTAAAGAAAGAGATGATTGTGGGAAGTTGCATTCCAGTATGCCATATTAAACGTGAGTGGAGGCGACACAAAAGATAAACTAGCCAACGGTTGCTAGCAGAAATTGCCGGATATGTCAATACCTTCGTGTCAAGGATTAAACGGGCAAGGTAAAAGAACTGGTCGGACGATATCGAGGGTGTTTGCACTAGATGATAGTGAAAAAGGAAGGACGAATGTTGTGCAATACAAGATAAATACTGTATATGCGCAACCGATAAGACAGCATCCTAGGCGGCTTCCTTGGCAAAACGTAAGGAAGCCGAGCAAATTATTACCGACATGGAAGAAGTGGGAGTGATTGAATTCTCGAATAGTCCATGGGCATCCCCGGTAGTGCTTGTCAAGAAAAAGGACGGGTCGACAAGGTTTTGTGTAGACTACCGGCGGTTTAACAATGTGACAAAGAAAGACAGCTATTCTTTGCCTTGAATTGATGACACCTTGGATACCCTATCCGGTTCTAAATGGTTTTCGACCTTGGACTTGAAAAGCGGATACTGGCAGGTAGGCTAGGCTTGGAGCCAAACGATAAAGAAAAAACTGAGTTTACATTTGGAACTGGATTATGGCAGTTCTAGGCCATGCCCTTTGGATTATGCAATGCCCCTGCTACTTTTGAACGTTCGATGGAGTCGGTACTGCGTGGACTGTCCTGGAAGACATGTATGGTGTACCTAGACGACGTGATAGTGTTAGGCGGGTCTTATGAACAACACCTTAAGAACCTAGAGGAGATATTCCAAAGATTACGCGGCGCAAACCATACCTTGAGCCCTAAGAAATGTCACCTATTTGGAAAGAGGTGAAATACCTAGTACACGTCGTTTTGGAGACCGGAATAAGAGCTGACCCTGACAAGATAAGAACGGTACAAGAGTGACCTACACCAGCAGATATACACTAACTACCCATACTAGCCATCGAAATGCAGACGCTCTGTCAAAGAGACCTTGTCCGGTAGACTGCAATAATTGCTCCAAGAAGGAAGAGAAAGTAATTGACATTCATAAAATGACGGTAGCCGATGATACTTGACAACCCGAAAGAATACGCGAAGACCAGGAGAATGACACCGAATTGGGACGTATTATTGAGTGGAAAAGTAGAGGACCACGACCACTTTGGAAAGAAATTAGTATTTCAAGTAGGAGTTTGCAAGCATACTGGGCGCAGTGGTACTTCTTGGTGATTGAAAATAGAATCTTGAAACGACGCCTGGAATGTGAAGATGGCACTGAGAAACGACCTCAAGGGATAGTGCCGAGAAGCATAGTGCCAAAAGTGTTGTAGCACCTGCATGATGGTATTTCCGGAGAGCACTTTGGCGTGAAAAGAACTCTCGAAAGAGTAATTGATTCTATTGGGTGAACTGCAAAGCAGTTGTGAAGGAGTGGTGCCGCAAATGTGAGTTGTGTGCCTCTGAAAATGGTCCGGTTACAAAACGGAAAGCCCCAATGAAACAGTATAACGTGGGAAATGCTTTTGAGAAAGTGGCCATTGATATAGCTGGTCCGTTTCCTTAATCAGAGAAAGGAAATAAATACATCTTGGTTGCAATGGATTATTTTACCAAATGGCCGGAGGTATATGTTATACCTAGCCAAGAATCCGAGACGGTTGCAGATGTACCAGTGAGGGAGTTGTTTTGTCGCTTTGGAGTTTCGTTGGAATTACACTCCGATCAAGACCGGAACTTCGAATCAGCGTTGTTTTAGAACGTCTGCAAGCATTTTGGAATCAGGAAGACTAGAACCACGCCACTTCATCCTCAATCGGATGGAATGGTTGAAAGAATGAACAGGACGTTAGGAAAGTACCTAGCCAAAGTTGTCTCTGAACATTAAAGAGACTGGGACCAATACTTACATTTATTCCTACTGGCGTACCGATCTTTGGTACATGACAGCACAGGATACTCTCCCGCTTGAGTTATGTTAGGACGTGAGTTGCGGCTACCATGTGATCTTCAGTTTGGATTTAAACCTCAAGAGGAGATCGCAGGTGAAGATTACGTTAGTAAGCTTCGTGGAAGATCAAACAGCATTTACGAAAACGTCCGAAAGGATATCCAGGCAGCAAGAGATTGAATGAAATCACAATATGACACGAGAGCACAAAAAGGTGATTACCAACCCGGAAATTTAGTGTGGTTGCACAATCCACAAAGGAAACGCGGATTCTCGCCAAAATTACAAAGACAATGGGAAGGCCCGTACGAAGTGTTGAAAAGAATTAATGATGTAGTGTACCGGATCAGAAGATCTCCCCGTGGTAAACCGAAAGTGGTACACTTTGACCGTTTAACATCTTACGCTGGAAACAACCGTGAAGGCTCGAGTAATTAGAATGGTGTTCAAGGAGTGATTAAGCGTGAGCCAAATGTAGATTTTGAGATTTCTATGGCGGCGTATGGTGGTTCCGCTAAGGCGAGATGTGACGTTGAAAAACAGCAATATCTGTTTAGAGCACCAGAAGAGTATTCCCTTGCACATTGCGTAGCTCAAGATCTGGAAATGTCACGAGGAATAGCTGTTGGTATCAAGAAGAGGTTTAGGTGTGTGGATAAATTAGTACAACAGCAGTCAACTGTAGGAAAAACTTTGATTCTTCAGGATAAAAATCGTTATGTTTACTATCTGGTCACCAAAAATTCTTCATGGCAGAGACCTAGGTATGGACATCTATAGGGGCTTTGCTGAATCTTAAGGCTTAGATAATGGAAAATGGAGTAACGAGATTAGCGGTGCCCAAGCTAGGCTGTGGCCTGGACCGCTTAGATTGGAGAATAGTCCGAAATATGCTAGAAGTAATTTTCCAGGGAACCAACGTCCAGGTCCTTGTTTGTTGCTATCAACCGGTTGCCTACCAAAACTAAGCAAAGAGTGTTGACCGTTATTTCCAACGACGTGCTGGATGCACCAGAGGAAGTAGCTGTCGATGCCGTCATCAGTCATCGAATTGGCGTCAAAGTATTTTTACAGTTACGGGACGTAACGGTTTTAAAGAGGGGGCAGTGTTACAAACTACTGTTAGGCAACCCGTCAAACACAACTGCATAACCGAAGGTATATCCTACAGAACTCCCGAACGTTCTAGCAAACAGTAGAATATGAGTCATCTATTTAATTGTAGGGTATATATAAGATCGGTGGTAAATGTAAGGGTCAGTCTATATCAGAATGTCGTATATGAATCATGTCGTATATAGTTAGTGGTTCATTACGTTATGAAAGTCTTTTAGTAAATATAAATTTATATTATGTGACCGTGTCTATTGTACAGACAGCTTTTAGAATACATAAATAGCCAAAAGTGTAATAGTTAATTAGGCTTGTGAATCGTGAGTAATAAAGACTTTTATTACTAATTGTTTTAAATTAGTGAAACATGTTAGTAGTAGCCCGGTACAGTATTATTAATTAGTTTATATTACGTTCCTATAATTTCAATGCGGGAAGTTAGGCAAACCATCCCGCGCGTCCTTCGTAGTTCCACAAGATTGGTTTCCCTGGGTTTCCCTTTATTGGCCGTAGTTTTGCTTGTTACAATAATATAAAAATTTTATTACACAGGATTACCAAAGAACATTCCAAGACGAGTGCGACCCAATTAATTTTCTAGTTCTCTTATCTTGAGGTAAAGACCATTGATGTTATTTTATTATCTACACATTGATGTTTTTGAGGGAAGGTAGGATTTCAATAGATTCCTTGCTTAAACTGAATAGAGTTGCTTTCCGTTCTCGATACGGATGTAAAAGTGAGTGATGTTTCGAATTCGTTACGCGATATAGTATTGTAGTTTCACTTGTTAATATGATCGACGGTATTGTTTGTTCGATTGGCAACTGTAGTAGATGCATTGTAGTTTTCAACTCATTTACATATATTTACTTTGTTTCCGAATACATATTTATTCAATACGACAGTTAAGTTCATTATTGTTGGCATTCAACTTCATGGAAGAACACTATAATTTGAATAAGGGCCGCTATACTTGCGGCCACGTCCCCAATGCTCCACCCGGAGGTACTACATTGGCTTTAAACGCAAAAATAACCGTGCTTCTTATTAATCCTAACTTCATAATTAATCCACCCTAAATAAAAATATAAATAAAAATCTAACAAACCTAACAAACTCTAACAATCTAACAAACCTAAAAATCTGACAAACTGAAACAAAAACTAAAAACAAAAACTAAAAACGGGGTTTAAATAATGGTAGAACAGCTGTCCTCGAGCACATCGTCGATTATGGTTTCGAAGCATATGGTAGGACCTGAGCGACCATATAGGGAAAGCGACGATGTTTGTTTTACCAAATTCATTTGAAGATGTTTCATGCGTCGTAGAATTTTCAAAGTACGAAGACAGGAAATCGGCGTTTAAGAAGTTGAATGACCCACAAGCTTCCGACTTCATAAAGGACTAGGTCATCGGAAAGTACTTCTTCTGAACGTATCAATCTCAACAGTGTATGTATACTAGCTTTTCCTCCTGTTTATTGATATTTTAGTTTTCTTTAAGACAGACCACATATCTGGCTTATTTATTTCACGTTTATAACTTACTCGTCAAAAATATTTAAGTCTTTTTGGTATATAAATTAATTTATAATCATGCAATAATCATTTTAGTGTTTTTTTGATAAATATTAGACAGAAATATATTGATTACATTTGGTCATTGTATGATAAAGTTTACAGATTTAGGTTCTAATTAATTATAAAGTATAGTTTGAGGTATACTGAATGTGGTTACGGGACTGTTTTTAGGTCACAGTGAGATAAACAATATTTGTGTAGAAACAATCTTGTAAATTTTAGTTGCATTGGTTTAATGTTATGAATATGCTAACAATGGCAGCTTTCGTTGTTGGGGTATTAATTATAAAATAAAGTATTCCGTGCAGACACTAAGGAAAACAGTAAAAGTCAGTAAAGAAATCGTCTACACCGAATACAGCAACAAAACAGGTACAAAATGCTAGAATCGAAATCCAAACTAATTAGAATTCGGGCCAGCGCAATGCGTCGTTGAGTAGGAAGGTTGATATAGAAATAACCCATTGGAAACTTTGTAACAATTTTATTTTCTGACAATATTTTTACAGATATCTAACTTATTTAATTTATTAATAACCAACTTAAGTATAATAATGCTACACAATCTACGAAATAAATATTACATATTGTCGAAAACAATATTAGCTTTTGATTTGAAAGTGTAAAATTTTAAATTATGCGGTGACAAAAAATTCCTTTTGTTAGTGTCATCATAAGAGTTCCCTCTGTTAGATGATTGTAATATTAAGCGTGTTGTCAAGCGGCAACCCACGTCATCTTATCACTTCCAACTCAGCTGTCGTTAGAAGAGGTCAATTGTTCCTTGAACTCAAGGATCATGACGGTTTTGCAGTCCATGTGTTGGAAGCATAGAAAAATTAAATTGTTTTTTTGAAATGGTATCGTCTCGGCGACGCGCATTTTTATGTCCACATTTGCTGGAATTAGATCGCAATTGACGAGACGTTGATTTGTTTGAATGGCCTTTGGTTAACAGGAAGTATTACTGAATTTATAGCCTTACTAAATCAATATTTTTAGTGCAATTTAGGATAAGTTGTACATCTTAGCTTTGAAATTTAAGAAATATAACTAATTTATTTGGACAGGAAATGAAAATTTATTAGTATCTATGTGAAGTTTAACCTTGTACGAAAGTTGAATTGGCGTGCTTCAATTATTTAATATGGACGCCGTGAGGTTATGTTGAAGATTCAGTATGCAGCTAATTTGGTTGTATGGAATTTGAAATTCCTGTATTCTTAGTTGCTGAAACAAGCGAATTATAAATCATCAATTATAATTACGGGTATGGTCCATATACCTAGCGGGTGTTTTCCATCGGATTAGCATCTGGTATGTAGATTGCTTTTCTATACTTCAGCTGTAGCATCGAGTATAGCAGACAAATAATTTTTTGTTTGATCACGTGGTAAAGTTCAAGTTCATTAGGTGAATGACAGACTAGTTATTTTTCAAATTATGCAACAGGAACCTATAAAGTTTCACATTAAATCTTTTTATTAATACTATTAATATACGGTAGATGTCATTATGAAGATAGGAAAAGTTAAATTCTATATTTAAAGAAAATTAATTTGATTATTTAAAACATAATTTATTCAAATCTTAGAGAATTAAATTTTTACATTTTACATTTCACTAATTGCTAAATGGAATATTTAATCATAGAATGTGAGGTTAAGTAGTGCTGCTTAAACCAACCAATGCTGTAATTTAAAGTTAAACATTCAGAAAAGAAATTCATACTCATTCATTTGAGAATAAATTTTTGCTAGACATTGCTAATATAAAATTATCATGTTTTATCTGTGAGAAATACTGATACTGTCAAGTACCTATGTACATATCTTTCAATAATTTAATTTAATCAAACTTATTTAAAGAAGATGTCTTGTAAATAACTTACTAAATACTGAAGGAATAGATTTTTATTTGGTCAAGACTATGATTATTAATTGGAATGAATGAGGGTTGATTCGAATTAATTATTAAATTTTGGATATAAATGCACAAACAGTGCTATCTTTGTTTTAATCTGTTCACAGGTGTAGCAGTGCATCTATAGAGGTCAATATAGAGCCATAAGGTAAGAAAACTTTAGGGATTGTGTTTCAGTAATATATTGTATAGCGGTAATTGAGTAAAAGTTTCCGCATTCGCCTTATACAAGGGACTTAATTAAGGTCTTATTTGTATACAAAAATTCGGTGGCGCCATATTCTTTACATTTTTGGTCGCAGTCCAACCCCGACCCACAGCTCATGTTCTACCCAGAGCAAATAGCTCGACTAGCCGCTTAGCCTTTTGAGGTTTCCTCATCTACGAGCCATTTTCCACCGAAACTTGCCGTGGGCTCTTTACACTTACTGGAAATCCTCGTCAAACATCCTTGTGCCTTACAGCTGTTCACATAGGAGTAAAAACTTGATAAGAAAAATCCCTTAATATAATAGAAAGGCTATAACCTCAGTAAAATTATATTTTCTACATACAGTCCCAAAAGACTATTTACAAAAGTCAAAAACACATTTACGTAGTCGTTCGCCACAACGTGATATACACAAAGCGTCAATTTACATATAATACCTAAACATTTAGAAATATCGAGAATAAAATCTCAGCTTCTAATATATTCCGCACTATTCCCTCATTATATTTTTTACTGTTATCCACATACTTCTTAGTTCTTTCTTCCTCTACCATTTCTAGTACCTCCTTTTTCTTTATTTTGTCTGCCTATCTTTTCCTGTCCACTTCTCCTACTGTACAGGTTTCACAGTCGTACAGTGATGTGTTCCACACATATGTTATTAGCAATCTTTGCCTTGCTTTTATGTTAATCGTCTTTAAAAACAGTAGTTGAGTTGCTTTTTATTGTTAAATGTAGCACGAGCTTGAGCTAATCTTTGTTATGTATCTTTTACCCTTTTCCTATCTTGCGTTATTTGGCTTCTTAGGTAACAGAAATTCGTAACCACTTGTAAGTTCTCGTTTCCTAGTTGTATTCTAGTTTTTAATTTATTTTCCCTTTCCCTTCCTGTGCATACTAGTACTTTAGTTTCATTTTTGTTAATTTTCATACCGTATCTCTGTTAAAACTGTTTCTATTTCATTAAGAGCAGCTTCTAACTCTTCCTTGCTAGATGCTAATGCCGCTATATCATCTGCAAATCTAAGCACATCAATTTTTTGTCCCTGCATAATAATCCCAAATGTCTTCTTGCGTTTGACAGTATTCATTGCCTCTTTGATGTACAAGTTAAAATTTAATGGGGCTAGGGCTCATCTCTGCCTCACCCCTTTCCTAATATTTACTTCTCTACGTTCCTACTCTAATTCTAACAAAAGCCATCGCAAACGAGCAGCTAACTATATTTCCGCGGTTCTGTAATATAGAAGCAAATTGGGAACGGTTTAAACAAAAATTTGAAGAAAGCATCCCCGTGCTCAAGAACGAGCTATTAAACTGCTGAGAAGCAGTCGAAATAGAAACACTCTCGAAAAAGTTAAACGACGCGGTGGTAGACGCGTCGTCGCACTCCATGCCACGAAAGACAATTTACCTTGGTGGACCCGGGAACTAACCACTAAGCGGTCCGAGACGCGTTACCTAAGGCGCCGCTATCAACACGTCTCAGGAGAAATAAGAGAACACCGAAGAATCGAATATAATCAAAGTAACCGCGAATATAAAATATTAATAGAAGAAACATGAACGAATAAATTTAAAGAATTCTGCACGCGTAACTCCGAGAAAGAATCATGGCGAACCGCGTACTGCGTAAAAAGAGGAAAACAAAAGAAAATCGCATTCGGTAATATAAAGAAAACAAATGACGAATACACAGAAGGTTATAAATCCGAAAGGGATGAGGGATCGCACGATTTAGTACGTCGCAAAGCTACAGATGCTCAAGGAACAGGTGCCGATAAGGCAATCCTAGTTCACGAGGTCGTAAAGGCTCTTGGGAGGATGAACCCTAAGAAGGCACCGGGCATGACGGAATCACTTAAGACGCAGCTCTGGAGGCTTGCTTGTTAGCCCCGTGTGTCTTTGCCGGGTTGTTTAATCTTTGTTTAGACAAGGGGGTATTTGAGCGTTGATGGAAAGTGCAGAACGTGAAATTTATCCCTAAACCTAAAAAGGCGGATGCGTCAGGCCCGAGAAGCTATCGTCCAACTATCTTGCTACCGGTGTTGCGGAAAGCTTTGGATCGAGTTATAACCACGTGCGTTGAGCACTTAGTGCAAGACCGCGGCGGTTTTAGTAATCGACAGTTTGGTTTCATAGAGGGCAAGACACCTAACGACGCGTTAGAGTTCGTTGTCGGGTAAATTAAGCAGGCGAAAGCTGCTAAAGAGGACTGTGTTGTTGTTGCTTTGGACATTTCAGGAGCATTTGATGCTGCCTGGTGGCCATTAATTGTTTGCGAGTTAGATCGTAAGGGTTGTCCGCGAAACTTGATGTCATTCGTCAAAAGTTATATCTCGGGGAGATTGGCACAGGTTGAAATTCCGGGTGAAGTTTTGTTTCGCGAGGTGGAAAGGGAATGCCCGCAGGGGCCATGCCTGATCCCATTTTCTGGAAGTTGTTGTATGAGAAATGTTTAGGGTCAAATTGCCCACAGGAAGCTCGATCGCTGGGTTTGCGGATGATACGCTTTTAATTATCAGATCGCGATTATTAATGGGCATGCGAAAAACCCAACGCGGCCCTAAATACGTTGTACAAATAATCGCAGGCGGTAAAATCAAAATTTAACACGGCGAAGTCAGAGGCGCTCTATTTCGGGACGAAACCGGGACACCGACCCCTTAGGCTAGAGTTAGGAGGGTAGAAAATCCCATTCAAAGAAGCCATCACGTACCTCGGTGTCAAGATTAGATAATAAATTAAATTGGAAGGTGCACGTACAGTACGTAAAAGGTAAACGCAGCGAAATATAAAATAAAATGGTGGCTGTCGTGAAAGTAAACTGGGGTTTCAGGGGCGAATCGCTTAGGACAGTTTACGCCGGAGCAATAGAGCCGACGATGATGTACGCAGCATCAGTTTGGGCGGAGGGTTGTAAAGTAAGGAAAATTTGCCAGTTGGCAAGCGTGCAGCGCATAACCGCGGTCAAGGCGGCGAGGGCGTTTAGGACCACTTCCACGGAGGCGGTCCTGGTGATCGGTAGGACTCTCCATATCGAATATATCGTTAGTGAGATGAGACATAGGAGACTAGTTAATACAGGAAAAGGACAGGAAATTATAGAGAGTATGAATCTTGCAAATAGGAAAGTCGAGAGGGAAATCGTCAGGGTTAAGGCACCCGGCTGATATTAAAGGAATCGAATTTGTCGAAGGCGATGGGTATGCGACGGGTATCAGAATTTACACGGACGGTTCTCGTATGGATGATGGGCAAGCAGGTGCGGCGTTTGTCGTGTATAACAAGCTAAGGGAAGTGTTTCGTTTTCAGACCAAACTCGCGAACTGGAGCATTATCTTCCAGTGCGAATTGGTTGCTATAGGAGAAGCTATCGATTATGTGATAAATCACACAGGTAGAAGCGTGTATTACATCATCAGCGATAGTAAATCAGCGCTGACGGGCTTAACAAATATGAACACCTCGACAGACCTCCAAGCGGACGTCTGGAGGATAGCATATACGGCGCACGAGTTTCGAAATTTAAAATTCTCGTTGGGTTAGATCGCACGATGGTAACATAGAAAATGATTGGGCTGATGAACTAGCTAAGGAAGCCACGACGAGCGACTTTCGGATATCACATTCGTCAATACCGAGGTCTCTGATTAATAGAAAACTACGCGAAAAGGCAATCCGACAATGGGAAGAAAGGTGGAGCAACACTGCCACGGGCTGGTTAACACCCAATTCGTACCGAGCGGATAACAGCTGATAACAGGGCACGGCGCCCAAAAACCGTATTTGCAAAGATTCGGATTAACCGGCAGCGACCGCTGCGAATGCGGTGAGAGCGCAAAGCACGTGCTCTTTGACTGCCGCTTGAGGTGGCAAATGGAGAGATAGCTGATAGGAAATTTGCTACCGTTGGGCTAGCATGGCCAGAGAGCCTAGAGGAAGATGGGGAAGTAGCTAACCAGAAGGCGTTTTGGACAGTCTTTAAAGAATTCCTGGGAAATGTCGCGAGTAGATGGCGATAGCTGCGCGTAAATTGGGGGAGGAAAGGAACTATAGATTATGACTTGGCATGAAAATGATATATGAGCAGGATACACATAAGCCTATTAAAAAAATATATATAAAACAAAAAAAATATAACCAAATGTCTTAATATGCACGACAAACCCCCACACCACTAAAACAATCACGGTCCCACCTTATACGCGCGGAATCAGAATCGGGAATAAACAAAAAACAAATAAATAATAACAAAATAAATCAGAAAACTCTAGTTAAATAAAATTAATAAAATAGACAAAGAAATAAAATAGAGTGAAACCGCGCATCTCCCAGGACTTAAAAGTGATAGCGATTGTAACTCCCCAGAACGTTTAGTGCATACGCACCAGGAATTTAGCAGTGCATATTATCCATCTCCCATAGCAGTAAATTACAGATATATGTAGGCAGACGACTAGATCTTCGGATGCTAGAAAACTTCTTATCGAGATAGAGATAAAATTGTGGCGGTTGTACTCGCATAAGCATTGATTTATATTAACAAGCAGATTTTGCAATAATCTTGAACTTCCACGTTTTTGTGTGTAATGGCGCTAGCCAACATAATGCTTATGCGAGTGCACCTGATAATTTGGGCGATCCTTTTTGCTATTTTAAGCACTGCTATATGCTTAATGCTTATTCAGATGTCTATTTATATTTATAATTATAATTATATTTATAATAGCTGGATTCGCTATTAATGCATTTGGCGTATTCTTTGAAATTTGAATCCGTTTTAAATTAGTTAGCTAGAATTGAATGGTTTTAAAACGACCCTTTGGGTCGCACCGGTAAGCGGAGTTGGCGGCTGCTATCCGGTATTGCGGATCCCTTCTCTTTCAATTTTGCTTGTGTCTTGTTGATCGGACACACTCTAAAATCAACGCTTGGGATACCATTATTTAAACTCCATTTTTAGCTTTAGTTTCAGTTTGTTAGTTTTCTATTTACGATCGATTAATTTTGTGATTAGATTTCATTTGAAGCACTATTATTTTGCGGGTTTAAACCCAATGTAGTAACTTCGAGTGGAGCAGTGGGGACGTGGCCGCAAGCTTACCGGCCCCTATTCAAATTATAAGACATGCATGGTTGGCGACGCGGGGAAGTTTGAAATATACATTAATTAGCAAAATTGTAACAAATTACTTAAAAACGCACGAACCTAGTTGACAACAACATATGCACGTGCGAAGAAATAGAAACACCGGAACATAGAGTATTCGAGTGTAATGACTTACAACCGTACCTCTAGGCACATAGACAAACATTACTAAACAAGACCCTACAGCAGATGATTTGGAACGAAAACCTTTTTTCACACTTAAATGCACTCACACACAAAACCACGGCACTCATCCACGAACGTTATCTTGACGGATAAAACACACAAACAAAACTACCCAGACAGAGACATAATAGTACCACCTCTCCTCGGACCGAGGCTCTGCCCCGAAAACCAATCTCCTGGAATTGCAAGAGCTCCGCACTTGACGACCAGAAACAACAAGATCAAAGCATCAAGCCGACTTTAAAACAATCCAACCACCTAATATGAAGAAATTTGCATGCTTCTACATATTAGCTACCCCGTCTCTAACAAATAATAACTAACAGTAGTAGTAAGTTCATCTTAAGTAGTAGAATAGGAAATTTCTTTTCTTTTTACTAACGCTAAATTTTAAGAACCAAACTTACATATACCTGAGGCAAATAATACAGCAAACACATCCTTTCCTCTGAAAGAACCCAATTTTTTATGTAATAGTATAAGTTCAACATGTACATAATGATACTACTTCATTCCAATCTTTTGGTAACCTGGACAAAAATAAACACAAATTAACATTTCAAACACACTTCACACATAAACACACAGAACACCTCTCAGACATTGTACAAAAACAAAACACAATTCACACACTTACATTGCCTTTTCAACATCTGGATTTCCGACTGCCGATGGTCAGGACTGATAAGGCAAATCCGTTGAGAGTTCTTTCTTGACGACTAGGATATCCGGCTGCCAATCGTCCTGGTTCTAGAGAGAAACGTATCACGGACATTAACATCACAAACACAACACACATATACACACCCACACGCACACTAACACGCACACGCACACGCACACGCACACGCACACGCACACGCACACGCACACGCACTCACACGCACACGCACGCACGCACGCACGCACGCACGCACGCACGCACGCACACACACACACACACACACAACACACGCCCTCAAGCCCGCGCATATACACACACAGTTTACAAACACAACCTATTTACACATTTACATTGCCTTTTCAACATCTGGATTTCCGGCTGCTGATGGTCCGGACTGATAAGGCAATATCCGTTGAGCGTTCCTTTTTGACGACTGGGATATTCGGCTTCCGATAGTCCTGGTCCTAAAGGGGGAACGTAACACGGATACCAACATCACATACACAACACACATACACACAACCCTCACACACACATACACACACACACACACACACACACACACACACACCTTACAATCACAAATGCCTATTCACACACTTACATTGCCTTTTCAACATCTAGATTTCCGGCTGCCAATGGTCCAAAAATCGACATCGGGCTCATACAGGAACCGCACCTGTATAGCCACAAAGTAACAAGTTTTGGGAGGGGGGTTACCGTTTTAAATACGGATAGCGGCGACCGCGTAGCGGAATAATAATAAATAATGAAACGTGCGCCGGAATAATCCTCAACAATCTGTCGAATGAGTTCATAACCACCGCAGAAGTAAAAACGGAATTGCATACGTTTTACGTGATAAGCACTTACCTTCCGCCGGTCGATTCCCAGCGGGAGAATCCTCAAACAGAGGACTTAATAAATTAAATTGAAGGAATCCTTCGTAAAATCGGTTGAAATAAAAATCTAATTATCGCGGGATACTTTAATGCTAAGTCGATAGAAGTTCGCAGGTTGCTGATCTTTTTTACGGAATGGGACCTTAGTGTGATAAACACTAATGATTCACCTACGTTTGAGGGGCATAGAGGCAGCAGTTTTATAGATATTACTGCAGTCTCGCACGAAATGTTAGAAACGATTTGTAATTGGAAATTAAGGTCGGAAAAGGAAACGCTTTCTGACCATAAATTAATAACATGGGACGTTGAAACCAAAACAAGCGTAAACGAGCAGCTAACTATATTGCGCAGTTCTCTAATAAAAAAGCAAATTGGAAGCGATTTAAACAAAAATTTGGCGAAAGTATCCCTGTGCTCGAAAATGAGCTATTTCACTGCCGAGAGGCAGACGAAGTAGAAACACTCGCGAAAAAATTTAACGACGCGGTGGTATACGCGCCGTCGTGTTCCATGCCGCAAAAGAGAACATTTAAAAACAGCCTACCCTGGTGGACCCGGGAGCTAACCACCAAGCGGGCAGAATCGCGTAACCTAAGACGCCGCTATCAACGCGCCTCGGGAGATATAAGAGAACAACGGAGAATAGAATATAATCAAAGTTACCGCGAATATAAAATATTAATAGGAGAAACACAAACGAATAAATTTAAAGAATTCTGCACGTGAAACTCAGAGAAAGAACCCTGGAGGAACCGCATACCGCGTAATTAGAGGAAAACAACAAAAAATCGCGCTCAGTAATATAAAGAAAATAAATGGCGAATGCACGGAAGGTTTTAAAACCACAGCGAAATATTTACTAGAGAAATTTTTCCCATCGGATAATCCCGAGGGGGATGAAGGGTCGCACGATTTAGTACGTCGGGAAGCTACAGAGGCGAAGGTACAGGTGCCGATAAGGCAATCCTAGTTCACAAGGTCGTGAGGGCTCTTAGGAGGATGAACCCTAAGAAGGCACCGGGGCATGATGGAATCACTTCAGACGCATCTCTGGATGCGTGTCTGTTAGCCCCGTGTGTCTCTGTCGGGTTGTTTAATCTTTGTTTAGAAAGGGGCGTTTTTCCGCGTTGCTGGCAAATCCTGTATGTGAAATTTATACCCAAACCTAAAAAGACGGATGCGTCAGATCCGGGCAGCTATGGTCTAATTAGCTTGCCACCGGTGCTTAGGAAAGTTTTAGATCGCGTTATGACTACGCGTGTTGAGCACCTAGTGCGAGACAGCGGCGGTTTTAATAACCGACAGGTTGCTTTCGTGGAGGGCAAGTCGACTATCGACGCGTTAGAGTTTGTTGTGTAACCTTCCGGTCGACACTTCTGTGTCAGCATTCTATTTATATAATATTTCTAAATTCAATTGTCTGCTGATAGCATTTTCCTGCTATCTATATCGTTGTTACCTTTGCGGTTTATTTGTGTTAACCTTCATAATTACAAGTTATTGCCGTATACTCAAATTTACGTTACTTATCTGCATTTGAAATTACAAATATGATAATAAGCTGTACTTTGCTTTTGTCCTTGTGGATAAGAGGCATTCTTATTTCGATCGTTGTTGGTGAAAGTTGGATTCTGCCGATATAAACGTATTGATTACGGATTTAGGTAGAACCGACAAATAATTATTGTAGTTTGGCAATTTTGGGTTTTATGGTTCTAGAATACCTTTTGCAAGCTTCGATTTTCACTTGTAGTGGATTTAAATTCATCATCGTTCATAATTGGTATGAATTAAAATAGATTAAATTTTATTATTTTAATTTTTCTAGGTGCAGATGTTCGTTATTGAAATCTAAATATTGTAACGTCCTGTTATCTCTAAATCAGTTAGTGCACATTTAATTGACCCATTTACGTGGTAATTAATATCTCAATTTTTGTTTGCAACTTGATTTCTAATATTAAATTTTAGGGTTCTTCTTCTTCTTCTACTTTTTCCTCCCTACGCCGTCTCATTGTGCGTTATACGTATGCTCTTCATTCTGGTTATGCTCCTGTCTCCTTTATCTCAAGAACGTTGTCGCACTATAAACTTTATTATTTATCATTTATTGGCGTTGCCGACCAGCTGTCGTTACTCTGGGTTACCATTCCAGCAGCATAGGACTTCGACGACCTTTGATGTGAGATAACTACGCACAGAAGCTAATCATTGAGTAAGATTATTCCATGTATTTATTGTTCGTTGTTAGTGTTTGTGCTTATTTGGTGCCATTTAGGTTTTATTATTTTCCTTACTAGTACTCAATATTAATAATTTGAGGTATTGCTGTTCATAAGAAGTACATCTACTCCATTCAAAATTCTGTAATACTGATATACAAAATTTAATATTTAAAAATCAACATTTAGTATATTTCTAGGCACCCTCTTTACTGCCTAGGGTGATTCATTAAGATAATTGTGAAATATTTCAACAGTACGTTAAGGTATCTAATATTTACACTATTGTTAGAGATTGCTCCCACGAGGTGCTTATTTGAAATTGAAGTTAGAACACCTAGCACTTAATCTATGGTGCATGTTACGTACTACTACATGCTTTCTTGGCCAAGGGTATATGAGTACGTGAGTAATAAATAACTTTAAAGTGAGTGAGAAATTAAAAGTTCTTCTTCCCTGATATGCACTCGTGCGGGGTTCCTTACGGTAATATGTACTAATTTTGTATTTTCTATTCTTGTGTTGATCATAATTGATGTAATATTGAAATTCAACTGGTATTTGGAATTTTTGTTATTAATTGTTTTTGTGTTCCGATGCGATATTAGAGATAGTTATTTTGTGAAGTTGCGTGTTTTATATTTATGATCTGGAAGGGGGTTCCTTCGAAGTCTCTTAGAACTAGGACTTTAGGTTTCATACGCTCCTTAATTGTTATCAGTTCCTGGCGCCTTGGCATTCCCTGTCCAGGCTCTGATTCAATACTAACCCTTATTAATATAATCTGTGCAGTACATTTTCTGATCTACCCTGAATTAAAGTCTCACCCTGACTAAGCCGGAGCAAAAGTTGTCACCATCCCCAACCCAAAAGCCGCTACCTAAGCACTTTTCTTGTGGCCGTCAACTTGACTTAAATTTTCCGTGACATTGTCGGGGAAATTAAGCAGGCGAGAGATGCTAAAGAGTACTGTGTCGTTGTTGCTTTGGACATTTTAGGAGCATTTGATGCTTCCTGGTGGCCATTAATCGTTTGCGAGTTAGATCGTAAGGGTTGTCCGCAAAACTTGATGTCTTTGGTCAAGAGGTTGAAATTCCGAGTGAAGTTCTGTCGCGTGAGGTGAAAAGGGGATGCCCGCAGGGGTCATGTTCTGGTTTCACATTTTGGAAGTTGTTGTATGAGAGCAACTTTAGGGTCAAGTTGCCCGCAGGATTCTCAATCGTTGGGTTTGCGGATGACACGCTTTTAATTGTAAGATCGAGATTGTTAATGGATTTGTGCACAAAACCGAACGAGGCGCTTAATAAATTACACGAACGGTCGCAGGCGGTAAAATTAAAATTTAACACGGCGAGGTCAGTGGAGCTTTATTTCGGCACGAAACCAGGACAGAGACCTCCTAGGCTAGAGCTAGGAGAGGAGAAAATCCCGTTTAAAGATTGTGTTACCTACCTCGGCGTCAAGATCGATGATAAATTAAATTGGGAAGCGCACGTACAATACGTAAAAAGGAAGGGCGGCTAAATTTCAAATAAAATGATGCTGGCGGCTAAAACAAAGTGGGGTTTCAGGGGCGAATCGCTGAGGACGGTTTATGCCGGAGCAATTAAGCTGGCAATGCTGTACACAGCTTCTGTATGAACAGAAGGTTGTAAAGTCAGGAGATGCGTCAATTGACGAGCGTACAACGCATAACTGCGGCAAAAGCGGGGAGGGCGTACAGGACCACCTCCACGGAGGCGGTCCTGGTGATCAGTAGAACTCTCCCTATCGAATATGTCGTTAGGGAGATTAGAGATAGGCGATTAATAAATATAGGAAAAGGGCGCGAAATTATCGAAGATCTTAATCTTGGTAATAGGGAAACTGCAAGAAAGATCGTTGTATCTGAGTTGGGGCACCCGGCTTATATTAGATAAATCGAGTTTGTCGAAGGTGATGAGGACGCGATGGGTATCAGAATTTATACGGTCGGTTCACGTAGCGCATACGGTGCTCGAGTTTCGACGTTTAAAGTTCTGTTGGGTCAGGTCGCACAATGGTAACGTAGGAAACGATAGGGCTGATGGATTAGCTAAAGAGGCCGCGAAAGGAGACTTTCGAATATCACATTCGTTGATACCGAAGTCTTTGATTAAAAGTTTTTTAATGTCAAATATGATTGTCAAAAGTGTCACACGAAGTTAACAAATTGGCTGATATATAGTAGCGTGCATAATTTAGATTCGTTCATTTTTCAAATTGAATATCCAGTCTTATGGGCTCAATTAGTAGAGACTGTCTAGATAAATTGCAACTTTCGAATTTGTAACTGGAAGCCCTAACCAATTGAGCCATCGAGACGAGTAATTCAATGCCCAACGTATGTGAAGGCTAGGTTGATATATAGTTGCATAGATTTACATTTATTTGTCTTCCCTATTAAATTACCGTTATTGGAGCCACCACAAATGTCCAAGTACAAATTGGAAGGCAAAAAGTTCAAATCCTCTTCGAGACCTAATATCTTCTTTCTTTTAATTAACACGATGAATGCCAATGACTCACCTGTTGGGTCATGGCGCACCACCAGAAGCCGAAGACTTGACTATTGGGTTAAGAGCAATGTAATATACTTTCATTCAGGCTCGCTCCGACTTTTGTGAAAGAAATTGGATATTACATTGACCTTTTAGTAACATATAAATAAGTATTCTTACGGTATTGGTTTTTCGTTTTGTGGTCAAATTTACTGTAATGGATAGTAAAACCCACAGCGCCATCTAGACATAATAGAAGGCTTGCACATTATGAAAAAACATACCTTTAACGTTAGCTGAACATGAGAAATTATTGTAGTCGATTGAAAGTGATGTAGAAGTGTTCGTAGAAAGTGAAAGTGAGTACGAGCCGAATGAAACTAGTTTGAGCGAGGTAGAGGATAGGGGCAGAAGACGTTCCTATTGTAGAAGACGACAAAGAAAATACCGATCAAGTTAATCAGGGCGAGATACTGTTGTGGGGGGATGTTTCTGGGTTCCTGGTCTCAAAGTAAAATTAGCATCCCATGAGCATATTGATTTTGTCGTTTGTTTCGTACGGATGACCTTCTCGAAAATATACTAATGCAAACCAACAGTTATGCTGAGGAATTGTTTTTAAACAAACAACCAAAAGAGAAATCAGAATAATCGACTGGAAGCTTTTGACAGTTGCAACATTAGAGGTTTTTTTGGGATTGTGGCTTTACATGGGTGACATACAAGTAAACCGCTTTAAGGATTACTGGAAAACCTTCCTTGTCTTAGAAATTATATGAGTAGAAACCGTTTTTAACAATTTTAAGGTGCTTATATTTTTCTAAGACCCCGGAAATAGCCGACTTAGGATATAGCAACCTATTGGCGAAGATAAGATTTCTTCAAGATTTTTTAACTAAAGAGTAAACGAAATTTACTATCCAAATAAAGAACTTTCATTAGATGAGACAAAGGTGCTTTGGAGAGGAAGACTGATTGTTACGTCGTCATCGAACAATTCGGTATTTTGTGACAATAAATACTTTGTGCGTGCATCCTACAGTTTGAGTGAAACATTTTATATACCGGCAATAACAGTGCATAAAGTGACAGTCGTACTCGAGCCTTTAAAGAAGCAAGTCGCCTTCGAACCCTTGAAAAGGACGGTTGTGTTAGAGCTTTGAAAGCGAGACCGACACCATTTTCGTGCGTGTTTCTGGTTCTCCGTAAAAGCTTTTGTGCGTGAAAGTGTCTATTGCCCCAGCGGCGCAGGACTTAAGGTATTTATACCCTTTACTAAGTAGTTTGATGTAGTTTTTTGTTTGTTATTACATAACCGCTCCACCATTATCGTTATTGCTATAAAAGCAATTGGTCCTTCATTATAATTTGCATATTTTTATCACACATTTATATCAACCTCCTTAACCCCAATCAATCATTGTTCCTAAGTCGAGCCGGATTCATTAGTCCTGTGGTATACGCATGTCCTAAATTAAATATCACATTGCATTCAAGCGAGCTTTTAATTAATTAATATTTCAGTTTTAAATTTGTGCTTAAAGCCCATATTTAGCGGGTTAAAATGTGTAAACATTATTTATACTGTCTTTAGATTAAATTAAGCGATTTCGCCGTAATTGAAACCAGCAAGCGTTTTAATTACAAAGAAATTCATAATATAAAATTTGTCAGTTTTCAGTTTTAAATTCATTTTAGCGGCATAAAACAGAAAGCAACCTGAAAACTATAAATCGCTTTATACTTCTTAAACAAGAAAGGTAAAGGATTTGCTTTGTATTTAAAAGCTATTGTACGTTTTAGTATCAATACAAACCTTTTCAGGCGGTTTACGGTAAAATATTGAACATCTGCAGGAGTAATATAATGTAAAAGCTGCATCTTTCGGCAAATACGTTAAAACCACGTTTCCTGTGATCTTTTGATGGTAAGCCGCTCGGGTTGTTAAGCGGTACATCTTATATTCACGCTTTTGTTTGACGAACCGTTAGTCATAAAACGTGATTTATTGGTTATACCCTATTTTACATTTTCGTGCTTTGAACAATCATAATATTTTAACATTTTTCGCGTACATCTGAGCGTTACGGTTTTATAGCATTTAGTGTAGATCTTTCAAAATAACAAAATAACTATGGCTCCGAAGAAGGCACATGTGGTAGAACTCAATTACTGAAAACACGGATTTTAGAAATATTTGAGCTTTGTAATTCTATACAAAGTGACCCAAGTTTAAAGGCATTGTTCCTTATTCAAACAAGGGAATACATGACCTTTATGCAAATTTCAATACAATTTTAGTCGCTGTCTTGGCCTCATGTGACGAGGTAGACTCATTAACTTACAACGCTGTACGGAAGGAAGTAGATTCCGCTTATTTTTCATACTGCTGCATCTCGATACGATGCAAGAAATGAAAGCACCACAAATCATCGAAAATGCTCCAAGCAGCACGGTATCAAAATTGTTACCGTTAAAGCTCCAAATTTTAATAATGAGGTAACTGAATTTTCATCTTTCATCGATTTATTTGACAGCCTGGTCTATAATAACGCGTCGCTGTCCAATATCGAAAAATTAAATTATCTTATCAGTTGTTGTACCGGGAGTCTTTAAGAATCGTTAAATCTGTACCCATTTCGGGGATAATTTTATTATTTCCTATAACGCCTTGCGTGAGAGATTTAGCAATCCGCGTTTATTGGCAACTTTGCATTGGAAAGCAATGAAAGACTTTCTACCTTTAAAATCAGAAGACCCTAAGAAACTTAGGGCACTTATTGATTGTTTTTCGGAGAACCTTGCTGTTCTAACTAACTTAAAGTTTCCCACTGAACATTGGAACTTTATTCTGGTCGATTTGCTTTTAGAAAAACTTGATCCGTTCACTAGAAAACGCTTCGAACTCCAATCGGATCCGAAGCAAATACCTAATTTCGAGGATTTGAGATATTTTTAACCCAACAATGTGCAGCGTTGAAACCTTTTCTTCAACCGCACCTGTTTCTTATTCGACGACTGTCCATACATCGCACACATCGGTGCCTAAGAAATCCTCAGCGTTTCAATTTAAACCAAAGGTTTCTTCTAACGTAGTTTCACTGGACACACCAAGTAGCTCCAGTGACTCAAATAATTCATTTTCGCACCATTGTCCTTCCTGCAAGGGCAATCACTTAATTTACAGATGTCAATCGTTTCTAAAGAAAACTCCGACAGAACGTTTCGACATTGTCAAACGCTTACGCCTTTGTTTAAATTGCTTACGAACAGACCATGCGTCCATGCAATGCAAATCTTATAATTCCTGTCGAACTTGCGCCAAGCCGCATCATACCTTGCTACATTTTGAATCGCAACCTGCTTCTAGCCGTTCAGCTGAACCGACCGCTACACACATGCATAAAAATGCCAATAGGACGCAGTCAGCCTCTCCTATTCCGGCAAATGTTTTGTCTTCACAGACGAATTCAAATCTTGGGGTTACTGTCTTACTCTCCACTGCTGTTGTGGAAGTTCAAGATCGTTCTGGTAGATACAAACCGATCAGGGTACTCTTAGATCCTGGTTCCCAAGCTAGCTTTATTCGAGACGATTGCGTGAGCAAACTTTGGCTTCCACGCATACGTTCTCAAGTTCCGATTTATGGACTTGGGCAGACAACTTCAGCAGTCAATAGGGGTGCCGTCAGCTGCACCATTCGCTCTATGTTAGACTCTGAAAAATCTCTAGAAGTCACAACTTTTGTGCTTTCGTCAATATCTGGCAAATTACCTAGCGTTGAAGTTCCTAATAATTGGGAACACTTATGCGGCCTGCACTTTGCAGACCCGACCTGGAACTCTCCAGGAACCATTGACATGCTCCTAGGAGCAGATGTTTATCCGTTCATCATCAATGGCGGTGTTATACATGGCAAGTTTCTTCAGCCTGCCGCCATAAATACAATTTTTGGTTGGACTATTATTGGTCCCACAAAAAGCTTGCAGTCTGATACTGTCCAAGCATTTTTTACGTCTGTAGAAGATCCTATCGACCAGACCCTAAGGCGGTTTTGGGAGATAGAAGAGTTGCCATCCAAGCCTTATACTTCTCCAGAAGACGAAAAGGCAGATTTGATTTTGAAAACACGTTTTCTCGTGACCCTAGCGGTCGTTTTATTGTTGCGTTACCGTTCAACGATACTTTGCCCGTTTTGATAATTGCTTTGAGATGGCTAAAAAGACTATTTTCGTTGGAGCGCAAATTACATGCTCAACCGGAGCTACGCGCCCAATACAACAATTTCATGCAGGACTATCTTGATGCGGGTCATATGGCATTACTCGATTCTCCGCCCGTTGGGAACGATAATTACTTTTACCCCATCACCCTGTGTTTAAAGAAGAAGGTCATACTTCTAAAATTCGTGTGGTTTTGACGCCTCTGCAAAGGCTAAAAACAACGTGTCACTTAATGACACTCAATTGGCTGGACCTAGTCTCCAAAACGACATTTCGTCAATCTTACTGAAATTTCGTTCGTAGAAAGTGAAAGTGAGTACGAGCCGAATGAAACTAGTTTGAGCGAGGTAGAGGATAGGGGCAGAAGACGTTCCTATTGTAGAAGACGACAAAGAAAATACCGATCAAATTAATCAGGGCGTGATACTGTTGTGGGGGGATGTTTCTGGGTTCCTGGTCTCAAAGTAAAATTAGCATCCCATGAGCATATTGATTTTGTCGTTTGTTTCGTACGGATGACCTTCTCGAAAATATACTAATGCAAACCAACAGTTATGCTGAGGAATTGTTTTTAAACAAACAACCAAAAGAGAAATCAGAATAATCGACTGGAAGCTTTTGACAGTTGCAACATTAGAGGTTTTTTTGGGATTGTGGCTTTACATGGGTGACATACAAGTAAACCGCTTTAAGGATTACTGGAAAACTTTCCTTGTCTTAGAAATTATATGAGTAGAAACCGTTTTTAACAATTTTAAGGTGCTTATATTTTTCTAAGACCCCGGAAATAGACGACTTAGGATATAGCAACCTATTGGCGAAGATAAGATTTCTTCAAGATTTTTTAACTAAAGAGTAAACGAAATTTACTATCCAAATAAAGAACTTTCATTAGATGAGACAAAGGTGCTTTGGAGAGGAAGACTGATGTTCTGCCAATATATTAAATATGAAAAATACAATTTTTGAGTGCAACTTTATATTTTATCGGAATCTGGTGGACTTATCTTGAAAGTTAGGATATATACCGTAAATGAAAAGGGTATGCAGGAAAAATTAGGGAATTCAGCAATCGTTATTTTAAGCATTGTAAAAAAATATATTGAAAACGGACACTCAATTTTCATGAACAGCTACTACAAGAGCATTTCCTTGTGTAAAGAATTACTTTAAAAATAAAACGTACGTCACAGGAATTTTAGGCATATAGAAGAGAAAATTCGCGTGAAGTTGCTTCTAATAAACTAAATAAAGGTGAAGCTACAACAACACACTCTGGTGGAGTTGGAAAGTGGCGTGACAAAGGAGAAGTTTTATTTATTTCTACAAAGTTTTGTGGTGAATTAGTAAATGTACAGAATAGACGAGGAAAAGGAAACCAAAAATCTAGAGGTGTTGTCGAGTATAATAAATGTATGTCTAGAGTCGACCGACAGGACCAAATGTTCTCTTATTATGCAAGTGAGAGGAAGACGATAAGATGGTATAAAAAGATTGCTATTCATTTTATATCAATAATGCTTCTCAACAGCTTACACCTTTATAACACATATTCCTCTAAGAAGAAGCTAAATTATTATGACTTTCGTCATAGTAGTATTAAATATATTTTGTCAAAAGCGCAAAACAAATCTGCTGAAAATCTGAAAGACAAACCTAAAGACCAACCTAGCCATATTCCTGAAAAATACCATTTTGACGATATAGGACGTCAGATGCGGAAACGATGTAGGATATGCTATGAAAATAAAATCCGAAAGAATAAATAATTTTTTTGTTTGGATTGTCCAGACCAACCAGGACTTTGTCTTGGGAACTGTTTTTGATTGTATCATAATAAAAAAATAAGTTACTCTGTTTTTTATAATTTTATTTTATATTTAGTGACTTTTTATGTATTTATAGCAAATTCGGTTTGCTAATATTATTTCAAGTTTAGTTTGCTCGTATTATTTTCTTTTATTTTTAAGATCATTGCTTGAGTTTGTTTACATATTTGAACAGTAAATTGACGAATATGAATTCTTGCACTTTTACGTGCTTTATATGTATATTTCTCATCAAAAAGGTAATTTTAATTCCTAACCCAGGTTTTAAGTCATTGTCTTCTAATTGAGAAACTGAACTCAGAAGCCGATGACTCGACCCTTGAGTCACACTAGTTTTGGGTATAAAGGCTTACCAAAAAATTTATTAATAATAAAGAAAACACTAAAAACCACATTTTATTGAATTTAAACTAAGAAAAAGTGTTGGCTATTCTGTAAGACCCAAAACCACGTTTAGGCAGTCAACGTGTTAATAGCTTTAGTTAAAATAATCACATGGGCTGTGTACACAAAGCATAAGCAGTAATTTCATCTCACTAACTAATATCGTAGAGTGCAACTACATGTAAATATGAATTTTATAATATAAGGAAGCTTATTCTAATTGTAGAGCTTTGTTTCCACAATCATACGACAATATAAAAATATCATTTAATACCAGAATATATATACAGAAGTGAATTTTTCTTAATAAATATATTCGATGCAATTTTAGAGATAGTTTAAGTATAATAGAACGTGATTCATAATAGTATGCGAACTTGAGTTTTCAAAATATGTTAACGAAATACTATTTTGTACTACGCGCCCAATACAACAATTTCATGCAGGACTATCTTGATGCGGGTCATATGGCATTACTCGATTCTCCGCCCGTTGGGAACGATAATTACTTTTACCCCATCACCCTGTGTTTAAAGAAGAAGGTCATACTTCTAAAATTCGTGTGGTTTTGACGCCTCTGCAAAGGCTAAAAACAACGTGTCACTTAATGACACTCAATTGGCTGGACCTAGTCTCCAAAACGACATTTCGTCAATCTTACTGAAATTTCGTACTCATCGTTTCGTTTTTACTTGTGATGTTCGCCAAATGTATCGACAAATTTTGGTTACCGAAGAACATCGAAAGTTTCAATTAATTGTTTGGCGGTTCTCCGCAGAAGAACCCATCCAGACATATCAGCTTAATACAGTGACCTACGGTATTAAGTCATCGCCTTATCTAGCATTAAAACTCTTCAGCAGTTAGCCATTGACGAAGGCAAAGGTTTCCGTTAGCCGCTGACGCTATACGGTCAAATCTATATATTGATGATTTCGTCGCCGGTGGAGATTCTATACAATCGGCCCTCGAAATTAAAGATCAACTTATTCGACTTTTACATTTGGCTGGTTTTGAACTTCGAAAATGGAGTTCTAATTCAGTTTCTATTTTGGAAGGCATTCCGTCAGATTTTTGCCAATATACTTCTCTCGATTTCGATTCGGACGAATCAATAAAAATATTAGGTCTTCAATGGTCACCTACAGAAGATATTTTCTCGTTTCGGGTTAAACCATTAAACCAAATATGTACAAAGCGCAACATACTTTCACAAGTTGCCAGAATATATGATCCATTAGGATTTTTAGCCCCACTAACACTTTTTGCAAAACGCCTAATCCAGCATCTGTGGATGTTAGGTTTAAATTGGGATGACATCCCACCAGCAGACATTTCGTCTCAATGGCAGCAATACCAAGAAGAGTTGCCGTTATTATCGTCATTAAAGTTACCACGTTGTTTACCCCCTTCGGATCCTTTTACTTGTCATTTGCATGGGTTTTGCGATGCTAGCAAGGTAGGGTATGCAGCGGTAGTGTATTTTCAGTTCATAAATCAAACTACTGGAGAAATAACTGTACAATTTGTAACCGCTAAAACAAAAGTAGCTCCAATTAAGCGCATTTCAATTCCACGTTTGGAATTATGTGCCGCCGTTTTATTAACCGATTTACTTTCTTTTACCATTCGGTCTTATCAAGGCTTGATTGACATCTCCGATGTTTCAGCGTGGAGTGATTCTACGGTCGCTCTCACTTGGATACGTTCTCCACCTTTTCGTTGGAAAACTTTTGTGGCAAACCGTGTTAGCCACATTCAAGAAATCATTGCACCTAGCCGATGGTTTTATATTAAATCTTCGCATAATCCGGCTGATCCTGCGTCTCGGGGATTAATGCCAAGCGCGGTTATTTCATGTTCGCTATGGTGGGCGGGGCCTGAATGGCTTCACTACCCTAGTGACTCGTGGCCGCCTCAACCAACATTGTCAACCTCAATTGCTGAGGTAACTACGGAAAGAAGATCCTAACATTTGTCGCTCAAACAGATCCAAACGTCATTGACATTTTACTAAGTCGCTTTTCATCGTTATATAAAATCCAAGGCATATTGGCTTACATTTATAGATTTTCTAAACTCATGGCTCAACGTCATACGGGTCCCTTAACAGACTTTGAAATAAACAATGCTCTCATGATTATCGTTCGGCATGTACAAAATGTTACATTTTCAAAGGAAATAGCTTCGATCAAGGCAAACCGTAAGTTACCTAAAAGCTTGCGAAAACTTTCTCCATTTGTTGATCCACAAAACATCTTAAGAGTAGGTGGGCGCTTGACACATTCTTCGCTTTCCTATTCGAAAAGTTTCCTGCGTTATTGCCTCAGCGGCACCGATTAACCGAACTTATCATTCTGTCAACTCATGAAAGGTATTGCCATCCCGGTGTTAATACCACAGCGTATCTTATCCAACAGAATTTCTGGATCCTTTCTATTAAACATTCAATCAGAAATTATTTATCATCCTGTCATAGATGTTTTCGTACCAAACCGGTCCTGGTAACTCCTCCTATGGGAGACCTACCGGCAGCACGTATTACCCAAATCAAACCGTTCAGTATTGTTGGTGTTGATTTTGCTGGCCCTCTTTTAATAAAGGCTAACCGCCTGCGAGGCTCTAAAACTCTTAAGGCCTATATTTGTATTTTTGTTTGTTTTGCCACTAAGGCAGCACATAATTGAACTTGTTTCGGATTTGTCGGCAGACGCGTTTCTTGCCGCTTTGCGACGATTTATAGCACGTCGAGGACGCTGTTCTCAAATATTTAGCGATTGCGGTACTAATTTTGTAGGTGCCTATCGTCAGCTTACGAGTTATCTGCATAGTGCAGTAACCTCAGAAAGGATAAAGTGGTCGTTTAATCCACCTAGCGCCCCTCACTTCGGTGGCTTGTGGAAAGCGGTGTTAAGTCGGTAAAGACACACCTATCTCGCGTAATCGGCGAACAAAACTTACCTTTGAGGAACTGTACACAGTTCTTACACAAATTGAATCTGTGCTAAATTCAAGGCCACTCTGCGCTTTGAGTTCGGATCCAAATGACTTGCGTTGCCTAACACCAGATCATTTCCTAACTATGGAGCCTCTTTCTGCACCACCAGATGAGGACCATTTAACCAACGTTGTACCATTAAAAAGCAGGTGGAAACTCCTGCAAAAACTCCACCAAGATTTTTGGGCTCGCTGGAGCCATGAGTACTACATACTCTGAACCAGAAGGTTAAATGGCACTCTAAGGTAGGTGTCCGACAAGTGGAAAAGGACACCATTGTTCTCGTCAAGGACGACCAGCTTTCTCCACTTCAATGGAAGTTTGGTCGTATTATTAATACTTTTCCCGGTGCGGACGGTATTATACGTGTCGCTGAAGTCAAAACGGCACATGGCACACTAAAACGACCTTTGGTCAAACTAGCGCCGCTACCGGTATTTTAATTTTATTTTATGTTTAGATGTATATACACATTTTTACATGTATAGTAGTATATTATTTTTACATATTTGCTTATTTACATATATATTTTATTCTTTGCATAGTTGGTAATATCGCTCGCTGTAGTGCACCACCCTATCTTTCGTTACCTCCTTTCCTAGCAAGGTCAAATCCCATGTGATTTCCTTCACCCAACCTACTTCCTCCTTTTCAAAATTCTATGAATTTGGTGGGCGGTATGTTACGTCGTCATCGAACAATTCGGTATTTTGTGACAATAAATACTTTGTGCGTGCATCCTACAGTTTGAGTGAAACATTTTATATACCGGCAATAACAGTGCATAAAGTGACAGTCGTACTCGAGCCTTTAAAGAAGCAAGTCGCCTTCGAACCCTTGAAAAGGACGGTTGTGTTAGAGCTTTGAAAGCGAGACCGACACCATTTTCGTGCGTGTTTCTGGTTCTCCGTAAAAGCTTTTGTGCGTGAAAGTGTCTATTGCCCCAGCGGCGCAGGACTTAAGGTATTTATACCCTTTTACTAAGTAGTTTGATGTAGTTTTTGTTTGTTATTACATAACCGCTCCACCATTATCGTTATTGCTATAAAAGCAATTGGTCCTTCATTATAATTTGCATATTTTTATCACACATTTATATCAACCTCCTTAACCCCAATCAATCACTGATGTTCTGCCAATATATTAAATATGAAAAATACAATTTTTGAGTGCAACTTTATATTTTATCGGAATCTGGTGGACTTGTCTTGAAAGTTAGGATATATACCGTAAATGAAAAGGGTATGCAGGAAAAATTAGGGAATTCAGCAATCGTTATTTTAAGCATTGTAAAAAAATATATTGAAAACGGACACTCAATTTTCATGAACAGCTACTACAAGAGCATTTCCTTGTGTAAAGAATTACTTTAAAAATTACTTTAAAAAACGTACGTCACAGGAATTTTAGGCATATAGAAGAGAAAATTCGCGTGAAGTTGCTTCTAATAAACTAAATAAAGGTGAAGCTACAACAACACACTCTGGTGGAGTTGGAAAGTGGCGTGACAAAGGAGAAGTTTTATTTATTTCTACAAAGTTTTGTGGTGAATTAGTAAATGTACAGAATAGACGAGGAAAAGGAAACCAAAAATCTAGAGGTGTTGTCGAGTATAATAAATGTATGTCTAGAGTCGACCGACAGGACCAAATGCTCTTTTATCATGCAAGTGAGAGGAAGACGATAAGGTGGTATAAAAAGATCGCTATTCATTTTATATCAATAGTACTTCTCAACAGTTTATACCTTTATAACACATACTCCTCTAAGAAGAAGCTAAATTATTATGACTATCGTCATCTTTTGTCAAAAGCAGAAAACAAACCTGCTGAAAATCTGAAAGGTAAACCTAAAGACTAACCGAGTCACATTCCTAAAAAATGCCATTTTGACGATAAAGGACGTCAGATGCGCAAACGATAGGATATGCTATCGAAATAAAATCCGAAAGAATACATCATTTTTTGTTCGGATTGTCCAGAGCAACCAGGACTTTGTCTCGGGAACTGTTTTCGATTGTATCATAATAAAAAATAAGTTACTCTTTTTTGTATAATGTTTTCTTATATTTAGTGATGATATTTAGGGCAAATTCGGTTTGCTAATATTATTTCAAGTTTATTGGCTCGTATTATTTTCTTTTATTTTTAAGATCATTGCTTGAGTTTGTTTACATATTTGAACAGTAAATTGACGAATATGAATTCTTGCACTTTTACGTGCTTTATATGTATATTTCTCATCAAAAGGTAATTTTAATTCCTAACCCAGGTTTTAAGTCATTGTCTTCTAATTGAGAAACTGAACTCAGAAGCCGATGACTCGACCCTTGAGTCACACTAGTTTTGGGTATAAAGGCTTACCAAAAATTTATTAATAATAAAGAAAACACTAAAACCACATTTTATTGAATTTAAACTAAGAAAAGTGTTGGCTATTCTGTAAGACCCAAAACCACGTTTAGGCAGTCAACGTGTTAATAGCTTTAGTTAAAATAATCACATGGGCTGTGTACACAAAGCATAAGCAGTAATTTCATCTCACTAACTAATATCGTAGAGTGCAACTACATGTAAATATGAATTTTATAATATAAGGAAGCTTATTCTAATTGTAGAGCTTTGTTTCCACAATCATACGACAATATAAAAATATCATTTAATACCAGAATATATATACAGAAGTGAATTTTTCTTAATAAATATATTCGATGCAATTTTAGAGATAGTTTAAGTATAATAGAACGTGATTCATAATAGTATGCGAACTTGAGTTTTCAAAATATGTTAACGAAATACTATTTTGTAAGCAATTTGTACAGGTTTAGAAGTCCTATCCACGTAGCTACTATGCAAAACTGCGGAATGTACAGCTCGCTCAGCAATGGCAAATAGTTGTGGCAGGTATGGAATAACGACTGTTTTATAATATGTTTTGGGTTAACTTATCGATGTCTATATCCTACAAAAATTTAGCCGCCTTAGCCATGCCATAAAATATACCATTCTTATTTTTTAACAGGTTGCTAGGACTGTCACATTCAGCAACTGTACCTGTGTCGATGACCAAAATTTTGTCATAATCCATTATGGTACGTAACCGATGTGCAATAGTAACAATAGTTCGGTTGACAAGTTTCTGACTAATAATTTCCTGAAGCAGATCTTCTGTTTGTGAGTCTACACAAGCAGTGACTTCATCAAAGATTATAATAGCATTGTTTTGTAACATAACTCTTGCTAAACAAAGTAATTGTTTCTCTCCCGTACTAAAAATAGTACTACTTGCTGTAATAACTTGATCTAAACTGTTAATTTTATCTTTCATTTTAACTTGTTCTAAAGCGTTCCATAACTCATTGTCGGTATACTCCACATTTGGATCTAAATTGAAACGCATCGTCCCTGAAAATAGAGTTGGGTTCTGAGGAACAATTGATATATTTGACCGCAGATCTTTTAACTTTAAAGAATGTATGTCAATATCATCTACAAGTATAGAACCTTCGAATGAATAAAATCTTAATAACGCCAAAATAATGGAACTTTTACCGGCACCTGTTCTTCCGACAATGCCGACGCGTTCTCCATGTTCAATGACAAAGCTAATATTTTTTAAAATCAAAGTACCGTTTTCAACGTACCGTAGACTAACATCCTTGAAAACAATTTTACCACTTATACTTTTCCTACTGAATAAATTTCCATATTTATTTTCCGATTCAGCTTTTGAATATTCAAATAAACGTTCTGCAGAAGTCATATACATTTCAAATTCGGATATTTGATACACACAAAGTTGAATCATCGCAGTTAGCGTAAATGATTGTGTAATGGATAAACCAACACTACTGGCACTGACACCTACAACAAAAAACTTATTTTAACAATTTAGTTTGTGAATTCTTAATTTCAGTTCTAAGTTAAAGTTATATTTACATTAACTAAGTATGATTAAAGATGAATAAACAAAACTAATTTATTAATAACAAAACATACAACATGTAGAAATCATAGTAAATGTTCAATATGTTCACCTTCAGTCCTTACACATGCGTCTAGACGTCGGCGCATTGAGCCACGTATCCGCTCAAATATTCATGGAGTCTCTCTAATTACCCTGCATGCATCGATGTTGCGGTTTCTTAAGTCCTCTACATTACGAACAGGAGTAGGATAAACCAAACTCTGTAAATGGCCTCAAGTAGAGAAATCGAGAGGATTCAAATCCGGAGATTGAGCGGGCCGATTCTGTGATCCTCCTCGACCTATCCAATGATTTGGATATGTTTGAGTTAAATGCTGACGTGCTGCTTGACTAAAATGGGCGGGAGGCCCATCATGCATAAAAACATAACCCTTCTGATACCACAAGGAACTTCCTCCAGCTGTACTGGATGCACTTCTCTTAAAAATTGAGTGTAGGCCTCACCATTTAATCAAGGAGGTAGAAAATGAGTGCCAATTAAATAATCCCCAATAACTCCGACTACATGTTAAGACAAAAGTGATCTTGATGGTTAGCTTAGACAATAGCGAGAGGGTTTTTATCAGCCCATATGTAGTTATTATGAAAATTAAGAATCTTGTGCCGAGAAAAAGTACATTCGTCAGTGAATTCGATCGTCTTCAGAAAGTCAGGATTTCTTCTTATCATTCCCAGCACCCAATTGGAAAATTCAAGACGGTTCGGAAAATCTCGCGGTAACAGTGCCTGTACTCGTTGTAGATGGTAAAGATATAAGAGTTGTTCCTTTAAAATTCGAAATATCGTCATATGATCAACCTTTAACTCGAAAGCAATCTTTCTAGTACAGCTAGTGGGTTGTTCTTCAACCAAATTAAGTACATCTTCTTCAAGCTGTGGTGTTCTAACTTCTCGATGGCGACCACAATCCTGCGTTCTTTTTTCGAATGAACCATAGTCTCGTGATCGTTGATGAAGTTGGGCAAATATTCTATGCAAAGGAAGCTGCCGTTGAGGATACACTTCAGCATACCTTCTACAAGCTTCCAACTTATTACCCGGCGACAGACCGTAAACGTAATGCATATCAGCCATTTCCGCATTTGTGTATGCCATTTTAATAACAAGTGAATTATTAAACTAACAAATTAAGAACAGAACAACGACACACAATTATTAATTCAATTTCACAAATTTACAAACTGACAGCGTGATAACAATTTAATTGTTAACTAGATAAATTAGTTTCGCATTTTTGTCTTATGAAGATATATCTCTGTGGTTGTTTGTAAAATAATTTTTTTCTGAGAACTGGTTAATTTTGGGCCAAAAATTCAAGATACATTTTTTGTTTAGAATGAAATAAGCTATTGGAAATAAATTTTTAAATGGCAAACAAATAATAAGACAAAAAGTTAAATTGGAAATAAATTTTAGGGGTGACGTTTTCCACCCCTTACAACCATGGTGTAAACCAAATAAATTACCGAGTAAGTGTATTTTTGATAGTAAAAAATGTCTCCTTAATTTCAATTTTGTAACATTTTTATTGTTTGTAAAAAAATGAAAAACAAATTTTATGTACCCCCTTTAAGGGGCTGTATCTTAACAAGGGATGCTCCAATGAAGTTTCTTTATATGAAAGACCCTATCTCTTTTACAATGAGGAATCACTCCCTGAATTGTTTTACACTTATTTTGTTACACCCGGTATACTCAGATATCAACGAGTGCATTTCCATTAACGTGGTTATTGGAGAGGAATTCTTATGTTGGTTATTGGCATATGGTTTTCAATATCCGGAAACATTTATGTAGCATTACGTATGCATATGTAGAAGCAGGTTACTAAATTATTAGATGAGAAAGTTGGGTGGGGCAAAATGTATTTATTAAACATATAGTCAGAAGAAAAACCCAAGTAGAAAAATATAGACCAAAATATTGAAAATGCGAGAGAAAATAACGTCTTAAACTCCCTTATTTGTAAAGGTTCGGACTTTCTTCATTATGTGATTAATTGTGTATAGATAGGGTTACCAGAAATTTTCAGAGCCAACCCCGGATACTGTATTTAAACGGATGGATGGGCGAGATAAAGAACTAAAAAAAAACTACAGAATATATAGAGACAATGAAAGTAAAATTATATTACTGCAACAATATCTTAATAATGTTTACATAATTTATCATTACATGTAGATTTATATTTCTCAGAAGATAAAATCTGAGCAAGAAACTACTTATCGTTTCTTATCTTGTTATAGAAATCGGAACATGAAAACTTTGAATTCACTTTAACATTTAAAAGTGCCCTGACAACTGAAATAGTTTTGCCGACCAAATGTTCCCATTATTGAAAAGACTCGTTCTGCAGGAGCCGATGTTTCTGGTAGACACATTGCAAATTCCACTACTTTGGCCTTGTTTTTAAATGAAACATTGCTTTTCCTGAGTACATTGAATACATTGTCCCACTATTCTACAGTTGATGGTTTTTTCTCGTCCGACAGATCGTTCCACTTAGAAATGAGTTTATCAAGTACTTAGGACAGTAATACCCTCTCATCAAAGAGCTCATCCACAACTACACTCTCAGGAACTACAGAATTGACAGAAGCTCCACTTTCTTCAAATTATGACCAGGTTACATTGCATTTGAGACTTGTCCGTGAAAATATGCTAGCTTTGTCAAAAGAGGTATGCCAAATTTTTAAGTAATTAATACTACTTCTAAACTCTACGTTTGCGAATTTGCAAAATTCTTTCAACTTAGTTACTCTAACAGTGTATTGGAAAAAGAATTTGTACAACTTGACCACGGTAGCCTCTACATCCAAAGGTAAAATGTCACATGCTGTCTGTGTACAATGTGTGCACCAGATCGAATTCCAAAAATGGGCCTATCTACTGCTTTCCGCAACTTTTTGAAAACGTTGCTTTCACTTTGTCGATTAACGCCTCCAAGATTAATGTTAGTATTATCAGCAGACACGCAGATAATTTTGTTTTCAATATCAAAGTTTTTTAATACATTTAAGATGTGCCCGACCAATATATCTGATGTTTCCCCAGGCACTTCATCAAGAGTTTTACATTAACTTCTCCGCTTTCACTAATATACCAACAACAGGGGTAAGTCTTATATCCTTCCTGTTTGAGCTATCAATTGTGATAGTAATGAAATTAATTTTTTTAGGTCCTCCAAAACAAAATTAAAAATATAAGGTGAAGTAACATAACAATTATCGCTTCTGTTTTGGTTCTGGCTGCCGAAAATTTTGGATCAAACAGTATTTTAACCAGCTTTGAGGTATAATCACTAGTTCTAAAACTAAGTTCGTGCCGAGCAGCACTTTATAAATCAGAATCTGACGAGGCTGGGTTTTCCTTAAAAAATGATTTAATATTAAACGATGATGCTAAACTTACAGCTTTTTTGTGGTTCTCTGTTTTTACGTGGTCCTCAATGTTCAAGCGGCCTCTGTGTTCCACAGAAAACTCGGAATTGCACGTTATACACCGTATCCGTGCGTTACGTGATGAACACCTTTTAAAAATTTGTACTCTGCTTTTAGTTTATCATTAAAAACACACTTTTTTTTAGGAGCCATCGTAAGGTTCACTAACTCTTACTATCTAGTTTATTTAGGTAACACAGCGAGCACGAACTACACACAAAATATTATTTAATGGTGATATACTTGAAGTACAACGCTGAAGTGACGGATACGCCACTAACTACGCGTTGCCAACAGCCCACAACAAAATTCCCATTCGTTCCTACAGTTTCAATACTTATCCGGCCGTTTTCTTCTCCTCGCTGGCAAGTAACCCGGACAAACATCAACCCTGGATATTTCCCCGGACGCACAGTCAAAACCCGGACTGTCCGGGGAAATACCGGACGTATGGTAAGCCTATCCATTGAGGTATAAGACGAGCTAGATAAAAATGTTATATTGAAATTGGTATGATGCAATTATGCAATTCAGTTATTTCTTATTTGATAAATAAAAATTCAATTATCGAATATGAGAAATACTTACCGCAGTCCGTGAAAAATCGGACGTGTGTACTGCTCAATATAAACAATATTTTTAGAGGCCGTAAGTGCTGCTCCAGTGTCGTGGCGGTTTCGTAGGGAAATTCTAACCAAAACCACCACACGTGCGGCTTACGTTGCCCCAACGGCGCCGCAGGCATTGTGCAATCAATTGAAATCAATGTACTTCAAGCTGCACTTACGGTGCCGCAGTGGCGCGGCACGTCCAAATGCCGGTCATGTGTGCATCAGTACTAATACCACTTTGTCTTTCCGATGCACAGGAAATTTTAGTGTACATTAGTATTGTAGCGGGCTACTACTACCGCGTTTCACTAATTTAAAACAAGTAATAGCAAGAGTCTTTATTACTCACTGTTCACAAGTCTAATTAACAGTATATGCTTTATTTATAGATGTTTTCAGTCCAATTAACAATGAAGCACTATCACACTAATGAATTTACAAGCACTAATATCTTCTTAAACTAACTTCTTTACTATAGGTACATTAACAACACTAACACAACTATTTATTTATTACACTTTGTCAATTTATGTATTCTACAAGCTGCATGTGCATTAGACACGTGCACTTAACATTTATGTTTACTCTTGGCCTTCCAAAAGCTCAACTATTTCTATTTTACACGATATAGTTTATGTTCGACATTCCGATATAGACTAACTCTGTACTTCATCATCGGTCTTATTTATACCGTGAATTAAAAAAGATGACTCATCCTCCAGTAATTGCCAGAAGCTTCTCGTTCGCTGTAGAAGATGCAGTGCTTGCGGCGCTTGTGTATGTTTAACGGGTTGCCAAATAGTAGCGCGCAACAGTATATTAAACAATATCCGCAAACGTACAAACCAAGAAAGTAAATAAAAAAATCGTACCTATCTAACAGACGAATCGATAAAACGTGATTAGTTGCTATAAACAAAGGTGGCCTTGCACTTTGCGAGACGCTGGGCAAAACCATTGCAAGACTTTTTTATTTTAAAATCAAAATTTAAAGATATAATGTGATATGTGGACTTAGTTTTTTTGGTATAGGAAGAAAAGATATTAATATTACAAAAAATGTATTGTTAACTTAATGAAATATTTTACGTGAACTGTATGAGTATACAATATCTTTTAATTTAATATTTAAGCATAACGTCAATTCGAATATTGAAAATACACAAAATATGAAAATAAAAATAGAATAATCAATAAACCATTACAATAAATAATACAAATGTTGTGATTTTTTTATAACTTTTCAGTCACACACATTTTCTATTTTTTATTGTAGCAAAATCTTCTGTCAAATATTAGTAGTTTAGCGAAGCACCAAGGTCGTTTTCGATAGAAATCAATGCAAAAACAGACAGCCTAGCAATTCTATTCCGCAAATAGGTTTTTATTAATTTATTTTCTGGAAAAGCTTCTTTCTGCGGAGACAATGGTCACTGAAATTGTAAATAAAATTCTTAAAGCAACACCAATATTTGAATAAACTTCTTTTAAATCGTTTGCAATTAAGTATTTTAATGCGGACATAGTACTGCTTTCACTATCAAACGCTCCTGCAAATAGTTTTAACTCTTCAGATAGTTCTAATCCATTCACATCTTTGTTTTCTTCAACGCTTAATGAAATTTACAAATCCTTGTAATATTTTACAATAGACCCATCGCTCATATGAACTAAATTTCGATTTTGATTAAAGCCAAATATATTACTGTGCTCTTTAAAAAGATACAAATCGAATTGAACGCTTACACTAACAGTGTCAACAATCACATTAAAAAAATTATTTTTATACTTGCTTTGTGGTAGCTGGAACACACATCTTTTGCTTCATATTAAAAAAATTGGTCTTTCGCCTGTTTTTTTATATTTGAATGTTGGTTCAATTTCCGCCTGTTTAGCAAGTTTTGTGCATCAATTAATGTCGACTGAAAGCCAGTATCTTGGTATTCGTCTATTCATTTAATAAAACTTTGCAAATATGTTAAAGAGAAAGTTAACATGCATGCTTTTTACCTGCCACATCTTAATAATTAAATTTATTTTGTGTAGTATATCGTACCATATTGTTAAAGACATTTCGAAGTCAAAAAGAGTTATTTCTTTTTCGATTGCTTGGCATTTACTAACTGAAGCACAATCTGTTGTTGTTTCATCTATACTTTTTAGAGCATCACATATATAAAATCAACTGATATTTCGCAGCTTTTACGGATTGCACTCTACACTCTCGCTTCGTTTGCGTTGCGATAAAGATATTAGGGAAATATTAACATTTTCCTTTAAAATAGTCCACCTTTCACTAGAATCGAAAAAAAAGCGTATAGAGTCGTTGCAAAAGTCCAAAGAATGTTTGAACTTATACACAAGAATATGCGGCATCACCTAATAAGGCGTCGCCGTGGATCAATGTAGTAAGCGTAAGACTACGGATCCCAAGGTCCCGGGTTCAAATCCCGACACGGCCGACTGCTTGAAAAATGGCAGGTGAGCATTTTTTACAAAAATTACGCCCTCGTTCGGATGAGAGGTTAAATGGAAGTCCCGTGTGTGAGTGTTGTCACGCACGTTAAAGATCCCTTCCCTGCCTGGAACGACAAGGATTCGGCAAAATTCTAAATTTCCAGGCAACAAAAAACTTGCCTCCTGGCCAATGTAGTACCTTCAGGTGGAGCATTGGGAATGTAAATGAACGGCATCACTTAATACTAAATTCCAGTTATGGTAACCGCAGGTACAGAAACCGCCAAAGGATTTACAGTCAAAATTCTTTTTTAAATGCCACTTTTTTCCACGCATGTTGGCGCCATTGTTATAGTCTTGACCTTAGTCGTTTTCTAACAGTAGCCTTAAGTTTTTCAGTTCAGTTAAAATGAAGTTAGTTAAATTTTATGCAGTATCTTTTGCGATTATAAAATCAATAAAATGTTCTTTAGGGTCATCATTATCTACATTCACAAATCTTAATATCATTGGCATTTGTTTAATGCAAGCAATGTTTCGAGTACAATCAAGAATTATTGGAAAGTATTTAGCTTTTTTGTATTTTTTCTATAATTTTGGATTTTATGTGATTTGCAATCAGTTGTATGAGTTCATTTTGAATGTTTTTCCTAGGTAATGAAAACTAATTTATTTTAGCTTACTTGCTGAATATGAGTTTTTAAAATAAGATCAAAACTAATCACTTAATTTAACGACATCTAGAAAATTACCGCTAGATATAGCTTCTAATTTGTCAGTATTCTCTAAATGCCTAACTATGAAGCGCTAAGAATTGTACTACAGCAAGTAACCTTTTAAAAATATCTTCCATGGTTGTTTTTCGGATTCAATTTTCGACTTTGAAAAATCATCAATGCCTGTTTTGCATATTAAGGCATTTTGTAAATTGAACCATTGTAGAAGACATTCTTTATGTTTTCATGTCCTATTAAGAGATTACATACGTTATGCCATTTATTTAATCTCTTGCTGGAGTTTAATTTTGTTGTGCAGTTACCATATACTCGGCTAGCGAAGCTATTCATTGTTTTTTAGGGTGAGGGTATAATAAAACTTTCTGAAATGTCGCACTTACACGTCAGCAAAAAAATTAATATCTACGCCAGTTGGGTCTTTGAGCACATTAACATACCATGCTGCATCAATAATATACGCGAACCACATTCTCATACCCAAGGTCTCGGGTTCAAATCTCGATACGGTCCGTTAGGCAAGCATTTTTGACAAAAATATACCCTCGTTCGGATGAGCGGTAAAATGGAGGTCCCGTGTGTGAGTGTTGTCATGCACGTTAAAGATTCCTACCTTGCTTGGAACAGCAGGGGTTCGGAAAAATTCCAAATTTTCCAGGTAAAAAAAACTTGCTTCCTAGCCACTGTAGCACCTTCGGGTGGAACATTGGAAAATTAAATGTAGGGAAACCACATTTCCGGATTGTTTTTTATATTTATATTGATCGGCGTGTTTAAATTTTCAGCTGATACATACTCCAAGGCTGCTTATAAAAATGAAATATGTGGCCCAAGCGCAGATAATTCTTTGGGTAACTAATCGGGTTTCGGTGAAGATTCAGTGGGAAGTACTGTTGAATGTGATTCTTCAACAGATGTTAAATTAGCCAAATTGATTGGCGTGGATGACATTTCAGTATCTGTTTAACTTGAACTATTTCTTGTTTCGGTGACGTTTACAGACTCAGACAAGGGCGCCGAATCTATCAAAGCACGTCGACTCGAGAAGAACAGCACTCCGACACTGAGACAGAGAAAAAACGGACACGCAAGACAGTAGACCACACCATCGATAAACAATATATGATCGTGCCTAAAGTACCATCCGTTGAGCCGACGAAGATGCCTTTATCCTACGCCACACCAACCTCCAATTCACCATCCAGAAGCACAGCAACGACTAGAAACCCTATAAATACAAACAAAACCGACGCGACAAGTAACATCTTCATAGCAACATTTCCTAACTATATAAAGCACGCTAAAGAGATGAAACGCATAACGAAACGAGACATCAACATACGAGCAACAGGACTAGGTGCACCAATACATGCAGCCGACGCCAACGAGTTCAGATTTGAACAGGACTACCTGAAAAAACACGCCATAGAATTTCACACAAACGGACTAAAAGCTGAACGACAACTCAAGGTAGTAATAAAAAGACTAGCTGCAAACTTCACACCCGAGGACGTCAACAACTAACTACTAGACAAAAACTACAAGATCGAACACGTAAACAAATTACAATCCAAGGACAAGCACTACAGTAATACATTCCTGGTAATACTGACGAACGAACCGACATCACAGACCATCTTCGACTTACGAAAACTCTTAAACAGTCACGGCGTTAGAGTTGCTGCCTTTCAATCGAGGATGGAGATACATACCTCAATGCTTTGGATGCCAACGATACGGACATTCAAGCCTAAACTGTGGATACAAACCGCAATGCATTAAGTGCAGTAAAGAACACTACGCATCTGAATGCATCAAGAAACGCGAAACGACACCGACATGTGCTAATTGTAGAGGACCGCACCCCGGTAATTACAGGAACTGTCCAGTCTACCAACAAATACTCGAACAGAAAAAGATGACACCAACCATCAGCACCTACACTTGCACAGAACACATCCGACAGCTCTGGCACAGACGAAAAGGAAAGCTGGACTATAGTCGACCGTAACAAGAAGATACGTTCACGCAAAACCTCACAGGAAGTACCGACAAAACCGACTGAAGCGGTTATTGCAACCACATCCAGCACACACTGTACACCAGAGACCTACAGCTCCACCGCACCCGAAAAACGAGAGAAAAGAAGGAGCAGACGATCCACAAAAAACAAGTCGACAAGAAAGACGACACCGACTACCACCGCAACGCCTACAACAGAATCACACTCCACCGAAAGGACTACTGTAGCAGCTCCAACACCTAAAGTAGTCACGTCCCCTACGAACCCCAATCAGCACAGCAGCATCAACAGACTATTGAACAAAGCACTACAGTGGACACAAAGACTCGTATCGACCTACATGGCTGGGGAGCCTGTTATACCGCTTCTCCTGAAGGCACTGTGCGACATCTTCACGACGCTTAATGTATAATCAACCGACACGACGACAACTGCGACTACTTTCTTCTAACGCCAACGGAATCAAACACAAACTAACTGAACTACAACACTTCTTGATCGAATTTGACATCGACATTGCACTACTTGGGGAAAATAAATTAAATCATAACCACGCACTTAAGATCGCAAATTACACAACTCACAGAAAAGTGAGGATCATCGAACCAGGAGAAATATCAAGTGGAGGAGTAGCCCTACTTATTCACAGACGAATTACACATACGCACTAGACCTTCCACAAACACAGCTAGATGATGCAGGCGTGGAAATCTACGCAGACGGACAACTACTGACATTCATCTCTGTATACCGTAGCCCAACCAGAACACTATCTACGCAAGACATCGACAACCTAACACTAGGAGACACCGCTACAATAATCATGGGTGACTTAAACGCTAAACACACTACATGGGGTTCCAGAATAAACAATTGCGACGGACTGACGCTCTATACTCACTCACTGGGTAAAGACTTTGACATCAATGGACCAGACACACCAACAAGAATATCTCCAAATCCAGATCATCAGCCTGACGTACTAGACATCACACTAGTGAAAAATATGCCGTACAATTTCACGACAGAAGTGTTAGAAGACTTGAGCTCCGACCATCTACCGATATTCACTATGATACCACAGCGCAACATACACAAGAGACGACTAACACCGTAACATCAACAAACTCGAGGAAGTTCAACGAGTACCTACAACACAAAATAACATCTGGAAACCAGACCGTCGATACACACGAACAAATCGACGCAGCCACAGGATACATCACTAATACGCTACAAGAAGGACTACATCACAGCACTACGACAGGAATCCGCAATATTAACAGACCACGAACACGACAGAAAAAGAAGTTAGTCCGGTGATGGCGGACAATGAGGGACCCAGCCATCAAAACCCAACTAAACGCAACACAAACTGCATAAAACCCTACTAGACGAACACCAAACGCAGCAGTGGACGGAACATATCAACAATGTTCTTGAGACTTAGGGGAACTTACACCGACTCAACAGAAGACTCATAAGAAGACATCAACTATCCAACACACCACTAGACGGACAGACAGAAAAATCTACAACACCCTAGAAAAGGCAAACATATTTGCCACAATACTACAAGAAACATACTCAGCGAACCCAACAACACACCAACAACATAAAACACGAGTAAACGAAACCATGGACAAACAACTACAAATGCACCCAGAAGACCACATACCACTTATAACACCAAAGACACAAAACAAACAATTCTCAGCCACAAAAACACCCGGAAAAGACAACATCACAAACCAAGCACTCAAAAACATCACGAAATGCACACTGGTATACATCACGAGACTTTTCAACGGCATACTCTTACAACGACCTTATCCCACAGCATGGAAGACTGCAATCACAGTTATGATATACGAAACAGGAAAAACAAGGTCAAACCCGTCACACTACCAACTGATATCGCTTCCCAGTGCGTTATCAAAAATATTCGAACGACTACTACTACTAAGACTGAAACATCACCAACGAGACCGACACGAACAACTTGGCTTCAGAGAAGATTACTCGACGACACTACAAATAACACACGTCATAGACCACATCGCAGAGAACTACAACAAAGCTCACGTCACGACAGCAGTATCTCTGGACGTACAAAACGCATTGAACAAGGTTTGGCACAGAGGACTCCTGTACAAACTAGCGACCATACACCAAGCACCACTACAATACATACAGCTACTCGACAGCTACCTCACAGACCGAAAACTACAAGTACGAGTAGACGGACAGCTATCGCACGAAATACCTATCACGGCTGGAGTTCCGCAAGGCGGATGTCTCTCAGCGGCACTGTACAACGCCTACATACAAGACATATCGTGCAACGATAACCTTAAATGCAGGCTATACGCCGACGACACTTTATTCATTACTCCAGCACGTCACCCCAGACTAGCCACAAAGATTACAACGCCAACAGGACACCGACTAGTTGGGAAGATGGAGAATACAAATCAACGTGGACAAAACCAGAACCATACTTTTCTCACGACACAGACCACACCGACACCCTTCGCCAGCTTTTGAAGAGCAGCGACTTTCGAGGAAGAACACCGTCCGATACCTCGGAGTGACTATCGACAGAAGCCTCTGCTTTCACAAACATCTAGACGAGAAAAAAGCAAGAAAAGTCAAAGGCTACCTACATCCGATACTGACGTTTAACAACAAGCTACCGACAGAAACACGGACCAGAATATACAACACGCACATCAAACCGATCATCACCTACGGCTCACAAGCATAGCTGACATACCTATCAAAGACAAACTTACGACGCCTAGAAGCATTCCAGAACATCATCCTTCGACTAATTACCGGCGCACGGTGGTTCGTCAGAAACGATACAATACGAAACGACTTAAACATTCCCGCAGTACACAAATACTGTAGAACAAACGCCATAAAAACGTATCAAACAATAGATGACTCACCACACCCATCCATACGAGACGTCGCACCGCTACAAGGCACGCGACAAACATACAATAAACACCCATGCCGACTAGTAGATGTGAAACAACATCAGACAAAAGCACACCAGACCGTAACTAGTTGGATAAATAAAAAACAACTAGAACACAACACAATACGGAGACCACTAGGTGGGAAAACAAACACCTAGAGCACACCTATGATAAATAACGATACAGATAAGACAGCAAAAACCACAAGGTTAACCCTGACTACTAGACGCGCCCTGAGAGGGCAGTATCAACCAGGACAAAAAATGGAGAAGGTTGTATAAGTGTGAGGTATTAAGATGTTTCATATGTATAGTAATAATTGATTCACAATGTAACTACTTAGCGCTTTCTTGAATTACAGAGGTTTTTAAGGCTCGTGTGAGACACTTAATATTGCTGTTGGGTTTAACCTCCTACGATAAACTCTTTAGAATAAATTAAAGAAAGTTCGACAACTAAGTCTTTCTGCAAAAGTGGCATCACAAAACGCCAGATCGGTACCATACCGTTTTTAACGACGAGTAAAAGCTTGAAATATTGAACTCCATTGGTAGATAAAACTGTTTAGTTCAATTAATGTATGGAATTCTAAGAATTAGAATTTGAGTTAGAGGTAAAAACTGATGTCAATCATACTTTTAAGAGCAATGCGGAAATACCTTAAAGGGCTAGACTGTATGGGTTATCTAGAAAATCATTCACAGTTATTCCTAAGCAGCCCCGGAAAAAATTGGTAGCTCGAACAAAGACCTTCAACCGAGTTATAGTTGTGAAGTTGTATGATTGATTAAAATCTAAATGCAAAGAACTTAACTTATTCTCAATGATTTTTACAATGCAGAATTACCGACAGGCCTTCAAAGGTTATGGTCCTAAGAGACAAAAAAGCAACCGCTTTATTTGTCCTCTGGCAAGCGTGAAGTGTTAGTAGCTGCTGGGATTTATATGAGCGAGTTGTGAATCTTTTCGCCACCTTTTTTTACTTTACATCGGAAAAAAAGGATCTATTACTTTATTCATGGTGCATCCTTCTGTGTCATTTACCGCTTGCTATGAAAGGGATTACATTAGTAAGAACACCACATTGTATTCACTTAAACAGTTTGTTGAATTTTCCAATCTATCCGTAAACAAATAGGTATTGTGGATTTAGATTGGCACTATTTACATACTAAGAAATTGCACTTTATCAAATATACTTTTCCAACCCCATTCAACATACCGTACACGGATTTTTAATGCTCAGTCTATGCGCCCTTTGAGCACAGGCTTTGGACAGGAAATAAGTTCTATCAAATAAAACAATTCATGAGAAATGTAACCATGTAAACAGCTGGCAAAGACTTAAAGAACTAATAAATATTTTTCAATTAAAGCGTGTTTTCAGATCTTACCGAGCTATCAGATGAGCTCTTCAAGTTGCTGAAGCTTCTCAGAATTGTCACGCCTAAGTGCCTCAAGGACTTTCTATTGAAGTATTTCAAGGTATTATTACAAAAGTGTCTCGGCGTCCTACTGACGAATGTAATTACTGCAAGCAAAACCTGGCAAACCCAGGGTTCAACTTTATGGAAACGGTCTTCAATTTTGATTTTCGTATATATTTTGAAACCCGCGTTTATCGTCAACATAGAAATAAATAGGAAGGCAGGGAAAAGAACAATCCTTAGTATATTACTGTATGAATTATAAATTAAGGTATAAAGAGAAAAATAGAATTAACAACAGTTAAAAGAAAGTAGGTAAAAAATCTATTGGAAATATGGAAAAAAAATAAATAAAAGAAACTGTGAAAATAAAGAAAAGATGAGTGAAGAAAAGAAGAAGAAAAGTCCACATTTGCAGAAAATATTAATTTATTGTCGGAAGAAAAGTGAGAGAGTGTTAATAGGGACTACACACCAAGTCTAAAAAATGTTGGACAAAGTGCTTCAATGTAAAGGACGAGCACATAAGGTTATTTTAATGTAAAGGAAAGCAATGGTAAATTTCTGGGTAATTTTCGCAATCATCGTTAAGCCACCACTAAAGAAAAGTTTTGCAAGTTACCTTTCTAGTGGTAGAGGATCAAGTGTATTTCTCATTCACTAAATTTTCAGTATAAAATGCTAATATTTGAAAAACAAATTTTCTTACTGTGCATCGTATACTTAATTTTATCTTGCTGGAGCGCAAAATTAGTTCTTTGCAACTGACGCGAAAAAAATTAACTACCATTAACTTAAAAATCGCGTTTTCAATATTTAATTAAATATGGAAACTTAGTCGTTTAGACCAAAAATCTTTAGATCTTCCAAAAATAAAGGGCACGTTAGATTTTGCCACACCTTCCTCTAGTAAATGCACAGTATTGAAATCGTACCATTTTCATTGTTGAGATATAAAAGCTAAAAGTGAAATAACAATAAAAACTAGAAATTACCCATTCTCTTTAAAGATGTTATAATGGAGTAATGATTTAAATTCAAAGAGCAATAGCTTTGATACACTTATCCTGTACAAACACAGAGCTTATGCGATAGACTCTGCTGTATACTTTATATGCAAGAGAATCCCAGCTCAGGTTTCAATTTCCTCAGTCTACAAATCACCGCTGCATTTACTATTCTAATAGCTTTCCCTGAACTGTGCATTTGTATACATAACCTGAAACGAGTTTACCACCGTTACCTACGTTTTAAATTTAAAATTACCCAAGTGGCAGCTTGTAAAACTTGAGGTTCCTACTGTCTTACTTCTGACAGTCAAAATTAGTCCTAAAAGCAAACTCCAATCTCTCACACATAACAATATTGTTTGAATAAATTACAACAGCATCAAAAATGCAAGAAATAAGATTTATTTCGCTTGCAAAGAACAGACAATGTTTGAACGGTAAAACTAATAAAAAGTTATCAGTAGTCAGCAGTCGGCTTTACCAAGTGCCACTGCTCCTTACGGGGCGTTTCATTGTTTGTTAATGTAAGCATCAAACTTTCTCACACTGATTCACATCTTTTAGAAGAAAATTACCTAAGGATTATAGCTATGAACAACAAAATGTGCACTAGGTATTGTATACATTTATGAAGCATAAGGCTATACCGTGTATTTATATTTCCAATGCTCCAACAGAAGGTACTACATTGGCCAGGAGGCGAGTTTTTTGTTGCCCGGAAATTTAGAATTTTGCCGAACCCTTGCCGTTCCAGGCAAGGTAGGGATCTTTAACGTGCGTGACAACACTCATACACGGGACCTCCATTTAACCTCTCATCCGAACGAGAGCGTAATTTTTGTGAAAAATGCTCACCTGTCATTTTTCAAGCAGTCGGCCGTGTCGGGATTTGAACCCAGGACTTTGGGATTCGTATACTACATTGATCCACGGCGACGCCTCATAAGGCTATACCGTTAACAGTTTCACCATCTCCTTAAATAAAGTGTAACTTAAATTTTGAAACTATGCTTTGCGCTAAGAGCACTTTTGTTGTGTGGGGCCCTAGGCAGTCGCCCAGTTTGCCCCCACTCCCCACCCCATTAGGCCGCCTCTGACTAGAAATAGCAGCAACATTTCTAAACTCTTGAAACCAATAAGATTTAACGCTAGGCTTTCACTCTTTACTAACAACCTTAACCTAGAATTTTAGTTATATACCATAAACTTACTTCCTTTTAACCATGAAAGTGCAATTACTACAGCAGATATGTAACAGAAGGTCAATACTTCTAAGTAAAATCGAAATGCTTGGATGGTTGCACCGCGCATGTACTCTACTGAATTGTATACATCCAAGTAGTCATTAAATTCCTTTGTCAGCATTTCTTGAGCTCCACATGCTCTTATAGTTAAAAGTCCATCAAATGTTGCTTGCATGTGTCCTATCACAGGGCTTCGAACTAAAACAAATAAATTAGAGAGCTATAACAGAGCTTAATATTGTTAAGAAACCTGCGCCTTCAATTCTTCTTATATTTCGTCCAGACGGTATGTATAAATATCTAAATATAAACACAAGTAATCCATACGCAACTGATGGTAATAATAGCCACGCACTTGCTAGCGAGACCACAATTAGGACAGATATGCTTGAGAGCAGTACCTAAATTTATAAAAATATTATGGTTAATAACAGTCTATTTTTGAATATGTATTTATGTTAAGCGCCTCTTTCCATGACTCTACTTATAGGAACATCAACAATCTTCCCCGTCATCCCCGTATATACTCAGTGACATAGAAATTCGAACAATAAGAAGGGTTGAGAATTTTTTGACAAAACTTAGCAGATATGTTTAACTCCTCAAAGGTAACAACTGATTAAAATTTTGTTGTGATACATCAAGGTATTGGTATATCTGACACTTCTGTCATTACGTTTCAACATTATTATCAAATGTATTTCTTGCAAGTTGTAAAGAGTTCAGTCCTATTTGCTATTTACAATATAATTAAAATCGGGTTAGTAAGATTGTACAGCGCAGGAGAGACTGGGTATTGTTTTGCTCGTGGGGTGGTTGAAGTAGACAGAAAAAGAACTGAAGTCGCGCGTGGACGTTCCTAACGAGCGAACAGGGAGTCGATTCTCGCGCGCTCGTTGCGTAGGAACGTATACGTTGGTGACGTCATGAACTATTATCAACCCAAAACAGTATTCCTGAGCGTTTGTTTAACGAACGTGTATACGATTCTTGAACGATCGCATGAACGAGTGGCTAGGGGTATTCGTTCCATGTGTTGTGTTCATTTGTACACGGTTATACATATTCTATGATTTATTCCTTGTTTACATCATTGTTTATGTAGTAATATGTAACAAAGCTTTCATTCATGTGACTTTAATGGTCGTATGAACTCTGAAATAAATTTGAACTTTCTTCCACAATGGCAAATTTTGATGTATTAGTTCAAGTAAACGCTTTAGAAAACGTAATACAAGCAGAATTATTAGTTGTGGATCATGTTAATCGACAACGTTATCCTAAAATAGATCCCTTTGAGCAGCTGAACGAAAGAAAATTTATTAAAAGATTTCGACTAAGCAAGAAATTTGGTTAGAAATTTAATAGAAATTTTGCATCCCCATTTAGCACAACCAACTCATGTACATTCTATTACAAAAGATATTGAGGTAAAGAATTAAACAAACTCCTGTAAAAGTATTCTATATATTATGTTTTATATTTTGCATAGGTATTAGTAGCATTAAGTTTCTTTGCATATGGCAGCTACCAAACAGCTGTAGGGGACAGCATATATTTGGCAGTAAGTCAGGCAACAGTTAGTCGCTGCATTGAAGAAGTTTCAGCTGCATTAAATAGAACTAAAATAATGGATTCCTGGACTAAATTTCCACAGACAATTCGTGACTGACTGTGAAAGTCTTAGAACAAAGTAAGTGGTATGAAACTGTTGCTCATTATTTCTGATTGATATACATACTCGCAGGTTTATGGAAATATTTTAATTTCCTGGTGTGATAGGCTGCATTGATTGCACACATATAGCTATTGTTCCTCCTTCAGACCAAGAACATATATATATATATATATATATATATATATATATATATATATATAGATTCTTTTTTAGCGAACGTAAATATATGGATAAGTTGATATTTGAATTTCTTGGGATATTTTCGTTCGGATTTTTTTTATATTAAAAAGACATTATTAACACTAAGTGGCATACTATTAAATCCAATTGCAATTTAAGCAAAGAAATGTTCATAACCACTATTAACCTAATTTTTAACAACACTTATTTTGTCTTTCAATCAGAATATTATTTACAAATCTTTGGAACCCCAATGGGGTCCCACTCTCACCCATAATAGCTCAAGTAACCATGGATCATCTTTTAGACACAGTTTTACCCAAATTACCATTCAAAATGACATTCCTAGTTAAATTTGTCGACGACATACTATGCTCAATTCCTAATAATTTCATAAATGAAACATTACAACAATTCAACATATTCAATCCGAACCTACAATTCACTTATGAAATAGAAAACAACAATAGCATCCCATTTTTAGACACCCTTGTTATACGAACTCCAGATAACAAAATCAATTTCGATATATACAAAAAACCCACAAACTCAGAAAGATACATAAACTACCATTCCAATCACTCATATACCCACAAAATAAACACTGCTTTAGCCCTAAAACATAGAATAGAAAATATATGTGAACCAAAATTCTTATATAAAAATAAACAAGATCTTTTTAATATACTTCATAGCAATGGCTATCCAAAATCACTATTAAACAAACTTTTATATACAAACACAATAAAAACCCCTATTCAACTAAACGAAATTGCCAACACAAAATACAAACAATTACCATACATCAAAAATTTAACACCACTAATTTCTAAAATATTTAAAAAACCTAACATCTGTATAGCTTACACATATGATAAATCGATTCGAAATTTATTCATAAAATTAAAAGACCCCACTAATCCACTTCTACGCAGCAACCTAGTTTACAAAATCACATGCAGTTGCAAAAAAACATACATAGGACAGACTTCACAATGGTTAAAAAATAGAATTACCCAACGCCGTAGCGATGCAAAAATTGGAAAAACTTATTGTGCTCTTGCTTCTCATCTACATTCTACCAAACATACAGCCAATTTCAATGAAATCACCATATTAACAGAAGACAATAACCACAAAAGACGTTTATTTTTAGAATCTTACAACATAATGCAAGACAGTAATTGCATCAACAACAAACAGGAAATTAATAACCTCAGTACAGTTTATTCACAACTATATAACATCTCCAAAATAGACAACCATCCATAAAACCAATTTACTAATTTACCTCTACATTTCAAAATATATTTAAATCAACACACCACACCTTACTATATACCCCACACAATGGACACATCACATCCATAATTAACAAATCTACTACTTATACAGTTTCTAAAAGTTACCTTATTTACACATTTATTTTTAAGTCAATGTCAATGTCAAATATTTTCTATTCAAGCTGTGTATGCCTAATACTTTATAATTTGAATACTGTTATTATCTTTATACTTTTAGCTCTTTGAAAAAGATTTTAAATAAATCGAAACGTCAGAAACCAGCAAATGAATCTTTAATATAAAAAAAATCGGAACGAAGATATCCCAAGAAATTAAAATATCAACTTATATCTATATATATATATATATATATATATATATATATATATATATATATATATATTGCTGTGAAACCTCCAAAATCCGTGAACTACGCTTTTCGCCTCGGCTGCTCACCTAATTTTATAAACCTCCTCATTCATAAAATTAAACAACACATTCCTACCACAAACATCAACGTCAGCTCTATTTACATCAATATTCACAATACATTAAAATTTCAAAATTAATATTCAGCATAAATTTTAATATCGGAAAATTTCAAAATTAAATTTATTATCATTTTAATGTGCATCCAGAATTAAAGTCCTTGTTGGATGCCTACTAATTAATATAACAATATAAGCAGACCGGAGTCTGAGTATAAAGGAGCATCTACCACCCCTTTACGTTAATTAACCAGGTTCGTCTAATTGAGCTCAAAGACATACCCATATTTTCATCATAATTCAGAACATCAATACTAAATACCCTTTCTACTTAAACAAGCAAATTTCATCTTAAAATTAAAATTTTATGGTTAGTACAATTTCACTAATGTCCATTTAAAGTAAATCAATTATAAAGTTATTCAACACACACAAAATGTCAAACAAAATAGTATAATTTACCTGAAGGTTACTGTCCTCAAAGCTTCAATGTACATCGTCCCTTTAGTAATCACACCATTCCACCAGGATTATATTTACGGCTTCTAATTCTCAACGCTTTTAAAATTTTCTCCATCACCATTTATTTAAAGTTGTTTCTGGGCTTTTCCGGAACTCATCTGTGTATATCTGACCCTTGTTTCGTGGATCCAGACACGTATTTGAACCATTTAATTATTAACACCCCCGAAAAATAGCAAAGAAATTCATGCGTCTTTCACCAATATACGCCAAAACTGCATACTTTTGTGTATACATTTGTCGTTGTAAATTTTGCTAATTGGTACAGTGATACTAAATTTTATTACCTTGTATCTAAGTGCACTGAAGTACATTCATGTTAGCACGTAAATAACAAACTATTTTGAATCACTAAAATATACGAGCAAAATTTTAAATTATTTTATCAAACTAAAATGCACTGTTTAACATCTTGAATCAAGTCGCGGATGTAAGAGCTTCTAACGCATCGAATAGTCAAAAGTCTAAGAGACCGAAATTCATATTACCACCGGTATATATAGCAAAAGCCTGTCTGTCGGTCTGTTCCCCAAAACAGACAATTCTTAAAATTTCTCATTCTATGTTCCCAGTCCGTCGCTCGCGCGTCGGTTTTACGAATTTTCACTCGCCCCATTTAAATCTCAGAAATTCTCACACGGCACGCAAACATGTCCGAGAAAACTAATTAATTTTGTACAGAAATTGTTGTTTCTGCCTCTGATATTTGCATCCTATTTTCAACCAATTGTGACCCTCGTGACGTTGCTTAAATCACGCCTTTTACTATATGTGTCTTTGCTTGACGCATTTTCTCTTTCCTTTTCTAACCTGTTCGTATTGGTGCAAATTGATATTTTTATTATCGATTATGTTTTAGTCCATGTGGACTATCTGTGTTTAATAACCCCGTATCGCACATTCTCGTGAATATTAAGCCCCGGTTTCTCCAAGATTCTTTGAAACCATTTGTTATCTACACAATTTTCGCCGTACGTGATATTTAAACTACGCAGGTGTTCAAAATAATATTAATTCTCAGAGCTTTTAAATAAACCCTGTTTTGTATTTCGTGCTAAAGCATCTGACCGTTTCCAATATCCTTAGAATCGACATGTTTATCTAAACAAATTAAACTGAAATTGCCTTTTAAAATACGCAGGTGTGTTCAAACATCCTACTTCTAACTAACACTTCTAGGATTTGCTTTTTATTGGGTTTTTACAAGTTTCTATAGATATTATCTGTACGTTTTGTTCAATACCGGTTACTTGAAATAGAGTTAATTAAGATAAATTTTGCACGTAATTTCCATTTGTTTAGGAATAATTAAATTACACGCAGAGCTTTTTAATACTGCTTCTTTTGATATAAAGCGTCTTGTACATGATTTAAATCTCTTATGTTTAATGAAACTAATAAATTTTTTATTCTCCACGGTGTTTTACTAAAGCGTATTATCTAATAAAATTCCTTATACACGGTGATTAAAATTATTTGATGTGATTATTTAATTTTCTACCCTGGTCTAAATATGAGTAATATATATATATATATATTAACAGGAAGCAGTACCATTCTCTTAATGTACAACTGGTTTGTAATTTTTGTCATTTCCGTAATATATTTTCAAGTTGCTAAATATTATAGATATGCGATAGTAGATTAATTATATACAATGTGATAGCTCGTTTTCCTGGAGCAACACATGACAGCTATATATGGAACCAGTGTAATGCACAACAGTCACTCCAAAATTTGTATGAGAGAACCTATAATTCTTGTTATTTACTAGGTATATATATTGACAAAATTTTGACAAAGCGATGTAAACAACATTTATGTTTATCAGGTTCAATAAAAGTAGAAAATGTTGTCACACAGTTTTGTCAGATTACGGCCTATATATGTTTGAATGTTGCTACTTATATTTATTGTTCACAGGCGACAGTGGTTATCCATTAAGACCTTGGTTGCTTACTCCTTTGGGTGGAAATCCTGAACCTGATACACCTGAAGGGGAATATAATAGAAGGCATAAGCACGCTCGTTCTGTCATTTAACGGTGCAATGGAGTGCTAAAAATAAGATTTCCTTGCCTTCTAAAAGATCGTACTTTACACTACTCACCGCAAAAATCAGCACAAATAATAAATGCATGTGTTATACTGCACAACATGTGCATAATGAATAACTTACCACATCCAGAATCAGAACCGGGAGATCAAGATTTAGATTTTGGATCATATGGAAATGGGGACAACAACGAACATATGGAGATCATAGATCCTGATTTGGCAGCTGATCGTAGACTGCAAAACCAACTACTTAGATATTTTCAAGATCATTAGAATAATTAAAATGTGTGCTACTTTATTCAATCAAATATTAACAAATTAATACTAATTATAAAACTAATCTATACTACAATAAAAACTTAATTCTAAAATAAACTGTTGATTAATAAATTTGTGTAGCATGTGTTTTATAATGCCCAATTCTTCGGCTATTTTTTCTTTAGCAATAGTGTCACGTTCCATCAACTGTAACTTTTGATAAAATATTTCTGTTTCATTTCCATCTTTTGCCGACAAAGCTCAGCCATTACATTACTTTGTTGTATGCTATGGTCCAGTCGCAGTACAGCAGCACTTTTTTTCTTACTTGTCTTGCTGCCTGAAGCTACTATATCAATATTGCTTTCTAAAGTTTTCTCTTTTTCTTCTGGTGTTGTGGGTTCATGACAAATTTCAAAATCTCAGTGAAGATATCCCCTATATATATATATATATATATATATATATATATATATATTGCTGTGTTTCCCTGTATTTTTTGGAATCGAGCCTCACGAATTGGGCGTCAAGAATGCTGTGAATCCACCAAAAGGCTATTCATTACCTTAACTGTGTTGGTCCATTGGTTAATTTTACGTGCATCTTTACTTAATTCCGCCTCGGCTGCTCACCTAGTTAAACCTTCATCCTCATTCAAAAAAACAAACACATTCCTACCACAAACATCAACGTTAACTCTATTTACATCAATATTCACAATACATTAAAATTTCAAAATTAAAATTCAGCATAAATTTTAATATCAGAAAATTTCAAGATTAAATTTGTTATCATTTTAATGTGCATCCAGAATTAAAGTCCTTGTAGGATGCCTACTAATTAATATAACAATATATGCAGACCTGAGTCTGAGTACAAAGGGAGCATCTACCACCCCTTTACGTTAATTAACCAGGTTCGTCTAATTGAGCTCAAAGACATCCCCAAATTTTCATCATAATCCAGAACATAAATACTAAATACCCCTTTCTACATAAACAAGAAAATGTCACCTTAAAATTAAAAATTTGTTGTTAGTACAATTTCACTACTGTCCATTTTAAGTAAATCAATTATAAAGTTATTCAACACACACCAACACATCAAAAATCGAACAACAAAGCATAAGTTACCTGAAGGTTACTGCACTCGTAGCTTCAATGTACATCGTCCCTTTGTTAATCACACCATTCCAACTGGGTTATATTTACGGCTTCTGATTCTCAACGCTTTTCAAATTTTCTCCATCACCATTCATCTAAAGTTGTTTCAGGGCTTTTCCGGAACTCATCTGAGTATATCTGAACCTTGTTTTGTGGATCCAGTCATGTTTACGAACCATTTAATTATTAACACCCCCGAAAAATAACAAAGAAATTCATACTTCTTTCACAAATATACGCCAAAACTGCCTACTTTTGTGTATTCCTTTGTCGTTGCAAATTTGACTAGTTGGTACAGTGATACTAGACTTTATTACCTTGTATCTTCTTTTCTGAGTGCACTAAATTACATTCATTGTAGCACGTAAAGAACAAGCTGTTTTAAATCACAAAAATATTCGAGCAAACTGTTTAAATTATTTAATCAAAATCGGAAAACTAAAAAGCACTGTTTAACGCATTGAATCAAGTCGAAAATCTAAGAGAGCTTGTTCATATTAACCTGGGTATATATAGAGGTTAGCCTGTCTGTCGGTCTAGTCCCCAAAACGGACAATTCTTCAGAATTTCGCATGCTAGGTTCCCATTCCGCAGCCCGGCATGCGATTTTTACGAAATTTGCACTCGCACCAGTTAAATCTCCGAAATTTTGACACGGCTCGCAACGTCTGGAAATAGCTAATTAAATTTTATACAGAAATGTTATTTTTACCTCTCAATTTTGCCTTTTACTTTCAACCAATCGCAACCCAGTGACGTTGCTCCACTCACGCCTTTTACTATATGTGTCTCGGTCTTGCGCATATTATCTGTCTCTATCTACCCTGTTCTTATTGGTGCAAATTGATATTCTTTATTATCGATTATTTCAGTCCATGTGGACTATGAAATAACCCATCTTTAGCATTTCCCGTAACTATTAAGCTACGGTTTCTCCAAGATTCTCTGTAACCATTTGTTATCTGCCAAATTTACGCCGAATGAGCCTTTTAAAAATACGCAGGTGTTCAAACATAATACTTCTAAATAACACTTCTACGATTTGCATTTTATTGGGTTTTTACAAGTTTTTATAGATATTACATGTTACTAACGGTTCAATTAACTCCAATTAAAATAATACCCTTTAATTTTTAGTGAATCCTAATTAAATATTCAATTATTATCAGTACATTTTGTTTAATACCGGTTACTTAAAATAGAGTTAATTAATATAAATTTTGCACGTAATTTCTCTTTGTTTCTTTACTAGGAATAATTAAATTACACGTAGAGCTTTTTAATACTGCTTCCTTTTTTATAGCAAGCGTCTTGTAGATGATTTAAATCTCTTATGTTTAATGAAATGAATGAATTTTTATGCTTCACGGTTTTTTAATAACGCGTACCTTTTCCCAAAGCTTCTACACGGTGATTAAAATTATTTGATGTGATTATTTAATTTTCTACCCTGGTCTAAATATGAGTAATATATATATATATATATATATATATATATATATATATATACAGTGCGTCCCAAAAGTAACGGATATATTCGATTAAATGATTATTGACAATTTCTGAGTAAAAAGCTCTGACACGTCGATTTTTATTTTTAAATTGTCATTTAATTATGTAGTTCTTAACCCACCACCCTTCAACCCCTAAGCGCTAGCATCCCCTATTTAAAAATTTTAAATAGCAATGTACCCCTTGTGATACCTCAATTAATAGCATTTTTCATGCAGAAATAGAATTTTACAAAAAATTCTAAATCCGTTGATAAACAACTGCTTTATTCAATAAAAACTTATTCACTTAAAGTGCCAATTATCGGATAGGCTTTGACAAACAAAATGTTTGTAAAGTGTCAAATAAGTTTAGTAAAAGTACGTTAGTTAAGTGCGTGCTGCTTGTTTAATAATAAGTCAGCAAAAATAAGACTTAACGAAGTCGAAAGGATTGAAATCTTAATGATAATTGGCTTTGGAGATAGAATTCGAACGCACAAAGAAGTTCGAATTTTGTTCAATGCCATTCATTCCGACCTCCCCCCAATCTCGCAATCAACAATAAGCCTAATTGAAAATAAATTTCGGAATATTGGACGCGTATGAGATATGGACGTCCATCAGCTTTAGATGAAGATTCAGAATTGGATGACTTGCTATTTGTGCAGAAAAATCCACATTTAAGCGTTGCGGGAGTCGCTTCACAGTTTAATGCATCAAAAAGTGCAGTCATAGTTTTCTCTGTAAGCAAAAGTTTCACCGCAAGAGTTATCAGATGATGATTTTGATAGGCGAGCGCAATTTTGTGGGACAATGATGGAACTTTGCAATGATAATCCTGGATTTGAAGGAAATACGTTTTTTGGTGAAGCAACATTTTATTTAAATGGCACCGTTAATAAGCAGAATTGCAGTTATTGGGCTAATGAAAATCCGCATTGGATGATGGAAGCAAATACACAATTTCCACAAAAGATTAATGTTTGGGCGGGAATAGTGGGTAATAAAGTTATTGGACCGTACTTTTTTGACAGAACACTCCATGGAGAACAGTATCTAAATTTTCTCTAATTTGAATTAATTCGGGCTTTAGCGGTACTACATCCCAATGTAGAAGATCCTGATTTACCTCATCCCAGTATTTGTCTACAGCAAGATGGTGCGCCTCCCCACTATGCACGTCTAGTACGGGAATATTTTGACCAGGTATTTCCTATGAGGTGGATTGGTAGACGAGGACAAATTGAATGGATCGCTAGGTCTCCCGACTTAACCCGTTTGGATTATTTCCTCTGGGGTTATTTAAAAACTAAAGTGTATCTGAATAGGCCTCAAAACATAAACGAGTTAAAGCAGAGAATCCGGAATGAAATTCGCTTAATTTCCCCTCAGACAGTAAACAAAGTTCAACAAGAGTTTGTCTCTAGATTAGGATACTGCCTAGCGACTAACGGACAGCAGTTTGAACATTTAATTTAAATTGGGTTTGTTTTTGTTTTTTATTCAAGTTTTGTTGATTGAATAAAACTGACTTATTATTAAACAAACAACACGCACTTAACTAACGTACTTTCACTAAACTTATTTGACACTTTACAAACATTTTGTTTGTCAAGGCATACCCGATAATTGGCACTTTAAGCGAATAAGTTTTTATTGAATAAAACAGTTATTTATCAACCGATTTAGAATTTTTGTAAAATTTTATTTCTACATGAAAATGCTATTAATTGAGGTATCACAAGGGTACATTGCCATTTAAAATTTTCAAGTAGGGATGCTAGCGCTTAGGGGTTGAAGGGTGGGGGTTAAAATTATATAATTAAATGGCAATTTAAAAATAAAAATCGACGTGTCAGAGCTTTTACTCAGAAATTGCCAATAATCATTTAATCGAATTTATCCGTTACTTTTGGGAAGCACTGTATATATATATATATATATATATATATATATATATATATTGTAATGTAAAGGGGGGTACAAGGCTTCTAAGAGTAGATTTGTGTTAAAAGGGTGTATGCCAAACAACATAATTCATATATAAGATCCAGTAATTCAAAACTATATTTTGCCGTACTTTACATATGCCAAAGTATTTACCATTTTAGTTTGAAACGTATGTGCCAAAAGGTAAACAAGATGACTTAATGACGTTGATACAATGCACGGTACTCAAGGTTTTATACTAAGTTGAAATTTTATAAGCCATTGAAAGTACATTTGCCGTCGGAAAACCGGACGCGTCTACGGATATCTACAATCAACCAAGCGTCCAGGTCTTGTGTGAATTATTTTGGCTTTTCATTTAAGTAGAATCAACTTTTGAACGAATTGTAAATTCAAAATTATAAGTGAATAGAAATATAAAATCTAATTGGAGAATTGTAAAGTGTTTAGGACCAATGGTAGAAATTAGGATTGTATGTAAAGACTATAGTTAAGGTATTTGTGACACTAGAGAAAAGAAAAGTTGTTATTGGATAGTTTTATGCTTTTAAAATGTGATTAAGTAAGCTAGTTTTGTTGTGCTTATTGCCTAGCGAAGTAAATAAGGGGATTCTATTTCGACTACTTTTAGTAAAAAGACGTGTTTTGCAAACCTGCGTTAAAGTTGTATAAATATTTGGATAAAATAAATGTTTTTGAGTTTAAATAGTATGATTATTAAAGTGAAGGTATAAAAGCGACGATTATAGAAGAATATTTAAAGTGAAGTGCGACGGGAAAGCAACGGATATTTAATTAGATTTGAGTGAGATTGGTATTGGAACTGGAACGATTTTGGTTAAAAGGCAATAGGAGATTCGAGTGGTTATACAAAGCGACGGCGAAGCAACGACGATATTAAGAATTTGGAGTGATTTGGATAAAGGCAGTAGGACATAGAGTGGACATTGAAGTATAGCAGGGCATAGATTGAATTGGAACAGGACGGCAGGATAGGTTTGGGATTGACTACGGAAAGGCGAAAGGATTAATTGGAGCACGCAGAGAGAAAACAGGAGAGCAGCAAAGTACAGGGGAAGAATCAACGCAGAAATCAAGGGAACACGGAAGGATTAACGCAGGGGAAGTAAATACTACGGTTTATTCAAAATTCTAAAATCAGGGTAAATTATTTCAGATTTGGGGTCATCAAAATTATATCAAGACACCTGGAGGCGATACGCAAGTTCATCAGTGATTGTGAATCCTTGTAAAGGCGCGTACGGCTAATAAGAACTTGAGCCAGCAACATTTAAAGAAGGCATCAGCGCAGTATAATTCAGGTGAGTACCGTGAAATATCTTAAAACGTCAGATAAGTCATAAATTTGTGGTAGTAATTTAATTTGGCACAAGGCAACGTTGATCGTAATAAAATTTGGCATATACAAAAGTAGATTAAAAATTTAGTACTAAAACAAAAGAGTGTGCAGTTTGGTTGGGCATTGCACATCTACTTATAACGGAACTCACTATAGGTAGGTGAACACCCTGAGATAGAGGTTTCATATAGTCGAGGCATTGTAATAAACAGTTAAATGGATAACCAACCAAACTTTGCTAAAACACATCATATAGGAGTCATTTATTGAATACTAAAAATAGGGGCGACGACAAAAGTCGTGTATCAGAATTTATAAATAAATAAAAGTAAAATTAAATTATAAAAAAAAAATAAATATTAGGGCGGAGGGGTGGAGTAATACCAACATAAGAATATATATATATATATATATATATATATATATATATATATCTGATACATATGGCTCTCTAACATCAATACCCGTTATAGCAGTATCACCAATAATGTCGGCAAGTTTATTTTCCACATCCGTTAGGGTTTCTTCTGTAGGTGGCCCACCACCAGTTTTTAAAGCATGCGTGCGTATTCTTGATACCTTGGACTTGGTGCGGGACTGAATATCTTGCCATGTCTGAAAAGTGTATTTATTTGTAAACAAAAATAAACAATTAAATTATATTACCTTTCTCCAACCTTTCAACGTCTTGGTGCTTCCGGGTATTGAATTTAATTCATTTGCAATTGTTTGCCACAATTTAACACTATTTTGATAGGTAAATTTAGAAGTAAACTTCCCACTCCTAAGTTCTTCGTTATTTTGGAAGTATTCAATCAAAATATTTTTTTGTTCAATTGTTAATGGTGCATTTCGCTTTATATTTGTGAGCGTAGTAGACATCGTTAAATAATAATAATATACGACTAAATGCGGGTGAACTAACCTAAATAACCTATAATTGGTACATAACACGCCCATAAAAGTCAAACAGCTGATGTTTGTTGTGGTGTTGCCATATCAAATTATACGTTCGAGGAACGTGTGCGTTCAACGCGAACGAAGGGTAAGGTACGTATGGCTGAGAATAGCAGTAATTTAATGCAATCGTTGGTATCGCACGTTCATGAGCGTGTACGCTCGTGAACGTATGGTACAAACGATTAAACAAGGATCGACCCCCTGGTTCTTTTAGAATAATATTGGGCGTAAAAAATGTTTTGATGAATAAATTGTGTGTAGTGAGTAAACTTGTTCTACAATATTATTCGAATATATTGGTAAGTGAATTAGTTATTTCTGTGCTTTTTATATAAAGTAGTAGTAATAACCTGCGAGTTTAATGTGGTGTTGGTCACGACAGTGATGATTGGTAACGTTTCTACGTCGAAGCCTGGGTCGTCCACATTATGAGCTTTTACCTACTAATAAACCGAAGGGCCCGAACAGTTCATTCAACCATATCTACAAGGTTAATCATCACCGCTATTGTGTCGGAATTATCAGATCATCATCATTGGGTCTTCAGTCCTGAAACTGGTTAGACGCGTACCATTATTGTTTCCTATTCTGAACTAACCTATAGATTTCCCCGAAATTTGCACAGTCTGCATCTATCACTATCTGATCTAGGTCTACATCCGCCTCTTTTTTCCTATCTCTGCTTGTCATATATCACATACTATTCCCCAAAAATGCCTTAGAACGTATTATGCCCTTCTACTTCTCATATTTTTTCCCAAAGATATCCTTGTTCCCTTACTGTTTCTAAAACCTATTTGTTATTAACTTTGTCTGTCCATCCTCGAACATCTGAAGCACGGCATTTCAAACGCCGCTACTGTTCTTCTGTCCGCTTTTCAGACTGCTCGTATTTCGTAGGCATATTGTCTGTGCTGTGCTCCACATATACGTTTTCAACAACTTTTTGTTCTATGTTTGTTGTCTTTCATCATAGGTGCCGTTCTTTCTTGTTAGATGCAGTTCGGTCATCTTCTATTGTTTTACAATTATATACCCTATTTCTCCGACATTCAGTGGTTGCGAAGGGGGGTAAGCAGCCTGTGGCTGCCCAGTTCCCCCAGCACTTGAACATTTACTGATTTAATATTTTTTCCAATATGTCTTTTCGCACAGTCAACATTAGTTGCAGATATTTCACAACAAACAACTAGTTGTTTATAATAATCATCAGATTTGTCTGCGCTTATTTTTTCGTCATTGGGCTTCCCGTCTCAAAACTGGTTGGACATGTACTTGCACTTATTTCTTTTCTAAACTAACCTACATGGTTCCCTAAAATTCTCACACAGTAATACAGCTCGGTTGCCCTTATATTGTTTTTTAATATTATGCCCTATTTCACAGAAATTTATTGAAGGGGGTTAAGCAACCTGTGGCTGCCAAGATCCCCCAACACTTAGACATTTGCCGAAATAATAGTTTTCCAGTAAATGCTTTCACGCAATTACCATAATTCGAGAATATTGCCCATCCAATGCTTGTATAGTTGCTTATAATAAATATCATGTTTCTTCTATTGTTTTCTAATATTATGCCCTTTTTCACTGAGATTTATTGAAGGGGGTTAAGCAACTTGTGGCTGCCAAGATCCCCCAACACTTAGACATTTGCTGAAATAATAGTTTTCCAGTAAATGCTTTCACGCAATTTCCATTATTCGAGAATATTGCCCCTCCATTGCTTGTAGTTGCTTATAATAAATATCATGTTTGAGTGCAGCTACTTTCTTCTTCATTAATTTATCCGTCTTGGGACTGGTTGGATGCGTACCTCCATTGATTTCTCTTCTGAGCTAGCCTACACATTTCCCTGAAACTCCTACAGCCTACATCTTTCACTATCTGTGTGCAGTAGTCTAACCTAGGTCTACCTCTTTTTCTCTTTTTTCCTATCTCTGCTTCTAGTATATTCCGCACTATTCCTTCATGCCGTAGTATGTGGCCTATCACCCTATCTCTCCTATTTTTTACCGTTTTCCACATATTTCTTTCTTCCCCTACCATTTTTAGTACCTCTTCGTTCTTAACTTTGTCTGTCCATGATATCTTCATCATACGTCTGTAGCACCACATTTCAAAGGCTTCTACCTTTTTCTTGTCCGCTTCTCCCACTGTTCAGGCTTCACAGTCATACAGTGCTGTGCTCCACACATATGTCTTGAGCAATCTTTTCCTTGTTTCTATGTTTGTGGTCTTTGAGCACAGTAGTTGCTTTTTCTTGTTAAATGTAGCACGACCTTGTGCTAATCTTTGTTTTATATCTTTTGTGCTTTTCCCATCTTGCGTTATTTGGCTTCCTAGGTAGCAGAAATCCTCAAACTCTTGTATGTTTGTGTTACATATTTGTATTCTTATTTTTGATTTATTTTCCTCTCCTTTGCATACTAGTACTTTAGTTTTACTTTTGTTAATTTTCATACCGTATCTCTCTGAATTATCAGATAGGTTGACTATTTTTTTTATTATTCGTAACTTTAAGGGGTGTGGGAGTTGGCCGCGAAACATTGAAAGTTAATGACATCTTAGCAAGGTTATGGTATTTTAGTTGTAGGTACTTATAATTATTGTTGCATAACTGGTTTATTCGAATTAGTTCTTGTGCGGGTTACTAATTTGTAAACATCGTAAAACAAAATGTATTAATTTGAACTATATCTGGCTCAGTATAAACATTTTGTTAAAATTGAGTTTTCTCACGTATTCGGGTATAAACAATTAAAATAAATCTAAAAGAATCCACGCCCACTGTTAGTTACAACAAAGGGACATGTTCTAAATGGCGCCCCACTTTTGAGCAGATTTAAAAACAATTGTTTGTACTGTTTGCCTTTCTTGTAATTAATATTGTAATAAAATAATTTTGAAAAATGGGTAAAGAAAGCACAAAAAGAGATGGAGAGAATGGAGACAATAGTGTAGCTAGGATATCAAGTTTAGAAAGAAATTTAGATAGATTAGATTAGGAATGACGGCAATGCAAGTGTCGATAGGGCAACTTATACAGGCTTGAAAGAAAGGAGGTGAAGAACTCTTAAACGGAGGCAGCGGCGAGCGGGTGGCGGCTAATTCAAATAATTCTAAAGAGTTCGACCGTAGATGTTTTGCCATTTGGAAAAATCTAGGCGGGAATTTATTATGTTTTAATCCAGAGGGTTCGCTTCACCCGGTAGCGTTTCTGAAATAATTGAAAATGTTAATAGATGACGCGGAATACCACGCAGTAAGCAGAGGTGAGAGTAGCGGTTAACTCTCTTCGCGGTACGGTTACAAATTGGGCTGTTTTAAAGGAAGCGTCCTTTGATGACTTTCAAGCCTTTGAAAGAGCTTTCCGTCAACGGTATTGCAATACAGAACCTGAAAGGGGGGCGTTTTTAAAAATTAAATACGGCAAGTTCGAAAAGGGAAATCGCGCGGAATATTTTTTAAATTTAATGAAGGAAGCCACTTAACTGGGCGATAAAATTCTGTAAAGAAGAAGTTATGGTGCTCACTTTCCACCAGATATTAGGAGAGTAATTTTAAATTCTGGTTATGCGAAAATAGAGGATGTCGAATTGTTTTTGGAAAAAATCGACAAAACGTACGAATCGAAACCTAGACATACCTCCGCTCCAGCCAGGTATGTACCTAGAGCCAGTGACAAAAATGAAATAGGACGAGGTTCACAAGATTGGCTAGAAAATTTGAGGAAAATTTCGCGTAAAATAGCCACATTGTCGACCTACGATACTGTTTTTACCGTTTTTAACAGGGACCTAATTGAGGACCTATTATCAGAAGGAGACGAGGGACACAATAGTTGTCAATAAGTACATATTTTACTTACGCCACCGACAATCAATTTGGAAAATGGGGTGCATACGATTCCGGCTTTAATAGATTCGCGTGCGTAATATAATTGTATTTCAGAGTTGTTTTATCTCAAATTAACGGAAAGTGAAGTACAAATTCCATACTTTCCTGTATCTAATCTTGAAGTTGCCGGAGCATTTGGCAACAACACATGTAGAATTCAGAGGCAGGTTTTGATTACTTGTAAGATGGAAAGGTATTAATTAGAAATCCCATGTATTGTCTATTGCGTGAGATAACTTTAAGGTGCAGGTTGTTGCGGAAAGCAAAGGCTGAAATAAAATTTGAGAAAGATGAAGTTCTCTTGGAAGTGGAGGGGAGAAAATGTGGTGTAAAATTTAACCAAACCGTGTCCAAAAGGTGCCCTCGGTTAAATGAGGTTGTTACTAAAATTGAACCAATTAAGGATAAAGGGATTTAAATAGATCGAGCTACCAATCTATATTCGAAAGTACAAAAGAAAAATATAGCACTCTTAACGGAAATGTTTAACGAGTCACAAAAGACGGATTTATTCGAGTTGCTTAACAAATACAAACGGCTGTTTTCCAATCAACCGGGTCTAACAAATATTTACCAACATACAATTGAAGTGCGAGATGACGCGCTTTACTTTCAAAAATCCTATCCTATCCCTCACGCCTATAGAGATGCGGCAATGGACCAAATTCAGGAGATGCTGAAGTGGGGCATTATTAAGCCCAAGAGAACTGAATATATTAATCCACTAGTAGTAGTTATTAAAAAAGATAAGTTGGTACGGATATGTTTAGAAGCCCGCTTTCTAAATAACAGAATGCAGAAGGATCACGTGATGCCACCGAACTCAAAAGGATTATTATTTAATTTTCAAAATGCCTCAGTACAATTGTTTGACTAGAAGTTATAGGCAGGTGCCTGTTGCCAAAGAGGATCAAAAATATACTGGTTTTAATTTTAAAGGCCAGAGATTGGTATTTTGTGTACTTACATTCGGATTAAGTACGTTCGTTGGAAGTTTTATTAGGTGTTTAGGGTTAGAATTAGGGCCCGAAGTGGACGCTTTTGCGTGCCCATATGTAGACGATATCCTCATATATTCAAAACTATTGAGCCTTTTGGTACATTTATTCGGGAAGAATTTTCTAGAAGGAATTTGTCCCGTTTATCTCGTTGGCAGAAACTACAAGCTTTACACCAGCATTTTTGGCGACGTTGGAGTTTGGAATATCTCAACATCTTCCAAAAACGCAACCGTTTTATTTCTGAGGGTACTCCCCTCAAGAAAGGAACTATGGTTTTAATATGTAACGAATTAGCTCTACCATTGTATTGGCCATTGGGTAGTATCGTTGCCGTGCATTTCGCATTGGACGGCAAGGTGTGGGTCGTTACTGTTCGTACGGTTACTGGGTCTTAGAAAAGACCTGTGGTCAAATTATGTAGGCGACTCCGTGGCGTAGTTGGTATGTGTATGACCACTTCGCCCAAGGTCTCGGGTTCGAATCCCGACACGATCCGCTTGAAAAATGTTAGGCGAGCATTTTTCACAAAAATACACCCTCGTTCGGATGAGAAGTAAAATGGAGGTCCCGTGTGTAAGTGTTGTCACGCACGTTAAAGATCCCTACCTTGCTTGGAACAGCAAGGGTTCGGCAAAATTCCAAATTTTGGGTAAAAAAATCTCGCTTTCTGGCCAATGTAGTATCTTCGGGTGGAAAATCACATGTACGGTCAAATTATGTCCCCTTCCCAATCAGTAAGGCTGATTGTGATGGTTTTTTTAAAATTAAGTTAAAATTTTTGGGATTATAAAGTTTTCTTTCTTTTAATAATGAAACTTAATTTATTAATCCGTTTGTAAAATATTATTCTACGGTGGGCGAAATGTTCTGTGAACTTGTATTTGTGTTTTGAACGCGTCCATGTTTACGGCTGTTCAACTCCCACCAATTCATTTTTAAATTCGGAGTTGACCAAACGAGGTTTTGATTCGTTCATGTTTAGACGTCTAAAATTATTTTAATAAAATAAAAATGCTTGCACGTGTCGTGAACGATAAGGGCAGTTTGCCGGTACCCACGTTTGCAGTGCTGAATTAATTCATAATATAATTTCTTAAATGCAATCGTTGCTTTCATTAGTGAGCACTTCGTATGAGATGCTGCATAGATCCCGAATAAACATCAGCGCGCGCTAAAAATGAAGATCAGTGGGCTTTGGTGAGTCGTTAGGATTAGTATTGTTAACCTCATTATTAATATTGCTCAATAGAGAACTGGTTGCACTTTTTAGATAATACAAACAGATCTCGTATGCATATTGTTTCCACGCCAAAATTATAAAACACATTCTACTTAAATTATCAATAACAAGCTATGTATATTTGTTTCCCAACTTGATTTGGACTATTTTTCTATTTTCGCCTTTCTTCAATTAAATTCAAAATATCCTTGTCACCCATGGTTGTTTACTTTCTTTTTGTTTGTACCCTAGAATACCTCAGACCCCAATGTCTAAACTGAATTTTTTGTTATTCCGTTCTTCTTCTACGTTTTAGTAAAAGAAATTTTCCCCATGTCCTTCAGCAATTGGTTTGACTTATTTTAAATCTTTTGTGGATATTTTTGTTTTTAGTTTCTCAAAGTCAAAGTGCTGTTTCCGTTCCTTTTTTTAAATTCTTAAATTTAAGCACGCCTTTCATAATTACTATGTTGTAGTCAGGGTCTATATTTACTTCCGGGTAGCTTCTACATTTTTTAACTTGATTCCTATACTGTTGTCAAACATGATTGTATAGTATTTAAGATTTCTCTATGTCACCTTGCATCTTTCACGTGTATCGTTTTCTAGCAAGATTTTGAAATAATGTTTTCGAAATGGTTAAAGATTTTTTGTCGCAAAATTCTATCAGTTTGTTTCCCCTGTCGCTTCTCGTTCCTAAACCAAATATAACTATTACCGCTCCTTTTCTACAATCATCTACCACTGCATTATATTCTCCGGTGATTATTAGATTTTCATTTCTTTTTCCGAATCATAGTGTCTTCGACGTCTTTGTAGATCGTTTTTATTTCCTCCCCACTGTAGCTAGAGGTGGGAATGTAAACTTGAGTTATAACTGTATTTACTGGTTTAGATTCTATTCTAACCTTGTGTACTATTTTGTTCCTTTGTAAGTAGTTTTCTATACAGTGTCTTACCTTTATCCGCATTTACGCAGTGTACTTGGGATGTAAAGTGGTGGTTTTCCGTTGCTTTCTAAATCGCAATAGTGTGTCTTAGAATGCCATACCGACTCCTACAGTCTCTGCCACTCTAAGTACCGAAAGGGGTGTTGCTTTCTTTCGGGGGCCTGACGCATTCTTGTTCCTGATAGCGCCCCCAGTAATTTGTTTTAAGCTATAGTTCTGCTGTTCAGTTCACTGAAGCACGCAAGCCATTCTACGCGTTCTAGTACTTTAAAACTTCTTCAAGGTGCAAGTCCTCTTAGAACGCATTTATATATTATAAAAGCAAAATCAAAACGATTATAAAATGACTTTTAGACACTTTTTCACTAGTTTCTAGCTTAACATGTATCACGTACAAGGTGTAGGGTGTACCAAAGTAGAGGCTTCATCGTGATCAAGTAAATTGGAACATATTAGTGCATTAATGTTACAAACAATTAACAAAAAGTAACAAAATACATATGTACCGTTCAGAATGTTTTAAAATCGGATAACCTCCGTAGATCATAAATGAAATGGGTCACCTAAAATGTGACCCATGACCCAGTGACCGAAATGAGGATGTGACCCACCACCCAGTGACCCATGACCCAAATTGACCCAGCGACCCAAATTGACCCAGTGACACACATTGGCCCACTGACCCACATTGACCCAGTGACCCAAATTGATCCACATTGACCCAGTGACCCAAATTGATCCAGTGACCCAAATTGACCCACATTGGCCCAGTGACACAAATTGACCCAGTTACCTAAATTGACCCAAATTGATACAGTCGCAAAAAATTTCTTACTGTCTTCAATTAGTGGGCGAGTTTTATCGAATAACCGATTATGAAATTTGGAAATTTTATTATTAATTTTTAATAAATATGTGATGTTCTAGGAATTACAGTTACAAAATAAATCTCAGAACTATCTGGCAGAAGGAGTAGCTGCTGTCCGAGACAATTTTAATTAGTGTGAGAATGTTTAACAATTAAATATACTAAATGATCAAAATATTTTTCAATGACAGACGCAATAAAATATAAATTGCATAATCCCGTTTCCTGACATCGAGTTGATACAGGAACATTGTTTTATATGATCTTCATCCTTCTTTTAGTTAATTAGTTTTATCAAAAAAACTCGGTCTCACGGAGATTTATAAAAGTCAGCATTTATGTATAAGGTTTAAATTACAATTAAGGTGATGTTTATCCATGCTTAATGATAATGATATACAAATTACAAAAATAATGGACACTGAAAATAACCGAGTATATAATATTAAGATTTTTGCTACAAATTATTTCAGTTCTTATGTGAAACAATACTATTATTTGAACATACAAAATTATATACGTTCATAACACTGCATTCTCGCGGCACAGCGCCACAGCACGTTTCTTGAAAAACATGTAAAAATGCGTTTCATATTATATAAAAAGCGATGTATTGATTACAAAACATTTTAGCGCTTGCTTGAAATATGATACGAATGCTAGCAACTAACGACACCAATAAGCTTATGCATTTGTGAAAATAGTTGATAAATTGAGCTGAAAGTATGGGAAAAAGAATTTTATGACTTCAATAATTCAATTTGTTACTGAATCAATTGGGTCAGTTTGGGTCACTGAATCAGTTTGGGTCACCGGGTCAATTTGAGTCACTGGGTCGATGTGGGTCACTGGGTCAATCCGGGTCAGTACACGAGACCCACTGACCCAGTGACCCAAACAAAAAAGTGATCCACTTGGACCCAGTGACCCAGTTGACCCATGACCCATTTCATCTCTGCCGTAGATGTCTGAAAAGAACTAGAAATTTGAAAACTTTTTTTGGCTATCTTTGATTTGATTTTACAGCAACATTCATAGTTTATGTTCCATACTGATGATAACATGTTTGATTTATGAGATTCTGTAATCGCTTTAAATACAGCATTCAGGATTAATAGCTATATGATCCAGAGTGATGATTCAATCAAAATTTTATTGTGAAGCATCGAAAAACTGTAAACCTGCAATTTCGAGCTTATCAAAGATTTATTAAAACTTTAAAACATAATCAAATTAAAAAATACAAGGTTACCATACCGCGTCATCTTTATTTATCAACGTTACTAATTAATGCAAACTAAATTGTTTCTTAGAGTATAGTAAAAAGAAGTTTATATTGTAGGATCGCAGATAACGTCAAACGTATATGATTATTTGTTTAACATCACTTTATTTAATTGTCTTATTATTAGATTGGAACTGGCAAAAACATATTTTAGGGTTCAGAACTTTAACGGAAGACATGAATGTACCTAAGCCTGAAATTAATGCTTATGACAATAGAATACACCCATCTTGTAATAGCAACAACAGTTAACGGGATACAGAATATGAAGAGTCCGATTGTAACATGTTTAATTTCAGCAATAATTATTAGCATTGAATTACGAAGATAATGCGCTAAGCGTGCCTTATTCCTTGTTAATCTTCTTATATGAAAATATCTGTGTAACATAAAGTTACTTCGTCACGCATCTTTAGCTGCTTCGTTGTTATTTCCACACCTCTAACGTCACTATCATTCGGTCCTTGCTTCGTCAAGCAGTCGCGCGCTAGCAACTGCCTTATCAACATGTATTCCCGGCTAGAGGCGTGCGACCTTTGTATAAATTACTCTTGTAAGCAGGTCAGGTCGTGCTAGACCTGAAACTATTTTTGATACCTTCTACTAACGGTTGGTAAAGTATACATTTTAAGAACTAATTTAATTTGGTTTTATTTATTTAGCGCGTCAATTAGAAGTCGTCACTTAGGATCTGTCGTTTAGGATTTGTAATTTGTTAACTTAGAATTTATCAACGAAGAATGATAAATGTTGGTTTTGATTGCAGTCGTCCCAAATTAGAAATGGATAGTAGCGTTGGCCGGAGATTGTGAATTTTCATCCAGATTTATCTTGGAGCAACAGCGCCAGTTCGGTTCGTTATTAGATATAAGAAATTTCTTGCATGTGTTTTGAATGTCGTAAAAATTTGATGAACAGACTATCATATAAAGCACGGAAAGTTGCTATTATGTTTTCAAACATGTAATCTGTTTAATCCTCAATTATTGTTGAACTGGTTTTACAAGTCGTAGAACGAAATTTTGTCAAGTTAGGTTCATATAATTACAAGCTTTGTTCCATCTGAACCTTAGATAATTTCAACGTATGTTTTCGACGTCATACTTTTTTTTGTGTTGCGCAGCTGACAGATGTTGTCATGAAAGCAGATTGCGTCATGCAGCTGTCATTGAATTTAAACTAAACATTCCTATTTTTGTGATTAGCATTTATCTACATGTAAATTATAAAATTTAAATCTGAAAATTTAAAGACACGCGGTGTAAGAATTTAGAAACTGTAATCTACCTGAAAAAATCTGCCCAGGTTAGAAACGTTAATTCAGTGTATTTTGGCTACAAATTATTTTTGATCAAATTTTTAAATCAAGTTCATATTTGAAGTGTAGTTGGTTGTTTTAAAAAGTCAAAACCTTGACTTTGATATAGATGTTAATGATGAAATTTTTTTTACTTGTTAAAAGGTGTTGAAATTTTAAAAGAGTTTTTTTTAGTAAACAATTAGTTAAACTCTGAGGCTTTTATTTTGGTCAAATGCGATCAAATCTGATTACACAAAGATAAAATTCTTGAGTAATAATTTTGTGTCAATATCATATTGGATATACATTTTTTATTTTTTGATATTTTTATAGGACACAAATGGTGTTCTACATTTTTATTTATTTAATCTTTGCAATTTCTTATAGGAGCTACATTTTATTTCTTATAAGACATATTTTTGTTAAAGAAGGCAACGTCCTATCATTGGGTTACCACGCCCATAAAACAAAAAACAACGTGGGGCATATGTTTCAGTAGCTCCTCAACGTGTAGGGCTTCGAAATTTGTTTGCTCAATCGAAATTTGTTTGCTCAAATTTGCTATTGGCTTCGAAATTTGTTTGCTTAAATTTGCTATTAGTTTCGAAATTTGTTTGCTCAATTTTGGCTATTGTTCTCGAAATAAGTTTTGGCAAAAATTCTTGAGTAATAATTTTGTGCCAATATCATATTGGATATACATTTTTTTATTTTTTGTTATTTTTATAGGACACAAATGGTGTTCTACATTTTTATTTATTTAATCTTTGCAATTTCTTACAGGAGCTGCGTCTTATTTTTATAAAACAGGTATTTGTTAACGAAGGCGATTGTTTTATCTTTGGGTTTCCACGTCCGCCCTTAGAATTGTGCTCTGCTATTATCGTGATTATCTCAAAAGTTGGTGGCGCCTGTTTAGCTTAGTTTAGCTTTGGTTTGCAAACAAAATTCGACTTACCCCCCACCCCCCCTACTTCTTATTGCTCTACCCAGGAATAGACCTCTAGCTATGTCAGAAGATTTTTGTTCACTATCGCCGGAACGTGGGGCAGGCATAAACTAAAGTGGTTACACTAACGCCCATTTGAAGAAAGAAGTTACACTAGCGCCTCAACGTTTAGGACCCCGAAAAATAAAAACAAATAATGACAAAAAAACGGTTTACGATATAAAAAAGGAATTCAGAAAGCTTTGGTTTTGCATAGAAGAACCAGAAGAGCAAGGAGTACAAGAGGGCCAATAAGAAAGAAATCCAGACAGTTTGGGTATACATAGAAGAACCAGAAGGACAAGGAGTACAAGAGGAACAAAAAGAAGAATAAACAAGTAGAACAGAAAAATAAGAAAACCAAGAAGAACAAGCAGAACGAGAACAACGAGAAGAACGAGAAGAACGAGAACAACGAGAAGAACGAGAAGAACAAGAAGAACGAGAAGAACGAGAAGAACGAGAAGAACGAGAAGAACGAGAAGAACGAGAAGAACGAGAAGAACGAGGAGAACGAGAAGAACGAGAAGAACGAGAAGAACGAGAAAAAGGAGAAAAAGGAGAAGAACGAGAAGAACGAGAAAAACAAGAGTAACGAGAAGAACGAGAAGAACGAGAAGAACGAGAAGAACGAGAAGAGCGAGAAAATCGATAGGAACGAGGAAAACGGGAAGAATGAGAAGCACAAGAAAAACGACCAGAACAAGAAGAATGAAAGGAACAAGAGGAACAAGCAGAATAAAAAGAACAAGGAGAACAAAAAGACAAGGGGAACAAAGTGAACCAGGAGAATAACGAGAACAAGGAGAACAGGAAGACAAGAAGTACAGGAAGAACGAGATTTACAAGAAGTACAAGTAGAACAAAAAAAAAAGAACAAATAAAACAAGAAGAAGAAGGAAAATATTCAACAATAAACACACCGACATATCTCAATAGGTATAAGAACAAGAAGAACAAGAATACGAAGATAAGAACAAAGAACAAAGATAACAAGAAGAACCTGTTGCGATTTAGAATTGAAATCTAAACGTCAAAATATAAAAGAAAGGAAGTTGCTTGTTTTTTTATGAAAAACTTTGACTACGCAATATTTATTAAAAGAACTTGTAGTAGAATATTTATTAGAATACGTAAAAGCACTTAAACCATCGTCTCTGACAGCAAGAAAATTCGTAATACATACTATTGCCAGTATGAAAATAACACAAAATATTGCTGTAACGTGCAATGGGTTCTTCTTGAAAGACAAGGCTAAAAAATTCGTAGTATCGCCAGGACCCGCAGACCGAGTAGTTTATGCTTGATATGCTTAATACATGGTTAACCGTGTAAAAATTTATTTTTAAAATACTACACTACTGTACTGTTTTCTACACCGATCGCTAGAAGATTTTCATATGCGACATTCATCGATACACCACTGGCAAAGCAAGAGGTAGTCAACGGAAGCATAAATTTTGGATTCGAGTGTATATAAATAGTAACCTACTTACCTCAAAGGCGTCTAGGAAAGAGGTGGGCAGGAATTCGTCAATCATACTAAAATCCCTCGAAAATCTGTTAACAATGTTTCCTGCAAGAGTTTTGTCGAGATATACCAATGCTGCATTTATGATTTTTTCGGCAACATTCCAGTGAATCTTTATTGATGCTCTATAAACAAATAGCATAAGTATCAATATTTTTGCAATTATAAGGAATGCACAGCCAAGTAAACTCAATGAATACCATTTCAATAAACTGTTGCGACGTGTTAGTGCTTTGTCGTACTCTGACGAATTAGTACCAAACTGAACTTTCATTATTGAGCTATTCTGTTCCGAGTCAATCCTGGAAAATTACAAAAATTATGCGAAATATCCAATGGTAATATTAACTTTTTTACCAGAAGCGTACGCAATTATTGATCCATATATCCGTAACCTCTTTAACTAACATTATGGTAATCAATGTAGCTAGAATCTTAATACCACCCGCCGAAATGTAATTGTAATAAACTTCCTTTCTAACTGATCTACCATGCCCTGTTTCTTGGTAAACGTTTGTAGTCGAACATTCGGTACTTTTAACAAGTAAATTAGAATTCTCTTCAGCTTCTTCAAATTCATTGCTATGATTCGTTGAAATAATATCTTTCTTTGTTTGGTGACGATATCTAAGGCGTTCATCTATAACATTGGCTGTCAAGACCAGTTCCATTTTTGAACTTGTTTGAAGTTGCATACGTCCATTTTGTAAAAATACAGTTTCATTAACGTCGTTTATAAAAGGGTATAAATGAGAGACTAGCACGCAAACCCTGCTACGAAGAAAAGTCTTTATCACTTCGCAATAGATATGCTTGCCAACTTGTACATCAACGCCAGCTAGGCAGTCATCCAAGAGATAGATATCTGCAGATTTGTAAACTGCTCGAGCTAAATTTATTCTTAGCTTTTGACCTTGACTTAAATTTAATCCTTTATCTTTGAGTAACATATCATCTCCAAAAGTGAAAGACTCCAAATCTTTTATTAAAGCACACGCTCTCAAAACAGTATTATAACGCTCCTTATTGAAAATCTCGTTAAATATTATGTTTTGTTTTATTGTTCCAGGAAATAGCCACGGCTCCTGAGATGCATACGAAACTTTACCACAAATTTCAATGGATCCAGTTGTAGCGATATTCCCCAATATTCCTTTTAGAAAAGTAGATTTTCCAGACCCGATGGCGCCTGTAATTAGAGTTATTCCTGGTTTGATTAAGAAATTAATATCGTTCAAAATAATATCATATCCATAGCTTAAGCTGACATTCTTTAGTACAATTCCTACACAATTTTCATCTATTGGTTTAACAGTCTTATTGAGCATAATTTCCTGTTGCAGTAAGTACTTGGTAAATCTTGTTATAGTTGCTTTAACTTCGGCAACTATTCCAAAACTATATGGAATTATAAAACTTACAAGAAACCCTATTGTTGCAAAACATGACGCAACAGCGTAAGCTGTTTCGGCATTTATATGATGTCCATAAGATACATATGCTATAATGCATATAAACAATGGTAACCTCATATTCAGTACTCCTATGGATATGGGAAATATTTTAAAACAATTTAGAATTACAATTTTTCGAATTTCAGATCTAAAAATATTTGCAATATAGCGTATGTTTAAAATGCCTAAAAACTTTATACCTTCTCAATTTATCCAGGGATTTACAAAATAACGACTCCCAGGTGAACATTTTTATAACTCGTATTGCCGAAAGTATTTCTTGGGTTAACTGAATTCTACTGTCTGTCGTCTTAGAAGCTTGAAGTCTGGACGGTGTAACCCTGCTACTCAGAATAGCTAAAAAGTAGTATAGGTTATCTAGTATAAAAAGTAACGAAAATATAAGATTATGATTTTAATTAACTTAGAGAAAACCACAATTCTCGGTGGTTCTTCAAATCAGAATGGACCAGAAAATCTTGCAGAATTGTTATAACACCTAATACAGAATGTTTCTTTTTCGTTGAACCTATTGAACCTGTATTATAGTTTATTGGACTATTGACAGTTACAAACTAGTCTATAATTTTGAATAACTTGCATGAACAGATAAAGCTGCCTAATAGTAGCAAACGGGTTGTATAGCGGGGTACCTGGTTATGAAGGATGGGTTTTCTAAAGAATAAATTAATGTACAATTTGTCCAAAAAGTAAGGACTGTTTTCATCAATAACACCGACAAATTACTTTTTTCAAACCTATAGCACCGTTACGGAATTGAATTTCGAACATAGGAGTTGCCATGCAAGAGCAGTATTTTCAAAATGTTACATGTACAAATATAGAGGTAAATTTACAAGGTCAACTTAATTAATTGAATTATGATATTACTAATAAGATACATTTATAGGATTAGTAGTTCTTATTTTCTAACATTAGTGTATGCTATGGTTGATCAATAGATTCTCCCGCGCAGTAGTAGTCAACATCACATGAAGTTTCTGATTTGCTTAAAACAAATGACATATATGCTGAATGTCAAGATCAAGATCACAGAACGTGACCCAAAAATTTACATGGTCAAGGTATTGTAGCATAAGACGATTCCTTTACAGTGCGTGATCTAGAAACCTCACATACAGAATGAAGATCACACGCCGTCATTATGAGACCTGGCAGGCACATAGTCAATACATGGACGCAGTCTGTGTAAAGTCATAATTCACCATTTGTGGGGCTTTATTGTAATAAAATCAAAGTGAAGCTAATGCTCAGATTGTCCACGTTCTATTTATATACAAAATATAGGTCTATAAATGCGTTCCAATCTATTTCTTTTATTAGCAGAAGTGATCATGTATTTGTCTGAATTTTATATTCGAACACCGTTAAACCTTTTACATTAGATTTTTAATAAACACAACAACTTCCTAAAATAAAATAAAAAAATGTATTATATGCTTTCGCTTTTCTTATTACTACCACTTGCAAACAGTTTTACAGGTCCTTACACAGCTAATAAAACATATAACAGAACTCAAGGTGTTACTCGTGGCATTAGTAAATAGACAGTAAAGCAGTCCAAACAGCAATACATGCCCGGTAATTGTTAGGAAACGGAACGAGAATTAGAAAGTGGTGGGTCCAACAGTACTTATTAAAAGTTTAGAACTTCTACAAAATAACTGGTCATAGAAAGAATTCAATAAAAGATGAAGCAGGCAAAACAATGGCAAAGGCGAAAGTTGTAGCAGATACTTGGAAAAGGCATACAGAAACCACCCTTTATTTTGGTTAGAAAAGTTTAGTCAATATGAAAACATTAGGTGAGTTAAAGGATCATAAAGCAGAATGAGCTAAAAATATGGAATACCTGCCATAAGAATATATCGACTCCTAGCTGAGGTACAAAATTCATTATGAAGGATCGTAAATGTGATATATGAAGGAGAACGATTCTAAGACGTTATAGAAGGTAGATTAGTGATGTTTCTTGAAAACACGTTAGTGTGCTGATCCACTGTGCAAAAAGATAAATTAAAATAATAAATAACAGAATACTGATAAGTAAAGAAAAGTTTAGCAGAATATTAGTTTCGATGTAGAACAAATGGCGGTATACGGAACGCCATCCTTACACTAAGGTTAGTTTGTACAAGAGTGGATGAATGGGAATAATTATAGCAATATGCTTTGTATATAAAGTTCAAAGCATTTAACAATGTAGATTAGAATGCGCTGTTTAGGATTTTTAAAGGAAGAGAAAATAGTCTACAAAGACGGTTTGATGATATAAAATTTATATATCAAACAAACGCCTGGAATAGAGCTAGATAAGGAGGTAGCAAGATAGTGGTAAGGGCGAAAGACATGGATATGCATTGCCACTAAGCTTATTTAACTTGCTAACGAAGCAAACAATAATAAGAGCAAAGATTTGGGAAAAGAGGGTATAGCAAGTTAAGGATAGAAAATTCAATTATTGATGTTTGCGGATGTTATACTTATATTTAGAGATACGATAAGAAGATAGAAATAGAACTAAATAAAATGAAACAAATTTTAGATAGTTTATGGATGAAAATCAACAAAACCAAAATTAAGATTATGAGATGTAGAAAAGGACTACTGGTAAAAAAGTGCTAAGTGTAGCTAAGGTTTCAAGAAGAAGAAATAAAGGGATTTTGTTACTTACGAAGGTAAACTACTAAAACAAGGCAGAAGTATGTGGGATGTTAAAAGTATAATAGCACCTTGAGGGAAAGGTTTTTGAGATGCGAAGCGAGTTACATATCCCCCAAATTAATGTATGTATAATTAAATAAGAATTATTAAGAAATTATTGAGAAACTTAAGTTAGAAGCAATATTGTAATTCAATGATAAATAAAGAAAAGGTTAATGAAAGTTCACAAGCAAGTTGTGAGAACCGATGTGAATACATTGTATTCCAGACGTAAGTGTTACTGCAGGTGCAGGTCACAGACGGTTAAGAAACCGCAATTATTAAAATTAAGATTGTTACATTGTATAATGAACTAAATAAAGAATTAAGCAGACGTGAGCTTTGCAATTCCCACAGAAATGTGAGGGGCAAGGACAACATAAATACCTTGGGAGCCCCAATATCATCAGTCAGTATTGAGTATTTCAGCTTTTACATTGTTGGTTGTTTAGACTACTCACTCTAATTTAACTTTAATTATTATTAATTTTGACTTAGTATCAATTATATAGTTTGTCAAAATTCCAAATGTATTTTCTGTTAAATAAATAAATTTGTTACAAGAATTTTTGGAAAAAAACTTCAAAAAGGCAGCTCTCAAGGCCCAAAACGTAACTGGCGCAACGGTAGGATCCAAACAGGCACTACAAATCAAAAATCGGACAATTGGTGGCCAAGAACTTCCATTCCCTATTTGAAAGGACCAAACAAAATTTGGACAAGGTGCAAAAATCGACCGAGCCTAAAAAAACAAACTTGGACAATGTATAAAAATCGACGGAGCCCAAAGAAAGAAAACCAATTAAATCTACGATGAAAATTATGTAAGTTCATTTATTTTAACTAATTTATTCTTTACAAATTTTTGATGTTAGCTAGTAAAAACAATATTTTTATGTACAGATTTTTTCCAATTATTATTATCGCAATTTATACTATTTATCAAAAGAAGTTACTCATTTACTACGAGAACTTATTTTCAAACAAGGGAAATTATTTTTAGCAAGAGAACTATAAAAACGCATTTATGTGAAAGAGTTATTACAAATTATTACGAATTATTAAAACAAAACGAAACGATTTAGTACAGCAAAACTGAAATTAAAGTATAAAAATAGAACGCAATTATTTTATCATTTTATGTACAGCAAATATTATTAGTGAAAGCTTAATGTATAAAACGCAATTTTTATTATAGAAATTAATTACAGAAACGATTTATTCAAAACTTAGACTCCACCAAATTCTATAAATTATACACTTCACCGCAACAAATTGACAGAAGTGCATAATTGTAGAATCATTATTGTAATTAATTATTAAACTAACTCATCACAAGTTGAAACAAAGTGTGCAAATTTACAACGCGATTCTCATACAATCATTACCGGAAAAATAGTTTTTTGTTCAATGATGAATAAAAAACTATTCAAAAAATCCAAAGCTATATTTAAATATTTACAGCAATTATTATTATTACAGAAAAGATCCATTCAAACTTGAAACATTCATAATTAAATACTTCAGCACAATTAACAAAGTATATAAATATAAGGAACGCAATTCATCTACTAATCACCGAGACTGAAATAACATCATTCAGGACACTTAAAACTTTATAATTAAAAATTTCCAGTGTACAATTATAAAGGAAGGATTTACGCACTTTTAATGCAATACCTGACGAGACAATTATAGCAGACACTTAATTACTCAGCAGGGCTGAAATAAAACGTACAAATTATAACTCAATTATTACAAAAGATTATTACTCACTTAAAATCATTCAGAAAATTAAAGTTCAATTCGCAACAACTGTAACATCTGTGAAGTATAAAAATATACGAATTCAAGGCTACAGCAATTGACTAGACATTACCAATCAGAAACTCCTAAATATAACACTGTATAACTACGTATAAAATAGAAGTAAAGCGGTTCTTTAAATAGCCCAATACAAACCAAACCGAAAATAAATCTTAATTTATACAAAGCTTGATACTACTTAGAACTGAAAACGAGCATTAAATTATTAGAGCAACCATGAGTTCAGACATGAAGATTTATCTAGAAAGTATACCTCAATATAATGGAGATCAAGCACTTTTAGAAACTTTATTGCCGCATGCAAAATATTTTAAAAACCTTTTATAAACCAGGAGATAACCAACGCAATGTTCTACTTTTACGCCAGTTACATATCGCCCAAATCAATACATGTATAAATAAATAGGAATTATTAAGAGATTATTAAAAAACTTAAGTTAGATGCAACATTGTAATTCAAGGATAAATAAAAAAAGGTTAATGAAAGTTCACAAGCAAGTTGTGAGTACGGATGTGAATACATTGTTATTCAGACGTAAGTGATACTGTAGGTGCGGGTCACAGACGGTTAAGAAATCGCAATTATTAGACGTAAGATTGTTGCATTGTATAATGAATTAAATAAAGAAATAAGCAGACATGAGCTTTGCGATTCCCACTGAAATGTGAGAGGCAAGGACAACATAAGTACACCGGGAGCCACAAGGTCATCAGTTAGTCTTGAATCTTACAGCTTTTACATTGTTGGTAGTTCAGGCTACTCACCCTAATTTTACTTCAATTATTATTAATTTCGACTTACTATCAATTATATAGTTTGTCAAAATTCCAAATGTAATTTCTCTTAAATAAATAAATTTGTTACAAGAATTTTTGGAAGAAGATTTTTTAAAAAGGCAGCTCCCCAGGCTCAAAACATAACTAGCGTAATACCAAATTTAGCTGTTACGAAGAGTCTACTGAAAACTTATGCTTGTAATCTAGCTATACACGGCGGTGAATTACGCACATTAAACAAAGAAGAAGGTGGAAGGTTATATTCTTTACAGATGATGCTGTAAAAGAACAATTAAGATCAGCTAAACAGATAAATTAGAATTAATGGTGTTTATAATGATTCGCAAATTTAAATATATTACAATTGTAGCTAAAAGAAGCGCCTCAAGATGATAGATCACATTGTGAGATATAAAGCATTAGCTATGCGACTAGTAGAGGATAGAACAGAAGGTAAAGTATATAGAGGAAGGCAAGGACTGAATTATATGCAGCAGTTTATAAAAGAAGTGGGTAAATATAGTAATGGGACGTTGAAAAAGTTGGTTAAAAATCAGAAACGCCAGAAACATGCGTCAAACCGTGTTACGTTCATTTTCGTAAATAATTGATTAGTTTACATACAATTATTTTTAACTTACATTCCTCTGGCGTTAAATCTGAAAATTAATTCCGTAAATTAAAATAACCCTTTCGCGTGTTTAAAATTGTATTGTAATTAATAATAAACTCCCTATATATTTCACTTGATAAATCTTTGTGCTCATTAGAAAAATAAATATCCTTTCTAAGAATTTCTTACCGTGAAATTTACGCCATAATTAGATAGGCGTCTTTCCAAGTATTCAATAATTAAGGCTGGTGTGTTTTCCCTTTTTAAAAAATTCGGCGAAATTATTTCAATAAATTAGGGTTTTCCCGTTTTATTTCCTTGAGCTTTGGTGCTTTAACTAAACAAATTTACTATTCACTTTCTGTTCGAATAGCAACAAGAAAGCATCCGTCCTGCTATGCTTCGTTCCGTTTTTTTTCGTTATGCGAATTTCTGGCAAGCACTATCTAGCGTGGTGCGTATTTAGAGTTTGTATAAAACAATACTTTTGAACTTTAATAAATTAATTTATTGTTCTTAATTATTCTAGCTTCCTGCGGGGGACACGTTAATCCCTTGAACTGTCGTTTCTTCCGGTAATGGGAGGTCAAATGCGTTCTGCCTGGGCGTAGGCCTACCCATTCGCTGACGTGGACCAGCGACAGCCTCCACCCCGATGTCAGTAACTGGAGGGTGAGTTTTTTTTCTTTGTATCCGCTTCTTACTTCGGAACCAGAACGCCTGTGATTGTAGCGTTCAACTATGGCATTGCTAAATTTAATTTTTACATACAAAAATTATTGAACTATTTTTGGTATTTCCTGCTCTTTTCGTACTGCTTTACTATTTGATTAGAAATTACTAAAACTATACTAATTATTACTCTAAAAACTGCTTAAAGACTTGCGGGTACATTTGAAAATGTTGCCATTATGTATGTACATATAGTTTAAGTTTATATTTACGATGATCTAGAGCTGTGGTTTTTGGGTTGCGTTTGTTTCTCTTTTTTTCTAGTTACTGTCAGGGAGTAGTTGCCTAAAAACTACAGCTTGCCATTTACACGAATAATTTTTTTTCTGTGTTCTGTAAATATTTTGTTTAATTATAAGTTCTTCTTTCCTTTGTATGTTTTGTTCTGAGTGTGAATGAGAGTGAATACAAATTTTTTCTCTAATTATTTCAGGTTTCTGTTAAATTTATCTATAGGTATAAAACCCCGCCCACTCACCGATTGAGCCCGGTCATCCTTTCTTTCTTTTTCTTGGTTTTTTTTTTATAGGTTACGTCAATGTACGTAGCAACCGGTTTGGAAGTTGTAATAAAACGGGAGACAAAGATAGATATTAATCACTGAAGTTTCTACTAGCTAGTTACAAGAGACGCCTGATTCATGTTCGTTATATTTAATTATTGTTTGCGAGAAGGACGCCGTTTTTATTTTGTCTTTCTTAATAATATTCCCATTTGAATGGAACAGTATTTCTGCATACCTGCAATTTAGATTAGTAACTGTAGCAGCTACGTTACAGATATTGGTGTTAAAAATTTCTTTCAATGCACTGCAACAAGACGCCACTAAGTCTACCCTTGATTAGAATAATACAGCTAAACGTAAACGTGGCATCTGTGCACAAAAGATAATTGATCGCTACCTGTGGTGTAATATCTTCAGATGGACTTGATTGGATGTTTAGAAAAGGCTACTTTTAAGAACTCTATAACTATTACATTTGTAAACTAAGGTTATTTGCATAACTCTAGTACAATCTTATAATGGTCCACACTTATTGATTATGTATATTAATTGCCGTCATGGGCATCACTTATTTTAGCTTTAATTCAAGTTTTGATTATAGTACTGACATAGCATTTAAAATTAGTATATCTATTAGATATAAATTATAGTGATGATGGCTATAAATTAACACTTAGTACTTCGGTAGTTAATTATATTGCTTCGATAGTAATCAAGAGGATGGAACTGTAGTTTTAAGAAGTTAAATATGCACTGCTTAGTAATTAGCTAGATATAAATCGCCTTGAGTGAGTTCATTAGCATTTCACTGTACCTATGAGTATTGAAAAAATTTGTGTAACCAGATGCTAATACGGAGGTGTTGTTGTTTTTAAAAAGTTTTCTGTACAGTAATTCTCAAAAATTTTAAACACCTAATTTCTTACCTTGAACGGCAATAGTTAATAGTAGGAAGGTCATTCCAAAGAATGCAGAAACTCCTATTTGCTTGTAGACCAGATAAGTAGCAATGATAATTCTAACTACACCACTAAATAAATATTGGCTAATTGACAAACCCATTTCAAGTATTAAACTTAAATCTTTTGTCATCAACGTAACGGCTTGTCCTCCAGAAGATTTTCCTGCTAAACTGGTGTTTAGTTTTAGAGTCTTTAGGTATATTAATGCTGTACATGCTGTCTGTATCTTTATGAGTAGTTTCCTTACAGCAAAGGTGTATGTAGGTAATACAATTGCGCGAAGAAACATTGTTGTAACTAACATAGCTACAAACACCATAATGGATACATTATTCTCCTGTTTGAAATTTGGAGTAAAATAAGTTACAATATTTCGAATTAGATAAGGAATTAATATCCTAAAATGTACAATATTAGTAACATTTGGTATAGGGACAGCAAGTTATACGTTATGGCTGTATCTATTACTATAAGGGTAAACCCTAGAAGAATATATGTTAACCCGTAGATTTTCCATAGTGATGTAAACAGATTTGGAGTTTTCTTTGACATTTCTAAATTCCATTCCGTTTGCAGTTCACCTCCAAGTAATTTTGATCCAAAACCTGGAATTATTTCATACACATCTTTATCGTTAAAGTTTTGACTTCGGGAAATCAAAAACATTGGAAACGTAAAACTGCAAAAGTAATAAATACAATTTAAATAAATCGACTTAAGTTAATGTTCATACAAAAATGTTATTTTTGAAAGAAAGTTTGCATTTTGAGCTGGATTTATATTTCTTCTAGGTTTGATTTCTTGATACATGTTTATATACAAAATCAGCAAGTGCAATAGGGCTTAATAGGTTATCACCAAAAGTATTTTCTAGGTTAGGTTTCTGAAACAAAGAAAATGTTTAGTATAATGCTTTCTATTTGTAGGTGTTAAAGAAATTCTTCGTTAAACAAAATGTAACACATAAAAAGCACAAGTATTGATTTGAAAAATAAAAATTAATTATGGTTGCCTTTAGGCAATCTTACACCCAGATTGCACTGCGTTATAAATCGATATAAGTGCGATAGTAATTTTGATTCCTAAACGTAATCAGTTGTTGGTGCGCGATAAAATCAAAGAATTAGTGTTTTCACTTAATGATATACAATGTTCAATGTAATGAACAGTTGTTCAATTATTTATGCATCGTATGGTACATAAATTCTATTATCTATTTGAATTTAACCTTCACTGGAGAACATTGCAAAAAGATATTATAACCTATTGTAATATAAACTGCCAGTGGAATCTACCTTGTTATAAAGGTTCGGGGGAAGCATGTGCAACATGAGAATAAAGTTTCTCTGACTCAAAATAGATTGATTTGGGCCAACTCATCTATTCTACAAGTTGTATCATGTAACCGTTAGAAAGCTTCTAAATTCGTAAAACCTATTAAAAATTATTATTAATGAAAATTACAGTGCACAAATTAATATTTCGATGAAGTAACCCTGAACACTTTGCATTAATTCTGCATTGTTTTTCAAAGAGTTGCTTGCAATTAGATTTCATGTATGTAATTTCCTATTGCTATCGGAACCGGGGCGGGGCGTCAATAAACCATTTACTTTAACGTACCCTCAAAAAATTATCATAATATATCGAGTCTGGCGATCGAGCTGTTTAACATGTAGGAGCATGAGCTTACCCTGCCGACCATCCATCCAAATTTTCTTTATGTAAATGTCAAATAGCTTGAGTAAAGTGGGAAGAACATCGTCGACATAAAACACATGTCCTGGCGAAGTAATAGTGACAGATATTCCAATAAAGTTGGCAAATTTGTTGTAATTGTCTCCTTTTGATGGATTTGTTATCACAACAAGGCCGATAACAAAATAATGAATAATTCTAGCCTATAGATATTTATCTCAAATTTATGTTGATAGTGAATAACTTTAGTTGTAAGCAAAGTTTTTACTGCATAAAAAAGTCTATTATATTCGTTAATAATACCACACCTTGTGAAAGAAACTTCGTGTGTAAAGAAATTTTGCGACTTGAATATGTATTTTCAGTTCTCTGGTTATGAATAAACTGACAGAAAGATATACAATTCTCAAGATCCAAAAACAAAGTTTTTGTACCCATTCAGCGTGGTATAAGTGTAATAATTATTTTTTTAAAACCTTGTAACAATAACCATGGAAATTTATAGTTCAAGTCATAAGCGTCTAGTGGTTTACCTTTGAGCTTTGAACTCTGTCCAAAATTTGTTTCTCCAGTTACAGTGGACGTTGACATGTTCCACCCACATTTCCTGACTGAAATCTACCATTTTCGCGAAAACTTTCTCAATAATTACGAACACTTGGTGAGTTAGCGTGAGTTCGCCGTATGCTTTCAGAAGAGACGGGCGCGATTCTGTAAAGCTCCGAGTCTACCTGAATTTATTGTGTAAAACTTCCACTCCTGCAAATGTATTATTATTGATACAAGTTGTAGGGATGTAATCATTAATTTAAGTGTGTATATAGTTAGTTAAAATTGCTACGTTTTTTTTGGGCAGCTACGTTGGGCGCCAAAAATTTATGTTACGTTGGCTCGTAGCCGTGCGTAACACGAAGAAAATCAAAGAAATGACCGTGCTCAATCGGAGATTAGGGGGGGGGGTCGTAGAAAGCAGACCCACATACAATGTACGCGGCTGTAAGGAGTTAGTGATAATACCTGCAAGAAAAATAGTCAAGCAAACCTGAAAAAAAAAGAAAAAGCATAGCAGCAATGATAAGTCTAAATTATTCAGTACTTTGTAGAATGTAAAAAAAACTGTTTGGATAATCTATATAATATAACAACGGTAAAAGCAGTACACAAATTTTTAATACAAAGTGAGGTAATATTGGGGAGTAGCAGAAACGTTTCCTCACACACCAATTAAACATAAATCAGACAAAATGTTAAAAGAAAATAAATAGGTAAGACACAATTGATATGAGTAATTCAGTAGTATTGATCATTCTTTCTTTCTTTCTTTTTTTTCTTTCTTATGTTTTAAAATATCATGCAAGTCTTTTGTAAAAGGTATCAGAACGACAAAGATATGGTAAAGCAACGGATAGATATTTAAAGTAATAACAAGTAGAAAATAGTTCAACTTACAAAAGTCCTTCAGCAACGCTTCCTTGCAACGGAAGTGTGAGATTCACGATGTCCTGCACTAACGAAGCACTTCACCCTGGACTGTGAGGGTGTTGATGGAACTTACTTACACTTTACACTAATCACACCTACTTATTTCACTAGTGTTAGCAGCAGACATTATCATGCTGATGGAACTATGTAGCATTGATAAATTTCTTGTTAATTCCATTTCCTGAGACAATAATTTCGAAATATTTTGTAACACAAATCGAAAAAAAAATGGTAATAAAAGTTTAGAATCACGGGCCTTCAAGGCACGATGTAATGCATTAAACTAACAGTAACGTGAGGTGTTGTATTTGCTACCTATGGTAACAAAGAAAAATTTAATGCTTTTGAATAACGAAAATTTGCGCAAACAACGATCTATTATAGATTCGTTGGGGTTAGAAAATTCAGAAACTACAGTATCTACTGTCTTTACAAGTGAATGAGATACCTGTTTATAAGAAGCAACCTTTTTCTACTAAACCTGCTACAACTGTATCATCATTTGTTTTTGAAGCACTCAAGCTTAAAACTGTATTTGGATAATCCAAAGTATGCACTACTCTGATAACAAAAGGACCACGAAAACTAAAACGCACGACAAGTTCTATCACTTTTATTTACAACAGAAAAGCAACAAAAAAACAATTAGTAGAGTAACGCGCATCGCTAAAACACGTCCGTCAATCAAACACGTTACATCTAAAAGCATACTTCCTTCAAAAAGGAATTAGAACTACACACTGCTACAGTTAATATACGACTTTTATTTCACAAGAAAGACAACTAAAATCGTGCCGCGCTTGTTCAGGAACAATTCGAACTTGCATTAATTTACACTCTTGGCAAAGCAAAAAGAAACAGTCTTTTTCACGTAATTAATATATAGCAACCAAGAACGAACTACGACTCATCATCTGTTTATTCAACTCGTTCCATTACAACTTCTTATCGTCTCTTATCTAGACCCGTATAATCACATAAGCAACAAAATTTATACGAACCGCAAGACAAGGACGATGCAATTTATAATCAATTACAAGCGGTTTATAATTTTCAATTTATCTATCTTTAAATTACTACACACGAGTTAATAAATATAAAATATAGAACTAGTAATTTGTAGCAATGTATTTATGAATTGCGTATAGCGTAAAATGTTAAACTATAACAAATGCAAGTTACAAAATGTTATTGTAAGTAGTGTAGTGCGCTCAAATTTAGACGTTAGTATAATTAAGAGTGAATTTTTAGACAATTAAATAAAACTCCTAATAAGAACAGCGGTGAATGAAACTGAAAACAACGCAAAAATCAAATATACGTAAAACTAAAAATGCCGATAAACAGGAAATTTATCCAGAAATATTTAATTTAAAAAATTTAGTAAAGCTCAAACAGAGAATCGTTACGACTGCAAAGTTTATGAAACCTCTTGTAACGCGGTAGACCTGAAGGAATTTGCAATGCAGGTAACAGAAGAACGTAGCAACCGCATTGATGAAACTCCTGACGCGGGGGTCAAGAACTCCGCACCCCAGGCTACAATGTCAGAAGTAAGCGAAAAACAGAAGCACTGGTAAAACATTTCACATCCATACACAGGCTTGAACCAAACAATACAGACCAAGGAAATATTACAAAAACAGTGACCGAATACCTACACAAAACACATAACCACACAATACCACAAAAACAGCTACAAGCGATAATCACAACACCACACCAAATAACCAATACCATAAAAACACTACCAAAAAATAAAGCGCCTGGCAAAGACGGAATTCAGAATTTAGTAATAAGGAACTTCTCCAAAAAAGCAATAGTTCAGCTAACATATATAATAAACAACATACTCAGACTACCACATTTTCCACAATATTGGAAAACAGCGGTGGTCATACCAATCAATAAACCCGGCAAAGACCGTAAAAAGGTAACTAGTTACAGACCAATCAGTTTGCTACCAACATTAGGAAAGATGACAGAAAACATAATACTAAACAGAATCAACAAACTTGAAAACAAAATTAAGACAACACAGGACTCTCAATTTGGCTTCAAACCTAGACACAGCACGACACAACAGATAGCAAGAATAGTCAATGACACTCTCATAAACTTTAACAGAAACAAAGTAACAGCAATGGTCTTGTTAGATATATAAAAAGCGTTTGATAGGGTATGGATTATAGGTTTGGTCCATAAACTAATCGGGTTAGGCTTTCCAGTATATCTAATAAGACTACTATACTCATACCTGACAGACAGAAAAATCACTGTAAAAATAGGGGAATGTAAGTCGCAAACTAAAACCATACAAGCAGGTGTCCCTCAAGGATCAATACTTGGACCTAAAATATTTACCATCTACATAAATGACCTACCGGAATTTGCCAAAACAAAAACAGCACTTTTTGCGGATGATACCGCAATTTATGCCCATTCGGGCATAGCAATAATATGCAGTCAACAAACACAGTTCCACTTAAACATCATAGAACCATACTACAAAAAATGGAAAATAACAGTAAATGCAGACAAAACGGAATCAATAATATTCAGTCGAAAATACACTAACAACAAGATATTCAAATCCATAAAAATCAACGACACAAAAATAAATCAAAAAGAAGACGTAAACTATTTAGGAGTACACCTTGACAGCCGACTTAACTTTAAACATCAAAAAAAAAATTGCATAATAAAAGGATATGCAGTCAATAAAAAATTATACCCGTAAATGGCAAAAAACAGTAAATTAACACAAAAAAATAAAAAATTAATATATACAAGCATAATACACGCGACAATAACATATGCATCATCAGTTTGGTGCAACTTAAGCAGAACTGCATGGCAACTGTTACAACGGTTCCAAAATAAATGTCTGCGACTCATCACGGGAGCAGACAGATACACGCGAATAACGGACTTACACGAACAAGTTAAAATTGACACCATACAAACGCACATTAACAAAATGGCACAAAACTTTTACGCAACAAAACTACTTAGAGACATAACAAAAATTAGACACGACACGACACACCTAAAACTGAAACATAAATTGACATATCAACACCTACCGATATTTATGCAAAAAATTAAACAATGATAAAAACCTATACGGTAAAAATTAAAAGCAGGTTTTTAAATCACGTTTCCAGCTCAAAATGACCACAAACGAAACTAAACGCACGCACCTAAAACAATTAGCCAATTGTAAAACAAGATCAGAGTGAGATAGAAAGCCAAGATACAGAAGAGAATGGTAAGTCCCATTGGACAGGGACATTCTAACTACAAAAATAAATAAAAAATACATATGATTTGTAAATTTTTGTTATGAATTGTCATAATTCATATATCTTTATGTAGAAAATGTTAATAAACTGATTTTGTTATTTGTTGTTGTTGGTGATTTGGCAGTCGGCCATTAGAAAATCTCTCCTATGATTGCTTTGACAAAATCTGAGAACCTGGATCACGTCTACATGTTCAGCGTGAAAGATAAATAACCATAATGAAACTGCGAGAAGCAAAATTTTATTTAAATAATCCAAACTTCCGGACTCCAAAGGTAAACTGGAGTAAAATAAATAACAAGTAAAAAGCAGATCCTACATCTACACTATGTGTTTTTCTATTTGTCCCGTTCTGCACTTATTGCAAAAATCGTTACGAACGTTAGCAAATATTTGAAATTATTTCTCTTGCAAAGCGTTTATCCAATCAAGATTTCACAAGTGACAAGAAGTTCCAGGTTAAGTCGGCTCCTCGTAAAAAATTATTAGTCATTGTACCAACAATAAAATGATTATTGTCGTGTATTTACACAAAAATCATTTTGGGACGCTGTCAGCGTAACCAGAATTTGACAGGAACAAGGACCGTATATAATACTCCTGTTTTTATTTTACGCTGGACCTACAGAAAACAGTTGCATTTCATGTGTCCCCAAGCTAGTCAAGAGCCGATGGGCGTGGGTCTCTCGGGGCAGAGAGTGCAAATGTAAAATTTCAATGGGCGCCAGGGTGATTACCCCTGAAACGCAACTAAACCGTTGGCTATTAATCACCCAATTAAACCAACCACCGTCCAGTAATATTTGACTGTTTAAAACCTAACCTACTACACTATCTCAAAATAAATTATTAAAAGCACACGCTACTCTTACCAGATATTTATATATTACACATATTTGAATAACTATATACATATATAATAAATACGAGACCCCAAACTGTGGCCTAGCTTAACATATATATATATATATATATATATATATATATATATATATATATATATATATTACACATATCAATCAAATTTTTGTAAGAAAACAATTATTTTATTATTATTACCTGGTTACCAAGGTTGAAGACAAGATGCTTTGACTTCCGGTTTCTCCGGTTCATTCCGGTTCATCTAAGAGAAAAAAAATAACGGAACAAAATACTTTGTCGTAAGTTTCCACTAAGTGCACTATGGATAACTAAACCTTGCAAATTTGTCAAAATCTCGACCTAATAATAATTAATATTAGACTTCAGTCTCAAGGCTTACAATGCATCTTACAAATTAATTTGCCATGTTTAGGCATTAAGTAAAATAATGAGAGTTCGACTATTAGTCGCTTAAGTTTTATTTTGCACCTTTGTGTTTTAATATTAGTACTCGCGACACCGCAGTTTTATACTGTCCGTTTCCAACCGCCTCCAGGACCTTACCCTCCAAACCTTCACGGCGTTGATCCTCCAACAGATGTAACTAGATCGTAATTTTAGTTGTTAGTTGTAGTTATTCTTATCCCTTAGATCTTAGTCCTTAGATATTTAAGTGTAGGCAATCCTTATGGCAGAAAATGAAACTGAACCTGAACCATGGAACTAAAACTGGACACCGGACTGAAACCTGACGCTGAAACCCGTGCTATCACGGGATTAATATTTTATATACAATTTCTAATCGGTACGTAACCAGTTTTCTTCAACTTCTTACTACCTATCTCACACGCAAGACTATAAAATCAGCGAATCTGCAACTACTTCTTCGACACCTGTCGACCAAAGTTTCTACTGCACCACTGCTTAATATCATATAATAGACCCTTCAGAAATAATTAAATTCTAGTTGAACATTCCCGAGTACTTCGGAAAAAGTATACACTTTTAAATTGTATATAGGCACAAGCCAACTTTTTACTTCAACAAGAAATTTTCGTAGTTTTCTGCAGACCCAACCGCTTTCTACAACGCCATACGCAAAATGAAATAACAAGATATCACATCTGTGTACAAGGTTCATAAATTTATTCTTATCACAACCGAAAGTATAAATTTACGATATTCTATTTCGCTATGAATTGTGAACGAATTTAAAGGTGAAAATGCTATGCATTAAATACAATAATACCCTAGCCTGACACGGCCTGGTACCAAAAATAGATCAGAATTAAACAATGTTCTGGAAAATTATCAAGACTGTTGAATTCCAAAATAACAACATGCGGGCTCAAGCTTAAACTAACAAACAAAAATATGTACAAATTTCTACGGTTACGAAGTAGCCGTTACAACACCCATGTGCTTTCAAAGCCAGTGTGTAGTACACAAAAGATCAATTTATAATATAAACTCACGCCTCAAAAATGGTAAATATTGTTACATGCCAAACTGGTCATGTATTATGTTTTAGGTTCAGAGATACTTTGTAGGTTAATTGCAGCGTATTTTTGAAATGATACGTTAACTTCTGCCGTTGGTGACGGTTGAGTCTGCGCAGAAGGAATGCGGATGGGCGCGAGTGGAAAAAGCGACGTTAAACAACGAGACATGGACAAAGCAACAAAGTGCGGTGTAGTTTTTCAAGAAAAACAAGTATGTAGTTTCCCTTTGTCTCCCATTATCGTTCCTCTACCTATTTCCTTTCAAACTCCTGCGAGATGCAGTAGAAGTTCAGTGACGGATAATAATTTGATGTTCAACACGGCGCGACACAACCCTAACCACGTGCTGGACTCTGAGATGAAGTTCCGAGAGATACACATTATGTAAGTAATTTAAATTTTGTCTGGAATGTGCATGTAAATTAACTTAGACAGCGATTGCATCATACGGTAAAAACGTGGTCTGTATATTTTATAACAATGGCGTTGGACCCACGCCTAAAGTGTAATAATAGCGCCTAAATTGCAATGCGGTGAATGTAACAATATCTATTGAGCTCTTTACGAGATATTTTAACTCTCAAAGACCACCTGCTTTAAAATTACATAATGCCCATCTGCGGACATTTTTGACACCAACTTTAAATCGCCTAATTTAACTAGAATAAGACGTATATTTAATGTTTCAAGATGTTTATTAATAATTAAAAGCGTAAAACACTGTAACAAGTAATATATTGTAACAAATAGAGCATAAACGCAAAGCAAATTATGCAATTATAAAGTTATTTAATTACTATAACTACTACACAACACCTTTATTTTGTTTCACTGTCTTCTGATATTAAATGTGATATATAAAACTTAATGTTCGGGTTTCAACATGTTCTTTGCATATGAACTTAACACATGACACATAAAATGTTTGTTTTTCTCCAGTTACCAAAGACACGCTGCATCTTCCTTGTTAATTTTTTGATCGTTCGACACTCGACAGGTTTGTATTGCAAAAGTAAGTTTCCAAACCCACTTGCTTCAATGGCTTTGCCAATTCTCTTTAGCCTGACTTGAGGAGTTCGAATTCTTCTTTCTATTTTGGGTTTTACCAATTCCTCACCTAGTTCTAATAAGAAACGGCGCCTTCCTGTATAACTTTTTTGTGTTGACAAGCTCGGAAAATAGTGCATAAGCATTAATTACGACAAAATCCACAAGATAAAAAAATATAGGAAGTGGTCTCTTTGTTGTTGTTCTTTTTTGTTTAGTAAATTCTAGCTATTTGATTCACAGTAACTACACCAAATTTAGTAGAATTATAGTAAAGTATTACTTCAGGTTTCTTATAGTCTTCGCCGGAAACGTCAAACCTGTTGCGTTGGGTGGACATCATAACAACAGCTTTCGTTTTTTTTAGGAACGTAGGGAGCTAAAAGTGTATTGTCCGCACGCAAAAATAGATGATTTCTCTGCTTGCAATTTTGATGGCAAAACACTAGATGGAAGTTCTTTTCGATTTTTCAACAAGAGTTAATTTTTACTTCAGTAACTTTTGTCACAAGCTGTAGTTAGTTAAAAAAATTGATAGTAGTGATATCGTAACCAGAACCGTGCACATGCATAACACTTGCCTTCCTTGTCCCTGTACCCTGGTGTTTCCAATTTTATCAGATTATATTTGCAGAGTTGTAATGTATCGGGACTCCCAGTTTACAGCCATCCATATTTTTATCCCATATTTCTCGGGCTTTGAAGAAATATAAACCCTAAAATCAAATGGTCATCAACAGTAATATTTGAACTTGAAAGAAAAGAATTCTTGTACTGATTAACGAATATACTGATTAAATCAATTGTAGCCTCAGCCTTGTTTTAAGTAACCTCTTTCCTGGCTTGTCTTGTATGTTTGTCAACTAATAGTATACAGTTAAGTATGTTTATATAGCGTTGCTTGGACATTGTAGCTTAAAAATATACTAACTGTATTTTTCTGACCAAAACTGCTTCAAAAATTTCCCATGGCCTCTGTACACCATAAATTAGGCTTAAATCTAAGAATGCTAACACTCAGTACGCTGCAATTCTTTCTATTGTTTTACACTTGGTGTTACAGAGTGAACGGACAACTAAGTACACGTGTGCCTAGCACACAATTCAGCGCACGTTTGTCTACTAAATCACGCCATCTATTTACCCGGGACTTTATTCTCTTTAGAAAACAAAATGTATTTGATGAAACTTATATCGTCAAATAAGTTTTATATTTATAGTTGATTAATTGAAAACGAAGGAAGAGACAAATTGTAACCTCTTTATATGTTTTTATAGGTATTTGCTTATTAATCTTTCTTTTTCGTGAAATAAACATTAATTCGTTTGGTATAGTTATTGGATTGCAGACATCAATCGACAAGCTATCGCCACTGCCACTATACTGCGTAACAATAAAGCCCGTAACAATAATTTATTTCAAATTTGTCAACAGGAAAAATTTGATATGCCAAAACGAAGTTAACGTCAAAAAAAGTTGTCAGAACAAATCACGAGTGATGAAGTCGAAATACATGACAAGCCAAGTAATAATGAACGAGAAGATAGAGTCATCATGAACATCCAAGATAAGACCCATACGGTTGAAAGAGAAAACGTCTCAAATTAGTTAATTCAAGAATTGATAGAACGGGTAAGAGTATTGGAAGCAAGAATTCTTCAAATATAGGACACTAGCAAGAAACATCAAAATATTTCACATTACAGTCAAACAACACTTATGAAAAGTAATACAATTGTTCCATCAACGTTTGCCCAAAGACAAGTGCCTACAAATGACATTGCTACACAGAATCATGAGTTTACTCCGACATGGCCTTCATTATTGTCAAATGCAATACATTCGCTTAATGCAATAAATTCTACGGTTCCATTAAATCAAGAGCAATCGTCACCAAATCCGTACATACCAACAACACACAACTAGCCCCTGTCTCCGACAAACTACACCTATACTCCGTACCTAATGCCAACGTATACTAACAGTACCCAACCGACGAATACAAACAACATGTCTTTAACAGGCCCGTTTGGACCACCAAACCCCACATAATGGCAAAGAGCCGCCATCACATTATAACACGTTACCCATAAATTCCGAAAAATGCAAGATTACTTTTAAACTATACAACCTTCCGGAGTTTAGCGGACGTCCCGAAGATTGGCTCATTTTATCAGTGCATATTACGAGTCGACCGCAGCCTACGGCTATACACCTTTAGAAAATACATTTTGTCTACAAAAATGTATAAAGGGAGCCGCTCAAAAAGAAGTCGAAGGCCTATTAATTAGCCCCCAGAATGTGAACCAGGTCATCGAGCAATTGCAATTTAAATATGGTCGGGCTGAAATTCTAATAAAGTCACAACTAGATAAAGTCAGGCAAATTTTACCAATCAACGAGAATAATCCAGAACGCATAGTTTCCTTTGCTGCCAAAGTTCAGAATCTGACAATATTTTTAAAGACAGCTAGTGCCACTCAACATCTATATACTCCGACGTTATTAGAAGAACTCATTTCGAAAATACCCATGTGGAAACGAATTGAATGGACACCATATTTACTAAACATACAACCGTACTCGTCGTTGGAACATTTTAGTAATTGGTTAAACCAACTAGACGGAGTCGTAGCAATGGTGATAGTAAATGTTTCATCAATGTACACTACTACGCCACACGGGTCACAATTACGCAACAGGAAACAAATACTTACTGTCAACGAAGGAAAGTCAATAGTGGAAAGTAGACCATTTTCAGGCAACCCAGAACCACATTTCCACCAGCATCCACATTTCCACACACATCTGGACCAAATTTACATGTAAATTCGCACTATAAAGTCTTATTTTTTAAAAATCTCTACCTGCTCTCTCCCTGTGGAGATGAATCTCCTTATTGTGGGAGTTTTACCCCAACCATCCCTAACCTAAAAATCGATAACCTAACCCCTAAAATTTTTGAGATACTTCTCGGTGTCTATTGGCACCGCACCCACGAGATAAACCTATCTTGTTTGGTATCAATTAATATTAGATTTTCTCAGCTACCCGAATTTCTAACAATTTTTCAGATAGCATCACCCCAAGGAGCTACCCCAATTTTAAGATTTCTTACCAGTTGCGACTTTTGAGCGTTCTTATAAATTTTTTTATACATGCGATACATCTTGCTAGTCTAGAATTTTACGCAGAATTCGAATCTGTAAACAGATTTGAAATCGTACCACGCCCTGCAATGTTACACACATACCCTCTGCGAGATAAATCTTTCTCCACATTTCCACCCACGAGATAAACCTATCTTGTTTGGTATCAATTAACAATAGAATTTTCTCAGCTACCCAAATTTCTAGGAATTTTTTAGATATCATCATCCCCAAGGGAGCTACCCCAATTTTAAGATTTTTTACCTGTAGCGAGACCGTCCTTAAACATTTTTTTAATCATGCAATACATTAAATTAGCTTAGAATTTTACGCAGAATTCGAATCTGTAAACAGATTTGAAATCGGACCACGCCCTGCAAAGTTACACATATACCCTCTGCGAGATAAATCTTTCTCCACATTTCCACCCACGAGATAAACCTACCTTGCTTGGTATCAATCAATATTAGAATTTTCTCAGCTACCCAAATCTCTTTAAATTTTTTAGATAGCTCCATCCCCCAGATAGCTACCCCCCATTTTAAGATTTTTTTTTTTGCTAGTAGCGATTTCTGACGGTCTTTATAAATTTTTTATACATGCAATACATCTTGTTAGTCTAGAATTTTATGTAGAATCCGAATCTGTAAACAGATTTAAAATAGGGCCACCCCTTACCATTTACACACACCCTCTAAATTATAAATTTCCTGCGGCTCATACCTAAAGAAAATCTAAAAACTATTCTTAAAACTTTTATTACAGACAATTTTACTAATACAGTTTAAATTTTGTAAACCACATTTCTAAATACATATTCACAATTTTTTATTCTTAACCTAGAACTTCTCATATCGACTCGTACTTATTAATATTTATTTCTAAATAGAGCACCTTTTCCAAAGACCAACCGGACCCGCATGTTTCAAATTCCTCTGATTTTGTTCTTATGGTTTCGCTTAAGGCCTCGTACATATTTTCCAGATTACTAGAAGACGTTATAACCACATTTTTTGTGTTAAAGGATTTCACATCGGTAGTCTCTTCCCCCATTTTGGTTTAAACGCCGTAGAGTTCGCAGTAGACTTTTATTGCTGTATGTTGTATTCTTTTTTCATTTATTAATCCAATAAATCGCTCTTTCTGCTTCCAAAGAAACTTGGGCACTCCATCGTCGACACTGGTGTTCTTTATGCGATAGCTAGCCATACGGTTGTTAAACGCAGTGCTAACCATTTCTACACTATCGTCGCTAGTAGCGGTAACTGATGCATTTTTATGTCTGTTGCTCCTTAAATGTGCGGCATACGTAGTTTTTTCCATTTCGAAATCGCATACTTTACACATAATTCGTGGTTGTTTTGTACAAGGCCCTTTAACAGCTGGCGGAGCTGAACGTTTACGGCTTAATGACATACCGTGCTGTTTTTCCTTGTGTCGCTGTAAGTTGCCCATTCTCGTAAAAGCGATACCGCAAGACCCACAGTTAAAGAACTTTGCTGCGGACGGATGTATAAGCTTAACCGTAGACGATGTTTCACCACAACATTTGTTCTGGTGCAGTTTGAGAGCATTTTTCCAGGTATAGGAAGCACCGCAAGAGTTGCACTTAAAAACGTTTGCAGATACCATTTTAGTACAAAACAAAATCCGCACTATAGCACTTGACTTGTAAGCGAACTAACTTATAACTAAAGAGTTTACTCTTGCGCACCTGCTTTATGTACCCTATAGAATGCAAACCGAAGGCTTCCGAAGACACCCGAACGAAGTTGAGGATTCAGCGGGGAACTAAATGACGTCATAATCCTTGCTGCTCGTCCAATACATTTAGCGCCAATGCATGCACCCGGTTCGCATCGTCGATGGTGCGAATGCCGTTAGTAGAAACATCGGAAATGTCTTCCATGTTATACGGATCGCGTGCATATTAAAAATCCAAAAGGGTGATAGCACACGCACACAAATTGTATGCAAGTCGTGCTGTAGAAGATGCAGTGCTACTATAACCAAAAACTTAATAAAAACACTTTAAACCATTACTAAGGAAATACCAACTTGTTGTCTACAGGATACTTACTAATAAAGCAATTTAATTTTAAATAACTTCTACGTCATATTTTAGGAAATGGAGGGCTTAAATATTTTTCAAATGAATCACCAAGCGAAAGTGTATGCTTAGCGGTATTCAAATTACCCATTAATTTCCCATTTTTACGACCGTGGTTAATTATAGATTAAAATTTAATTTGTGCACGTTCGAGCTTCCCGTAAACTAACATATTTTAGAGCAACAATGCGTTGTATAATACATGCATACCCCTTCGCCGCGCTACTGATATTTTTGTAATTGCTAGAAAAAGTCACTCTCCTTTTTACTGTTAGGACCGGGCAAAGCATCATTTTTTATACTTTCTATAGCACATCGCGCACTTTTTCGTCTGATAATTATGCTTCTGTAGGCTTTTACACTTTCGCATAGCGGTCGGCCGCACGTAATGATTTCTAGAACCGGTAAGTACTCGATATCGCCCAAATAGAGAATTAGATGCTCGATGTCTGTCAACTTCTAATTCCCTCGTAAAAGGTAGAAAAAACTCAGTCAATCATCCATTATACTTCAACCCGCTCCTGTTCTGATAATTTACAAACATTTTTCAAACGACAATGGGCCGACAATTTTTAAACCTCCGAGGGATCTTTAAGTTGTGATCAATTACACATCCGAGCTACGCGTAAACTAACATATTTTGCAGCAACTGTATAATACATGCATACCCCTTCTCTGCGCTACTGCTATTCTTGTAGTTGCTTGAAAAAGTCAGTCACCCTTTTTACGGGTAGGGTCGCTAAAAAGCACCATTCCATACTTTCTTTATAAGTGTAGCACATCGTGCACTTTTTGTCGGATAATTAAATTTTTGTTTATGTAGGCCTTTACACTTTCGCTTATTTAAACATCTAATACAATTGATTAACCACTTTCGTTTATTCTACAGGAACCACCATACATCCCACCGCACCGTTCTTTTTGAATCCAACGATCCTATGGGCTTCCACGCACTAACACCTGACGTATCTTTCCTACTATTTGTTAAACAAAAACTACCGGTATCGCCATTGTGGACGTAAACAGATGTTTGTGGATATGTACGAGAATATGTAGTCATATACATTAACCAGTCTAAGCTATTTTATTTAGTCCACGAAAACTACTATTTTTCTAAACCATAATTAATAATCGTCTTTATAGGTTCCACATTTCTACCGTTACCCAATGACTGGTGCTACGTACATGGAAACTTTAATTTCTTATTGGAGAGAATTCTTATTCTCCCGCGCACTGCTGTGTAGTTGCATGCCTACCCCTTTTGGAGGTATATGCTCGTTATAGTTTGTAAGAGCCTCGGTTTTACTTAACTACAATTCGTGAGACCTTTTAAATCTTTTTAATCGTATCTTTCTCGCCTACAATACAGTAGGACTTAACATTACTACCAACAAATTCTAATACCGGACCCCCATTAAATAGGTCTTTAATTTTCCCTACAACTTTTTTTGTTAACAAGTGTTATATTGTATTTATTATACGCGGGGTAGTCACTCTTTTAAGATAAATATATTTGGTTTGGCATCAACTAATATTATATTTTTCTAGAAACCCCAAATTTGTAAATAAATTTTAAATAGGACCACCCCATACAAAGTTATACCTTTTAAAGACTAATTTTTGCCCATCTTTTATTTAATTCCATCTTTAAAACCCTTTTTTACTACGCAAGACATATGCCTTAGCCAACCATCTCCCGAGAAATCTAAAACCGCAGTGTCCCGCGAATACCACGTGGAGATAACACGTCTACTCTGTCAACCTGGATAGAAGCCGGAAGGATTTGGAAGGTGGGAGAAGAACTTAAAAATTATGGAGTCTTAAAACTAATATATACAATAGATTTACAAAAACCATACAAATATAAACAACTATCTTATATCTTTACGCCCCCATGCGTAGATTGTTGTACTATTAGGAATGATGTACCTTTGTCATCTTCCTCGATAAACTAATTTTATTAATAAGCTGCGTATGCAAATCGTATTCTTTACTCCGGATACATACGCGAGCAAGTACTCCACACCAAATAAAGATTGGATGCTTGGTGACTGTTAACATCCGCTCTCCCTCGTGTACGCCCAGACACATCCCAGCCCTAGCACCCCTGCGCATGCACACCCTGCCCATGCGCACCCTGCGCGTACGCACCTGCCCATGCTCGCTGCCCATGCGCACCCCTCTCTGTGCGAGTGCTATTTCGGGTAACGTTACAGCCTTTTATAAATAAAGAACAATGTTATATACTATTATAAAATGTTTATTCTGACATTATACTAACAAATTTAAAAATATTTAATACCAAGCATGAGTCATTTAAACTTACATTTTAATACAAAGTTATACACAGAAGACAGTCCTTTCTTTATGTTTGTCTGCAGTGGTTTTAATTTTATCTAATTTTATTCGCAGCTTTAAATCGACACCAATTTCTCTCCTTTTCTAACCAATAGTTGATACATGATCGCAATTGAAAATTACCAAGTTTGCCTCAATTGCTTTGTTCCGACACCGACCTCCTTCGTGATCTTCAGCAGGACACTTAATCGCAGCTCCCTATATCCGCATCGATCTTGTTGCTTGATCGACTTCTTCTTGTCGGATTGGAGAAATCCTTTTTCTCCACACACCGTTGTATGCATATCCACACTTTTGGGAATCATACGGTTGTTATAGGTGTAAGACCCTCGGTTTTAAATGATCCGAAAGGTTCTTTACTAGGTAAATAACAATGTTTAGCGGAACCCCTTTGCGTGTGGTGTACCCAAGGTTCGAAACCCGCATTCCTAGTTCGTCATTGTATCTGCCATTTTGATAAATACGTTTTAGAATAACCTTTTAAAAAGTATACGGATTTAGTACCATCCTTTTCTGCAAGAACACCTACATAACTAAAGAGCCTTTCTTACTAACCGCAAATGCATACAGCTTGTAAAACCCGGATGTACTAAGTCAGTCCATCGACATATAAAATAATCTTTTAATTCTTCCTCATTTTCTCTAATAAGATGTTCTTTGTCAACACATCTTTGTATTGTTCGCGATGTCGCAGTGTTTTCCATGTAGTCAATTTCGCCTTTGCATCCATTTCCTCTAATTCCAGTTGCTTTCCTTCCACTCAGCGTATGGCATACATAGGAATTTCCTTTAGCGTAAACGGAGAGTTTACCTACCAATATTTGCGCGTTGTCGTACAACCTCTGGGCGAATGTTGGTATTTATCAATCCCAATTCCGAAATGACTATTTCTTTTGGAATGTCAGAATAGGTTGCAGATTGTGAAAATATGTACTCCTGCTTTATAACACTTGTGTAAGATTTTATTTTATCTTGGCTGTCTTCCTCTCTACTATCTCCAAATAATTTACGGGTAAATCAGTTAAAACAAAGCCGAGCACTACTTTATCAATGTTTCCCTTTCTTTTGGTTTTCGGACAACCAATTTGCAGACCGTCAATTCTTTACCATTCAATACATGCGTCAGTAGGTTATTACACTAAACAGCAGCTATTTTGTAGCTTGTCCGATACTACTCACATTTTGGCAAGTGGTACCGAGTACATTGGCGCCTTTGAAGTATAACACTATCTTCCAATAACCGTAAACAGTCATTTGGGATATACACGTTCCGCACTGACATAGCTTCCAATTGCACAGTTGCATATGTCGCTTCCAATCGCGTAATACCATGTTCTCTTGGCAGTAGACGCAAATTCCTTAAACGTACATCTGGACAACGTAAAAATCTGAATGATTGCCAAGTTGTTTATTAACACCAGGACTTGTTATCTGATACACAAATTTGTTGTATCTTAATTCTTGCATGGTTTAGCCATGTTAAACAATCAATTTCTACAGTTTTATCGTTGTCAACTATAATTACACTTTTCTTCGATTCGCCTTATAGCGAAAGTTATGGTTTGTAGTTAAATAATTCATCTCCATCTTGCTAAATATACCCGCAAAATCTTGGGTTACATCCATGTCAAAGATAGAAATAATCTTTCGAGTTCGTCAATATATCTGGTGTTCCTCCATAAAGTTTCACTAACATCTGTAGTTCCACTTTGTATGGAACATATAGATTTTGGAATTTTTATTAATGCATTCGAGGTCTTCTTTTCCGATAATTTCTTTTACCTCTGGCCCACTGTTAGTGCTTTTCAGAAAACGGGCTTAGCTTTAACACCGCCTAGCGGAAACAAATCGGTCAAACTTTCTTCGTAGATAGCTGTTAAATGCACACAAATTTCATTTTTAGGATAAACATCCTTTTGCTGCAGAGTTGTTCGGCGTCAGAAAAGTCGCAAATTTTAACCAACATTATATTGTCACAAAATGGTTCTGTAATGGTGTATCCCAGTCAGCATCTGCTCGCCTTCGACATAACAAATATTACCAATATCTGTTGCCAGATTATTGTTGCACATATTTTCTGTCAACAGCCATATCAAATCCGTCATTTGTCGGTTTCACTTTATTCCCAAGAGTTGAGAAACGTTAATCACCTTTGAGACGCTCATGTTTACCGTTCTATCTACTATCGAATACTAAATTGAATACGAAAAATTGCCTATGTATCTACAGAGTGGGACTATATTGCCGAAGATAGTCGAAATGTCATCCGACCTGAAGCCAGCGATGCGCACGACATATCCGAATATGCAGATGTTAAGTTGTTACCACAGTGAAATTGCCCCATGACCACATGACCATATGACCCACATGACCACATGACCATATGACCACATGACCACATGACCATATGACCACATGACCACATGACCATATGACCACATGACCATATGACCTAATTGCTTTTTAATGAGTTTTCTCATTAAAAACCCATTAGCACTAATTGGTGGTCATGTGGTCATATGGTCATGTGGTCATGGGGCAATTTCACCCTACGGGGTAATTTCACCCTAACTTAACATCCTACATATATCCGGATATATGTCGATGCGCATCCCTGTCGGCTTAGGTCGGATGACAACATATTCGACTATCTTCGGCAATATACGTCCCCACTCTGTAGAATACATAAGAGAACAATTTTTTCGTATTCAATTTAGTATTCGATAGTAGATAGAACGGTAAACATGAGCGTCTCAAAGGTGATTAACGTTTCTCAACTTCTTGGGAATAAAGTGAAACCGACAAATGAGCGATTTGGATTATGGCTGTTGACAGAAAATATGTGCAACAATAATCTGGCAACAGATATTGGTAATATTTGTTATGTCGAAGGCGAGCAGATGCTGACTGGTGGACTACACACACCAATTACAGAACCATTTTGTGACAATATAATGTTGGTTAAAATTATGCGACCTTTCTGACGCCGAACAAACCTCTGCAAGCAAAAGGATGTTTATCCTAAAAAGAAATTTGTGGTGCATTTAACAGCTATCTACGAAGAAAGTTTGACCGATTTGTTTCGCTAGGCATGGTGTTAAAGCTAAGCTTCCGTTTTCTCTGGAAAGCACTAACAAGATGGGCCAGAGAGTAAAAGAAATTATCGGAAAAGAAGACCTCGAATGCATTAATAAAAATTCCAAAATCCTATATATGTTCCATACAAAGTGGAACTAGCAGATGTTAAGTTGGAAACTTTATTGGAGGAACTACCAGATATATTAGACGAACTCGAAAAGATTATTTCTATCTTTTGTCATGGATGTAACCCAAGATTTTGCGGGTATATTTAGCAAGATGGAGATGTGTAATTATTTAACTACAAACCATAACTTTGCTATAAGGGCGAATACGAAGGGGGGGGGGGGGGGGGGGGGGGGGGGGTTTAAGGGAAACATTTGCGTCTACTTTGGCCAAAGAACATGGTATTACGCGATTGGAAGCGACAAAAAAAAAAAAAAAAAAAAAAAAAAAAAAAAAAAAAAAAAAAAAAAAAAAAAAAAAAAAAAAAAAAAAAAAAAAAAAAAAAAAAAAAAAAAAAAAAAAAAAAAAAAAAAAAAAAAAAAAAAAAAAAAAAAAAAAAAAAAAAAAAAAAAAAAAAAAAAAAAAAAAAAAAAAAAAAAAAAAAAAAAAAAAAAAAAAAAATGGAAAACACTGCGACAATACGCGAACAATACAAAGATGTGTTAGACAAAGAACATCTTATTAGAGAAAATGAGGAAGAATTAAAAGATTATTTTATATGTCGATGGACTGACTTAGATACATCCGGGTTTTACAAGCTGTATGCATTTGCGGTTAGTAAGAAAGGCTCTTATTAGTTATGTAGGTGTTCTTGCAGAAAAGGATGGTACTAAATCCGTATACTTTTTAAAAGGTTATTCTAAAAACGTATTTATCAAAATGGCAGATAACAATGACGAACTAAGGAATGCGGGTTTCGTAACCTTGGCGTACACCACACGCAAAGGGGTTCCGCTAAACATTGTATATTTACCTAGTAAAGAACCTTTCGGATCATTTAAAACCGAGGGTCTTACAACCTATAACAACCATATATTCCCAAAAGTGGTGGATATGCAACTACACAACGGTGTGTGGGAGAAAAGGATTTCTCCAATACCGACAAGAAGAAGTCGATCAAGCTAACAAGATACGTATGCAGGATATAGTGGGAAAGCTGCGATTAAAAGATTGTCACAAGCTGCAAGAATTACACGAAGGAATGGATCTGGTTGTCGGCGGAATCAAAGACTTTAAATATAGAGGCAAACTTCGGTACATTTTACAATTCGAAAACCTAGACGGTCTTTATGTATCAAACTATTGGTTAGAAAAGGAGATAGAAGACTTGGGTGTCAATTTAAACTTTAAGCTGCGAATAAAATTAGATAAAATTAAAACCACTGCAAACAAACATAAAGAAAGGACTGTCTTCTGTGTATAACTTTGTATTAAAATTAAGTTTAAATGACTCCATGCTTGGTATTAAATATTTTTAATATTTGTTATGTCGAGAGTGCGAGCAGATGACTTGGGTACTGGTTGGACTACACCACCAATGTACTAAGAACCATTGTTGTGCAAGTTTAATGTTGAGTTAAAATGTTGCGACTTTTGCTGACGCCGAGATCGAAACCTCGTGCAAGCAAAAGGATGTTTATCATGAAAAGGTAAATTTGTGGAAAAAAAAAAAAAAAAAAAAAAAAAAAAAAAAAAAAAAAAAAAAAAAAAAAAAAAAAAAAAAAAAAAAAAAAAAAAAAAAAAAAAAAAAAAAAAAAAAAAAAAAAAAAAAAAAAAAAAAAAAAAAAAAAAAAAAAAAAAAAAAAAAAAAAAAAAAAAAAAAAAAAAAAAAAAAAAAAAAAAAAAAAAAAAAAAAAAAAAAAAAAAAAAAAAAAAAAAAAAAAAAAAAAAAAAAAAAAAAAAAAAAAAAAAAAAAAAAAAAAAAAAAAAAAAAAAAAAAAAAAAAAAAAAAAAAAAAAAAAAAAAAAAAAAAAAAAAAAAAAAAAAAAAAAAAAAAAAAAAAAAAAAAAAAAAAAAAAATGGCAGATAACAATGACGAACTAAGGAATGCGGGTTTCGTAACCTTGGCGTACACCACACGCAAAGGGGTTCCGCTAAACATTGTATATTTCCTAGTAAAGAACCTTTCGGATCATTTTTTTTTTTTTTTTTTTTTTTTTTTTTTTTTTTTTTTTTTTTTTTTTTTTTTTTTTTTTTTTTTTTTTTTTTTTTTTTTTTTTTTTTTTTTTTTTTTTTTTTTTTTTTTTTTTTTTTTTTTTTTTTTTTTTTTTTTTTTTTTTTTTTTTTTTTTTTTTTTTTTTTTTTTTTTTTTTTTTTTTTTTTTTTTTTTTTTTTTTTTTTTTTTTTTTTTTTTTTTTTTTTTTTTTTTTTTTTTTTTTTTTTTTTTTTTTTTTTTTTTTTTTTTTTTTTTTTTTTTTAAAAAAAAAAAAAAAAAAAAAAAAAAAAAAAAAAAAAAAAAAAAAAAAAAAAAAAAAAAAAAAAAAAAAAAAAAAAAAAAAAAAAAAAAAAAAAAAAAAAAAAAAAAAAAAAAAAAAAAAAAAAAAAAAAAAAAAAAAAAAAAAAAAAAAAAAAAAAAAAAAAAAAAAAAAAAAAAAAAAAAAAAAAAAAAAAAAAAAAAAAAAAAAAAAAAAAAAAAAAAAAAAAAAAAAAAAAAAAAAAAAAAAAAAAAAAAAAAAAAAAAAAAAAAAAAAAAAAAAAAAAAAAAAAAAAAAAAAAAAAAAAAAAAAAAAACTTTGTATGGGTGGTCCTATTTAAAATTTATTTACAAATTTGGGGTTTCTAGAAAATTTAATATTAGTTGATGCCAAACCAAATATATTTATCTTAAAAGAGTGACTACCCGCGTATAATAAATACAATATAACACTTGTTAACAAAAAGTTGTAGGAAAATTAAAGACGTATTTAATGGGGGTCCAGTATTAGAATTTGTTGGTAGTAATGTTAAGTCCTACTGTATTGTAGGCGAGAAAGATACGATTAAAAAGATTAAAGGGTCTCACGAATTGTAGTTAAGTAAAACCGAGGGTCTTACAAACTATAACGAGCATATACCTCCAAAAGGGTAGGCATGCAACTACACAGCAGTGCGTGGAGAATAAGAATTCTCTAATAAGAAATTAAAGTTTCCATGTACGTAGCACTAGTCATTGGGTAACGGTAGAAATGTGGAACCTATAAAGACGATTATTAATTATGGTTTAGAAAAATAGTAGTTTTCGTGGACTAAATAAAATAGCTTAGACTGGTTAATGTATATGACTTACATATTCTCGTACATATCCACAAACATCTGTTTACGTCCACAATGGCGATACCGGTAGTTTTTGTTTAATAAATAGTAGGAAAGATACGTCAGGTGTTAGGTCGTGGAAGCCCATAGGATCGTTGGATTCAAAAAGAACGGTGCGGTGGGATGTATGGTGGTTCCTGTAGAATAAGCGAAAGTGGTTAATCAATTGTATTAGATGTTTAAATAAGCGAAAGTGTAAAAGCCTACATAAACAAAAATTTAATTATCCGACAAAAAGTGCACGATGTGCTACACTTATAAAGAAAGTATGGAATGGTGCTTTTTAGCGACCCTACCCGTAAAAAGGGTGACTGACTTTTTCAAGCAACTACAAGAATAGCAGTAGCGCAGAGAAGGGGTATGCATGTATTATACAGTTGCTGCAAAATATGTTAGTTTACGCGTAGCTCGGATGTGTAATTGATCACACTTAAAGATCCTCGGAGGTTTAAAATTGTCGGCCCATTGTCGTTTGAAAAATGTTTGTAAATTATCAGAACAGGAGCGGGCTGAAGTATAATGGATGATTGACTGAGTTTTTTCTACTTTTTACGAGGGAATTGGAAGTTGACAGACATCGAGCATCTAATTCTCTATTTGGGCGATATCGAGTACTTACCGGTTCTAGAAATCATTACGTGCGGCCGACCGCTATGCGAAAGTGTAAAAGCCTACAGAAGCATAATTATCAGACGAAAAGTGCGCGATGTGCTATAGAAAGTATAAAAAATGATGCTTTGCCCGGTCCTAACAGTAAAAAGGAGAGTGACTTTTTCTAGCAATTACAAGAATATCAGTAGCGCGGCGAAGGGGTATGCATGTATTATACAACGCATTGTTGCTCTAAAATATGTTAGTTTACGGGAAGCTCGAACGTGCACAAATTAAATTTTAATCTATAATTAACCACGGTCGTAAAAATGGGAAATTAATGGGTAATTTGAATACCGCTACATACACTTTCGCTTGGTGATTCATTTGAAAAATATTTAAGCCCTCCATTTCCTAAAATATGACGTAGAAGTTATTTAAAATTAAATTGCTTTATTAGTAAGTATCCTGTAGACAACAAGTTGGTATTTCCTTAGTAATGGTTTAAAGTGTTTTTATTAAGTTTTTGGTTATAGTAGCACTGCATCTTCTACAGCACGACTTGCATACAATTTGTGTGCGTGTGCTATCACCCTTTTGGATTTTTAATATGCACGCGATCCGTATAACATGGAAGACGTTTCCGATGTTTCTACTAACGGCATTCGCACCATCGACGATGCGAACCGGGTGCATGCATTGGCACTAAATGTATTGGACGAGCAGCAAGGATTATGACGTCATTTAGTTCCCCGCTGAATCCTCAACTTCGTTCGGGTGTCTTCGGAAGCCTTCGGTTTGCATTCTATAGGGTACATAAAGCAGGTGCGCAAGAGTAAACTCTTTAGTTATAAGTTAGTTTGCTTACAAGTCAAGTGCTATAGTGCGGATTTTGTTTTGTACTAAAATGGTATCTGCAAACGTTTTTAAGTGCAACTCTTGCGGTGCTTCCTATACCTGGAAAAATGCTCTCAAACGGCACCAGAACAAATGTCGTGGTGTAACATCGTCTACGGTTAAGCTTATACAACCGTCCGCAGCAAAGTTCTTTAACTGTGGGTCTTGCGGTATCGCTTTTACGAGAATGGGCAACTTACAGCGACACAAGGAAAAACAGCACGGTATGTCATTAAGCCGTAAACGTTCAGCTCCGCCAGCTGTTAAAGGGCCTTGTACAAAACAACCACGAATTATGTGTAAAGTATGCGATTTCGAAATGGAAAAAACTACGTATGCCGCACATTTAAGGAGCAACAGACATAAAAATGCATCAGTTACCGCTACTAGCGACGATAGTGTAGAAATGGTTAGCACTGCGTTTAACAACCGTATGGCTAGCTATCGCATAAAGAACACCAGTGTCGACGATGGAGTGCCCGAGTTTCTTTGGAAGCAGAAAGAGCGATTTATTCGATTAATAAATGAAAAAAGAATACAACATACAGCAATAAAGGTCTACTGCGAACTCTACGGCGTTTACACCAAAATGGGGGAAGAGACTACCGATGTGAAATCCTTTAACACAAAAAATGTGGTTATAACGTCTTCTAGTAATCTGGAAAATATGTACGAGGCCTTAAGCGAAACCATAAGAACAAAATCAGAGGAATTTGAAACATGCGGGTCCGGTTGGTCTTTGGAAAAGGTGCTCTATTTAGAAATAAATATTAATAAGTACGAGTCGATATGAGAAGTTCTAGGTTAAGAATAAAAAATTGTGAATATGTATTTAGAAATGTGGTTTACAAAATTTAAACTGTATTAGTAAAAATTGTTTTAGATTTTCTTTTAGGTATGAGCCGCAGGAAATTTATAATTTAGAGGGTGTGTGTAAAATGGTAAGGGGTGGCCCTATTTTAAATCTGTTTACAGATTCGGATTCTACATAAAATTCTAGACTAACAAGATGTATTGCATGTATAAAAAATTTATAAGGACCGTCAGAAATCGCTACCAGCAAAAAAAAAAAATCTTAAAATGGGGGTAGCTCTCTGGGGGATGGAGCTATCTAAAAAATTTAAAGAGATTTGGGTAGCTAAGAAAATTCTAATATTGATTGATACCAAGCAAGGTAGGTTTATCTCGTGGGTGGAAATGTGGAGAAAGATTTATCTCGCAGAGGGTATGTGTGTAACATTGCAGGGCGTGGTACGATTTCAAATCTGTTTACAGATTCGAATTCTGCGTAAAATTCTAGACTAGCAAGATGTATCGCATGTATAAAAAAATTTATAAGAACGCTCAAAAGTCGCAACTGGTAAGAAATCTTAAAATTGGGGTAGCTCCCTTGGGGGTGATGCTATCTGAAAAATTGTTAGAAATTCGGGTAGCTGAGAAAAATCTAATATTAATTGATACCAAACAAGATAGGTTTATCTCGTGGGTGCGGTGCCAATAGACACCGAGAAGTATCTCAAAAATTTTAGGGGTTAGGTTATCGATTTTTAGGTTAGGGATGGTTGGGGTAAAACTCCCACAAGGAGGAGATTCATCTCCACAGGGAGAGAGCAGGTGGAGATTCTTAAAAAATATGACTTTATAGTGCGAATTTACATGTAAATTTGGTCCAGATGTGTGTGGAAATGTGGATGCTGGTGGAAATGTGGTTCTGGGTTGCCTGAAAATGGTCTACTGTGGAACAAAAGAAACAAATCTGTATTAAATGTGGCGACTCACACTCACTGTAGCAGTGTAGTCGATACTTAAGTTCGTCGTCAGAGCAACGATGGGAAACCGTTGTAAGACACAAGGTGTGTTTTTTGTGTTTAAATAAAGGACACAATCTATACCAATGTAGACGAAAAAGAATCTGTAAAATAGACATTGTAAAAGAGTCCATCATCCAACTCTACACGATAAACAACCTCGAAACGACATCGTTAAACGACAAATGTACTACAACAGGTTATGAATACGCAAATAATACCATTCAACGCAAAAACTACGAAGTTGTTATTTAAGATTTTACCAGTCAGAGTTAAAGGTTCCAATAACCAAATGAAAAACACCCTTGCGTTTATAGATGAAGGTTCTTCTATCACACTGATTGACGAATCTATTACTTCAGATTTAGGCATAAACTTACAAACAGAACCACTTTCACTTCATTAGTTTGGAGGAAAAATGACAGAAATATTGTCGATACTTGTGCAAATTGAAATCAAGGGAACAGGCAAAGAGACGGATTGGTTTAAACTTCAAGCTCTTACCGTACCAGCGTTAAAATTACCATCTCAAACGGTTAATCTAAATAATTTGCACAGAAAATTTCACGACATAAAAGGAATCTTACCCGTAGCTGAATATAACGAAGCAAAACCAAAAATCCTTATTGGTATAAATAATTGTTAAATAATCCTACGTTTAAAAACCGTTTAGTGCGACCGTGAAGTGATCGCCGCCAAACCACCATCATGTTGGTTAGTATACGGTGTACCACCACAAGAAAACACGACGTCGTCTTGCCAATTGTCAGTTTTTTAAAATGATCATGATCACAACGAAACAATATGGAAGAAATAGTACGAGACTATTTCAACATTGAAAATTTTGGCGTATCACTACCAAACAAACCAATTGAATCGAGAGATATAACAAGAGCCCGACAATTACTGTAAGATACTACAAAACGAATGGAGAATACACTCGAAACAGGACTACAGTGGAAGACTGATACGGTGACACTACCAGAAAATTACAGAATGGCCCTAACCAGATTACTTTCGATAGAGACCAAACTGAAAAAGGATCCCATATTAGCAAAAGCATACAGTGACGCCATGTCATGCTACGTTACAAAAGGTTATGCCAGAAAACTGACACCTATCGAATCCAATAAAAAACGTTACAAACCTGGTATCTTGCGCACTTTGCCGTAACCAATCCAAACAAACCGGGAAAGCTACGCATAGTTTTTGACGCAGCGACTTCTGTAAACGGCGTGTCGTCAAATTCCAACCTACTAAAGGGCCCTGATTTAAATAAACCACTTACAGGTATTTTATTCAAATTCAGAGAAAAGGCTATTGGATTGTGGCGATATTAAAGAGATGTTTTTTCAAATCCGAATAAGGGAGCAAGACCAACATTCTCAACGGTACCTTTGGAGGGATGGTGGTCTAGAATCGTCCATAAATACATTCTGTATGACCTCTATGATATTTGAAGCAACATGTTTACCTTGCAGCGCACTACATAATAGAAATAGAAACGTAGAAGAAGTAACTATAAATCAACCATCAGTTGTTACTACGATAACGGGCCGCCATTACGTAGACGACTTAGTTTGCAGTTTTACCGACAAGAATGAGGCACTAGCCATCGGAAATTCTGTCAAACAAACCCATGTCAGAGCAGGTTTTGAAATCGGAGGATTTGTTTCTAACTCCAGTGTAGTACAAAAACAACTAAACAATATCGATGTTAAAGTGGATACTGTTGTTACTATGAATAACTCAGAAAATGTAGATAAAGTACTCGGTATGTTCTGGATTAGTAGCGTCGACTAGTTTATTTTTAAACTTTAACTGCATAAAGTAAACCACAAAATCGTCACTGCCGAACAATGAATGCCCTACGAAGAGAGAATTTTTAAGCCTCGTAATGTCCGTATAAGACCTATTTGGGGTGCTGTCCAACATCTTAAATTACGGAAAGGTACTACTTTAAGATGGGATAAAAATTTTTTTCAAGAAATCCATACTAAATTCGTGCAATGGGTAATATGTTTACAATCGATGAAACAGTTTCGTTTAAATCGCTACTATTCAATAAACTTGTACAAAACCGATACTGAAGTTGAACTTCATTTATTCGTCGACGCAAGCGAAGTTGCGTTTGCAGCAGTGGCTTACTGGCGAGTGACCACGAAAGATACCATAGATGTATGTTTTGTAGCCGGTAAAACCAAATGTGCCCCACTTAAATTTCTATCTATACCTCGACTAGAACTGCAAGCAACGGTGCTGGGAACACGATTACGAAACGTTGTTATTCAAAGCCACCAAATACACCCATTGAGAACCAATCTGTGGAGTGATTCAAAATCCGTGATTTCTTGGATAAAGTCTGATCACAGACTGTACAAAGCATTTGTGTCACACAGAGTGGGAGGAATTCTAGAAACAACATGCGAGAATGGATATCCACAGATCTAAATGTAGTCGATGTTGCCACACATACTAAATATCCCATAGAGTATGACGTCGACAATAACCAGTGGGTAACTGGTCCAAATTTTTTAAAACAACCTAAACGATTGTGGCCAACATTTACGCCTGATACGGAGATTATTTTAGAGTTGAAAAGAAACGATGTTACACGATACAGTCGATAATACCAGTGATTAATTTCAAAAAATACACAAACTTTATTCGACTCGTGAGGGTAATTGCATGGACGTTACGCCCAATTATAATAATACGACAAAAATTCAAAGACAAAGACTTCGTGCCAAATTGTGATGAACTAACGGTTGAAGAAATACAAGATGCCGAAGTAACTGTACAAATTGGTGCAACGTGAAACATTCTACAATGAAATCGCGGAGATTGAAACCAACCGACCACTCCCAAAAAGCAGCAGCATTTTACACTTACACCACGCTTAAATCAAAAAGGAGTTCTTTGCGTGATGGGAAGAGTAGATTATGCTACAATATTACCAAACACCAGCCGCGAACCATTAAAATTACCAAGACATCACGTCTTGACAAATCTAGTTGTTACGTGGTACTATGAGAAGTTCTATCATCAGAATGATGATTTAGTCGTCAATGAAATAAGTCGTAAATATTGGATACCGTATCTCCGAGTGGCGTTAAAGGGCGTTAGGTCAAAGTGCTGTCATTGCAAAACCACACGAGCCACCCTAAGATCCCCGTTGATGGGACAGTTGCCTACTGATAGATTAACACCTTTTGTAAGACCCTTTACGTATACGGGATTGGACTACTTCAGTCCTATGCAAATGACAATTGAGCGTAGAAAGGAAAAAAATGGGCAGCCCTCTTTACATGCCTAACAGTACGGGCGATACATATTGAACTTGCAACCAACCTAACCACCGATGCCTGCATAATTTGCTTCAGGAACTTCGTGAACTGACGTGGAGTCCCTATTAAAATTCGGTCTGATACGGGTACTAATTTTGTGGGCTCAGATGGTGAACTACAAAGAGTAAAAGATATATTTGACGTCAATTATATTCAGCAAGAAATGTCGGTTAAAGGATTAAAATGAGAGTTTAATTGTCTAGGAAATCTATCCAGCGGCGGTGGTTGAGAAAGACTAATAAGATCAACAAAAAGGGTGCTAGCAGTCGTATTAAAGGCAGAAGCTCCACAGGTAGATACCCTGCACAGTTTCTTAATCGAAGCGGAAAATATAGTCAATAGCCGACCTCTAAGCCACATACCAGTGACGCCGGACGATCCTGAACTGTTAACGCCAAACCACTTCATACTCGGGACCACTAACTCTACTCAAACTCGTTTAGTAGAACTGAAGTTTCGAGTCGCAAACAGTATCATATAGGACAACAACTAAAAAACTGCTTTTGACGCAGATGGATTCGGGAATATTTACCAACCCTTACAAAACGCACATAATGGTTTCAACTACAAAGACCACTAGAGAAAGGTGATTTGGTCATAGTCTGTGATGAGAGTTTACCACGAAGCCAATGGAAAAAAAGAACATTAGAAACTATAATGCCTGCCAAGGACGGTCATATACGTATCGTTGAATTAAAGACCGTAAATGAAATTCTACGGAAGCCAGTGTCAAAACTAGTACGATTTGTTATCCATTAGTGAAGCGTAGACGCTTTGTGGGGGTGGAATGTTACAGAGTGAACGCACAACTTAGTACACGTGTGCCTAGCATACAATTCAGCGTACGTTTGTGTACTAAATCGGGATATTTATTTACCCGGGACCTTATTCTCTTTAGAAAACAAAATGTATTTGATAAAACTTATATCTGTCAAATAAGTTTTATATTCATAGTTGATTAATTGAAAACGAAGGAAGAAACAAATTGTAACCTCTTTATATGTTTTTATAGGTAGCTACTTATTAATCTTTCTTTTTAGTGAAGTAAACATTAATTCGTTTGGTATAGTGATTGGATTGCACACATCAATCGACAAGCCATCGCCACTGTCACTATACTGCGGAGTTAATTTCTATTGTCTCTTGCCTTTAAAATTGTTACAAACCAAAGCCCGTAACACTTGGCTTGTTACCTTTTTCTGCGTTTCCTCATTCAGTTGTATTCAAACAAATTTTATTTATAATGAAATCCGTAATAATAGTACAAAAACTGTCAAAAGGACTAGATGAATTTAAATGCCTTGGAATACCCAAAACTCGTTTCACAGTATTCCTTACTTGTTTTTTACGCGTAGGTTCTGTAGTACTCCATTCTAATGTGCCATTTTTGGTAATCCATTCTTCTTCACCGTCAGCTTCACTATCGTTATCCGAGTTTCTTAGATCGTCTTCGTCTTTTTGAGTTTCAATAAAGTTTTTCTCTGCATCACAGCCATCTCTCTCGCTGTCTATTACCTCATATTCGCATATGCATCTGTCAAAGCTTGCTGCTCATTGTAGCCTCTTGTAAAGTGAATTTTATAATCTGACATAATAATGACGTTGTCAAACTATTACTCCGTCAAATTGTAAATGAGAGTTTTATCCCAGAGAGCTGTACTTTAAACACTAACGAAACGCACGTTTTAACGGGCGGTCAGCATGTTCTGACCTGCAGAAACTCAAATAACTGCAAGTTTATACTACATATCACGCAAGAATTAATTAACAATGTATTTAGGATTTTATCACACACAATCCATCTAGGATCGAAATTGACGCTACTGATTGTTTTACACTAAAAGTATTTTTCTACCTCTATTTAATGGCAAATAATAGCATAATGATATCCTTTAAAGTTTCATAGAAGCATATTTAAAAGCTCAAGAGGATGGAATGATGATAAACCCAATAAAAATACATTCTCGAGCGTGCAAAGTCATAAAAGACCCCAGGAGGGCTACGAGGCTTAAAATGTCAAGAATTTTTAAAGAACTTTGAGCACACATATAAAGATTTAAATTAAAAGTTATAATGAAAACATTGGTAAATATCAATTAATTAATTGTGTATTACACGCATAAAGTGCGTTACTGTTAATTACAAATCTTGACGTTTGTAACGTCGTTTGAAATATTAATTTATGATGCCACGATAAGAGGAAAATTAACGTCAACCACATAATGTATATTCAATTCGGTCAATTTTTTTAATTGCTACATATGTTGATGACGCGTTTTAGTTCGCATATTTTCCGGATCTCATGATTGCTTCTGTGAGCTTTAACTGTTAAATAAAACAACTTCGCCTAAATCGGCTTGTTATCACTTTGCAACGTACTTTCCGGATATCTCATATATTTTCGAAAAATCCTATTTTCTTTCACGTACGGATAGTATTTTAGACGAATTATAAATATCTATAGTATTGGCTAAAATTTTAGGAAAATTGCCTTTATAAGAAATTGAAAGAATAAGAACAAATCAAAAATCGAACACAACTGAATTTGTTTTATGAATTGCAGCCACATCACATATAAGTTGAACAAATCGTCGATTTAGGTTTAACTCAATATTATAAATTACTTGGATGTTTAAATTATTGGCTCATCTAACCCAAGCAACCAATTCGGCTTGGCTATAATATGTAAATAATGTATTTTTGTAAATGGCTTAATAATCAAAGTACCCATGGCACGTCACATTTTAAATAAGAATCAAAGCGGCCTGTAGTCCCTTCGGAATTACGTTTAGCGCCATTTACGCATTACACCGAACATGCCTTGAATAAGCCAGTTGAGTGAGTTGAGTGAGTTGAGTGAGTTGAGTGAGTTGAGTGAGTTGAGTGAGTTGAGTGAGTTGAGTGCGTTGAGTGAGTTGAGTGAGTTTAGTGAGTTGCGTGAGCTGAGTGAGTTGAGTGAGTTGAGTGAGTTGAGTGAGTTGAATGAGTTGAGTGAGTTGAGCGAGTTGAGTGAGTTGAGCGAGTTGAGTGAGTTGAGTGGGTTCAGTGAGTTGAGTGAGTTGAGTGAGTTGAGTGAGTTGAGTGAGTTGAGTGAGTTGAGTGAGTTGAGTGAGTTGAGTGAGTTGAGTGAGTTGAGCCAGTTGAGTCAGTTGAGTCAGTTGAGTCAGTTGAGTCAGTTGAGTGAGTTGAATGAGTTGAGTGAGTTGAGTGAGTTGAGTGAGTTGAGTGAGTTGAGTGAGTTGAGTGAGTTGAGTGAGTTGAGTGAGTTGAGTGAGTTGAGTGAGTTGAGTGAGTTGAGTGAGTTGAGTGAGTTGAGTGAGTTGAGTGAGTTGAGTGAGTTGAGTGAGTTGAGTGAGTTGAGTGAGTTGAGTGAGTTGAGTAAGTTGAGTGAGTTGAGTGAGTTGAGTGAGTTGAGTGAGTTGAGTGAGTTGAGTGAGTTGAGTGAGTTGAGTGAGTTGAGTGAGTTGAGCGAGTTGAGGGAGTTGAGTGAGTTGAGTGAGTTGAGTGAGTTGAGTGAGTTGAGTGAGTTGAGTGAGTTGAGAGAGTTGGGTGAGTTGGGTGAGTTGGGTGAGTTGAGTGAGTTGAGTGAGTTGAGTGAGTAGAGTGAGTTGAGTGAGTTGAGTGAGTTGAGTGAGTTGAGTGAGTTGAGTGAGTTGAGTGAGTTGAGTGAGTTGAATGAGTTGAGTGAGTTGGGTGAGTTGAGTGAGTTGAGTGAGTTGAGTGAGTTGAGTGTCTTGAGTGAGTTGAGTGAGTTGAGTGAGTTGCCATTTCGGTTTTTTTCAGATATCAGCTTCGTCTCACCAGTAACGTTCCATACCAATATTTCATGCATACAAATTGCTTTCAGTTTCGCTTACCTTCAAATATCATCTCTTCATTTAATAACTTTGTCGTAGTAACGGCACCTTTTATCTAAACAAGCACCAACTTGTGCAAACACTTTTATAATTTGCAGTCCGCTACTACAGCTTTCATGATTTTTAACAGGATGTTTAATGTAACTTTACTGAACACAATAATTGCTAACCGAAAGCTTTTACTATTATAGATTGTAGATCTAAACCCGTATTCAGATCTCAATGGAAAGAAAAAGAGAGCTTTAATATATTCGTTCGTGTATTTATATGATTCTCAAACCCTCTTAAAAAAACCTGTTTTATATGAAAAGCTTGTTTTCAAAGCGGGTTCCTAAAATTTTGAACGTAACTACGTAACCGACTATCATTTCTAAAAAAATTTCTCCCGTCCGTCGTGCTGTTTACATAGAATTTTATTTCCTACCTTACCGCACGAACACTTCTGAAAAACTGCTCGCTATCAACCATTAATATAACTTCTTGTCGTCACAACGCTCCACCTATCAGATATCCATCTCTGTTCTACGTATATATGTTGTCTTCTTTAGAACCCCTTCTGATTTACAGAAAATCGATATTGTAGTCGTTCTTCACAAATACCCATGTATATCTTACGTGACTTCAATCTAACGCTTCATTTATACTTTTCTCTGTCTGTTTTATATTATCAATCGTTTATTCCAATCACTCCTTAAGGTACTGGTTATTGTAGCAGCTTATCTAAATTGACCATTGCAAACAATTTCTATGGAATTTTGTGCTAACGTTTGTTTTATATTATATGAACCTGACATATAACATCAGGTGTTTCTTGAAACAACCGACTGTTGATAATAACAATTCTCGGTTTCTTCGCTTCGTAGTATTTGTATAGCCGAACGTTGTCTTTTAATATGAACAACATTTGCGTTTGAATCTATTGATTTTCTATGCAAGCACGCTCCCTTCTTGCTTCCATGCGTTTGATTAAGAGTTGTTATAATTACTTATGCTCATCCTTGAGTTGTTTATGTACTCTAAAACTTTTTTCAATTATATAATTTTTACATTCCAATTTAAATATAGAAAAATACCTTAATACCCGTCAGTTTCCACTATATAAATTAATTAATTCGGCGCGTAATTAATTTGCTCCTATTTCTATATACACGGGTGCTAAAATTTTATTGTCTACACCTATTTGCCCTTTAAATCCACAACAATGTATATATATATATATATATATATATATATTGCTGTGAAACCACCAAAATCCGGGTACTCCGCTTTTCGAATCGAGCCTCACTAATTGGGCGTCAAGAATGCTGTGAATCCTACAAAAAACTATTCATTACCTTAACTGTGTTGGTCCATTGACTTTCTTCTGTTAATCGCCTCGGCTGCTCCTCTAGATAACTTACATCCTCAATCATAAAAAAAACAAACACATTCCTATCACAAACATCAATGTTAACTCTATTTACATCAATATTCACAAAACATTAAAATTTCAAAATTAAAATTCAGCATAAATTTCAGTATCAGAAAATTTCAAGATTAAATTTATTATCATTTTAATGTGCATCCAGAATTAAAGTCCTTGTAGGATGCCTACTAATTAATATAACAATATATGCAGACCGGAGTCTGAGTACAAAGGGAGCATCTACCACCCCTTTACGTTAATTAACCAGGTTCGTCTAATTGAGCTCAAAGACATACCCAAATTTTCATCATAATCCAGAACATCAATACTAAATACCCCTTTCTACTTAAACAAGAAAATGTCACCTTAAAATTAAAAATTTGCTGTTAGTACAATTTCACTACTGTCCATTTTAAATAAACAAATTATAAAGTTATTCAACACACACCAAAACATCAAAGTTCGAACAAAATAGTATAATTTACCTGAAGGTTACTGCACTCGTAGCTTCAATGTACATCGTCCCTTTTGTTAATCACACCATTCCAACTGGGTTATATTTACGGCTTCTGATTCTCAACGCTTTTAAAATTTTCTCCATCACCATTTATCTAAAGTTGTTTCAGGGCTTTTCCGGAACTCATCTGTGTATATCTGAACCTTGTTTTGTGGATCCAGTCATGTTTACGAACCATTTAATTATTAACACCCCCGAAAAATAACAAAGAAATTCATACTTCTTTCACCAATATACGCCAAAACTGCCTACTTTTGTGTATTCATTTGTCGTTGTAAATTTTACTAATTGGTACAGTGATACTAAACTTTATTACCTTGTATCTTCTTTTCTAAGTGCACTAAAGTACATTCATTGTAGCACGTAAAGAACAAACTGTTTTAAATCACCAAAATATACGAGCAAACTTTAAATTATTCTATCAAACTCGGAAAACTAAAAAACACTGTTTAACGCATTGAATCAAGTCGCAGATGTAAGAGAGCTTGTTCATATTAACCTGGGTATATATAGAGGTTAGCCTGTCTGTTGGTCTAGTCCCCAAAACGGACAATTCTTCAGAATTTCGCATGCTATGTTCCCATTCCGCGGCCCAGCATGCGATTTTACGTAATTTGCACTCGCACCAGTTAAATCTCAGAAATTTCGACACGGCTCGCAACGTCTGGAAATAACTAATTGAATTTTATACAGAAATGTTATTTTTACCTCTCAATTTTGCTTTTTATTTTCACCCAATCGCAACCCCGTGACGTTGCTCCACTCACGCCTTTTACTATATGTGTCTCGGTCTTGCGCATATTATCTGTCTCTATCTACCCTGTTCTTATTGGTGCAAATTGATATTCTTTATTATCGATTATTTCAGTCTATGTGGACTGTGAAATAACCCACCTTTAGCATTTCCCGTAACTATTATGCGACGGTTTCTCCAACATTCTCTGTAACCATTAATTATCTGCAAAATTTACGCAGAATGAGCTTTTTTAAAAATACGCAGGTGTTCAAACATCCTACTTCTAAATAACCCTTCTACGATTTGCATTTTATTGCGTTTTTACAAGTTTTTATAGATATTATATGTTACTAACGGTTCAATTAACTTCAATTACAAATAATACCCTTTAATTTTTAGTGACTCCTAATCAAATATTCAATTATTATCAGTACATTTTGTTTAATACCGGTTACTTAAAATAGAGTTAATTAATATAAATTTTGCACGTAATTTCTCTTTGTTTCTTTACTAGGAATAATTAAATTACATGTAGGGCTTTTTAATACTGCTTCCTTTTTTATAGCAAGCGTCTTGTAGATGAAATAAATCTCTTATGTTTAATGAAACGAATGAATTTTTATGCTTCACGGTTTTTTTTTTATAACGCGTACCTTTCCCAAAGCTTCTACACGGTGATTAAAATTATTTGATGTGATTATTTAATTTTCTACCCTGGTCTAAATATAATATATATATATATATATATATATATATATATATATACATTTATAATGCATGTGTGTACGTGGAGGCGTGCTAGCGTGCGGGGGTGTGAGCGTGCGGGTGTGTGTGCGTGCCTGCATGCGTGTGCCGGTGCGTGTGTGTGGGTGTGCATGTATGTGTTATTATTATTATTATTTTATTTAAAACTGTAGAATAGATATACATATTTTAGTAATTGCAATTTAAAATATGTTGGTAAAAAATATATGTATAAATAGTTCACATACATGACACTATAGCGTAGGTATGTTAAACCGTACACTATCGTGGCTTAGTTTAATGCTATTGAGAAAGATAATTTCCTTTCTTTAACGTTGCACAAATCTTTGTTATTGCACCACTATAATTTGTTATATTTAGTTTTTACTTACGTATCATAAAAATTCTCCTACGGTTGTGGATTTAATTTTGTTTTTGTACTACTTTTGCAAATGCATCACCAGTTTGCATTCTTTTTAATAATTTATAATAGACCAATAAATGGTACTTATAACTAGTGTTAGAAGGTAGTTCACTAAGAATGATTGAGCACTACTTTTTGTCATTCCACAGTAAATTTTTTGTTGTTTCTCAGAAGCTTGCCTACCAATTGTTTTATGAATTCCCACAATTCTTTTGTTTTTGTACACTTAATTATCAGATTTCACGAGCTGCCTTGTACATAACACCAAGAGTATATGGATGAATGTATTATAATGGTGCGATTAAGATATGTCGAGTCTTCAAGCCGGTTCTGAATTTAATTACAGCTTTTAATTTAGTTTTATTCGGATTTACAGTCTGCGGTAAATGTTTGTAGTTCAACCTGAAAAAAGTCTTAATTCATTTGTATGCTTGTTTTACATCATTTGCCGTTATTGATGCCTCTTTTCTCAAATGAATATCCATATCGTTGTCATCTAACAATATGCCATCTTTTATAAAACTGCCAATTGTTTTAAAATCGCTATCGCGCGATTTAGAAGAAAATAATGGAGGTTTGTTATTCATATCAAGCAATTTATTATTTAGGGTTAGAAGTGCTTTCTCTTCCAGACTTTTTGGGAATCCGGGTATATGAACATCAACTTTACCCCAGGCATCGAAGAGGCTTTTTAAAAATGAGTTTGCAGTTTCGTTCACTTACATTTTTACAAAATAGGCAGTGCCGTAACACTTCGTAGGGGTTGCTGGTAGATATCAGGTGTCTTAATATTATTGTTGTAATTTCGTCATACTGTCTGTTGACTATTTTTTTTACCAAAAAATACTCTGAGTAATCGTTGTTTTCATTGCAAATGTACCAATCCCAAACCTCTTTCAGTGAGCGATATATGTAGGTCTTTGGTCACTATCCAATGCTTTACAGACAAAAAAAATTAACCATTGTCTTTTGAAAGGCCTTCAATTGAGTACAACTGAAAGGTAAAACGTGAATAAAATGCAACATCTTTGTAGCTATGTACCAATTGACTACAATCTTTCCACCTACTAATGACATACTTGATGATCTTCGTCTCCATTTTTCAATCAATGCCTCAACTTTCTCTCATACTTTTTCGAAACAAATTTTGTATCCTGTCCGATGTTGCATGTTTTTATTAGACCATGCAGAACCTAACATCAAGATTTGTCTCCATTTCTATTGCACCGTCTAAAAACCATGCGATTTAGTGGTGTTAAGTATAGAACCGCTTTATTCATGAAAAATATCACACGCGTTTCTAACTTTAACTAAGTCTTTTTCGTTTGATATAAAAACCGACACGTCATCTGCATAAGCACTTACCAACAACCTACGTTGAGCAAGAAGAGAAAGGGGAAACCATGTAAGGTATTTCGGAAAAACTGCAACAGTGATTCAATGGTGCTACGTACCATGACGTAGCCGGAAGAAAACGTAAATATACCTGGCTAACTACCAATGCGGACGGGGAGGATTCCTAGCAACACAAATATAATACATCGCCAACGATTTTCTTTTTACAATAAAAACACAAATATGGAAATTTCTATGGAAACAGCAAAACAAAATTAACTAAGGTTATTATTTAATAAAACAATTTTACTCTATGGACAAATTCACTAATTGTTCCACGAAATGTGCAATTCGTAGCTAACATGCAACAAAATCTAATCAGTATCAAAAAGAATAAAGCGGATGAGTTAATTAAAAAACATTAAAGTTAAAAACCTTTCTAGTAAAGATTTTACCATACGAAGCATTTGTTATAACTCTAATCAATAAAAAAAAGAATACTGCTGATACTTTCGTATAAGCAGATGGGTTAAGTACAAAAAGCAAAAGCATTAAAGTTCGAAACTTTTCTAGTAAGGTTTTTACCAGAACAAACATTAGCGTATTTAATTTCAAATTGGGTTTATCTTTAAGTAAGTTAGAAAAGGAGAACAAAACACATACATGTGTTGGGATACTTATCTTGTCAGCTCTCGGAAGCGAATTGACACAGCACCGCCGCGGTAGTCAGCACACCCATGCTACTACCGTAACTGCAACGGAGGTTTACATGCAAGGGCAGTTGATCTACATCAAGGAATAATCGGGCTACGCAACAAGCAATTTAGCCTCCAGCTAAGATTTAAAAAAAACTCTGGAACGCTTACCGATACACACCAAATCTACACATTTAATAAAGTAGAAACGTGCAACGCTCATGGAGTAACAAAACGAATAGTTTTTACAAGTGCATCAACGCACAAGCTGAATAATCAAACTTTTAAAAGGAATTTAAAATAACACAAACTGGAAAAGCAAACATCCACGTTATCAAAACGCGATTGAAAATTGGAAAACACGGTTTTACCGGAGAATAGTAGGATATATTAATTCAAAAAATCTTTAGATGCGAAATCCACTAGAATGCAATTATACGTTATCGGAAGGTATAGCGAGCTCACGGATACCTAAACAAGATCTTTTCTAATTAATTGTAGCATTAACTTGTCGTTTCAAAACAACTAGATTTACGTTGAAAAATTCTTAGGAAGAGTATTTATTATTAATTATGTGGAAGGATTTAACAATAGACATGGAATTTATACGAACGAATAATGAATTAACAAGGGATTTGAGTTGAAAATTATTGTAAGGCGAGCATATCTGAACAGGTACAATACCTCGGGTATTGTTGGAGAATTTAATATTAGAAAAGGAATTTATGTAAATAAAATAACTAATTATTGCCGAATATGAACGTAACAAATATTAAATTGTAAGTAATTGTATCCTACATTTTATTATAAATTTCGGTGGTGACTACAACAAGCTCTTTAAAATTTTATTAGTTGGAAATGTAATAGCAATTGGAAATATTTAAATTGTGCAATGTTAGTATATGAAAGGTTACCTTTTACAATAATTAAAATTTCACTTTATTTTTAGCTGAAAAATTGCTATAGTGTATGTTGATAGGTTTTATAATATTTACTACGAAACTATGGTGAATATAAAAATAATTTGTCGCAACTTCATATAGAAAAACAAATTGTAGTAGAATTCACAATTGTAAAAGATTTTTCAATTATTTTTTTCTCGATGTAGTATTCTATATATATTAGAAACCATTATTAATTCATAACACGTAAGAATTTATTTAACCATATATGAAAAGACAATATGAAATTATAGCAAAGAGTACGTAGCCAGGAATACTTCTATATTCTGTGAAGGTCAGGAATAGAAATTGCGCGTTATGCGCCGCCCTGCATGGAAATATTTTCGTACATACGTAATTAATTCCTACATTTCTTGCGTTCTTTTCACGGTCATATAAGTATTCATTATGAATTTAAACCGTTTTTTTCAATTTAAACGATTGGTTATTCAATATTCTGTATGATTTAATTATAATTTAAAACACTTAAATTATTCTATTTTTATAAAGCATTAAAAATGTACCCTGTGTTTGATTAAATTTACATTTAGTTTATCGTTCTCTTCAATCGCGCATTCTAAACGTCTGCTTCGCTTTACGTTATAAGAATTATTAAATAGTTTATGTACTTTACCATATTTTAATGCGGGAATTTAGGCAATATATCTTACGGGTATCGAATATCTTTTTGAATTTAAAGTATATTCATTGTCGCGTACTTTAAACACGTGTTGTTTTGAAAGGCAGCAAACGGTTCTATACACAGACGTTAATCGAGTTTTTCTTTATCGAGAGTAGTTCGTTTGTAAAAATGAAACTATAAGTTGGCTGTACGATAGTAATATACTATTAATCTTTTTTTAAGAAACAGTTTTAGTGTCGCTTGTATAAAATTAGAAATATACAATCTCCTTTAATAAGATCGCGAGTCTAATATCAAGAAGTGGGACTTAACACATATAAATAAATTCAGTTATCACCAATGTAGAATGTGTTCCATCATATGTCGACCACAAAAAGCTATTATGCCCCACAGTAAATTAGCGGAACCCACAAGATCAAGCTAAAACCGGAACGTCATGCCAAGCTGTAAAATTGTTGGTTTTTTCCTCTGCATCGTTTGATGACTTCCATCAGTAAAATAAATTGGGTCTGAATTTTTTTGGTAAAGTTTTCCAAGTCATTCATCACGCACCTGAAGATGGTACGAGGTTCGAAACAGAACATACTTCGCTTCAATCGTCGGAAAAGCTACGGGTACAGCTGTTTTTGGTTGAGTATTTATTAAGTAATATATCGGCATTGGCTGTCCTATAAATTTCTTTATTAATTATTTTTGCGAAGACTTCTATACTATGTAAATTCTCCAGGATATGTTGAATAAGTCATGTGTTCCTTGCGGGTTGTTTTTTAAAATTAAAGGTGTGTATATAAAATTCCTTTCTTGAAGCTTCCTTTTTCTTTCTTTGTGACCCACTTCATTCTGCGATTTTTTAGATAGCACGGCACTGTTTTGGATTCTTTTTTGTTACGGTACTCGGTGCTGACAATTCCTTTCCTTGTGAATACACCTTTTTGTCTCGATAAAAATTCCTGTTGTGTCCGTTTCATCGTCTCTATAGATTTTGCTTTATTCCGGATTGCTAGAATTGTTTTCGCTGACAATTTGAGTTTAAATTGAAAACACTGGCGACCTATTTTATTAGTATTCTAGATTCTATTCTGTTGCTCCTACCTATTTTTTTGGGAATTACATTTGTTTCTTCGGATATATTTTAATGTATTTTGTTGACTTTGATATTCTTTCGAGTTAAAATAACAGATCGTGGAATAGATATAGATTGTTTACGTGGGGATGTTTACTATGTAACCACAGCTTGAAGTACCTTAATTGTTCTATCCAGTATTCTTCACGTTTCTTAGCATAATTTGATGCGTGACAGATGTTGTCTCGTTTCGGATTTTTGCTCTTGGTTCTCTTTCTCGTTTCTTTCGTTACATTTTGATTTATTCACACGAGAAACCAATTCCTTTCTTAAGGTTTTACACGTTACTGTTTCTTTACTAGAAATATCAGTCCTCTAACGACGTTTGCATTGTTAAGCCATTCCATCTTTGTCCTCGTTGATTACTACCATATTTTGTTTTCTTTTTTATAACCCTCTACAGTTTTCACTTGGTGCGGTAAATTGCTTTTTCGAGCCGGATGAAAATTTTTCTTTTTTCTCCTTTTTCCTTTTTGTTTGCTAAAACGATTTTTTTATTTGTCCTGTTAGTGTATTGCTTGGTTCGTTGCTTCAGCTTCCTACCTTAACCTTTTAATTTTGTTGGGAGAGAGGGATACGTTACGTGCCCTTCTTGCATGGAAGTACGTACTTGATTAAATCCAACATTTCTTAAAGTTTTTCACGTTCATATGAGTATTTATTAACAATTTCAACCGTTTTTCTAATTTACACGATTGCTTATCTATCATCATGTGTGATTCTATTAGTATATTTAACTATAAATTAAAACGCTTAAATTATTCTATGTTGATATAGCATGGAAAATGCAGCGTTCGCTTTCTTAAATAATTACCTTGAGTTTATCAAGGTTGTTTCCAATCACGCGTCTTAAATGTCTGGTTCGCTTATCTCTACACACTACGTTACATAAATTATTAATTAGATTACGAACGTTACTATAATTTCAATGCGGGAGGTTAGGCAACACATCCTACGGGTACTAAATATCTCCATTAATTTAAAGTATATTCTTTGTCGCGTACTTTAGACACGCATTGCTTTGAAACGCGGCTGCTGTTCCTATAGACAGACGTATTTTATTGAGAGTAGTTTGCTAATGAGAATGAAGGCATAAGTTGGTTTTACGATGGAAATATCTGAGCAATTCTTTTTGAAAAAACAGTTTTAGTTTGTGTAAAATTAGAAATGTGCGATTGCCTTGAATAAGATGATAATTTTAATTTCTAGAAGTGGGACTTGATACATTTTGGTTGAAGATAAATAAATTCAGTTACTACTAATGGAAAATGTCTTTAATCAGATGTTGACCACAGAAAGTTGTTGTACTCCAACAATAAATTAGCACCACTCACAAGATTACGCTGTGATAAGCTAAAACGTAACGTCATACCAAGCTATAAAACTTGCTTGCTTTCCTCTGCATAGTTTGATTACCTACACCAGTAAAATAAATTGGGTCTGGATTTTCTTGATAAACTTTTTCAAGTAATTCGTCGCGTACTTGGAGATGGTATAAGGTTCGAAACGGAACTTACTTCGTTTCAATCGTCGGAAATGTTAAGGGGAAGTTGCTATAAGTTGAGTATTTATTAAATAATATATCGGCATTGATTGTCATATAAATTTATTTATATAAATTTTTTGTGGAGTCACTCTACTGTTTAGGTGCGATATTAGTACATCTCTTTTTTGGTATGTAGAGGAGTCTTCTTTTATATTTCTGTTGCCTACTATGGAAGTATATACTTTTCCTAATGAGTATTTTGTATATGTATAGTTTTAAGAATCGTAGTAACCACACGACTGAAACCAGTGCACTATACATCTTTTTGTTTTATTTTTGAAGCAGAAAACTAGTTTGACATAACTAAAGAGTGTATTAATTATTTTTGCGAAGATTTTCATACTATTTAAAATATCCGGGATATATTGGAGTAGTTTCTCTTCGCGGGTTGGTTCTTCTTTTGTAACAGGTATTTTAATTAAAAGTGTGTATATAAAACACCTTCCTTGAGGTTTCCTTTTTCATTCTTTGTGATCACCCCACTTTGCGACTTTTAAGCTAGCACGGCAATCTTTGGAGTCCTTTTTGTTGCAATACTCGCTGAGGGCCATTTTCTTTGCTTCCTTTATTCTTCATTTTTGTCCGCACGGAATACTGTATCAAGCGGGCTACTCTCTTTTTTAATAACTCGTTTTGAATTAGTACTGTACTTATTCAAACATCCATGAAGTCGATGTTGCGTGCTTAGTGTCCCTGTAGCTAAATATCTTCGTTCTTATGTAATTAAATTTCATATTCCGTACTGTATTCACGGTCAGTTGCGAATTTCTTAAGCGTTTTTGACTAGCCCTTTAAATTGAAATGATTGCTTATTCATCATGCTGTAGAGTTTTATTAGTACATATAGTATAAGTTATAGTACCTTAATCTTGATTGTTGACATAGCATTGAAAAAGCATTCAGTTATCAGCTACCTTTGCTTTCTGAATTGATATGTTCGCATTATTTAAAGGTTTTATATAAAATGAGTTTTCTACATGTGTGACTAGTGAGTGTGATTCAATTCGAATAGGTCGGTTTCTTTATTTATATATGGACGTTTCTTGAAAAATAACATACATTGCAATTGAATAGAAATTTTTAATTGAGTTTCAAGTTATTGATAGTTGTTAGCCTTGAGTTTTCTAATGTGCGATATTTGACTTCTCGTTGTCGAACTATTATTTTTAGATCCAGCTTATAATTTGTAACGGTTTAAATTACGAGATATTCTTATAGAAATTCACTGATATGCTTAATATGAATGTTGTCATAAGACAGAAGTAGTACGTTCTAGTTGCCAAGATAAACAAGTGAGTTCATACAGCTAATGTATTTATAACATGGGATTCAGAATTTACTTAGTGCGAAATTGTTTCCTTGAGATATGGAGTTTTTCTAACAAAAATATTTACCGCATTTGGTGCTAATTTACTTTCAACTAATTCAGTTCATCACTACGTAACATGCTTAGAGAAATATCCGAGGTCAGACAATGATTTACTACTAACTGTTAGTCAAGTAAAGTGAAGAGTTACTCTATTCACCTCTACTTTTTCTAAATTTGATTCACTAGGTTTTCTAGGAGAAATATTTGGTATGGTGTGGCATGTTATCCAGCAAAGGTCGACTATAACCAGTTTTAGGGCAGCAACGGAACATCCGTGCAAACTGTAAGAAAAGCTATTTATTTTCGGCGTCGCTTTGCTGACTTTTCTCAGGAAGAACTGTGTGTGGTTTTTTTGTTAAGTTTTTCAAACTGTCGGGATATACTATTGAAGACAGCTTTTTTTGTTTATGTATTAATTATAAGATATAATTTTCTGTCTATTTAAAATTTAGAGTACACTTTATTAAAGTATGAAATTTTTTCGAGTAATTTTTTTTCAGCTATGACAAAATGCATTTCGACTAGTTGAAGGTTTCTTTCTTTAATATTGTAATTTACCGTTACAATTCTTTTGTAATTGCTTATTGAAAATTACTTGTGGACAATGCGTAGGCATGTGATGCTGTCATTTTTATATCAAAGATTTAATATTGGATAGCCCACCATAGGACTGAAACATTGCACTGCACATATATTTCTTTAATTTTTATATATACTAGGATTAAGGTAGAAAATTGTGTTAACGTAATTAAAAATGGGTATTAATTATTTTTGCGACGATATTTGCAATATGTAAATCCTCAGGTATATGCTAGATAAATGTTGTTTTCTATGCGAATTAATTTTTCTTTTATAACATGTTGGTTTCCTAAGGGTTTGTAAATAAATTTTCTTTAGTTAGTAAACATATTAAATATGAACCATTCAATATAAGAAATAGTTGGCCTAACATACGTATATTAACTCGTTAAAGTGCGTACCTTAGAACAATAATCTAAACTTTGGTATAAAAACGAAAGGCAAAAAAAACTATGTGCGTGGTTTGTAAAGACAATCGTCTAGTTACATCGTTTGCTCATAATATATTCTTGAAGGCTAAATAAATATTCTTTGCATTTTAAGTTAATTGTTATATATAACCATTGGGAATAAATACCTTAGTAACAATAGAACACAAAATATTAAGCAGCAGTGAGCTCACTGGAAAAGAAGAAACAAAACGAAAATAACAAAGCAGGTAATTGGGACATTGGACATAAGTACCTGTTGCAATCTGCTAATTCGATAGGTAGTAATTTCTTGTATACCTTCAACAATAATGTAAAATTGGAAAACTATAAATAACTTTAGAGGTGTTGGGTACCTTATCAGCTAACCAGGTGAGTTTGCACTACAATGAATTTAAAACTTGATGCTGATATACTTGCAATTACTCATAGACCCCATTGAACTATAAATCTTATTAGTTCAATGCATGTCGATTACTTATTAAACTAATCACCTACTTTACTACTTGAAACTGGGTTAATAGCCCACATTTTGAACATATTTGGCAATCCTACACCCCACCAATATTGGAGCTAATCTTTATAGTTCTATATAACTTATTTAATCTACATCAGTAGGTAAGCTATTTTCGTACGAGTGCAAAACACCGGTTTTCTTATGGGATTTAACATGGGAAATTTTAAGGTCCAAAAAAACCATTTTTGCCAGGTACAAAGGTCATGCACCCCGAAATCGTCGCAAATATTCCCGCATCTAGTAACAAAAATCTGTACAATAGTTTTCCTCAACTAAGCATTTTTTAGCTCCGATCAGGGTGCTAGACCCCACCCCCCACCTCAAAAACGCCACCGCACTTGCAAAAATTCGCACATTTGGTAACAGTATTAAATAACATTATCATCTTAAATTTGCACAATAGTTTTCTTCGACTAATCATTTTTTAGCTTACGGGGCAGGCATCGCACTCTCGGCACCCTGATCCGAACCACCACCACCACCACACACACCACCACAACCACCACTACCACAAACACCACCACAACCACCAACGCAAGTAGTAGAGAGAGGAAGTCGCATCAATTTAAAAGCATCAAGCTCACAACTGTTGATGTAAGAATGGGATTTGAAACTTCAAAAAATTTTGAACCGTTGATGAAGGCTTATGCTTTAATTATATATGACTCTATGTTTGAATATAACCCGTTTACGGCTATAGCTTTTTATAAAGATTCTTTACTGTATCCACTACTTCGTTTTCTTATATAATTGCTAACCATTCTGACCAATACGGGTGGAGGCAATTTCACTGTATGAGGCAATTTCACCCTATAAGGCAAATTCACCCTGTAAAACACTATCGCCCTATTCTGATGGGGATAAATTCAGGGAACTTTGCCATTAAAGCACCCACAACCAGACATGACTACATGACCATATGACCACATGACCAGATGGCCTCATAAACATATATATATGACCATATGACCACATGACCATATGACCATATGACCATATGACCATATGACCACATGACCATATGACCACATGACGGCCACCCTTGCGACCACCATGTTCGACGGTTGCCATGGCGGCCACCACGTTTGAGCCAGGGCTGTTTTGAAGACCGCTAAATACTATATATTGTTTCCTTATAGAGAGATATTTAAATTTAGTAAAACAATTATTTTCATATTTGCGTATGCTACATCGATCGGTGTAATTGTTATTTTGATACGTAGTGCCGTTTTGGTTTTTTACAGATTGGACGAAAACGGTTAAAGATAACTAAATTTTATGAAGACAATTATTTTCATATTTGTGTATGCTACATTTATCGGTGTAATTGTTATTTTGATATCCAGTGCCCATTTGGATTTCGCTCTATATCTTGAAAACGGTGCAAAATATAAAAATTTGTAAATGTGATTATATCATTATTTTAGTAAAACGCATCGATTGATGTAATTGCTATATTTATATCTAGCGCCGTTTTGGTTTTTGATTTAGAATTTGGAAATGAGTTATATTTATATTTTGTATAGACAATTATTAATATATTTAAGTATACTTTATCGATTTGTATAATCATCACATTCATGATTAATAACATTTGACCGAGATAGTGTTGTAATTTCCGAAATATACAGCAATGAATTGTTTAGTAAAGAATATGATTTTGCTATGGTTAACTATGTTGTTGTAATTGCATAATGTGTTGTGATAATTGAGTGTGTGGTTGCCCTTTGCATGTGCTTCTGACCAAAGCTAGATCCATGGTGCTTGCGGCATAGTTCCAACTTAACATCTAAAGTCTAGCGACTGGGCTATGTGGTAAACGTTAATGCACTGTGCTACCTTGCATTTAAATATCATGATAATAAGTAAACAATACATAGTATTTACCGGTCTTCATAACAGCCTTGGCTCAAACGTGGTGGCCGCCATGGCAACCGTCAAACATGGTGGCCGCAACGGTGGCCGTCATCTCGTCATATGGTCATGTGGTCATATGGTCATGTAGTCATATGGTCATATGGTCATATGGTCATGTGGTCATATGGTCATATAAATGTTTATGAGGCCATATGGTCATGTGGTCATATGGTCATGTGGTCATGTCTGGTTGTGGGTGCTTTAGTGGCAAAGTTCCCTGAATTTATCCCCATCAGAATAGGGCGATAGTGTCTTACAGGGTGAAATTGCTTCATAGGGTGAAATTGCCTCCACCCGTATTGGCCAGCATGGTTAGCAATTATATAAGAACACAAAGTAGTGGATACAGTAAAGAATCTTTATAAAAAGCTATAACCGTAAACGGGTTATATTCAAACATAGAGTCATGTATAATTAAAGCATAAGCCTTCATCAACGGTTCAAAATTTTTTGAAGTTTCAAATCCCATTCTTACATCAACAGTTGTGAGCTTAATGCTTTTAAATTGATGCGACTTCCTCTCTCTACTACTGGTGTTGGTGGTTGTGGTGGTGTTTGTGGTGGTGGTGGTTGTGGTGGTGTGTGTGGTTGTGGTGGTGGTTCGGATCAGGGTGCCGAGAGTGCGATCCGTGCCCCGTATGCTAAAAAATGATTAGTCAAAGAAAACTAATATGCAAATTTAAGATGATAATGTTATTTAATACTGTTACCAGATGTGCGAATTTTTGCAAGTGCGGTGGCGTTTTTGAGGTGGGGGGTGGAGTCTAGCACCCTGATCGGGGTGTCGAGATCGAGATTCATGCTTGGAGCTAAAAAATGCTTAGTTGAGGAAAACTATTGTACAGATTTTTGTTACTAGATGTGAGAATATTTGCGACGACCTCGGGGTGCATGATCTTTGTACCTGGCAAAAATGGTCTTTTTGGGCCTTAGGATTTCCCATGTTAAATCCCATAAGAAGACCGGTTTTTTGCGCTCGTACGAACATAGCTTACCTACTTACATCCTATGCTTTGTGATTAATTTGATCATTATCGCCGATACATTCTTTTCTTCTTTTCCATTACTAATTGTAGTAAGCTCCAAACGCTTTATAGCTTATTAGACTATTCCTTCTTATTTGCTTAGTTTTCTATACTGTTAGTTGTTCTGGCTTTTTGTATAACTCATGAACCAGCTTCATTAGTTACTCTATCTGTCCAAGAGAGCATTGTCATTCTGTTATGAAAACTAAATTTCCAAAGATTTCAAGCTTATTTTCTTCCTCTATCAAGAGTCCATGATGTGTATTCACATAGAATTAGATACCAGTTAGATGTTTTTAGTAGTTCTTCATTCAATATAATTAGCTATTGTTTAATGCATTAGCAGACCAACATGAACACAGTTGGGCCATTTTCGCTCTTCCCGATCGAATGCTTTATACATGCTTAACCATTAATCATTTACTTTTCACCACGGAGCTTGCAACCTTCCTCTTTTTTTGCATGAACTGATTGATAATTTTTTAGCAATTTCTTTGCATAATCTGAACTTCTAATACTTTTTATTCATTTTATGTCACACCCACACATATCACGCTTACTATTCGTGCAATTGCTATTTGTGTCGAAACACCTGCAAATAATTTGTTAGATAATATTTTACATCATAAACTGAATATCGGGGAATAGGGTATATATTTAGAAACCGAGCTGTATCTAGGTTGCGAGAATTTTAGTGAAATGTGTAGACTAAGAATAGAAATCAATGGAGGCACGCGTTCAACCAGTTCCAAGACGATAAAATAGTTGTACTGGAATCGGATGATTATTGTAAGCAACTACAGGTGTTGAAAGCAAATGTGTGGAACACAGCACTGTACGGCTATGAAATAGGGACAGTAGCAGAAGCAAACAGGAAAAGGTTGAAGCCTTTTGGAATGTGATGCTTCAGATGTATGATGTATGACAGACAAAGTTAATAACAAGGAGGTTCTGGAAATAGTAGCGGAAGAAAGATATCTGTGGAAAACAAAAAAGAAATGGGAAAAATAGATAGACAGGACACATTCTAAAGCATTTAGAGCATAATGCGGGATATATTACAAGCAGAGATAGGAAAAAAGAGATGTAGAAGTAAACCTATATCGGCCTACTGCACTCAGTTAGCGAAAGGTGTAGGCTGTCGGAATATCCGGAAAATGTGTAGGTTAACTCAAACGAGGAGACAATGGAGGTACACGTCTAACCAGTTCCAGGAAGACTTAATGATGATGCTGTTCAAAATTGGGTTAGAACGCCACTCTTAATTTCGATGTTGTTCATTTTAAAGAATCAAGGTTTTGTTTTGCGATAAACCAGGCGGTAATATCTAGCACTGGTTTTGTACACTTGTTTTGAAGCATTTGGCCCGTGCGGTCATGTATTAAAACAATATACAGGTTTTGATGTGTGTGTCACTGTGCTTCTACATAATTCCGTCGGCGGAGATTTTCTGGTTTGGATGCTGTCAACCACTTCCGTAGAAGCCAACAGTATGAACATTAAGGTAAGTGCATGATCGTTGTTGGATTTACCGCTAAGAGTTTTTATCGCAACACTAGCCCCAAGTCACAGTCAACGTACACTAAGGAAATAATCTGGGGTTTCACGCATTGTGTAAATTTTCCCATTATTTCTCCAACAGATGCATAAACTAATATATCAATCCTCGTTATCGCTGACAAGTACGTCAGTATTGTACAGATATAAAGATTCCCCGAAAAAAAACCTGAATAACTTCTTTTAAGAGCATATCCTTGGTTTTAATTTAATTTATTATGTCACGGTATCTTTCCGCTTGTCTTACAAATGGGTCCGTGTCAATTGCAAACTTTCTTTTAATTATTTACGCGCTTCTTTAAATTATAGCTTAAAAGTACTTTTTCTAGGCTACATAAACTTTTTGCGTGCAGCAATCTGAATTACGACACTTACACCTATTTGGAATTGTCTCAGCGTTAACCATAATTATAGAATAGATGATATTTAACAGGTTTCATCATTTCGAGTACCGATAGGTCTTTCTATGTCACCCTTTATCTATATCAAAGCCTTTCATGATAGTTCTAAAATTATTTTGTATAGAATTTCCGCCATTTGAGTTTTGCTCTATTTAAATTTAGTAAGTAAACTATTCCTTACATGGTTTAGACAAATATGTTTCAGACTCTCATGCTTAGTCCAATAATGCAATCACCTTGATGATATTTCTACATATGTGTGTTTTTAATTCAATTGCGTAAGATTGACAGATGTACCTGTGTTCCTGTCAATATTATTTTTGTGCTGCTCTATGCTTAAACTGTCCAATATTTGTAACGTTTTGCCTTTGTGTTAATAAAAAAAATTTAGCAATGCAATCTTGTGCCGAGTTTCCGATTTCTGACTACTGATAATTGAAAAACACGTTCGTAAGTGCTGTTCTTCTACATTTTATATTTTTGACTGTCTATGGTCAAAAGCTACGACTGTATGTTGTTCCACCACTCTTACCACTGTCGAGTTGACCATTCTCGCAGCTTTTTCTTAATTAGCAATCTCGATACCTAAGAATGCGATGTAAGAACCTCCCCTGTTGCTGCCTCCGCAGCCAACTCATCTGCTCTGTCGTTTCCTCGTTTGTCGTCACGAGACCTAACCCAATAAAACTTCAAATCTCGAAACCCAAGTGCCGTGTGCGCAAACCTCTAGACGCCTCTTTGAAGATCTGTCAGAGTGTTCATATTTCCCGGAGCAGTCAGGATGGATTTGCTATCGTTGATGATGGTGTACCCACTTGTAGCCGAGTGATTGTTGACGTACTCGATAGCTTCCCTTGTTGCTACCAACTTGCACTGAAAGATTGTGCTTCAATCCACAAGTTTAGTTTGATATTGGAACACTTTCTTCTCTACCTTATACACAACGAACGCCGCTCCTGCCATCTCATCGTACATTCGCGAGCCATCTGAATAGTCCTGATCCCCGTCGCGTTTTTGTAGCCTCTTGACATCAGCAGGATGATACCATAGCTCAGAAATAATATTCTATCAACCTCTCTACTACCAAGTCCAAGACTTTCAACAACTTCTCGCTCTTTCCCTGTATCTACGAGTCACCGAAATCTAATCTCCCTTAGAACGTATTCGATTGGGAGAATCCTACTAATCACCAAGACCACCTCCTTAGAAGTAGTCCTGTACGCCCTCGCCAACCTGACCGCAGTTATGCGCTAAACGCTCGTCAATTGTCTGTCTTTCCTGATCTTGCAAGCCTCCATCAAAACACATGCCGCATACAGCATTGACGGTTCTATTGCTTTGGCGCAGACTGTCCTCAACTATTCGCCTCCTGAATTCCCAGTTTATCTTTACTACTGCTATCATTCTATTGGATATTTCCATACCCTTACTTTTGACATATTGCACGTGCACCTTCCAGTTCAATTTGTTGTCTAATTTTACATCGAGATATGTAATTGCTTCCTCGAATCAGATCATTTCCCCCTCCTGGTTCTAGCCTAGGGAAATGTGGTCTCGGGTTTGTTCCGAAATAAAGTGCCTCCGACGTTGTTGTGTCGAATTTCAATTTGACCTCTCTCTGTAGGGTCAGATTGCCCAGAAGAGGCTCTATTGTTGGGTTTACTGACGATAGACTTTTGACTATCAGGTCGAGATTGTGTATGTACAATCTACTTAAAGCCTCGTTCAGTTTTGTTCGCATCTCCATTAGCAATTTCGACCTGATTATCAAAAGTGTATCGTTAGTAAACCCAACAATAAAGCCTCCTTTGGGCAATCTGGCCCTAAAGATACTCGCATACAACAACTTACAAAATGTGGGACCAGAGCATGATCTCTGTGGGCACCCTCTTGCCACCGATCCTAACACAACTTTCCCATGCATTTTGACCTGTGCCAGTTATTCCGAGTAACAGCTCTTGACTAATGACATCAAGTTCGGCGGACAATCAATACGCTCCAACTGCTAAAGGATAGATGTCCATCAGGCTGCATCAAATACCTCTGAAATGTCCAAAGCTACAACGACACCATCCTCCTTTGCTTCCATCGCCTGCGTGTTTCTTCGGCTACCAACTCCAACGCGTCGATAGTCAACTTACCCTCCGCAAATTATCTATAATTAAAACCACCGCTGTCTCGCACAACGTACTCAAAGTGCGTGATCATGACTTTATCTACAGTTTTCACCAGTACCAGTAGCATAATTGTACATGTAACTGCACGGGTGTAACACCTTCGCCATTTTGGGTTTAGGGATCAATATCATGATCTGGACTTTGCAGCAAAATGGAAATACGCCCTTCTGCAAAAAAATGATTAAATATCTCGATAATGACACCCCGGGTCAACAGGCACGCCTCCAGAGCTCAAACTGAGGTGATTCCTCATACCCCGGTGCCTCTTTAGAGTTCATCCTCCTAAGAGTCCTTACGACCTGGTGACCAAGAATTGCCTTATCGGAACTTATTCCTTGCGCCACTGTAGCACACCGACATATCGTGTTATGAAACTCCTCATCTTCCTCTGAATCTTGCAATCGGAAAACTTTTTTCGCTAAATAGTATTAAATCACTCCGTATTCTTCACATTATATTTTTCGATGTTGCGGAGCGCAATCCTTTGTTGCTTGCCCTTTATTACGCAATATGCCGTACCCCAGGGTACATTTTCAGAATTGCGGGTGCAGAATTCTTTAAATTTATTCGTTCGCATTCTTTCAATTAGCGTTTTATATTCTCTGTTGCTTTGGTTAAACTCGATTCATGTTTGTTTTCTTATTTCACCAGGGCGCGTTGATAGCGGCGCCTTAGATTGCACATTTCTGCACGATTGGTAGTTATCTTCCGAGTCCACCAAGGTACGCTGTCTTTGAATGCTTTCTTCCGCGACATGAAGTACGTCGACGTGTCTACCACTGTGTGGTTTAATTTTTTTGCGACTGCTTTTATTTGAGTAGCCTCGACAGTTTACTAATTCGGTTTCCAACGCGGAGAGCCTTTCCCTGAATTTTTGTTTAAACTGCTCCCAACTTGCTTTTTTACTACAAAACCGTGGTAAGATAGTGATTTGCTAGTATACACGTGTCCCAACATTAATATCTCATGTTATTAACCTATGATCAGAGAGTGTGACCTCGGTCGACTTCAATTCCCAATTGCAAGCGAACACCAGCATCCTGTGAGACACTGCCGTGACATTGATCAAACTGCTGCCTCTTTGTCCGTCAAACGTCGGAGAATCGCTGTTTACACGCTCAAATCCCAATCTGTTAATACACCAGTGCTCTGCGACCCTCCTGTCGTCCACTATTGGACTATTCTATAATGGGGACCTGGAATTTAGTTTGTGCTGTTATGTTGTTACTTGGGTGTGCAGGTAACTAAAAGTGTATCAGGGGAAGATACAAATAAACTCCAATCAACCTTTACCAGAGGCGTCAGTCTAACACTTAAAGTTACTATAATACCTCGGGGTTTTCTGAATGTGAAAATAGCCCAGGGTAATGTTGGTTGACAAACCGTTAATCGTAAAAAGGAATCCCCCTGTAAGTTAATACGACTAATTGATGAACTTAATTCAGCGTTCTTTCACGAGAAAGGGCCTAGAGCCGATTTTGTTCCAATACAAATAAAGACAAAACTTAAGGGCACCACAGCGTTTGAATCTAATATTAAAAGTTACAGAATAACGTAGAAACTCATATGCTTCAAAAAGCTTAATCACAATAATAAAAAAGTAACTGACGCGTTAGTCATTTCTAATTCAAAGCTGCAAGAAAGAGTTTATTAATAATCAAAATCAAGACCACCGTTTGTGGTTCTCCACCTAAACAGAAATGCGTACAAAGTAACTTTTGTGATATCAAAGAAAATAACTCTGATGTTAAGTTTCATGTATTAACCAAAATTTAGTTTTGTTAGTATAGAATGTTACATTAATATACGAAAAACTAAATTCAATACCTCAAAATTTTTGATAATTATTTAATAATTAAATTCAATTAAATAATACTGATTAATAACTAATTTTGAAAAGCAGCAAAATTTACAATTATTTGGTTTGTTCTCTTTCTCAGATCTGTTGAAAGATTACACATGTTTCTTAAAAAATATAAAAATTTTAAATATAAAAATTTAACAAATTATTTTACAAACGTTCTAAGTTCTTTCATATTTTCAAAGCACAAACAAGGCAAGTTCATATTGATAAACGGACAAACAATCTAATATTACGTTAGAAAAACTAGGTCAACGTTGAAATTATTACAAATGTTTTTATAAGGAATTAATTTTGATAATAAAAGTCTTACAGGTTCTTAAATTACGTCAAGCGTGTTGTAAACGCCTTATTTGCTCAAACTTTTAAAACTGGACTTCAGCTTCCTTGTCTTATTACGACTCACACACTCTACGTGTACATCGAGCTCCGACAACAACAAACCCATCACAGGCAGGACCAACTTTCTTCTTCAGGGTCGACATGGCGTCATTTTTCTCTCGTGGTTTGGCGTCGACCCTAATGACAAACGTAGGCGAAGCCCCTGCAGCTGCTGCGGCATACGATGCCTTAGAGGCACCGACACTACTTGACTCCTAAAACCCTGCGGACTTGAAACCATGCTTGCTCTCCCAGAAACCCTTACATAAAGCCGCAACTTTTTAATCATGCCAATTGGCTAAATCGTAGCGTCGCGGGTATCGCCGGCAGACTGCAGATGACAGGGTGCGCCTTCCCCGCCCAGAAGTTCAAAAGTTCCAGCTCGTCGAGGTCGCTAGTAGCAACACTTCTGTTGCTGCTAGTCGCTGCCATGCGCCGTAATTTCAGTACTTAGGATATTTCCGGAACCACAACCACCACAGGGGCTCGGACTCTGCCGGCCCGACCGTCGTAGGTGCAGACTCCCTCTCCGTCACCTCAACCTCCTCCTGAGACTCCAACATCACATTCTTTAACACAGCCTTCAGCTTCTTTCCGAGCGCACCCTCAGGCACCGATCTAACTAACTCCGACCTGTCGCCCCTTTTCACCTTGGCAACGCCTTGACGTCTCGGTGGACGACCGTGATGACAAAACAAGCGACAAAGGAACAACAGAAACCGTCAAAAAACCCAACTCAAAAAATGACCTAAGTGTCTTGACACTTAAACAATGCAAAGGTATGATAAACCCATAAACGTCACAAATAACAGCGAGGACAAAATAAAATTTCTGTCCCAAGGAAAATACCTCAATTACCTATAAAATAAACCGTAAGCAACTCTGAATTTGTTTATTTATGATAATTTCAAACCTCCAAGTCAAATATTAAATTTAAATACACGAAACGGATGACCAGAATCCAAGCAATCACAAGCGGTATCCATATTAAACGAAAAGTTCGTTGCCCTTTCTAAAGAAGTATCAATCCATTTACCATATGTGCAACCCTATATCAAATGATACTCAAACTTGAAGAATTAAAGCTTCGCCTTTAATTATGAATTTTCAAGGTATAATTCTACGCCGTTTGTTATAAAGATATTTCAACTGTCCAAATTTAATTAGGAAGATAAGGAAAAAAAGATAAAAGCTTTCACAGTGATCCTATTACAATTGAATCATAAGATTTCGAAGGGATTTTATTCGGTATCTGCGTGCACCTTTTATTTTGTGAGGGATCGCAAATCCGAAGACCTCGTTTTTAATTATATGGCGATACGCCAGTTGGTAGAGGAAGACATCAGAGACAAAATCTTCTGTTTAAGGATAAAGACCAAATAGACAAACAAGACAGTCCGGTTGGAAAATGCGCGCTTGCTATTGGCGTTTTCAGTTATTACGTGCTGAAGCAGGACTATAATATTTGTGATAAGCGTATGTTTGCTCAAGGCAAACCTTGATATAACCCTTTTTAAACGATGCAACTTAAGGAATTTTTACACAAACAAGTGCAGATGTTGCAATATGGAAATTAGATTTTGTATTTTAACATACGCGGGGTATATTATTTAGATAGTAATTATATTAAAATTATTTAATTAAGATTGAATCGTTGAATTTTGGACAATGGTTCAAAAACTGCATACAGTCTCTCACCAAAGGAATAAAAAATTCAAAGTCCAAAATAATTAACGAGAATTTTTTACAAGGTACAAAAATTGAAGGTAAGGAAATGCTTAAAGAGCAGCGATAACGATGTATATACAGTACATGCACTTTAATACTAAATTTCCAAAAAAATTGAAAATTCAAGAGTTATTTTTATATAAATTGGTAGAATTGAATTGTAAAAGGGAACTTGAGTAGGTGGTTAACTTTGCGCACCAAACGTGTTTAAGTATACGGTTAGGGTAGTCGAAATCAGAAGGGTTCAAAATTAGTAAAAGTATAAATGAGTGGGTATAAAAATCTAGGGATACTATCACTCAAAGAACCACTTACTGTAATGGGAAACTTTACAAAGTTTAGCAACCAAATAACATATTCAGTTGAAATATACAGAAATTTATCACTAGAAATTTTAAATCTAAATTCGAGAAGTCTTTTTATATTACCGACATTTTAGTATTTCATAGAAACTCACTTTGCACAGAACTAGGGATGGCCACGGGCCCGGGCTTTGGCCCGGCACGGCCCGAAGCCCGGCCCGAATATCAAGCCGGGCCTCGGGCCGGGCCGATCAAATTTTTTTCGGGCCCAAGCCGGGCCAAGCACGTGTCGGGTCCGGGTCGGGCCGGGCCAGACTGCTCAAGCTTTTCGGGCTTTTCGGGCTATTCGGGCCGGCCCGAAGTTTATATAACGAAATATACAATTTATTGATTTAGTAAATAATTTCATTTAATGATTTCTTTAGGTGCCTCTTAAACAAAATTATAATTAACGCTCTTCTTTATATCACTCAGGTACAGTTACACACATATTGGTGTGTCATAATGGAAATAAATCGAAAACGAAAATGATTTGATTTAAACCGATTTGTGAATTTCGATTTTTTTTCGTTAAGTAATATTCACTTCTTTCCACTTTTCAAGAACTTTGAAATAGAAATTGTCCGTGTTATATTTAATTAATTTGAAGGAGTATTGCAACGTTTGTTAATTGAGCTGGTGTATTGTATTATACTTATTAATTAACTTATTATTGTGGCCTCGCACTAAATATTATTTATGAATAAATCAAAACCACTCTGTATATGTATAAATATTTAAAACTGCCCGATTACAAAAGCCAGCTTAATTAGATTTAATTATTTGAATGTATCTTTTGCAGAAAATCATACCGAATACAATGCGATTAGCTTTTTATAGCTTTAAATAACAAATGGATATAGAAAATTAAAATGTAAATACTAAATAATATTCTATGTTGCGGCATTTTTTCATAATAATTAAAATTTCCAGTAAAGCATGCGACAAAAATATTCATAGACAACAAAGTAATGTCTACCTGATACGAGAGACTTGAATAATCAGTTCTCTGAACGGATGCTAGCACATTCTCGAAATGTAGACCTATACACCAGCAATCTGTAAAATGGAAATTGGCAACGTTCTTTGTTTAGAATATGAGGAAACAATATTCAATCAAATTTTGAATACCGTCCTTGAAATATTTTACTATATACTAGTAGTAGTACATGAATTCTAAAATGCATTTTGTTACTTAAGGTTGAAGTTTGACGCAAACCACCTTCTATTTTGGATTGCCTGTGCAAGTGTGCATCATCTCCAAATACCTTTGAGATTCTTCGAGGTTAAAATGATACTATAAACTATAATTAATTAAGGTTGATATATTCAACTTTTGTAGAAAAACATAATAATAGTAAAGAAGAATTTTTATACAACTGAAAATACATATATTAACAAACGATACGTTCCATTTAGATGTTGAAAAATCTATACATCACTTAAGGTTTAGGTACATTCCGGCCCGAATCGGCCCGGCCCGGCCCGAAGCCCGGCCCGAAATTCAAGCCGTGCCTCAAGCCGTGCCGATGCGTTTTGGTTCGGGCCGGGCCGTCGGGCCGGACCGGAGCAAATTATTTCGAGCCGGGCCGGGCCGCATCTAAAAGCCCGGCCCGGCTCGGCCCGAATCCATCCCTACACAGAACCGAATAACATTTAAATATGTGCCAGTTCTCAAAAATGTTTAAACAGCAGTTGTAAAACTCAACTCTTCAAATTCGAGCAACTAAATTATTGGAATAACTATTTTCAAATTAATGGCGTGATATTAAGCAACTACACTAAGTTCTTACATCAAATCAAAGTAATGAATTCTCTACTACCATTTGTTTTATGACTAATAATAAACAAAATTTTAAGTGTGTTGAATAATAAACCTGCTTGATGTATTTATAACGACTCCTCTACAAAAGCTTTATTTATTTATAAGTTCTAAGACTTATTCCAGGAAACTAAGAATACTAACAAACAACAACATGCTACTAGATGATTAATGTTGCTCTAACTATGAAAATGCTCTAACTAATTATTAAGTCTTTTAATCGTCAAGATTATCTGAATGATGAGGTTTTAAATCCTTGATGTGCCGGATACCAGCTTTAGATCCATCTGAATGCCGCTGAAATAAATAATAAGCTGCTGCAAGAAAAAAGGTGTGCCTGCTGCGCCCTTCAGACGATATAACGACAGTAAACTCTAATATACCAGGTAATTGAAACGTATCTAACGTATACTTTATTACCAAAAAAAATATGCTAAATGCTCTCCTTAAAAAAATAATCGCAACTGATCTAAATAAAGTGACTACAGATAACATGTTTACAAACCCATTCGCGTGCTCCTTCGTCTTTGTAATATCTAAGATTTTCAAGTTGTTTCGACGATTCGTGACAGATAGTCATTTTTCGTTTCCTCGTTGAACTGAAAGGTCGCTTGGTGTGTTTAAATAAAACATTCAAGACGATGCGGGAAATTAAGTTTTCATGGTGGAGACGCCGTAATAAAGGCACAGTATTTTAACAGTTGTCTGTGACAACTTGTGTGTAAGTGTAGTGTACAAACTCTTCTGGGCGACGTGCAACTTCGATAACTTCCATAACTCCGATAACTCCGGCAATTTGATAATTCCGATGTAATTCTACGTGATTTTAATGCAACTTTTGGGTTATCTTGAACATACTCTATTTGATCCGGTTCAAGCAAATTTTATGGAACTCTTCAATATATAAATGCGTAAGCAATTTGTTGGACATATGGTGGCTTTCGCTATGCAGCTACACCTGACGTGTTTAGCCGATCCAAGACATTTGAAGGTTAAAAGTCGTTGCCGCTGTGGGTAAGAACGTTTAAAATTTTAAGATAAGGCTGCCGTAATAAAGTTCATTACGTATTCTACGTAAGTAATGAATTCCTTTTTAAAGCGTGTAATTACCTCAGGTTGTTGTATACAATTCATTGTGGCTCGTGCGAATAATTTTGCTAATTAATTTGCTAAAAGCTTATTTTGTTAAAATGTAAATTTACAATGAGTATAACAATTTTTTGCTATTAATGGTGTGTACAACCTTGGAAATTGTACCTCACCGTTTGTATGTAGAGGATAGTAACACGTGCTGACAAACAATCATGATAATTATCTTGTTTACCATAATTTGAAATACCAACATGCTGATTTACTAGGCCCTAAGTCCTGTATAATGAAGTTTGAACTTAGATTAATTTATTAATTGATAATATTTGCCAAAAGTGAAGTAAATTTTTATAAAGAACTAAAATCTCAGTAGCGCTACCCCAGACTATAGATTATGAAAATTATTCTCCAAAAGTAAAATATCTAATTCATGAAACTAAATTCATAAGAATTATATTTTTATTTAGAACACTTATAATTTAAAATGTTCATTACTTGTCTTATAAGAGAATATAGAATTATTCTTGACTTCAGTTCATTACCCAGTAATCATTAAATTTCTCCTAAGTTTGTTAGGTATTTAAATGGTTAAACTTACCCGAAGGTGTACCACGATATAGTGGAAACTAATTGCAACTAAATCAAAAGTTACATGCTCATACTGGTTCGTATGATATATAGGGTATCCATGTTGGTAGTAAATATGTTTCAAAGTCGCCTTAGTCATCGTTAGTTTATGGAAGAAGACGGCCAGATGTAAGTATCATATTTGTGACAATAAAACGTTGTATTTAAAGTGGTTAGCAGTAACCTACGTTTCCAAATTTTCCCTTTAATCAAATTGATTTAGTCAGTTGCTTTTTAAAAAATGTAGTTGGCGTCCATTATCTTGTTTTTTTTTCAACTTTAATAAAGCCACTGAGCCAATCTCATGTGACCGTGGGTTAAAAACTCAGTTAGCTAAAAGTCTTAAAAGTTTTCTTTTACTAAAAGCCAATTTCCATCCTAACCTTACCCTGGGCTTGTTACAGTTACATAAGAATTCTTGATAGGTGAAATAAAAATCTGCCACGATTCATTTTATTGTGGATTAGAATTAATATACATAACACTTGCGCCCAGAGCGTGGGGCCAGTTTGCTTGCACTTCGATACACCTACACTGACTCCGTAACGTGGGTGCGATTTCGGTTGTCTCAATTTTGTTTGTTTATTTGTGATTCCCTCGTTTGATTTAAAGATTTTATGTCTCACTGATTCATGTAACATTTAAATTTAATGAAGTTGGATCTCATCAATAGTAATTTTCTGTAGCATTTTTTTACAATTTTGATGAAAAGTGAAACAGTTGTGGCGAATACCATAACTCTTCCAAGTTAGATTTTTGTAAACTATTTTATTCAGTTTAGTTAGTTATTGACTACTGTTGAGTGAGAGCTTATATTTACAAAATAATTTTTGAGTTTATAAATTTTTACAATGGCAGAAAAGTATCAGATAGTACATTTACTTAAAGATGAGTTAGATTAATTTTTATTGTAAAAAAACTTGGGAATTGGAAAACATTTTTTAACATGTTTTTACTTATACAATTGTATAAATAGAAACATGTTAAAAAATGTTTTCCAATTCCCAAGTTATTGAATTTTTACAATAAAAATTAATCAGCTGATTTCACGTTAAGCGTATTGGCTACCTAAAAAAGTCGGTCCCAGGCCGTAACACAAATTGAAGGCAATTATTCATTTAAACTTTAAAAATTTTGCTTAGTGTACTCAAACCAAATATTTCAAACATCAATAAATCAAAGTCACCTTCAATTTATGTCATAAATGTCAAACTTGAAGTTTTTATTATTTTGAAAATGATCCTAGGTTATGGATCGAAACGTCAATAAAGATAATTTTAAAAACTATGAGTTGTTTAATACCCAAAGAAGATTAAGAAGAATACTTTTAAAAGGATACAGTATAAGTTAATACACATTTTACGACGTATTAAATGTATGAAACTTCTCAAAGAAAATTCTGAAAAGGCAAGGTTATTCAAAAAAGAATGAAGCACTTGCTTAATTGATAGCATGTTCTTTCGTATTATGAGGCTACTATAAAGTGTGTACTAAATATAATTTTTTGGTAAATTAGGTACATTGGTTTGTGCTGTCGTCATACTGTTTGAGAATTGCTTTTGTGCATAGGCACTTTTTTGTTTGGACAGCAATTTTTTTTATGTATATCCGCATTGCAACGCAACATGTTTGATTCTATTTAGTCTAAGCGAGACTTGTCGTCGTGGTTGGTCGCTCAGCAGTAGGTTAGTCTGGACGAGACTCATGAAGATTTGGTCGCTCAGCATTACATAAGTCTAGACGAGACTCGTGGTAAGTTTGTCGCTTTAGCAGTTTTGGCATAATTATTTGAGGTTAGTTATGACATAATATTTTGTTTATTAGTCTAGGTGAAGTTCGTAGAGGAGCTTGTCATTTTAGCAAATTTATGCGTTGTGAAGCATTTTAGTTGTTTCGACAGTTCGGTTTGGAACAGAGTGGGAGTGTACCTGAACACTGATATTATTTTTGCTGGCTATCGTCATGATTAGTTTTTTATTAATGAATTGTTTAGTGCACGAAAGCCAATTAGTGACAAATTCTATGGTACAGATTGTGATTTATTAAATGACATAGAAGTTTGTCCAGGCAGTAAACCATTGTATGTCGCAGATCGTCATGGTCTCAGTGAAATTTTTAAAGAAGTACGTGCTAAGCTAAATTTAGCTTATGAAAAGGCATGTCGTCTTTATAACTTAAGGCGGTGAGATTTATCGTCCTTACAGATAACATGTTTACAAACCTATTCGCGTGCTCCTACGTTTTTGTAATATCTAAGATTTTCAAGTTGTTCCGACGATTTGTGACAGATAGTCACTTTTCGTTTCCTCGTTGAATTGAAAGGTCGCTCGATGTGTTTAAATTAAACACTCAAGACGATGCGGAAAATTAAGTTTTCCTGGCGGAATCGCCGTAATAAAGGAACAGTATTTTAAAAGTTGTCTGTGACAACTTGTGTATAAGTGTAGTGTACAAACTCTTCTTGGCGACGTGCAACTTCGATAACTTCGATAACTCCGATAACTTCGACAATTTGATAATTCCGATGTAATTCTACGTAATTTTGATGCAACTTTAGGTTATCTTGAACATACTCTATTTGGTCTGGTTCAAGCAAATTTTATAGAACTCGTTTAATATATAAATGCGTAAGCAATTTGTTGGACATATGGTGGCTTTCGCTATGCAGCTACACCTAGCGTGTGTAGCCGATGCACGACATGTCATTTGAAGGCTAAAGGTCGTTGCCGCTGTGTGTAAGAACGTTTAAAATTTTAAGATAAGGCTGCCGTAATAAAGTTCATTACGTAATCTACGTATGTAATGAATTCCTTTTTGAAGTGCGTAATTACCTCAGGTTGTTGTATATAATTCATTATGGCTCGTGCGAATAATTTTGTTAATTAATATGCTAAAAGCTTGTTTTGTTAAAATGTAAAGTTACAATGAGTATAACAATTTTTTGTTATTAACGGTGTGTACAACCTTGGAAGTTGTGTCTCACCGGTTGTATGTAGAGGATAGTAACACGTGCTGACGAACAATCATGATAACTATCTTGTTTACCATAATTTGAAATACCAACATGTTGATTTACGAGGGCCTAAGTCCTGTATAATGAAGTTTGAACTTAGATTAATTTATTAATTGATAATATTTGCCAAAAGTTAACTAAATTCTTTTAAACAACTGTCAAGTCTCAGTAGCGCTACCCCAGAGGATATATTATGGAAATTAATGTCCAAAAGTTAAATATCTAATTCATGAAACTAAATTCATAAGAATTATATTGTTGTTTAGAACACTTATAATTTAAAATGTTCATTACTTGTCTAATAAGAGAATATAGAATTATTTTTGACTTCAGTTCATTACCCAGTAATCATTAAAATTTTTCCTAAGTTTGTTAGGTATTTAAATGGTTAAACTAACCCGAAGGTGTACCATGATATAGTGGAAACTAATTGAAACTAAATCAAAAGTTACATGCTCATACTGGTTCGTAAGATATATAGGGTATCTATGTTGGTAGTAAATATGTTTCAGAGTCGCCCTAGTCATTGTTAGTTCATGAAAAAAGACGACCAGATGTAAGTATCATATTTGTGACAATCAAACGTTGTATTTAAAGTGGTTAGCAATAACCTAGGTTTCCAAATTTTCCCTTTAAGCAAATTGATTTAGTCAGTTGATTTATTAAAAGTTTAGGTGGCGTCCATTATCTTGTTTTTTTCAACTTTAATAAACCCACTGATCCAATCTCATGCGACCGTGGGTCCAAAACTCAGTTAGCTAAAAGTCTTAAGAGTTTTCTTTTACTAAAAACCAATTTCCATCCTAACCTTACCTTGGGCTTGTTACAGTTACATAAGAATTCCCGATAGGTAAAATAAAAATCTACCACGATTCATTTCATTGTGGATTAAATTTAATATACATAACAAACACTCAAGTTATAAATTGCTAACGTGCAAATCTAATACATATTTGCAGTTACCGCAATGTGATATTTTGTTCGCTGTGAATCAAGCTTGTGCTCAGTTTGTACTGCGTAACTAAATCCAGTCCTCTATTTTCATTACTGAATCTCTTGGTTAAACGAAGTATAGGTTAAACCAACTTGACTTAGTTTGCGTTACAGAGAAAGAGTCGAAATTGCCCATGATTTGTTTCAAACACTGACAAAAACTGTGTATTGCTGAAATCTATAAATTGCGTAAGTTTAAGGAGAAATTTTTTCAAAGTCACCAGCTGATGTTACAAAAATTCAAACACTGACTTAATAAAATTGCGAAGAAATTCTGTTCAATTGTAAACCATTTAGTTATTAAACATGTTTAATATCAACTAATTAATACAGGAAATACTTGCTCTAACCTAAATAAATATATTAATCGTTAAAGTACGCACCTGAGAACAACAACATAAAATTCGGTATAAAAACACAAGTCAAAAACTACGTGCTTCGTAAATACATACACAGAATTGCATCGCCAACTAATAGTATAATCTTGAAAGCCACAAAATAAGGATATAATGTGAAAGATTTTATCATTTCTTGAATAGTAACAAAAAAAAGAATTCTCACATATTCAAGTATATTTTTTGCAGGTTAATTGTTGTATATAACCACTGAGAACGCCTTAGTAATTATAGAACACAAATATTAAGAAGATGAGTTAACTAGAAAAGGAGCGATAAACCTAAATAGAGATACAGATATATGGTATGTTGAACAATATGTCCCGAAGCACCTAATGCAATCTACGAATTGAGTAGGTAGTAATTTGTTATATAGGTTCTATAATGAAGTAAAATTGGTGAACTATAATTAGTTTTAAACACTTTGAATATTTATCTATCATTCTCGGGCGATATATTACTTATCGACTAATGAAGTGAGTTTGCCTACCATGAATACATAAGTTGAGACTGACCTACGCAGAGACCTCATTGTACTGTAAATCTTACTAGTTTAACGTATCTCGATTGCTTAATAATCTAATTACCTAGTTACTTTCTTGAAACTGGGTTGAGAAGTCCATACTTAAAAAAAATAATTTGTGACTTTACATAAACAACTATATAATGTCATTTAAGCACGATAGTGTTGGTTAAAATGTTGCAATACACTTAAAAACAGCAAGGAATTTGTGTAAATGAGTTTGATAGTAAGGGTTCCGTTTGCATAAGGATACTAATAGATTACATTTAACCAGTAATGAATTCGTCATGTACGAGTGAGAGCACTTTATATTTTATTAGTATAAATAGGACCAATATTAATGAATACATATTTTATCAAAACTGTAAGGGACACAAGAGCAAGCTTAATGAATTATTATCGCATTATGGAATTTTATTCGCCCATCTACATGGCCCCTCTCCAAAAGCTTTATCGAATTGTACTATGTGCTCCAGAAAGTACTAGTCTTGAACCACCAAAATAACATCTTGCACCATGCTGGAAAAACAATTGCGGTAATTTGTTTATGAGGAAGGCTAGAATAACGCTAGTCCTCCTTCTTTCTAAATTTAAAATATGTTATGTGCACCAGTTAGAGGACAGCTTGCACCATCCTGCACCCGTAGATTTAGAGCTTGTACGGGTTCTGAAAACCACATACAGGGCTTTTTCCCAAGAGGGTTTAGAGTGACGCTAGTCCCCCTCTCTTTAAATTTCCAAATATTAGACGTGCACTAGTCAGAGGAAATCTTGCACAACCTTGCACCACTAAATTTAGAGCTTGCGTTAGTTTATAAAATTACATACAGGGTCTTTTCTTGAGGGGGCCTAAAATGACGCTAGCCCTCCTCCATCGAATTTTTAAAAATTTTATGTGCACTAGTTAGAGAAAAGCTTGCACCACCTTGTACCAGTAAATTTATTGTTTTTACCAATTTAAATAAGTTGTCACATTATTATTTTAGATAAAACACTGATATACACCAACCTTTCTGAATTACGACCACCAAAAAAACTTTAATCATATACAACGCTTCTTTTAATTAAAGTAGTACAATGTTGTATTTAGTTTAATTATATTATCCAACTATTACTTGACTGTAAAGAGAGGACTTGAAGATAATTACAAATGTACCAGCAAGAAACACGTAATGTACCCGTGGCGATATAGGGGTGTTTCAAGTAATTTAAGTCGTAATAGGACAAGCACCACTATTCACTATTAAGGCGCATACAGTACAACTGGTTTCCTAGTAAATGAAGTGAAGTAAAAAGAAGTGAAAAAGAAGTAAACGTTTCTGATTTAATTAAATAAGAGGTGTTACTTTACGGGAAAAATGGCAATATTTAATACAATTAAAACATATTATTAGGTTTTCTAGTAATTAGTTGCTAAATGATCACCAAAGAACTGTAACTATATTATATCAATATAAGTTGCTAAGTCAAGTACGGCAACAAGAAATATTTTTAAGTAAACTAATACTGCAATATCAACAAAAATTGGAAGCAGAATGCACAAATCGAAAACGACGAATGTCAAAAATTACACTATTTATATGTAAATAAATGTGTACTAACTCAAATCTTATAAATATCATCTTTTAAGGAAGGATTTTGTGTTTCTGGAAATATGTCTAGTCGACCCGCGTGTGAATCAGTGGAAGCACAGTAGCAAGCAAAAGGGTCTTGGCTGATAATTACACCGGTGACGTATATTCTATTCCCAATTGCTAGAATTCATGAAAACTCTGTCTTTGTTTCAATGTATCTGATACATTAAAACGGGCACGAATGAACTGGAGACTTCTAAATCTTGTGGTTTGTGGTTTATTTGTAAAAGTTTTTGTCTTTACTGGAGATCGATAAACGCAACTGCATATTTCAACAGGATGGCGTTACGGCTCATACTGTGAACGCATTGAATTTTTTGGTGAACGGTTAGTATCCAAAAACTTGTAGGCACCCCGTAGTCCCGATCTAACTACGTTGGACTTGTTTGTAGGCACACTTAGAAAATAAAGTTTTTGCAGTGACCCCGAGAAATATAGAGGAATTAAAAGCGCAACTACTAGTACACAACTAGAACACGTATTCAGAAACGTACTTCGACGTGCTCATCTCTGTCAAGATGAGGCAGGGGGACACTTTTAGTATTTTTTGTAATATTGAGTAAAATTAGTTCTGTTTAGCAACAACTTATTTCGTTTTGTAGTGTTTATGAACCTCTAACAACTATATTAGTTGCGTTTTAAATGGGCCATCCTGTATCATAATTAATTAGTACGATTAGATCGTTTTTAAATGTTTTGATAAATATTGTAATGTTATTTATGTATGTAATTCCTAATTCGACGTCTAGTGTCTAATTAAAGTGTGGAATTAAATCTCAGGTAGGTGGTGTCTAATTCGAGACCACCCTAAAATTCATATCGATAGCTCTGTTTATTGTGCCTTCAGTGCGCTGTATATTGTTAGTTTTAATTGCTCTACCTGGATTACTAAGTTATTAACGATAGATTGTAGAGTATCTTGTGGGGACACACTTTGTGGGGATATCTTGACTTACAGCAAAACAAAACTGCTACTAGGAAGTGGCGTGTTTATAATATTCAAGTGAATGTTGATACAAATTTGTCTTTGTTGATGGATATCCAAATTTACTAATTAGTCCGAATTACATATTTATTTAATGCAAGCGATCATTTATAATAAGCAAGGATTCGCTTCTTCAAAACAATCGTTACTATTCTTAAAACAAACAACAATTATTTTGAATAATTGCGGCTAACCTTTTGAGCAACGGATGCAGTCCTCAAGGAAAAACAATTTCATTGTAATTGTAGTCTTTTATGAAATTTATCTAAGGATATTCATCGTTGCTTTCTATTAATACGCTGTTTAGAAAACTCCTTATGTACAATGTCAAAAGCGCCACTATATCGATAAATTGTTTATTATCAATTTTTCATAAAGGACCATATCCACAAGTAAATACAAAGTGGGCCCAAGCCTGCCAAAACCGAGACCCATGCCATTAGATAGATCTAGACAAGTGAAACAAAAGTGCTGCTGCGCACATCTTCAAATTTCGTGTTCTAAAGGCGCTTTCGTGTCTTCGGAATTCACACATGTCATATTATGAGTACTAGTCTTATGGCATTTTTTTTTTGAAAATAATAAGTATTCGATAAATATAATTCGGAATAAGATATGGAATGTACGCCTGATCATTTTGCGTCAACTTGTTTGAGGATATTTCCTTACGGCGGCGGTGGGGGTGTCCCGGGAGTGTGCGCGACACCAACTTGACGAACTTTTTTTATCAAAGAACTCGATATAAAATCGTCTTTTGATTTTTCTACCAAGGCATCTGCATCAAACTCACAATCTTGTGGCGTATTGTGGGCCGTATATGTCATGCCATCAACTGTTTTCATCGAAATCTAATAAAAGCGACATTTTTGGTGATTTTGGTTATACACGTTGTAATAGGCGTTTTATTACACTATTTGATAAGGAATCTTCATCTACCTAAAACGTTTTTTAACACTTTGATAGGTTTGTCTTTCAAGTCTTTTAATTGATTGTTAAGGCTACCTTGTTACTCCTAGTCGTAATAGTAATAATCAAGGCCTTTCAATAAACTGCTTGCTGCTAACGCTGCGAATTAGGTCTGCCTCTAGCTTGGTCTCCCAAAATGGAGGAGGACGAGGTGGCAGAAGAATTGCAGCATGCGAAAACCAAGGCTCCAGCCACCTCTATTTCTTCTACACTTGACTTCAAATTATATTTGAAATTCTACACAGTCCATTTCCGCCACAACCACAGCAATAGCGCTCTGACACTGCCACAATCAGTACAGTTTCCGTGGTAATGGCTTGGGGAATAACGTTTTGTGGATTTATAACAGCAGGAGTTTCCGCAGCTTGGTTGTTGAAAGGTTGTTAGGATTCCGACGGTGGATTACGTGAAGAATGAGCAACTGGTTCGTTTTAGATAGGCAGCATATTCCGACGATGCTTCTGCAGGGCTGGATATGACCTAGAAACTGTTGAATACACGATATATAAGTTTTGACAAAGATATTCTTTTCCATCAATGTGACCGCTAGCACTTCCAGGGTTCTGTTCCACAAAGTTATTCTACAAACCAATTCCGTGATATTGTCGGAGACTTTCACGGCCAAAGTCATTATAACTATTTATGGTTCCGGGTTGGGATCGTGTCATTTTACAAATTAAGTTCGACGTTTTGCCCACTTTTGTAAGGGACCTCATCAGGACGAGAAAAGAAAATAAGTAATAAAATAAAAATATAAAAATAATAAAGATAAGAATGATAATATTAAGTAGACAAGTTAAAGTGTAAAGAGAAGAGTTACTCCTGAACTAGCAACTCACTAACCCATTCAAAGCCAAAAGGTGCTTTGTGGCGAAGTAACTGGTCTCTACCACAAGACGATACCAACTTAATTCGCTTTGAAACCACTAAATGTCTCTGAAATACCAAAACTCCTAACAAAAATGTAACAAAGCAAGAAATGACGGCTTTAAAACACCTACGATGAAACAAGAAAATTGTTATGCTCCCTGCAGACAAAGGTAATGCGACTGTAATTATAAACCGTACAGAATACAAAGAAAAGATTAAACAACTATTACAAAACGGTTCCTACACTCCTATAACAAAAGACCCCACTTCAAAGCTTGAACGGGAAATTTCAGCACTTATCAAATCCTCTAATATTCCTAAAACTCTCCAAAAACGCATAATACCTAGCGAATCTAAACCACTTTGCTTGCACGGCCTTCCTAAAGTCCATAAACCTGATGTCCCTCTCTATCCAATAGTTAGCACAATTGACTCGCCAACCTACCATATGGCAAAAAACCTAGCTAATTTCTTAAAACCTTATTCCAGTAACACTCCTACTAATGTTTTAAACTCCACTCATTTCATAGAACTAATTGCAAATATTGAGCTAGGCCCTAATGGTATACTAGGCAGTTTCGACGTAATATCCCTATTTACAAACGTACCTGTCATAGACACTGTCTCTACTATTAAACAACTCCTACCTCAAGAAAACGAATTTGAGTACCTGACCATGCTCATTGAAAAATGCTTAACTTCTACCTATTTTGTCTTCGACGGACAATTTTATAAACAAACTTCGGGCACACCAATGGACTCACGCCTATCCCTTATTGTGGCCAATATATTCATGGAGTCTTTGGAATCCATGGCTCTAGAATCCACAGACCTTAAACCAAAGACTTGGTTCCGTCATGTAGATGATACTTTGTAATCTGGCCCCATGGACATCAAACGCTCAATGATTCTCTAGATCACATAAACAAGCAACATAAAGATATTAAGGTCACTACATGCGTCGTCACATCATCATCCCTTACAAAAATCATCGGTAGTCAACTCTCTAGTCCACCGTGCAATAAAGATTTCACAACCAAAACACTTATCTAATGAATTGACCCATCTTAAAACTAGTCCTATAAAAACGGCTAGCGTAACTCAGCTATCGGCAGAGTAATATACCGGCATCTGCATCCTACACGAACCCGCATACCACGCTGTAATTCCGATACACGATCCTTAGCAATTCTTCCATATATACACAGAGTAACAGACCGAATTGGCAAAATTCTACGTAAACACAACATCAAAACATTCTATAAACCCACGAATAAAATTTCACAATATTACCAACCCCATAAGGTTCCGAAAAAAGTATTAAAGCCTCAGTCGTATATAGTATACCTTGCAGTTGCGGTTTAGTATACATAGGAGAAACAGGAGGGTCAGTACAGACTAGACTAAACGTGCGTAAGCGATGCTTAAGAACAAGCCAGTAGAATCGCTCAGCGGTGGCTGAACACCAACATGAAACAAGCCATACCATTAACTTTGACAAGAAGAAAGTAATTGCCAGAATTCCATTTTTCTACAATAGCAAAATTAGAAAATTCATCGAAATCAATAAAAATTCTAATAATCTAAATAGAGACGATGGATACTACATTTTCCCCATTTGGAAAACAAGCCTTTGTTTACAACAGAGAAACCGTGATGTTCACTGATCCACTACAACATTTCTCTCTATTGATGATCACTCATGCATCAAGTTCTCGCCCTATATAAACTACCACTTTCGCTACTTTCACCAGTTACTTCGCCACAAAACACCTTTTGGCTTTGAATTTGCTAGTGAGTCTGCTAGTTCAGGAGTAACTTTTCTCGTTACACTTTAACTTGTCTACTTAATATTATCATTCTTATTTTTATATTTTTATTTTATTACTTATTTTCTTTTCTTGTCTTGACGAAGCCCCTTACAAAAGTGGGCGAGACGTTGACCTTAATATATAAAATGACAAGGTCCCAACCCGGCACCATAAATATTTATAAAACCTGTTCCGTGTCGCAAATTATATTTTTGAGCTCCGTCCCTAATGAATATTTGACACGCTATGCACTGTTTTAACACCATATTTTTTAATCAAATATTTTTCAACTATGAATTATTAATTTTACGTTAAACCAAAAAGTCGTAATAAGACGGAAACGATATAATTAACCTTAGACAATTCTTAACAGCAATTTGTCAAAACAATACGAGGGGAAAGTGATTTAGTGTTTATTTACCTAAGCTGGCAAACAATAACGTATTTACTTTCAAATTTTTCATTAACTGAGTGAGTCCGTGCGAAAGGTAGCTTGAAAGCATGTACAACATATTCCCATTTCTTATCGCATTATATCCCAAAGCGCATTGCGGACTCACGCGTTATCGCCCTAATTAACATATAGAAATGAGATAAGTAGAGGAAAAGGAGATAAGCATTTTGAAATATTTAATCAGATTTCTTAATCGGTTTGTTCGTGCTTGTTCTTTGCATGCACATTGCTATGAAAGTACAATAGTTGCACGTAAACCCGAGAGACGATTAAGGATCATTTCGCAATAGGAGGAATTAAATGAGAGATGAATGTCAAAAATAAAGTCATTTGACTCGATTGAAAGAATACAACACTTAAAAACTACATGCAGAATTAATAGTACTACTCGTAACCACGGTAACCTGAGAAATATATTTGTCTCGAAATAATAAACCCTGTTGAACGGAGTATATGAAATCCGGTTAAACCAGCCCCAAACAGCGCGCAAGCCCCCATAATCAAAATCACCAAAAACATCCCTTATTAGATTCTGATGAAACACAGTTGATGGCCTGACATATACGACCCACAACGCGCCATAAGATAGTGGCTCAGATGCCAGGTGTCTTGATAGTACAATCAGTACAATCAAATATCAAAATTTAACAAATTATTTTACAAACGTTCTAAGTTCTTTCGTATTTTCAAAGCACAAAGGTCATATTGATAAGCTGACAAACAATCTATTATTACGTTAGAAAAACTAGGTCAAAGTTTGAATTTTTACAAATGTTCTAATAAGGAATTAATTTTGATAATAAAAGATTACAGGTTCTTAAATTTCATGTAGCATGTTGTAAACACCTTATCTCCTCAAACTTTTAAAACTATGCTTTAGCTTCTTCGCATTATTACGACCCGCACACTCGACAACAACATCCCTCTACAAGTACTTTGAGCTTCGACAACAACAAACCCATCACAAGCAGGACCAATCTTCTTCTTCAAGGTCAACATGGCGTCATTTTCTTTCGTGGTTTGGTGTCGACCCTAACAACAAACGAAGGCGTGACCCCTGCAGCTGCTGCGACATACGATGTCTTAGAGGCACCGACACTACTTGACTCCTAAAACCCTGCTGACTTGAAACAACGCTCACTCTCCCAGAAACCCCTACACAAAGCCGCAACGTCCTAACCATGGCAATTGGCTGATTCGTAGGGCCGCGGATATCGTCCACGGAGTGCCCAATCACATTCCTGTCGTTCACGACAATCGTGGCGGAAGATGATTACACCTTCCTGCAGATGACAGGGTGCGCACTCCCTCACCTGTACTTCAAGAGTTCCAGCTCGTTGAGGTCACTAGTAGCAACATCCGTTGCTGCTAGTCGCCGTCATGCTCCGTACGTTCGATATTTAGGACATTTCCGGAACCGGTACCACCTCAGAGGCTCCGACTCTGCCGACCCGACCGTAGTAGGCGCAGACTCCCTCTCCGACCTGTCGCCCCTTTTCATCCTTGGCAACGCCTCGTAGTCTCGGTGGACGACTGTGATGACAAAACAAGCGACAAAAGAACGACAGAAACCAACAAGAAACCCAGCTCATAAAACGACCTGACCGTTTTGACGCTTAAACAATGCAAAGGTAAGCTAAACCCATAAACGTCACAAATAACAGCGAGGACAAAATAAAATTCTTGGCCCAATAAAATACCTCCATTACCTATAAAATGAACCGTAAGCAACCCTAAATTTGTTTATTTATGATAATTTGAAACCTCCAAGTCAAATTTTAAATTTAAACACACGAAACAGATGACGAGAATTCAAGCAATCACAAGCGGTATCTATATCAAACGAAAAGTTCGTTGCCTCTTCTAAAGAAGTATCAATCCATTTACCATATGTGCAACGCTCTATCAAATGATACTCAAACTTGAAGAGTTAAAGCTTCACCTTAATTATGAATTTTCAAGATATAATTCTACGCCATTTATTATAAAGACATTTTAAATGTCCAAATTTAATTAGGAAGATAAGGGAGAAAATATAAAAGCTTTTGCAATGATCCTATAACAATTGAATCATAAGATTCCGAAGAAATTTTATTCGGAATTTGCGTGCATCTTTTAATTTGTGAGGGATCGCAAATCCGAAGACCTCGTTTTCAATTATATGGCGATACGCCAGTTGGTAGACGAAGACATCAGAGATGAAATCTTTAGGTTAAGGATAAAGACCAACTGTCTTCATTACAATGGACAAACAAGTCAGTCCGGTTGGAAAATACGCGCTTGCTATTGGCACTTTCAGTTATTACGTGCTGAAACAGAACTATAATATTTGTGATAAGCGTATGTTTGCTCATGGCAATACCCCTTTTTAAACGATGCACCTTAAGGAATTTTTACACAAACAAGTGCAGATGTTGCAATATGGAAATTATATTTTGTATTTTAACATACGCTGGGTATATTATTTTCCGACGACCACTTGTGAAAACAACAGATTACACACTACTTATTTATGTAGAAAGTAAAGTGTATCACTCTAGAGTGCGAAAGTACATATCACTCTAGTATTGAAATACTTTTCAACTCTAGAGTGAAATGACTGATGTTAGTATGCTAGTTACCTAGGCAACCCAAACGACTACCGGTTTCTACCTTTTTGCATTCATTCGTTTCGTTTTGGCTAATAACAGTTTTAAATACCCATAGTTAAATCGATACTGACAGTTTCCGTTTTACTTAAAGATGTAATTACTCATATTAGTTTGTAATTGAAATGATTTCTTCAATACAAATTGACAATGCATACGCTAAAAGCAACAGATTCGCGGATTTTATAAAAACAAAGTAGGTGTTCGAATTTTCAACATCAAAACGTCAAATAAATTTTATAGGTCTGTCTGTCTTGCATTATTGCGTACACATTTATTGCAAATAAGCATAAAAATAACTATTTCGTAATTGTTTTTAGTGGTGGTCGTCGGAAAAATAGTGTACAGTACTCGCGTGGAAAGTGACCCATTTCACACGGTGGAAGAGTATTGTCGCACGAGGCGTCGCCGGTGCGACTATTCCACGGTGTGAAATGGGTCACTTTCCACTGCTAGTAATGTACATATGACTAAATTAGATAGTAGCTATTTATAATATCGAATGACATATTTATTATGAATCATTTGCAATTAAACAATTAATGGTTGAAAGTCGAATTTCGGACAATGGTTCAAAAACTGCATACAAGAATTTTTGAAACGTTACACAGTCTCTCACCAAAGGAGTAAAAAATTCAAAGTCCAAAATAATTAACGAGAATCTTTTATAAGATACAAAATAATGAAGATAATGAAATGCTTAAAAAGTAATAATGCACTTTAATACTAGATTTCCAAAACATTTGAAAATTCAAAAAGTTTTTTTTTATAAATTGGTAGAGTTTGAGTTGTGGAAGGGAACTTGAATAGGTGGTTAACTTTGCGCACCAAACGAGTTTAAGTATAAGATTAGGGTAGTCAAAATCAGGGGGGTTTAAAATTAGTGAAAGTAAAAATTAGGCGTATGAAAATCTGGGGATTCTATCACTCAAAGAACCGCTTCCCTAATGGGGAAACTCTACAAAGTCTAGCAACCAAATAACAAATTCATTTGAAATATACAGAAGCTTATCACTAAAAATTTTAAATTTAAATTCGAGAAGTGATTTTATTTATACCGACATTTTACAAAGAAACACACTTCACGCAAAACCGGAGATTATTTAAATATGTGCCGGTTTACAAAAATGTTTAAACAGTAGTACTAAAACGCAACTCTTCCAATTCGAAGCAATTAAATTATTGGAATAACTATTTTCCAAGTTATTGGCGTGATATAAAGTAATCACACTAAGTTTTTACATCAAATTTTATGACTAATAATAGATGAAATTTTAAATAGGTTGAAAAATAAACTTGCATGATGTATTTATAACGACTCCTCTACGAAAGCTTTATTTATTTATAAGTTCTAAGACTTATTCGAGAAAACTAAGAATACAACACAACAACAAGCTACTAGATGATTAATGTTGCTCTAAATATGAAAATGCTCTAACTAATTATTAAGGTTTTTAATCGTCAAGATTATCTGCATGATGAGGTTTTAGATACTCGATGTGCCGGATATCAGCTTTAGATCCATCTGAATGCCGATAAAATAAATAACAAACTGCTGCAAAAGAAAGGTGTGCCTGCTGCGTCCTTCAGACGATATAACGACAGTAAACTCTAATATGCCAAATAATTGAAACGTAACCAACGTATATCTTATTAGCAAAAAAAAAATGCTAAATTTTCTCCTTAAAGAAATAATTGCATCTGATCTGAATAAAGTCATTTTTGAAGATAAAATATTCATTTTTACTACAAGTTATATCAACTTTATTAGCCTATTCAAAAAAAAGTTTGCCTTTTACAAAAGAACTGTAAGTAAAACTTTATTTCCATATAATTCTACAACATCAAACTTTTCGTTTGGAATATGTTGATGGTTAACACGACCACTGAGCTGTAAAAGGCTAGATGATCTTCTTTTAGATATTAAATCGCCAACATTTCCATCAAACTGTGACAAAAAACTTTGTAACGCGGAAATCTTGAAATATTTGAGGATAATAAAGTATTTACCTACAATAGCTAATGTTAAGCGGCTATTTTAAGCGACAGTCTTGTAGTTTGACGACTTTCAAAACTTGATTTTGGACTAGTGCTTTGCACCAGAAGCATATAATATAATATAATATAATATAAAATTACTGCAGTAAAGTAAGGAACTTAACTTTGCAATAAAATTAATAGAAAATAAAATGATGGTTTATTATTTCCCATCTGGAACTAAAATTTGTTATGCATATGAAACTCTATTTAGGATTAAAAATAAATAATTTGGCGAATACTTTTTCATTTTCTTTTTTATTTAAAAATTGTTACAGTTTCTGTCATTTGTAGTAAATTGATCTTCTATCCCTAGATCCGTTGTACGTGCAAGATAAAAAGGATTATTTCTTGTCTTATTTTGATATTGATCAGAATAGACTCATGTTTTCTAAGTAATGACTTAGAAGTATCAGAACAGTATTAAACGATTATTAAGCAATTACTTAACAGTATTCACAGAACCAAGACTGCCAAACGGCTTTACAAACCGAAGAGGGGACGCAAACATTGGTTCCGAGTGCGTGCGCTTGCGTATCACGTTCAATGTCAATATATTAGGTATGTAATATTTATACGAACACGCAAACATAGTATTTTTTGCACTGTATGATATATAACAATATTGAAGTTAAGGACGACTTACTATGTTTATGTAAAGTATAGAGTAACACTTGTTTTTCAAGGTGTTATTTTCTTATCCTACATTCATTATCATTTTGTTTTCGACCTTACTTAAAGTCGGTTCGACGCAGCTCTAACTTCATTTCTATTCTGTGCTAATCTAAAAAGTTCTACATACCCTTCACAACCTAAATTTCTAATATTCTGACTAATATAGCTTGGTCTAGGTCTTTCTATACTCTTCTATCTTTTTCTTATCTACCTGGCTCTACATAGATATTAGCAACTTGATGGTTGTTAAAGAACTCCAACATGGTAACATGATTCCCATTTATAAGAAAATGAAATATCACTTGGTTATCCCCTCCGAAAAAGGAAAAGTGTTAAATTATATGTTGTGGTAAGGCTTAAGCAGCGAATTGCTGCCAACATGCCGGACCGCTAACTAATTGTGAGTTATGTCATGGTGACGTTTATTAAATTACACGTTAGGTAAGGCTTAATCAGCAAATCGCTCCACCCGAGGGTACTACATTGGCCAGGAAGCGAGTTTCTTTTACCTCCAAAATTTAGAATTATGCCGAACCCTTGCTGTTCCAAGCAAGGTAGGGATCTTTAACGTGCGTGACAACATACACACACACGGGACCTCCATTATACCTCTCATTCAAACGAGGGTGTATTTTTGTGAAAAATGCTCGCCTAACATTTTTCAGGCGGACCGTGTCGGGATTCGAACCCGGAACCTTGGGCGTAGTAGTCACACACATACCACTACGCCACGGAGCTGCCCCAACATGCCAGACCGTTAACTAATTGTGAGTTATGTCATGGTGATATTTAGTTAACTGATTTTTATTTACTAATTTTTTTTGTTTTGTTTTCGAACTTATTTAAGGTTGGTTTGACGGAGTTCTAAATTCCTTTCTATTCTGAGCTAGTTTAAAAGGTCTACATTAAATAAATCTAAATGCATTTGGAAGACGGAACAAACTTATACACAAAACAAAATACACTTTCCTGCGTCGAAGTATACGGAAATATATGAGTGGCTGGAAGTAAGCAACTATGGCGAATTTAACCAACAGATTCAGTAAGATATCTTCCCACATATGAGCACTAAGTTTGTAAGATACTAAATTTCTCAAAAGGTAAATAGTATGTTCGCTCTACCATATAGGCGGCAGAGCCCAGACAGATTACGAGGGGTTTCTGTTTAACGGTTAAGCCCAAGGTAAAAAGGATGTTAAATGGCTTTGAGAGAGAAAGGGTCCCTCTAAAAAGATCTTCCAGCCAGCTAAGCTTCTTCAACTTAGGGCAGAGCTATGAGCTAGGGTCGTAGGATGGTATACGATAAAACAAAAGAAATTTTATTGGACGCTACCGTATCTTAATGAGTGTTTGATAAGAAACAATCCGAAGATCAGATTCGAAAGAAAAAAAATTTAAGACGAGCAACATAAACAAAAATATTTACTTTGGTCTCTGCTATCTGGAATGGGAACGACGATCTGGTGCTATCTGAAAATTTAACCACACCTAAACATGTTCAAACTAGGGCTTTGTTAGAGCCTAGTCACTTTATCACCAAAAAATTATAAATAAAACCACTAGTCAAAATTATACTTTTAAAAAAAACTTTTAACTTTAACACCAATAAAATCGTTCTTCAATACCACAATTTCATTTTTGTAAACTTGTTACTTCTGTGGGACAATTACTGCTGACTTTAATGAAAGAAAATTCTATGACAACTTATTATTTTTTCTATTAATTTCAATATATATATATATATATATATATATATATATATATACATTGTTTATATAAATCTATTTATACGGAGACTTTCGAAACAGTTCCTTTATCACGATTTAACATTAATCTCCGAGCATTGTGGGATATCTTTTTAATTGCATGGTTTACTTTAATTCTCTATAAGAAATATATGGTTTTCATTTTTTATGTTACAGTTACTTCATGATACTTGAATAGGATCCTGTTCAGTTTACAAAAAACAAATTAAATGTTCAAAAGAAATTTGCAGGTTATAACACTATATTTTTAATAGATATCTTTAATAGAATCAAAGGTTAAAGAACAATACTTATTATCAACATTAAGCTATACTTCAAGTGTACTATCAAAATGTGTTATACACAATAATTCGGCAAACAATTCTTATCGTATCACATGTTTAGTTATGCAAACATTTTAACACAACTTTGTAACTTCAATAATAATCTTACAAAAATACCTTGAAAATATTAAGGCCACTTATGCATTATCCAAGTACTAAATTTCAAACTAAATAATACGTGGATCAAATTAACTGATTTTTGAACCTTCACAAAATTTGGAGAAATAATTTTAAATAAACATATATATATATATATATATATATATATATATATATATATTTATATATATATATATATAGCTTCTTCGAAAATTATGTGTGCATTTTAAATGAATTTTCCTTGACAAGAATATAGGTATAAAAATGGAAGATGAATCACTGCTGGATATCTGCTTGGCGGCTAAATTTTCTTTAGCATCTAAGTACTTACAATTGTGGTTGTGCGCAGCTGAAACAGGTGTCCTCTATGCTAACCAAACATTCGTGTGGATTTCCACACTTTTGCCTAGTAAGAATTGAAGCTGCATTTCAGTCTCGTACTTGCAATATGCTTAACGATTGTTTTATATAATACGCAATTTCCATTGCTTTATTACGTGAAGCTTAAAATTAATATTTTAAAACTCGGACTTAATATTGTCTTCATATTTAATACTTGATATTTTAAACTTTAAAACTCTAAACTTAAAAACTTGCGCTGAAACAAACGGGAAAATAGAATTTAGAGGTAAGTTTGCAAATTATTTCTTACCGTAGAAATATAATTACAACCATCTTAGGTCGATGCTACAACTCAAACTAAACTTATGGTATACGTTGACTCCACTTGACTAACTGTTGCGGCGGCATGTTTAATTAAAAACCTGCAGGCCCTCGATAACACTGGTATTCGGATTACATTTCATATCAAAATGGCTTCGACCACGAGGCAATGTTAACTATTTAAGCATGCGCCGGGAAGCGGGAAATTGAATCAAGATATAAGCAAATAGAAGAGTACTTAAAATTTACTTTGGCTATTCTAATGTAGATGGCGCACTATGTATGAATTCATAATATAAAGTTTCAATAGAAATTTAATATTTATTGACTAGTTGTATTGAACAAAAGCGTATATTTAAATAGCCAAAAATCGTAATTGTTACAAGTTGAAATACAAATTTTGAATTGGTTGGCCGGGTTCACACAAACATGTAACACAAAAATGTTCTTGCCAATTTATTCGTTGACTTTACCGCTGTGCAGCTATTATTTTAGTCTTTATTTAACAGCGTTTATATTATTCATTCATTCGATATTGCTTATTTAATAACCAACAAACTTCAATGCACACTGCAATTTTAATTACAATTACAATCTACTACATATCACATTGTCCTTACAGATAACGCGTTTACAAACCTATTCGCGTGCTCCTACGTCTTTGTAATATCTAAGATTATAAGTTGTTTTGACGATTCGTGACAGATAGTCACTTTTCGTTTCCTCGATGAACTGAAAGGTCGCTTGGTGTGTTTAAATAAAACACTCAAGACGATGCGGGGAATTAAGTTTTCCTAGCGGAGATGCCGTAATAAAGGCACACTATTTTAAAAGTTGTCTGTGACAACTTGTGTATAAGTGTAGTGTATAAACTCTTCTTGGCGACGTGCAACTTCGATAACTTCGATAACTCCGATAACTCCGACAATTTGATAATTCCGATGTAATTTTACGTGATTTTGATGCAACTTTAGGTTATCTTGAACATACTCTATTTGGTCTGGTTTAAGCAAATTTTATGGAACTTGTTTAAAATATAAATGCGTAAGCAATTTGTTGGACATATGATGGCTTTCGCTATGCAGCTACACCTGGCGTGTTTAGCCGATGCACGGCATGTCATTTGAAGGCTAAAGGTCGTTGCCGATGTGTGTAAGAACGTTTAAAATTTTAAGATAAGGCTGCCGTAATAAAGTTCATTACGTAATCTACGTATGTAATGAATTCCTTTTTGAAGCGTGTAATTACCTCAGGTTGTTGTATACAATTCATTATGGCTCGTGCGAATAATTTTGTTAATTAACTTGCTAAAAGCTTGTTTTGTTAAAATGTGAAGTTACAATGAGTATAACAATTTTTTGTTATTAATGGTGTGTACAACCTTGGAAATTGTGCCTCACCGGTTGTATGTAGAGGATAGTTACACGTGCTGACGAACAATCATGATAATTATCTTGTTTACCATAATTTGAAATACCAACATGCTGAATTACTAGGGCCTAAGTCCTGTATAATGAAGCTTGAACTTAGATTAATTTATTAATTGATAATATTTGCCAAAAGTTAAGTAAATTTTTTTAAAGAACTGTAAAGTCTCAGTAGCGCTACCCCAAACTATAGATTATGAAAATTAATGTCCAAAAGTTAAATATCTAATTCATGAAACTAAATTCATAAGAATTTTATTTTTATTTAGAACATCTATAATTTAAAATGTTCATTACTTGTCTAATAAGAGAATATGGAATTATTTTTGACTTCAGTTCATTACTCAGTAATCATTAAATTTCTTCAAAGTTTGTTAGGTATCTAAAATGTTAAACTTACCCGAAGGTGTACCACGATATAGTGGAAACTAATTGAAACTAAATCAAAGGTTATATGCTCATACTGGTGCGTAAGATATATAGGGTATCTATGTTGGTAGTAAATATGTTTCAGAGTCGCCCTAGTCATCGTTAGTTCATGGAAGAAGACGACCAGATGTAAGTATCATATTTGTGACAATCAAACGTTGTATTTAAAGTGGTTAGCAATAACCTAGGTTTCCAAATTTTCCTTTTAAGCAAATTGATTTTGTCAGTTGCTTTATAAAAAATTTAAGTGGCGTCCATTATCTTGTTTTTTTTCAACTTTAATAAACCCACTGACTCAATTTTATGCGATCGTGAGTCAACAACTCAGTTAGCTAAAAGTCTTAAGAGTTTTCTTTTACTAAAAGCCAATTTCCATCCTAACCTTACCCTGGGCTTGTTACAGTTACATAAGAATTCTCGATAAGTAAAATAAAAATCTACTACGATTTATTTCATTGTGGATTAGATTTAATATACATAACAAACACTCAAGTTATAAATTGCTAACGTGCAAATCTAATACATATTTGCAGTTACCGCAATGTGATATTTTGTTCGCTGTGAATCAAGCTTGTGCTCAGTAACTAAAGCCCGTCCTCTATTTTCATTACTGAATCTCTTGGTTAAACGAACTATAGGTTAAGCCAACGCGACTTAGTTTGCGTTACAGAGAAAGAGTCGAAATTGCTCATGATTTGTTTCAAACACTGACAAAAACTGTGTATGGCTGAAAACTATAAAGTACGTAAGTTTAAGGAGAAATTTTTTCAATGTCGCCAGCAGATGTTACAAAAATTCAAACACTGACTTAATAAAATTGCGAAGAAATTTTGTTCAATTGTAAACCATTTAGTTATTAAACATGTTTATTATTAACTAATTAATACAAGAAATACTTGCTCTAAGCTAAATAAACATATTAATCGTTAAAATACGCACCTGAGAACAATCACATAAAATTCGGTATAAAAACACAAGTCAAAAACTACGTGCTTCGTAAATACATACACCGAATTGCATCGCCAAGTAAGAGTATAATCTTGAAAGCCACAAAATAAGAATATAATGTCAGAGATTTTATCATTTTTTGAATAATAGCAAAAAAAGAGTTCTCACATATTCAAGTATATGCTTTGCAAGTTAATTGTTGTATATAACCACTGAAAACCTTAGTAACTATAGACACAAAATATTAAAAAGATGAGTTAACTAGAAACGAAGCAATAAACCTAAACAGAGACGCAGGTATATGGTATGTTGAACAATATGTCTTGGAGCACCTACTGCAATCTACTAATTGAGTAGGTAGTAATTTGTTATATAGGTTTTTTAATGAAGCGAACTATAATTAGCTTTAAACACTGAATATTCATTATCATTCTAGGGCGATGTACTACTTATCGGCTAATGAGGTAAATTTGCACTACCATGAATTCATAAGTTGAGACTAACCTACTTAAAATTACTCAATGACCTAGAATACGAATAGATTATATTTAACCAGTAATGAATTCGTCATGTATGAGTGAAAGCACCTTATATTTTGTAAGTACAAATAGGGACAATATAAATGTACATATATTATCAAAACTATGGGACTCAGAAATTTTAAATGCCAGTTAACATGCCCCCCCCCCTTCAAAAGCTTTATCGAATTGTAACATGTGCACCACCTTGCACCATCAGAATAATAGCTTGCACCATGCAGTAATTTGTTTATGAGGGAGGCTAGGATAACGCTAGCCTTCCCTCTCTCTAAATTACAAAAATGTTATGTGCACCAGTTAGAAGACAGCCTGCACCACCTTGCAGCCGTAAATTTAGAGCTTGCACAGGTTCTGAAACCCATTTACAGGGTTTTTTTCTCGAAAAGGGCTAGAATGACGCTGGCCCCTCTCTTTTTGAATTTTTAAATAGTATATATGCACAAATTGGAAGAACACTTGCACCACCTTGCACCACTAAACCTAGAGCTTGCACCAGTTTATAAAATTACATACTTGGCATTTTCTCGAAATTTTAAAATATATATGTGCACCAGTTAGAGAAAAGCTTGCACAACCTTGCACCAGTAAATTTATTGCTTGCACCAGTTTCAATAAATCACATTACTATTTTAGATAAAACACTGCCATACACCAGCCTTTCTGAATTACGACTACCAAAAATTATTAGCCACATCCAGCGCTGAAAATTTGTTTTTGCGCTTCTTTTAATTAAAGTAGTACAATATTGTGTTTAATTTAATTATATTATCTAATTTCTACTTGACTGTTAAGAGAGGACTTTGTTACGTTTTTTTTTCGTGGCAGCCACGTTGGGCGCCAAAATTTGTTAGGTTTTTTTTTTCGTGGCAGCACGTTGGGCGCCAAAGTTATGTTACGTTGGCTCGTAACCGTGCGTAACAAAAAGAAAATCAAAGAAGAAATGACCGGGCTCAATCGGAGAGTAGGGGGGGTCGTAGAAAGCAGACCAACATACAATGTACGCGGCTGTAAGGAGTTAGTGATAATACCTGCAAGAAAAATAGTTAAGCAAACCTGAAAAAAAAAGAATAAGCATAGCAGCAATGAAACGTCTAAGTTATTCAGTACTTTGTAGAATGTAAATAAAAGAAACTGTTTAGATAAACTATATAATATAACACCGGTAAAAGCAATACAGAAAAATGTTTCGTACAAAGTGAGGTAATATTGGGGAGTAGCAGAAACGTTTCCTCACACACCAATTAAACACAAATCAGACAAAATGTTAAAAAAATAAATAGGTAAGACACAATTGATATGAGTAATTCAGTAAATAAATAGGTAAGACACAATTGGTATGAGTAATTTAGTAATATTGATTTTTCTTTCTTTCTTTTTTTCTATGTTTTAAAATAGCATGCAAGTCTATTGTAAAAGGTATCAGAACGACAAAGATATGGTAAAGCAACGGATAGATATTTAAAGTAATAACAAGTAGGAAATAGTTCAACTTACAAAAGTCCTTCAGCAACGCTTCCTTGCAACTGAAGTGTGGGATTCAACGATGTCCCGCACTAACGAAGCACTTCACCCTTGACTGTGAGGGTGCTGATGGAATTTCTTACACTTTACACTAATCACACCTATGTATTTCACTGGTGTCAGCAACAGACATTATCACGCGTCGGAACTATGTAGCCTTGATAAATTTCTTGGTAATTCTATTTCCTAAGACAACAATTTCGAAATATTCTGAAGCACTAGTTTAATTTCAACTGGGACCAAAGGTATATTATTTTCATAAACATCCCAAAAAGCAGTGAGAAATTTCAACCAATACCTTTGTAAGCCGGTAATCTGTTATATTTCGCAAACACGAAACTTGCACAAGCAAAGATCTGTTGTAGATTCTTCGGGGTTAGAAAATTCAGAAACTACAGTATCCACAGTATTTGGATAATCCAAAGGTATGAACTACTTACATAAGAAAAGGACAACGCCACAAAACACAATTAGTAAAAGCCCGCGTAATCACTAAGTAAGTCCGTCAATGTTCCGTAAACCATATCGGAATCTAGAACAAAACTACAACTTTTATTTCCAACAGAAAATCAACAAAAACACAGTTAGTAAAGCAACGCGTAATCACTAAGTCAATGTTCCGTAAACAAGCACGTCAAACACGTTCGCCTATAAAAGCCTCTTTTCTTCAATGTCATTAGAGTATATCGGAACAAAAAACAAAACTCGACTCTATCCGTCTGTTTATTCAACTCGTTCCATTACAACCGCCCATCGTATCTCATCCAGACCCGTACATTCACATAAGCAACAAAACCCATATTTACCACAAGACAAGGACGACGCAATTCACAATCAATCACACGCGGTTCATAATTTTCAATCCACCCACCCTTAAATTACTACACACGAGTTAATAAATATCAAATATAGAACTAGTAATTTGTAGCAATGTATTTATAAATTACGAATAGCGTAAAATGTTAAACTATAACAAAACTGCCCGTTACAACTTTAACAGAATTACAAATGTACCTGCAAGATTTTGCATTGTTAAAGATGCTTCATATTCAAAAGGTCACTAACGAAGATTTCAAGAAAGCCATGTTAAGGTTGAGATCGAAAAAATCATTTACTACGGATTTTATTCTGCCATATGTACTAAGGGTATGTGCCGTGTAGTTACAGGTACTATTTTTACATATCTATAATTTAGGAGTTAGCTCTGAAATCTTTCCTGACATGTAGAGGGACTCTATAGCTATACCATTGCACATAGGCTGCACTACATCAGATATTAGCAATAATTAGTCGATTTTCTTGATATCAGTTCCCGCTAAAATTTTTGAAGCAGATAATTTATACTAAACTGTTTAATCATTCATCCTTTATTTAAAAACGTGAAAGTTGGCTTCCAATCTAAAGTCGAGAAAACGTCTGGGGTGCTAATCAGGAATCTCCTTAGAGGTGGGCTGTGCTGCAATGATGCGAAGGGCAAGAAGTAAGGTTGAGCAAGGAATTCAGAGTGTTTAGGCGGGTTTTTGTGGAGCATATGTAAATCATCATCATTAGGTCTTCAGTCCTGGAACTGGTTAGACGCGTACCATTATTGTTTCCTATTCTGAACTAACATACAGATTTCCCTGAAATTTGCGCAGACTGCATCCATAACTATCTGATCTAGGTTTACATCTACCTTTTTTTCCTATCTCTGCTTGTAATATATCCCATACTATTCCCCAAAAATTCTTTAGAACGTATTCTGGCCTTCCATTTCTCTTATCTTTTTCCCCAGATATCCTTGTTCCCCTACTATTTCTATAACCCATTTGTTATTATCTTTGTCTATCTATGCTATCGTCTTCATACATCTGAAGCACAGCATTTCAAAAGGCTGCTACCGTTTTTCTGTCTGCGTTTCAGACTGCCCGTATTTCATAGGCATACTGTGCTGTGCTCCACACATACGCTTTGAACAATTTTCTTCTTGTTCTATGTTAGTTGTCTTTCCTCATAGGCGCTGTTCTTTCTTGTTTAATGCAGTTTGGTCACCTTCTATTGTTTTACAATTATATACCCTATTTCTCCGACCTTCAGTGGTTGTGAAGGGAAGGCGGCTTCGTGGCGTAGTGGTATGTGTGTGACTACTATGCCCAAGATCCTGGGTTCGAATCCCGACACGGTCCGCTTGAAAAATGTTAGGCGAGCATTCTTCACAAAAATACACCCTCGTTCAGATAAGAGGTAAAATGGAGGTCCCGTGTGTGAGTGTTGTCACGCACGTTAAAGATCCCTACCTTGCTTGGAACAGCAAGAGTTCGCCAAAATTCCAAATTTTTCAGGTAAAAAAAAACTTGCGTCCTGGCAATGTAGTACCTTCGGGCAGAGCATTTGAAAATCACATGTAAGGTTGTGAAGGGAGGTAAGCAGTCTGTGGCTGCCAAGTTCCCCCAACACAATCATTTACCGATTTAATATATTTTTCAATATATCTTTTCGCACAGTCATCATTAGTTGCAAATATTTCACAACCAACAACTACTTGTTTATACTAATCATCAGATTTATCTGCGCTTATTTTTCGTCATTAGGTTGTCCGTCTCAAAACTGGTTGGACACGTACCTGCACTTATTTATATTCTGAGCCAGTCTACATAGTTACCTGAAGTTCTCACACAGCATGTGTAAACAGCTCATTCCCTTTCTATTGTTTTCTACTTTTATGCCCTATTTCACCGAGATTCGGTGAAGGGGGTTAAGCAACCTGTGGCTACCAAGATCACCCAACACTTTGACATTTGCCGAAGTAATGGTTTTCCAGAAAATCCTTCCACACACTTAACATTATTCGAGAATATTGCTCAACCAATTCTTGTAGTTACTTATAATAATCATCATGTTTAAGCACAGTTATTTTTTCGTCATTAGTTTATCCATCTTGGGATTGGTTGGATGCGTACCTCTATTGATTTCTATTCTGGGCTAGCCTACACATCTCCCTGAAACCCCTACAGCCTACATCTTTTACTATTTGTGTGCAGTAGTCTAACCTAGGTCTGCCTCTTCTTCTCTTTTTTCCTATCTCTGCTTTTAATATATATCGCACTATTCCCTCAAGCCGTAGTAAGTGGCCTATTGTCCTATCTCTCCTATTTTTTACCGTTTTCCTAATATTTCTTTCTTCCCCTACCATTTTTAGGAACTCTTCGTTCTTAACTTTGTCTGTCCATGATATCTTCATCATACGTCTGTACCTTTTTCTACCTTTTGCTTGTCCGCTTCTACTACTGTCCAGGCTTCACAGCCGTACAGTGCTGTACTCCACACATATGTTTTAAGCAATCTTTTCCTTGTTTCTATGTTTGTGGTTTTTGAGCACAGTAGTTGCTTTTTCTTGTTAAATGTAGCACGACCTTGAGCTAATCTTTGTCTTATATCTTTTGTGCTTTTCCCATCTTGCATTATTTGGCTTCCTAGGTAGCAGAAATCCTTAACCTCTTGTAAGTTCATGTTACATACTAGTATTCTTGTTTTTGATTTATTTTCCCCGCCTTTGCATACTATAACTTTAGTTTTAGTTTTGTTAACTTTCATACCGTATCTCTCTGTTAGAACCGTTTCCATTTCATTAAGAGCAGCTTCTAACTTATCCTTGCTAGACGCTAATACCGCTATATCATCTGCAAATCTAAGCATATCAATTTTTTGTCCCTGCATAGTAATTCCAAATGTCTTCCTGCATTTGACAGTAGTCATTGCTATAGCAACTATAATTCTTTTTCTGCGACAAAAATTTTTCTTGCGTGGAACTTCAGACTGTAGATCAAAAGGTCTTAATTTTTATTGATACACAAAAAGGGTGCAATGCGGGCTTTTCTGGGTTATCGTATTAGTGCTAATGATGCAGTGTTACTAAAACATTTACAAAATTCTACACGTAATGCAATATGCTATAGCGCTCAAATACAAAATTGCATAATATCGTTACGTGGGAATATAAACAATCAGTTTGGCAAGGTCAAGATAGGGCAAAGCCCTCTCAGTCATATAATGCACGGTTAAAAAAATATGATATCTGGTGCAAAAGAAGTTACTGTCGTTAATAGTATTCCATTTTGACAGGCGAATAACAATTTGGATAGAGAATATTACACAAATGGCAGCAAAATTAACAATTTATTAAAACATAAACTTTTTGTATGTCCCTGGACCCCAGATATCAAAATCGCTGTTGATGCTGATAATTTTTGTAAAGCTTTTACTAAATCACAAGATGATGTAGTATCAAATTTAACAAAAACTATAGCAGGCAGGCAGCGCAAAATCGCCAGAAAATAAAACCTGTTATAGCAACTATAACTCTTTGGGCGACAAGAATTTCCCTTGCATAGAACTTCAGACTAGGTCAATAGGTCTTAATATTCAGTGTTACACAAAGAGGGTGCATTTTTGGCTTTTCTGCGTTATCGTACTAGTGCTGATGATGAAGTGTTACTAGGACATTTACAAAATTCTACGCGTAATGCAATATACCGTAGCACTTAAATACAAAATTGCATAATATCGTTACGTGGGAATATAATTTAGAACAAGCTCGTAAAACACATCAATAACCCTAAGGGTTTTTCTGTTTCAAACGATGGAGCTTCTGATGTTTCGGGAACAGCACAATTATCACTTCGCGTGCCATATTTGGATAAAAATCCATCAATATGAGAAGATTTTATGGAAATTGTTTCAGTAAAAGAAACGACGGGTGAATATTTGGCTGTGGTTATAATTGATTCGTTGAAAACTTTAAGAATCAAAATAAATTATCTTGCTGGACAAGGCTGCGATGGAGCGGCGGTCATGTGTAGCAGTTTAAAAGGAGTAGAGTCTATTATTGAAAGAGTAGCGAGAGTCCTATATGTGCATTATAATGCTTATGCATTAAATTTGGCAACAGCACAGTCTTGTGAAATTCAATATATTAGTAATTGTATAAGAGCAGCTAAGTCCGCCGGAAACGTTTTTAGAAATTCGCCTAAAAGAATAGAAATTATAAAAACAAATACAGCAAAATATTTGTCAAATTCTAAACGGCAAAAACTTACCGCTATGTGTACAACCAGGTGAGTTGAAAGCCGTAACGGTTTTTTGCGTTTTAAATAAATAGATTAACTGCTCGTGGACTCGTTTGAACCGAAGCGTCAAATCTTGAAGTTTCTTCAAGGGCTACGCAACATTTAAAGTGCATAATCACGGGAGAATTTGTCGTCGATATAGATGTTTCTGACTATATATTTTCACACACAATAACCCTCCGTAAACTTTTGCTAACAGCGGAATGCAATTTATTTGCCGCGCTCACCTATATTGAGAATATAATCAATGTACAAGTTAAAAATTAGTGGGGATATGGAACATCCCTGTCTTACCCCTTTCCTAATGTTTACTTCTCTACGTTCCTGCTCTAATTCTATTACTGCTGTTTGCTCTTTGTATAAGCTATGTACTATTCGTCTATCCCTATAACTCATTCCAATCTTTTTGAGTATTTCAAACATTTTTTTCCATTTTACATTGTCGAATGCTTTTTCCAGATCTACTAACCCTATATACACGCTTTCCCCTTTTACTATTGTTTTCTCCATTATCACTCTCAGAGCTCAAATAGCCTCCCGTGTTCCCCTGTTTCTCCTAAACACAAATTGGTCTTCTCCTAGTATTTCTTCAGCTCGTTTTTCCATTCGTCTTTGCACAATTCTAGTTAATATTTTTGACACGTGTGCTGTCAAACTTATTGTTCGAAAATTTTCACATCTATCCGTGCCTTTCTTTTTTGGTATAGTTACTATGATGCTACGTTTGAAATCTTTGGGCATCTCGCCTGTCTCATACATATAGCTTACAAGTTGGAAGAGACGTTCTGTTACTGCTTTTAGAGTTTCTGCTTGCACCTTATCTGTACCCGGCGCCTTACCATTTTTCAGACTCTTTAATGCTAATTCAACCTCATCTCTAAGTATAGGATATCCCAAGTCATCATTTTCAATGTCTGATTCCTGTTCTAATGCAGTTAGTTCCTCTCCTGCATATAAATTCCCTATATATTCTTGCCATCTATCCACTTTCTCTACGTTTTCTATGATGACGTTTCCTTGTGCGTCCCTTATATTTTTGCTATACGGTTTTATATCCACAGAATTCATTCGCTTTGCACTTTTCATCAATCCATTGTTCTTTAACTTTCCTGCATTTTTGAATAATTTCCCATTTTGTGGCTTTGTATCTCTGTTTTCCTGTTTCGTCTGATTTATTTTTGTATTTTCGTCTTTCTTCTATTAAATTCAGGATATGCTTTGTTATCCAAGGTTTCTTATTTTCTTTCTGTGTATACCCCAGAATATCTTTGGCCGCCATGTCTAAGCTGGATTTAATGTTATTCCATTCTGTTTCTACTTCCTTAGTATCAGATATTTTCCCGATATCTTTGAGCAATCCATTTGACTTTTTTTCGAATTTTTTTTGAATATCTTTATCTTTTAGTTTCTCTAAGTCCAAAGTGCCCTTCTCCGTTTCTTTTTTTCACATTCTTAAATTTAAGTGCGGCCTTCATAATTAAATGTTGTGCTCAGTATCTATATCTGCTTCTGGGTGGTTTCTACAGTCTTTTACTTGATTCCTAAACCGTTGTCTAACAAGAATGTAATCTATTTGATAATTACGATGTTGTGTACAATAATCAAATGGCGTTTAGTTTCGTATTCTTGGGTGTAGACACAATTAAAAATTTGTAAGATGTTGATTTGTAAACTCTCGGGCTACCCTATGGGAATCACTATTTTATATCTGTGAATAAACATGCATAACTTCTTGTAGAATTTATTTGTATGTAAAATTACAAATTTTTATTGCAGCAATTATGATTCCCGCACATATATGGAGTATCATTTACCTTTTTAAGAGCGTTTTTGGTTTCCAAAATTTTTAATCTGACTTTTCCCTCCTGTCACCCCTCGTTTCCCTAACAACGCCTCATTCTGCTGCATAGAGTACATCATACACATTATTATACTAAATTAAAACATGCTAAAGAATTGACAATAATTAATTATAAACTTTAACGTCATCTAAACGTATAACGAATTAACAGTCAGTACACGGGAAAAAAAGTGTAGTGAAAAATAGCACAAATGTGAGAACTATTATTACAATTTGTCTTGAAAATACGACTAGGAACAATAAATGCGAAAATTCCACACAAAATTGTCCTGAGAATGTTTTGCTAAATTTTAGTACACTATTTCTAACTTTATTAAAATTAATTGTAGTTCATTGCGCTACAGTTCTGTGCAATCTGTTCACATAAATTGTATAAAACTACACTATAATGTGTTAGGTTTACTTACAAAGTTGTAGGAATATTTATCAAACATTATATTAGATTTTACTACAAACTTATAGGAATATTTACCATAGATTGTGTTAGATTTTGCTAAAAGATATAAGAGTATGTGCGATAGATTGTGCTAGATTTTACTACAAATTTAATGGAATATTTACTATAGTTTGTGTAAGATTGTACTACAAAGTTATAAAATATTTATAATAGGTTATGTTAGATTTCACTACAAACTTAAACGAATATTTATGATAGGTTGTGTTAAATTTTATTACAAACTTGTCTAAATATTTACCATAGGTTGTTAGATTTTATTACAAACTGTTTGGGCGTGCAACCTTAACGCGTTTGTTGAAGGTGATGTACATTTCCCTGGAAAAATGCGCTGGATTTTTTCGATATTTTAGTAGACTGTATTTGAAATAATATAACTTCTTTTTATAAAGTGTATATTGAACATTTTACATACATGTTGGCTTGAGAGGCCAAACGTACGGAGAACACAACACGTCTGTCTGCCGAATAGACCTTTTGCAATAATATGTGGCGGGGCAAGATCAGCGAATGTCAAACTGTTCTACATAATCTTCAACACAAACTTATAGGAATATTTACCATAGATTGTGTTAAATGTTACTACAGACATAAGAATATATGCGATAGATTGTCTTAAATTTTACTACAAATTTATTTGAATATTTAGCATAGGTAGTGTAAAATTATACTATAAAATTATAGGAATAATTAAAATATAGGTTCAGTTGCATTTTATTACAAATTTATATGAATATTTACGATAGATTGTAATATTTTACTACAAACATTTAGAAGTACTGACCATATAGATCGTGTTACATTGTACTACACACATAGGAATATTAAAACCCTCCATTAAAGCAGCTTATAAAGTTTTCATAATTTACTTTTATTTTAATAGAGAAGATAGTTAATGAATAAATTAATTATCTTCTCTAGTTGTTTTCTTTATTTGACCAAAACCAAATGTAAATTATGAAAACTTTGTAAAAGGCTTTAATGCAGTGTCATAAATATTCTTATCAGTGTGTAGTTACACAATCTATGGTAAATATTCGTATTAAGTTTGTAGTAGAACCTTACAATATATCTTTAGTATTCATATACATTTGTAATAAAATGCAACACAACCTATTATAAAATGAGATGTTGGACTTTTTCGCACTAATGAGCTACCTTATGTATATGTATATATATATATATATATATATATATATATATATATATATATATATATAATTGGAATAATAGAGAATGTAAAATAATTTTGTTTTTATCTGTCCACACTGTATTCTTCTAAATCTTCTTTATGAATGAAACCACTCATAGTTTTTAAAATCTATTATATATATATATATATATATATATATATATATATATATATATATATATGAAACCTACAAAATCCGTGAACTACGCTTTTCGAATCGAGCCTCACGAATTGGGCGTCAAGAATGCTGTGAAACCACCAAAAGCTATTCATTAACTTAACTGTGTTGGTCCATTGACTTTCTTCCGTTAATCGCCTCGGCTGCTCCTCTAGATAGCTTTCATCCTCATTCATAAAATTAAACAACACATTCCTACCACAAACATCAACGTCAACTCTATTTACATCAATATTCACAATACATTAAAATTTCAAAATTAATATTCAGCATAAATTTTAATATCAGAAAATTTCAAAATTAAATTTATTATCATTTTAATGTGCATCCAGAATTAAAGTCCTTGTAGGATGCCTACTAATTAATATAACAATATATGCAGACCTGAGTCTGAGTACAAAGGAGCATCTACCACCCTTTACGTTAATTAACCAGGTTCGTCTAATTGAGCTCAAAGACATACCCAAATTTTCATCATAATCCCGAACATCAATACTAAATACCCTTTCTACTTAAACAAGCAAATTTCACCTTAACATTAAAATTTTATGGTTAGTACAATTTCACTAATGTCCATTTAAAGTAAATCAATTATAAAGTAATTCAACACACACAAAATATCAAAGTTCAAACAAAATAGTATAAATTACCTGAAGGTTACTGCACTCGTAGCTTCAATGTACATCGTCCCTTTTGTTAATCACACCATTCCAACTGGATTATATTTACGGCTTCTGATTCTCAACGCTTTTCAAACTTTCTCCATCACCATTTATTTAAAGTTGTTTCTGGGCTTTTCCGGAACTCATCTGTGTATATCTGACCCTTGTTTTGTGGATCCAGACCCATTCATGAACCATTTAATTATTAACACCCCGAAAAATAGCAAAGAAATTCATACTTCTTTCACCAATATACGCCAAAACTGCCTACTTTTGTGTATACATTTGTCGTTGTAAATTTTACTAATTGGTACAGTGATACTAAATTTTATTACCTTGTATCTAAATGCACTCAAGTACATTCATGTTAGCACGTAAATAACAAACTGTTTTAAATCACCACAATATACGAGCAAACTTTAAATTATTCTATCAAACTAAAATGCACTGTTTAACGTAGTGAATCAAGTCGCGGATGTAAGAGAGCTTGTTTATATTCACCTGGGTATATATAGAAGTTAGCCTGTCTGTCGGTCGAGTCCTCAAAATGGACAATTCTAAAGAATTTCGCTTGCTATGTTCCCATTCCGTAGCTCGCGCGTCGGTTTTTACGAATTTTGTACTCGCCCCAGTTAAATCTCAGAAATTTCAACACGGCTTGCAACGTCTGGAAATAACTAATTGACTTTTATACAGAAATGTTATTTTACCTTTCAAATTTTGCCTTTTACTTTCAACCAATCGCAACCCCATGACGTTGCTCTACTCACGCCTTTTACTATATGTGTCTCGGTCTTGCGCATATTATCTGTCTCTATCTACCCTGTTCTTATTCGTGCAAATTGATATTCTTTATTATCGATTATTTCAGTCCATGTGGACTGTTATCTGGGTTAAATAACCCGTATCGCACCTTTCGCATTTCTCGTAACTATTATGCGACGGTTTCTTAAAGATTCTCTATAACCATTAATTATCTGCAACATTTACGCAGAATGAGCTTTTTAAAAATAGCAGGTGTTTAAACATACTATTAATTCTCAGAGCGTTATTTCATGGTATTTTATTGGGTTTTCAAGTTCTTATAGATATTATATGTTCCTAACGGTTCAATTAACTCCAACTAAAATTGACTTCTATCCTTTCATTTTAGCGAATACAAATTAAATGTTAATTATTATGTGTACACTTTGTTTAATACCGGTTACTTAAAATAGGGTTAATTAATATAAATTTTGCACATAATTTCCATTTGTTTCTTTCTTAGGAATAATTAAATTACACGTAGAGCTTTTAATACTGTTTCTTTTGATATAAAGCGTCTTGTACATGATTTAAATCTCTTATTTTACTGAAACTACCGAATTTATTTATGCTTCATGGTTTTAATAAAGCGTACTTTTTCCCAAAGCTTCTACACGGTGATTAAAATTATTTGCTATTATTAATTAATTTTCTACCCTGGTCTAAATATGAGTAATATATATATATATATATATATATATTATATATATTAAAGGCATCCTGTCGAGCGTTTCGCTATTGGGGCTCATCAGGACAGGATGTGTTAAATATTTCATCTTTGCTACTCCTGTCCTGATGAGCCCCAATTAGGGCGAAACGCGTCGACAGGATGCCCTTGTGGCTAATATTGAGTCACTTGCCAATAAATTTCATTCTTTAATATTATTTTAAGACTCATTAAATTTACATATTCTTTATATATATATATATATATATATATATATATAATTGTGTTGGTTTCTTGGGATGCACTCGTTCGTAAAGTAACAACTATCGTGTCAAATTGTAATTTCTATTCTGAAGTTTCGGGATGACATTTATGCCTTATTCTTTGACTAAAATATGATGATTTTTGTAATTGCAAAGTTCTAAAACAGTATATGCTAATCTATTTACATCATATTTTAGTCTAAGAATAAGACATAAATGTCATGCCGAAACGTCAGAATAGAAATTACAATTTGACACGATAAGTGTTACTTTACAAACGAGTGCATCCCAAGAAACCAACACAATTTATATACTACCAATACGTCAAGAAAAGTATAAATTAAATTTTATTTCTTATATGGACTTTTAACCCACAAAAGACCACTCCACGTCAAACTAACTTTGCCATCAACATTTTTGATTCGTCAATACGCCACAGTTTTCCATCAATATTGGCCTTCAACATTCTGCAAAATGGCACACAAATAAAAAACACAATTTTTTCGAAAAAACTTTAATTATGAATACACTAAGGCCAAACGACAAAATGTATACATTACTACAGTGTGGACATACTCCCTGTATGTTTGTTGTGGTTTGTTTAGCATTCTTCTTAATCTTCTTTGAATGAAACCACTCATAGTTTTAAAATCTATTTTATTTACGTTTCGATCCATGTCCTAGGATTATTTTGACAACGATCCTAGGACATGGATCGAAACGTAAATAAAATAGATTTTATAAACTATGAGTGGTTTCATTCCCAAAGAAGATTAAGAAGAATACAGTGTGGACAGATAAAAACAAAACAGCCTATCAGGTATAGTGCCAACATTTTAGATAAAAATTGTGTGGTATGCTCATCCGCTGATGATGAAGCCCCTACATTCCCCGGAGTAGATACTGGTACTGTGCTTGCAGGACTTAATATGGGTCCGTACTGCACTGCCTGCAATAAAAATTAGATTATCAAAATTTATCTTATTTGTTGACAAATTTTAGTGATTTTTATTCAGAGTAGATATCCCATGTGTTCAGAGATGATACAAGAAATCAATAATGCAACTTATGGTCAATAAAAAAAGATTTAGTACAAAACCTGCAATTTTCAATTAAAATACAATTTTTTTTACTCATGTTGTAGCACTTATTTGTATTTTGATAAAAATAAATAAGTAATAGGCGATTCGGTGCAATGCTTAGCTCTACCGATTAAAATAAAATTTTTTGTTTCTGTTTCATGGTCAAAAAAAGATTTAGTGCAAAACTTGTAATTTTCAATTAAAATACAATTTTTTTACTTATGTTGTAGCATTTATCTGTATTTTGACAAAAATAAATAAGTAATGTGCGATTTAGTGCAGTATCTCAAGTGATTAAAATAAAATCTTTTGTTTCTGATTCATGGCCAAAAAGATTTCGTGCAAAACTTTTAATTTTCAATTAAAATACAACTTTTTTCGTATTTCATAGCTTTTATTTTGATAAAATAAATAAGAAATGTGCGATTTAGTGCAATAGTAGTCATTATTGATTAAAATAACACCTTTTCTTGTTGATTCGTAGTTCACAAAAAAGAATTTAGTGCTATACTTTTCTGGCAAGTTTAAACATCTTATTTTATGCCTGAACGTATAGATGTTTGGTTACGCAGTATCGTTTCAATTTTAAAATTATAATAAATTATTCTACTTGGTTGCATATTCTATCCAACAATTACCAAAATTATATTATAAATGTTCAAAGATTATTTAAGATTCAAAAACTGGCTATAGTTTGTTTATGCTAACACTAGCAATTGGGCTGGCCAAATTTTTCTCTGCACTTTGTACCTACCTATGAAAAGGATGGATGCTAAATACATAAATAAACTTGCCTTGTTCTTCATCAAGTGCTTACTTCATTAATCAATCAACGTTACGTCCATAATGATTTCCTTTGTTATAAAATTCCAAGCAATAATCAGTTATAAAACTAAAAGTAATTATTATTTTCATCAATTTTTGTTTTGTTTTGGTAATTTAAAATTTTGTTCAAAATTATAAACTTTAGTGAGGGAGTTTCCTCACCCATTTCACCTTTGGATTCACATACGGTGATTTGTTTACTATTGCATAGCATAAATTAAAATTTGTACCTACCTTGTTGTGTGCTGTAGTCGTTATATTTTGCCTGAAATTTCTTACGAACTCCTAGCACCGGAATGAGTTCCTTAATATCCTCGTTCATTAAACTATTGAACGCGTCCTCGTCTATTTCATTATCTGAAATATAAAAGTATGATTTTGCATTTAAATCTAAGCAAAATGGTGGGCTAATTATATATGAGAATATAATTGATGTCCTAGTCTAGTTCATATGATATTCACGCGTCACAAACAAAATTATTAAGCAAATTATTTCAGGCAGGACATTATATTAGGGTATTTTAAAACATGAATTAATGCAACGTGACTATACAATATTTAGAATTTACTGTGGCATTAGTAAACCCATCCACTACCCATAAGAAAAACTACATTTAATGAAAATATTTTAATTATGATTTTAAACAAATACCTAGCTGATCTATTCCTTAACATAACCGTTACCAAAAACCCTTGCTCTAGCCGACTCTCCCATCGTATTTCGTTATCCCTATTCTAAAAATAGAAATAATCGCCCGTCAGGTACATCTAAAGATGAGATTGAGAAATATATTACTGCTTCATTTTCGCCATAATTACACGATGAACGAAAGCTCAGATTCGTTCACAGGGTTTATAAAACAAGCGAATATAAACGTAATACATTACCGCCACATAAATAAAATTAAAATTTAATTCATCCCAATACATGCGCCTATTATTGATTTAGAAACGATTTATAGCGTTATCAAACATTTGTACTTACCGTCAAATGCCTTTTAGATTTTATGCAAAAGCCCCCAAGAACCTAAAATATTTTTAACAAATTCGTCCATTTCGTAGGTACCTTTAGAAACACAACACTGGAATGTTAGAAATCGTCTAGTTAGGTCAAGTTACTCACTTTCCTGCCTAAGAAGAGATGAATATTATGAGCAAGAATGAGAAACTAATATCGCGGCGACAAAGTTTAGGGTCCCTTGGCGTCTGCGGAGCAAAACAAGCCTTGAACGTACTTTTCGTACAATAATCTAAATTTTTAGCACAATGTTGTAAAGAAACTAACTACAATATCTTTCGGTTATTAACACAAAGATATATTAATAATTTATAATGTGTTTATAGTAATTTTCAACAGTTGTTTGATACTCCCCAATAAATGTAAGGTAATGCATAGTACAAAATGATTTTCAAACTTTGTTCAATAAATGTAGGAGTTTTCAATATAATTGTGCTATTATTTTCTACAGAAATATTAGCACATTTGCGTTGTAATATTCAAAAAATTTTGTATTTGATATTAACACATTTTTGGTATAATTTTAGACATTTTTTCACCGCACAATAAATTGTTAAAATTTCGAAAACCTTTTTTCTCCGGGTATCTATATCTGCTTCTGGGTAGCTTCTACAGTCTTTTACTTGATTCCTAAACCGTTGTCTAACAATAATTTAATCTATTTGATATCTTCCTATATCTCCTGGCATCACGTATATCGTCTTCTAGCATGATGTTGAGATAATGTGTTTGTGATGATTAAATTGTTCTTGTCGCAAAATTCTACCAGACTATTCCCCCTGTCGTTTCTCGTGCCTAAACCAAATATACCTACTACCGCTCCTTCCCTACCCTCAACTACCACGGCATTAAATTCCCCCGTAATTATTAAATTTTTATGTTCTTTTACGTATCTTAATATGTCTTCGATATCTTTGTAGATGGCTTTTACCTCTTCGTCACTGTAGCTAGAGGTGGGCATGTATACTTGTGTTATTACTGTGTTTACCGGTTTAGATTCTAATTTAACCATGAGTACTCTTTCGTTCTTTTGTAAGTAATTTTCTACACAGTATCCTATCTTTTTCCGCATAACTATCCCCACACCCAAATTTCCTTCCTCTGCTCCTGTATGAATTACCCGAAAGTCTCCACTCCAAAAATCCCCCGCCTCTAGCCACCGAACTTCGCTGATTCCTACTATGTCTAGTGATAACCTATTCATTTCGATTTTTAGGTTCTCTAGCTTACCTACTTGCTTCATACCTCTAACATTTTACTCTCCGCCTCGCAGAATGTTCCCCACTCTTATTTTTAACTTTCCGATAGCATCCTCCGAAGCAGTCCTCTAAGAGATCCAAATGTGGGACTATTTTAACTCCGGAATCTTTTACCCCAGAGAATGCCATCGTGTTTGTTACATTTAAGTACGCTGTATACTTGGGACCCGGGTTCGAATCCTGACACGGTCCGCTTGAAAAATTTTAGGCGAGCATTTTTCGCAAAAATACACCCTCGTTCGGATGAGAGGTAAAATGGAGGTCCCGTGTGTGAGTGTTGTCACGCACGTTAAAGATCCCTACCTTGCTTAGAACAGCAAGGATTCGGCAAAATTCAAAATTTTCTAGGTAAAAAAAAACTCGCTTCCTGGCCAATGTAGTACCTTTGGGTGGAGCATTGGAAAATCACATGTAATGTATACTTGGGAGATAATGTTATTTTTTCCCGTTGCCTTCCACATCGCGGTAGTGTGTCTTAGACTGCCATATCGACCCCTATGGTCTCTGCCAATCTAAGTATCGAAAGAGCCGCTGCCCTCTTTCGGGGACCTGTCTTAGTCTGGTTCCTCGCCAACGATGCTACTACTTTAGTTGGACCTGTAGTTTGGCTCTTTAGCTCATTAAAACACGCCAGCCATTTCACCTGTTCTAGTAATTTAGAACTTTGGCAAGGTGCAGGTCCATTCGAAATGGCAGATGTGAATATTCTTTGAGAAATAAGGGTTTTTCGGGAATTGTCAATTTTGCGTTAAGGTATAGACTTATATGTAAAAGAAGTACCCATCACTTAAATTTTTCCGCACTTTAAAAAAGGATTTAGTGCACTAATTGTGAATAGTTATTATTACATCTTGTTGATTTTGCGCACTAAAATAAGTGCATTGGAACGTCGATAAAATGTCAAGTTGATGAAATGTTAATATTATTCGTTTAAAAAATAACAAATGACTAATTCATTTTAAAATTACGGTTTAGCTTATAAATGGATTAAACTAATTTTCTAGACAATAGCTTATACAAATATAGAGAACTTAATTTCTTTGCAAACAATGTCGCCACACTTGAATTAGATTCACAATGAAGCTTTTTTTTCTTCTCGAGGATAATGGGTTATACAAGTGCACAACTTAATTTGGTAAACAAACTTGCAGAAGGACGAATCATATTTTATAATGTTGTAAAAGTGAATGTAAAAACTTGATAATTACTGTTTAAATAGATGCTTTATCAGAATTCTGGGAAAGTATTTTATATTCAATTGTACAGCGTAGTGGTTGAGAATAACCCATCACAATGGAATATGAAGGTTTCAGAAAAATTGTATAAGTGCAGCATAAAACTCTGACAATTAAATAAAAATAGTTCACTGACTTCAATACTTTCATATCATACCCAGTTGTTCTAAATTAAGCATGGAACTGAAAAATTACAAAGCGCCTAGTTAACCGAAACAGTTAAGAAAATATATTTGCTGTTGCATGTGTCACGGCGCCAGTTTTGGTTTGAATCAGTCTTCAACTGTTTTTTAACCAAAGCTAGTCTTTATCGCTATTATTATACACATCCTTCTTAGTTAGGCTTATATGAATGAAATCAATTTTTCTTTGTCAACTGTACTACATGTTTGCCTTTTATCGCTTAACTATATCTTTATGCCTTAAAGTTATGCCCATCGTGCAATCAATTAAATTCGAAATATTTTTCTCTGGAACAATTTCTATAAGGTAGTCGTTATAAAGCACTTCAAACATTCTTTTTGTGTTAGTCATCCGTATCCAGTTTTGTATTTTAAGGTCTTCAACCTCTAAGACTTATATCTTCTAAATATATCTTAGGTCTGCGTATCTTGCTTGCACCTTAAAGTCCCTTCTCTCCACGACTATCTTATTATATTGTTTTTGGTAAATAAATTCCTTAAATGCAAATATTCTTTACTTTTGACAATCTATCTGAACTTAGATTTGACACCATCTTTCCATTTCTGCGTTTGTATCTATTTCTGTCTATACCACTATGCCATACTCATGCACTATAAGCTTTCTGTTCTTAAATTCGACTTTTATCATATATTTAGAACAAAAGAACAAACTTTTATTACCTTACCACCGTATGGAGTTTAACGTGTCAAATCTTTTTTTATTAAACATTTTTTACCGGTAATTGCTTCTTGGAAATCTTGCTTGTTCAGCTAAACATTATACATTTCAATTTGGTTAAAATTCCAATTCCTATTGAAAAAACACAATTCCATTCCCTTTACAAACTGATCTACTTAAAACAATTTTTTGTTATTCTTATAACTTAATGTAATAAATTAATCAAAATGTGCATACAACATCAACTATCTTATTTTAGTTATTTGTATAACAACAAAACTACCTTCTATACGGTTTCCCAAAGAAGCTTACATTTTCAGTATAAAATAGCAAAAACACTACCAAACGTTTCTTCTATAATGCAATTAATTTTTTATTTAGCGTTGCTTCCAAAATAAGTTCATTGAAAAAATACCTCTTGGCATAACAAGCTACTTGGTCAAATTTACAAAATATTTCTAAACTATTTTTGAATTAATTTTGATTTGTAATGCACTAATAAACTATTAAAGAGTGTTTTATAGAAGTTTTCAAATGAAGCTTCAAATAAAAAGAAACTCAAAATCAAGATATTAACTGTTTCTGTTTCCTCTTCCTGTTTCCTCTTCTTTATATAATTTACGTAATCTCATTTAATAAATGAATTGTTAGCCAATTTAGAAGAATGGATTCTACATATATAAAAAAATTTGCTTCTGAAAAATGCGTCTCCAATAAATTCCAGTAATTTATATTTTTAAAAAAGCTTTTATTTCTAATTGTTATTTCTCTTACTCTCTAAACACTTCCCGTAGAAACTATTGAGTAGCTACATTTTTGTTCCTTCAAATTATTGGTTTTTACCACAGAGTCTGCGCATATGCATAGTGTATAATTCATATTATTGAATAAAGTTATTTATTATGATAATTATTATTATTATTATTATCATTGTTGGCTCAACTCCCGAGCAGGTCGGACGTATTTTAAGTTGTTCCGCGAAACGATTAAATTAGGCGTGTATCTGAAAGTGAAAAGTTGTGTTTTGTGATTACAAGCAAGGTAATGTTTACTTTACTCTCTTAAATTAACTCGTTAACACCTGCATGTTGATTAAATTTATCTATAAGTAAATTAATAACCAACAATGAAGTGTGAAAGTTGCGACGATTTACTGCCAAAGATGGGAATCACGTTGTTTGTAAGTTTTGTAAAAGGGGCTTATACTATACATGTGCAGGCTTATCAGAAAATACATACGCACGTATGTCAGGAGCCAAAAAGGACACATGGAAATGTACTAAATGTAGAAAAGACAATTGCTCTCAAAAATCGGAATCGTTAGATTCACAATTATGAACTACAAGCAGGTTGTGGACGATATGTATCACGACCTTAAAGGGTTATCTACATTTTATGACGAATTAAAGCGGGAAGTAATTGAACTTAAAAATACTAATAAAGATCTAGCAAAGGATGTGCGTGCTCTATTAGAGGATAATAAAAACAAAGATGCTAAAATATTGAGGTGAAACTTAACAACCTAGAACAAAGGAGTAGAAATATAAATTTGGAAATTCATGGAATGGAGGTAACCGCAGGGGAGCAACAGGAAGGGTTTTTAAAAAGTGCGGTCAGTAAATTGATTACATGCTTAGACGTGGATGTGGATCCAGATGATTTGGAGGTAATACATCGTCTACCTAAAAGACGTCCAGATGTAATACCCTCAGTAATTGTAAGATGTTCCTCGCAATCTATTAGGGATAAAATTTTAAGTCGTAAAAGGGTCACTGTGACCAACAATTCAATATTGCAGAACAAAAGTGAACGTAAACTGCTGCTTTTTGAAAATTTAACCGCGTTCAATAAATCTTTGTTATGGAGTGTTAAGCAAAAAGCTAGAGAGCTAGATTGGAAATTCGTGTGGGTCAAGAACGGTAAGATTTTAGCAAAGAAATCTAGTGAAGCATCGAGTATTGTTCGAATTGACAGTGTTCAGGATATAATCAAAATTAGGTAACATAATTTTGGTTTAAAAAATCACTTTTCAGTTTTTATTGCCATTTATAAAGCTAAATATTTTGTTTAAATTAATTTTTTAAGTTCAGCAAACTAGTGAGTAAATATTTATTAAATAAGTTAAATTAATTGGTTTTAGTATAAAAATGTTTCAACTGTTTACATGATGCAACAAGATGATATATTAAGTGATGTTAAATTTTCTACATTCACTAATATTACGGAATATAAAAATGGTAGACTATTATGTAACCTAGATTCTTTGTGTGTATTATGTCTAAATATTAACGGTGTCAGAAGTCATTTCGAGGAATTTCTTATTTATATTTCAAACGTTAGATTTGATGTGCTTGTTTTAGTAGAAGTTTCTATAAGTGAGGAGCTTGTCTCTAATTTTAAGATTAATGGTTATAAGATGTTTTATAATCTACGTAAGGAACGTAGAGGAGGAGGACTAATTATGTATATCCATAAGGATTTAGCATTTTCTGGAACTTTTTTTAATTCTAAATCGTATGAAAATATTGAGGGTTTGTTACTCTTTAAAGGATATAGTATAAAACTAATTATGACATATAGACCGCCTAATAAAAAAGTCAAGGAATTTGTCCAGGAATTAAATGACCAACTAGACAACAGCAAAAATTATAAATATATCGTTTTTGGAGGCGATATAAATATTGACATTGAAAGTAAAAATATGACAAAAGCTGAAAATGATTACGAAATTTTATTAAACCGCAACGGATTTTACAGATGTATTTATGATTTTACGCGACAAGAGTTATATAAGGGAAAGTTAGTGTCATCATGTTTGGATCATTTTTATTGCCGTGGAGTGTACAATGAAATTAGTGCAGCAGTAATTCAAACCAAAATATCCGATCACTATTTGATTGGTATACAATTAACAGTCACCAGTAGCACTGCCAAGGCAAGTATAAATCAGCAAACAATTTTAAAAGAAAAATTATTAAAATTCCATCTAAGCAATATAGATTTGCGGAAGCTTAGTATAATAAATGATCCAAACAAGTTGTACAATAATATCACACAAACATTTAATACGGCATATAATAATTCTCAAGTAATTAGAAAATATAAAACGAGTCGCATCATCAGAAATCTCTATATAGAAAGCCGTGGATGAATAATTATTTATTTATTTGCATTAAAGAAAGAGATAAGTTGTTTGGAATTTGGCGTAATTCAGGACTAGAAAAAGATAGAATCAAATATACAAAATATAGAAATTGGTTAAACCTACGAATTAAAAAAGAAAAAAAGGAATATTACACCGAAAAATTTAATGTAGTGAAAAACAAAACAACAGAAATGTGGACGTTAATAAACGAATTAATACAAAAAAAAGAAAAACAAAGTACAGATCAATTAATAAAATTGCACCTACCTAAGATGGATGATGATTTAATTACTAATCAGTTCGCTTCAACATTTCTAAATAATGTGAACGGAATTATTCATATGTGCCCGGTAACTTTAATGCAAACCAAGAAAGAAAATATTCAGGTAATAAGTACCTTTCATCTTCATTTAGTAAGTCATACTTTTATTTTCAACGAAATACAAAAATTAAATACCAAAAAATCACCTGGTTTTGATAATATTAGGCCAAAAGACATAAAATTTTTGAAAGAGGATATGAGTATTCTAATACAAAAATTAATAAATGCAATTATAAAAACAAATAGGGTACCAGATACTTTTAAAGTGTCAATCGTAAAGCCTATACACAAAAACGGTAGTTATTCCGAATTGTCAAACTACCGACCAATTTCAATTCTACCTGTAATTGAAAAAATATTTGAAAAACATATTTCAAACCAGTTAAATAATTTTATTAATGATAATAACATTATTACGTGTGAGCAATATGGTTTTTTAAAGGGCCGCGGTACCAACAAGGTTTTATCGGTATTTTCAAATATAATTTACAGTAATTTGGCAAATAATATACATGTCATTTGCTTTTTGTTGATTACTCGAAGGCATTTGAAACCATCAGCCACAAAATTCTTATTGAAAAATGAAAAGCTAGGTTTTAGGACCATCAATTAAACTTTTCCAAAACTATCTGGAACATCGAAAGTTTGTTGTTAAAATAAATAACAAAACAAGTTTACAAAAGGAATTAGGCATTGGCGTGCCACAAGGATCTATTCTTGGTCCACTATTATTTTTGCTGTATATAAATGATCTTCCCAGGGTAATCCAGCATTGTAAAATCCTAATGTTTGCGGATGACATACTCTTGATTTCGTGTCATAAATCATTTACAACTGCTGAAAAGTTACTGCAAAAGATGTAAATGAACTATCAAAGTGGTCACACGACAACTTATTAACTATGAATGTTAAAAACAAAGAGCTTATATATCACTACGCCACACATGAAAAGGGCACACCAACCTAAAATTAGAGTTCATTCTTGTAAATGTTTCCAGTTACAAAATTTAGGAAAATTATTATGTCAGAGCGATTGTAAAAATATAACATGTTGTATATCTTATAAATATTTGGGAATAATAGTAGATAGCTACTTTCGTTGGGATATGCAAATTAAAGCAGTTTGTAATAGATTAAAGACTTTGTTGGTGAAACTCTACTACATTGCAGATACAGTTCCTTATAATGTTAGAAAACAATTTACATAGGTTTAGTTGAATCCGTTATTAGATATGGTATTGAAAGCTGGGGATATGCCAGTGATACATATATTAAAAAAATACACAAGCTACAAAAACAAATACTTAAGTTAATGGATCCTGATTGCAGCAATAATACATTGAAGGATATTCTAATTAAAAATAATGTGTTATCTGCAAAAGGAATGTTCTATTATAAAATCATCCTTGAGAATACATTTAGCGATACTTACCTTAGAGTACTAGAAAATGAGCATCAACTTAGAGACACTAAATATATAGTACCACTTACACATAATTCATACGGAGAAAATGTCTTGCATATCTTGTCCCAAAATTAGTCAACAACCTACCTGATAACTGTAAAACATTTATAAACATGAAGAGTTTTAAAATTAATGTAAAACATACCTTAATAACAATTGTTTATAATTAAAGGATCCGAAAGCACAAACAACATACTAACAAAATAGTATGTAGCAATGATTCTACAGTAAATTTGGTTTTAAGTTGGTGTACATTTATAGATATATTTTACATTGTACATTTTACGTATTACACTTTCACAGAATTATACATGTTATAATATTAAATTTAGTGATGCAGGGGATATAAAATAGTAATAAATATAAAGAGAGTTGAGCCTAAGAAATTGTCCAGAAAAATATTACATTAAATAGTTTAATCGCAATTTCCTTAATTAGTGAAGGTTTCATAGAATTGAGTAAGAGTGAAAAATGTTTTTTGGTTTTCTTGAGTTTTTCTTTTTGAGTTTTTTCTTTTTTAAAATTTTTTAATTTAGTTTATTTTAAAATTTTTCATTATTATATAAGTTTGGATTGGTTTTAAGTTGTTCAAATGAATTAAACCGAAGTGAATATATAATTTAATTTTAAATTATAAAAATTATTTTATAATTTTAGATTGATTTTTAAGTTATTCGAATGAATCAAAGATAACCGAAAATACATTTTATTTTTAAATAATTTAGGGGAGATTTTTTTTCTTAATTTATAAGTTTAGACTATTTTTAAGTTGCTCCAATAAATTAAAGCTAAGTAAAAATATAATTTATTTTTAAATTATAAAAACTATTTTATGAGTTTAGATTGGTTTTTAAGTTATTCGAATGAATCAAAGATAACTGATAATATATTTCATTTTTTAAATAATTTAGGGGGAAAAAAAAATTTTTTTTGATTATTTTAAAAGTTTAGACTTTTGTTTAGTTGTTCGAATGAATTAAAGCTAAGTGAAAATATAATTTATTTTAAATTATAAAAACTATTTTATAAGTATAGATGGTTTTAAGTTATTTGAATCAATTAAAAATAACTAATAACATATTTTATTTATAAATTATTTATGGAAAAAGAAGATTTTTTAATTACTTTATAGGTTTAGACTTTTTTTAAGCATTTCAATAAATTTAAGCTAAGTGAAAAATTAGGGAAATAGCAATAGTAATTTATCATGTCAAGCAACCGTTTTCGGTTAGCTTATGATGTATATATAAATGTATAGAAAAAAAAAAAAAAGTAAATAAAGTTATTGTATTGTATTATTATTATTATTATTATTATTATTATTATTATTATTATTATTATTATTATTATTATTATTATTATTATTATTATTATTATTATTATTCGAGGCTCGACCTTTGAAGAGGTCAGACGTGCTTGCTTTGCGCTCCGTCGAATTAATATACAGTGATTAAGATATACATTTTTGCGAAAGGAAAAATTTAAGTAGTGTACGTTAATATTTTTACGTTTTAAAAAAAACCCTTGCTTATTTATGATACCCGCGTAAATACAGTTAGTTGATAAAAATGAAGTGCAAAAAATGTCTAGAAAAATTACCAAGGAACGGTTATATAATTAATTGTTGTGTTTGTAAGGGATCTTACCACATTGGATGTTCAGGACTTTCAGATGGTACATTTAAAGGTATGTCTACTGTTAAAAGGCACTCACGCCTTCCTCATTGGAACCACAAGGAGATGAAGACGTAAAAATAATGTTTAGTAAAATTACAGAAAAGCTGGATGCATATAAAACTGTTATGGATAGCATAGTAAGTGATCTAAAAGGTTTTTCCAATTTATATGATGGTATAAGGGAAGAAGTTACTGTACTAAAGAATAGCAACATTAAACTTACCGATGCTATTAATAAGTTGGCGGAAGAAAATAAAAAGAAGGACATAAAAATTAGAGGTTTGGAAATAAAAATTAACAATATGGAACAAAGAAGTAGAATGGTAAACTTTGAAATCCACGGATTAGATTATACGCCTAATGAAAACGAGAATCACTTACGGTCAGCTGTTTTAAAATTAAATGAATGCTTGGGGGTCCATGTAACACCGGATCAAATCGAACTAGTGCACCGATTAGCGAAGAGACGCCTTGACTCAACACCAGCGGTCATAGTAAGATGCACTTCTCAAGCTATACGAGATAATAGGCAATTTCGACGGTTTTATGGATTATAACTTCCAGTTCTGTTTTTGTAATTATGCTGGTCGAAGTATCAATTCATGATAAAGATGTAGTTAATTATAATATTGAGGGATTTAATGTTTATTCAAAATTGCGTCGTGAAGGTAGAGGTGGTGGGGTTATGATGTATTATACGGAAACTTTTATCATTCGAAGAAAATTTATATAACACTGCCTGTTATGAAAATATAGAAGGGACATTAAAACTAGTAAATGGAAATGATATAAAATTAATAACTGTATATAGACATTATAATTTGAATTAGGGCCGCTATACTTGCGGCCACGTCCCCAATGCTCCACCCGGAGGTACTACATTGGGTTTAAACGCGAAAAATAGTCGTGCACCTAATTTATTCTTACTTCATAGTTGATTCACCCTAAATAAAAACTAAATAAAAATCTAACAAACCTAAAAATCTAACAAACCTAACAAACTCTAACAATCTAACAAACCTAAAATCTGACAAACCCTGGAACAAAACAAAACAAAAACTAAAAACAGGGTTGTAAATAATGGTATCCCTAGCGCTGACTTTCGAGTGTACCCGATCAACAAGCAAAATGAGAGGGGAGGGATCCGTAATACCGGATAGCAGACGCCGGTTCTGCTTACCAGTGCGACCTGAAGGGTCGTCTTAAAACTATCCAAATCTAGCTAACTAATTTAAATCCATCCCTAGCTTTCCTATCGTTCCCTAACTGATTTACATTATGATTACAATCTTCGCAATTCTGCTCGTCCTTCCCAAATATATACTGCAACCAAAATGGCGACAGAACGTCAAACAAAACAAATAAGCCACATAATACATGCTATATATAAATAAATATAAAGTGTAAATATAAAATATAAATAAATATAATTATGTAAATATATAAATAAATGTTTAATAAGCGTTAAGCATATAGCAGTGCACAAAATAGCGAAAGCATCACCCTATTTATCAGGTGCACTCGCACAAGCATTATGACGGCTAGCGCCTTTACACACCAAACGTGCTTCTTAAATTATTTCAAAACTACTAATTAATGTAAATCAATGCTTGTGCGAGTACAGCCGCCACAATTTAAGTTTACCTCGATAATAAAATTCTCCAGCATCCGAAGATCTGGTCGTCTGTAACTTACTTCTAAAGGTGGGACGGGGTGCACTGCTAAAGTCCTGGTGGGTATGCACTAAATGTTCTTGGGGGGATCACAATCACTATCACTTCACTTTCAAGTCCTGGGGATGCGCGGTTGCGCTTTGTTTTATTATCCTTGTTTACTTTATTGATTTAATTTAATGAGGGTTTATGATTTATTTGTTATTGTTTATTTGGTATTATTTATTCTCGATTTTCCGCACATAATTATGAACATAGGCAGTGATTGTATTAATGGAGTGGGGGTTTCTCGTGCATATTGGACATTTTGGTATAATTATCTTTTTTTTTTTTTTTATTTTTATTTAATATCCGGTTTTGGTTATGCTCGTATCCTTACTCACGCCAAGTCAATCTAAAATTTTCAATCCTCCACCAACCCCACCGAATTTTTACACGCGGTCGTCATTGATTGTCTAATCTCGCGACCCTTCCCGCGAATTCTTTAAGGCTGTCCAGAACGCCTTCTGGTTAACCACTTCCCGACTTCCTCTAGGCTCTTTGGCCATGCCAGACCTAGGATAGCTAGTTTGCTATCAGCCAACCCTCGATTTCCCGCATCAAGCGGGCAGTCGAAGAGCACGTGCTCTGCGCTTTCCGCGCCCTCACCGCATTCGCAGCGGTCGCTGTTGGTTAGACCGAACCTTTGTAAATACGCCTTCAGGGCGCCGTGCCCTGTTATCAACTGCACCATTTTGTGATCGAGCTTAACCTCGATCTTACCTCTGGCTTCTATGCTCGGTATGAATTTGTGGGTCAACCTGCCCGAATGACGATAATAACGGCAACTCTTCTTGGTATTGCTGCCATTGAGACGAAATGTCTGCTGGTGGGATGTCATCCCAATTTAAACCTAACATCCACAGATGCTGGATTAGGCGTTTTGCAAAAAGTGTTAGTGGGGCTAAAATCCTAATGGATCATATATTCTGGCAACTTGTGAAAGTATGTTGCGCTTTGTACATATTTGGTTTAATGGTTTAACCCGAAACGAGAAAATATCTTCTGTAGGTGACCATTGAAGACCTAATATTTTATTGATTCGTCAGAATCGAAATCGAGAGAAGTATATTGGCAAACATCTGACGGAATGCCCTCCAAAATAGAAACTGAATTAGAACTCCATTTTCGAAGTTCAAAACCAGCCAAATGTAAAAGTCGGATAAGTTGATCTTTAATTTCGCGGGCCGATTGTATAGAATCTCCACCGGCGACGAAATCATCAATATATAGATTTGACCGTATAGCCTCAGCGGCTAACGGAAACCTTTGCCTTCGTCAATGGCTAATTGCTGAAGAGTCTTTAATGCTAGATAAGGCGATGACTTAATACCATAGGTCACTGTATTAAGCTGATATGTCTGGATGGGTTCTTCTGCGGAGAACCGCCAAACAATTAATTGAAACCTTCGATGTTCTTCGGTAACCAAAATTTGTCGATACATTTGGCGAACATCACAAGTAAAAACGAAACGATGAGTACGAAATTTCAGTAAGATTGACGAAATGTCGTTTTGGAGACTAGGTCCAGCCAATTGAGTGTCATTAAGTGACACGTTGTTTTTAGCCTTTGCAGAGGCGTCAAAAACCACACGAATTTTAGAAGTATGACCTTCTTCTTTAAACACAGGGTGATGGGGTAAAAAGTAATTATCGTTCCCAACGGGCGGAGAATCGAGTAATGCCATATGACCCGCATCAAGATAGTCCTGCATGAAATTGTTGTATTGGGCGCGTAGCTCCGGTTGAGCATGTAATTTGCGCTCCAACGAAAATAGTCTTTTTTTAGCCATCTCAAAGCAATTATCAAAAACGGGCAAAGTATCGTTGAACGGTAACGCAACAATAAAACGACCGCTAGGGTCACGAGAAAACGTGTTTTCAAAAATCAAATCTGCCTTTTCTTCTTCTGGAGAAGTATAAGGCGTGGATGGCAACTCTTCTATCTCCCAAAACCGCCTTAGGGTCTGGTCGATAGGATCTTCTACAGACGTAAAAAATGCTTGGACAGTATCAGACTGCAAGCTTTTTGTGGGACCAATAATAGTCCAACCAAAAATTGTATTTATGGCGGCAGGCTGAAGAAACTTGCCATGTATAACACCGCCATTGATGATGAACGGATAAACATCTGCTCCTAGGAGCATGTCAATGGTTCCTGGAGAGTTCCAGGTCGGGTCTGCAAAGTGCAGGCCGCATAAGTGTTCCCAATTATTAGGAACTTCAACGCTAGGTAATTTGCCAGATATTGACGAAAGCACAAAAGTTGTGACTTCTAGAGATTTTTCAGAGTCTAACATAGAGCGAATGGTGCAGCTGACGGCACCTATTGACTGCTGAAGTTGTCTGCCCAAGTCCATAAATCGGAACTTGAGAACGTATGCGTGGAAGCCAAAGTTTGCTCACGCAATCGTCTCGAATAAAGCTAGCTTGGGAACCAGGATCTAAGAGTACCCTGATCGGTTTGTATCTACCAGAACGATCTTGAACTTCCACAACAGCAGTGGAGAGTAAGACAGTAACCCCAAGATTTGAATTCGTCTGTGAAGACAAAACATTTGCCGGAATAGGAGAGGCTGACTGCGTCCTATTGGCATTTTATGCATGTGTGTAGCGGTCGGTTCAGCTGAACGGCTAGAAGCAGGTTGCGATTCAAAATGTAGCAAGGTATGATGCGGCTTGGCGCAAGTTCGACAGGAATTATAAGATTTGCATTGCATGGACGCATGGTCTGTTCGTAAGCAATTTAAACAAAGGCGTAAGCGTTTGACAATGTCGAAACGTTCTGTCGGAGTTTTCTTTAGAAACGATTGACATCTGTAAATTAAGTGATTGCCCTTGCAGGAAGGACAATGGTGCGAAAATGAATTATTTGAGTCACTGGAGCTACTTGGTGTGTCCAGTGAAACTACGTTAGAAGAAACCTTTGGTTTAAATTGAAACGCTGAGGATTTCTTAGGCACCGATGTGTGCGATGTATGGACAGTCGTCGAATAAGAAACAGGTGCGGTTGAAGAAAAGGTTTCAACGCTGCACATTGTTGGGTTAAAAATATCTCAAATCCTCGAAATTAGGTATTTGCTTCGGATCCGATTGGAGTTCGAAGCGTTTTCTAGTGAACGGATCAAGTTTTTCTAAAAGCAAATCGACCAGAATAAAGTTCCAATGTTCAGTGGGAAACTTTAAGTTAGTTAGAACAGCAAGGTTCTCCGAAAAACAATCAATAAGTGCCCTAAGTTTCTTAGGGTCTTCTGATTTTAAAGGTAGAAAGTCTTTCATTGCTTTCCAATGCAAAGTTGCCAATAAACGCGGATTGCTAAATCTCTCACGCAAGGCGTTATAGGAAATAATAAAATTATCCCCGAAATGGGTACAGATTTAACGATTCTTAAAGACTCCCGGTACAACAACTGATAAGATAATTTAATTTTTCGATATTGGACAGCGACGCGTTATTATAGACCAGGCTGTCAAATAAATCGATGAAAGATGAAAATTCAGTTACCTCATTATTAAAAATTTGGAGCTTTAACGGTAACAATTTTGATACCGTGCTGCTTGGAGCATTTTCGATGATTTGTGGTGCTTTCATTTCTTGCATCGTATCGAGATGCAGCAGTATGAAAAATAAGCGGAATCTACTTCCTTCCGTACAGCGTTGTAAGTTAATGAGTCTACCTCGTCACATGAGGCCAAGACAGCGACTAAAATTGTATTGAAATTTGCATAAAGGTCATGTATTCCCCTTGTTTGAATAAGGAACAATGCCTTTAAACTTGGGTCACTTTGTATAGAATTACAAAGCTCAAATATTTCTAAAATCCGTGTTTTCAGTAATTGGAGTTCTACCACATGTGCTTTCTTTGGAGCCATTCTCAAAGATTCTGAAAGGACTACAATAAACTGTTGTAAAACGGTAAAGCTAAATGTGCACTGAGAAATATTAAAATATTATGAGTTGTTCAAAGCACGAAAATGTAAAATAGGGTATAACCAATAAATCACGTTTTATGACTAACGGTTCGTCAAACAAAAGCGTGAATATAAGATGTACCGCTTAACAACCCGAGCGGCTTACCATCAAAAGCTCACAGAAACGTTTAAAACATGTGGCTTAACATATTTGCCGAAAGATGCAACTTTACAACCTTATTCCTCTGCAGATATTTTCAATATTGTAATACAAAACGTGCAATAGCTTTTTAAATACAAAGCAAATCCCTTTACCTTTCTTGTTTAAGAAGTATAAAGCGATTTATAGTTTTCAGGTTGCTTTCTGTTTTATGCCGCTAAAATGAATTTAAAACTGAAAACTGACAAATTTTATATTATGAATTTCTTTGTAATTAAAACGCTTGCTGGTTTCAATTACGGCGAAATCGCTTAATTTAATCTAAAGACAGTATAAATAATGTTTACACATTTTAACCCGCTAAATATGGGCTTTAAGCACAAATTTAAAACTGAAATATTAATTAATTAAAACTCGCTGAAATGCACAATAATATTTAATTTAGGACATGTGTAACCACAGGACTAATGAATCCGGATCGACTTATAGGGCCAATGATTGATTGGGGTTAAGGAGGTTGATATAAATGTGTGATAAAAATATGCAAATTATAATGAAGGACCAATTGCTTTTATAGCAATAACGATAATGGTGGAGCGGTTATGTAATAACAAACAAAAAAACTACATCAAACTACTTAGTAAAAGGGTATAAATACCTTAAGTCCTGCGCCGCTGGGGCAATAGACACTTTCACGCACAAAAGCTTTTACGGAGAACCAGAAACACGCACGAAAATGGTGTCGGTCTCGCTTTCAAAGCTCTAACACAACCGTCCTTTTCAAGGGTTCGAAGGCGACTTGCTTCTCTAAAGGCTCGAGTACGACTGTCACTTTATGCACTGTTATTGCCGGTATATAAAATGTTTCACTCAAACTGTAGGATGCACGCACAAAGTATTTATTGTCACAAAATACCGAATTGTTCGATGACGACGTAACACTGCCTGTTATGAAAATATAGAAGGGACATTAAAACTAGTAAATGGAAATGATATAAAATTAATAACTGTATATAGACATTATAATTTGAATTAGGGCCGCTATACTTGCGGCCACGTCCCCAATGCTCCACCCGGAGGTACTACATTGGGTTTAAACGCGAAAAATAGTCGTGCACCTAATTTATTCTTACTTCATAGTTGATTCACCCTAAATAAAAACTAAATAAAAATCTAACAAACCTAAAAATCTAACAAACCTAACAAACTCTAACAATCTAACAAACCTAAAATCTGACAAACCCTGGAACAAAAACAAAACAAAAACTAAAAACAGGGTTGTAAATAATGGTATCCCTAGCGCTGACTTTCGAGTGTACCCGATCAACAAGCAAAAATGAGAGGGGGAGGGATCCGTAATACCGGATAGCAGACGCCGGTTCTGCTTACCAGTGCGACCTGAAGGGTCGTCTTAAAACTATCCAAATCTAGCTAACTAATTTAAATCCATCCCTAGCTTTCCCTATCGTTCCCTAACTGATTTACATTATGATTACAATCTTCGCAATTCTGCTCGTCCTTCCCAAATATATACTGCAACCAAAATGGCGACAGAACGTCAAACAAAACAAATAAGCCACATAATACATGCTATATATAAATAAATATAAAGTGTAAATATAAAATATAAATAAATATAATTATGTAAATATATAAATAAATGTTTAATAAGCGTTAAGCATATAGCAGTGCACAAAATAGCGAAAGCATCACCCTATTTATCAGGTGCACTCGCACAAGCATTATGTCGGCTAGCGCCTTTACACACCAAACGTGCTTCTTAAATTATTTCAAAAACTACTAATTAATGTAAATCAATGCTTGTGCGAGTACAGCCGCCACAATTTAAGTTTTACCTCGATAATAAAATTCTCCAGCATCCGAAGATCTGGTCGTCTGTAACTTACTTCTAAAGGTGGGACGGGGTGCACTGCTAAAGTCCTGGTGGGTATGCACTAAATGTTCTTGGGGGGATCACAATCACTATCACTTCACTTTCAAGTCCTGGGGGGATGCGCGGTTGCGCTTTGTTTTATTATCCTTGTTTACTTTATTGATTTAATTTAATGAGGGTTTATGATTTATTTGTTATTGTTTATTTGGTATTATTTATTCTCGATTTTCCGCACATAATTATGAACATAGGCAGTGATTGTATTAATGGAGTGGGGGTTTCTCGTGCATATTGGGCATTTTGGTATAATTATCTTTTTTTTTTTTTTTTTTTATTTAATATCAGGTTTTGGTTATGCTCGTATCCTTACTCACGCCAAGTCAATCTAAAATTTTCAATCCTCCCACCAACCCCACCGAATTTTACACGCGGTCGTCATTGATTGTCTAATCTCGCGACCCTTCCCGCGAATTCTTTAAGGCTGTCCAGAACGCCTTCTGGTTAACCACTTCCCGACTTCCTCTAGGCTCTTTGGCCATGCCAGACCTAGGATAGCTAGTTTGCTATCAGCCAACCCTCGATTTCCCGCATCAAGCGGGCAGTCGAAGAGCACGTGCTCTGCGCTTTCCGCGCCCTCACCGCATTCGCAGCGGTCGCTGTTGGTTAGACCGAACCTTTGTAAATACGCCTTCAGGGCGCCGTGCCCTGTTATCAACTGCACCATTTTGTGATCGAGCTTAACCTCGATCTTACCTCTGGCTTCTATGCTCGGTATGAATTTGTGGGTCAACCTGCCCGTGGCAGCGTTGTTCCACCTCTCTTACCATTGTCGAATTGATTTTTCGCGCAGCTTTCTTTTGATTAAAGACCTCGGTATCGACGAATGTGATATTCGAAAGTCGCCCGTCGCGGCCTCTTTAGCTAATTCGTCAGCCCTATCGTTTCCTACGTTACCATTGTGCGACCTGACCCAACAGAACTTTAAACGTCGAAACTCTAGCGCCGTACGCGCTATCCTCCATACGTCCGCTTGGAGATCTGTCGAGGTGTTCATGTTTGTTAAAGCCGTTAGCGCCGATTTACTATCACTGATTATATAATACTCGTCTCTGCCCGTATGGTTTATTACGTAATCGATAGCCTCTCGTATGGCTACCAATTCGCACTGGAAGATAATGCAGCAGTTCGCGAGTTTGGTTTGAAACCGAAACACCTCCCTTTCTTGCGTATACACGACAAACGCCGCGCCTGCTTGCCCATCGTCCATACGTGAACCGTCCGTATAAATTCTGATACCCATCGCGTCCTCATCACCTTCGACAAACTCGATCCTCTAATATCAGCCGGGTGCCCTAACTCAGATACAACAATCTTTCTTGCAATTTCCTATTACCAAGATTAAGATCTTCGATAATTTCGCGCCCTTTTCCTATATTTATTAATCGTCTATCTCTAATCTCCCTAACGACATGTTTGATAGGGAGAGTCCTACTGATCACCAGGACAGCCTCCGTGGAGGTGGTCCTGTACGCCCTCGCCGCTTTTACCGCGGTTATGCGTTGTACGTTCGTCAATTGACGCATCTCCCGGACTTTACAACCTTCTGCCCATACAGAAGCTGCGTACAGTATTGCGGGCTCAATTGCTCCGGCATAAACCGTCCTCAGCGATTCGCCCCTGAAACCCCACTTTATTTTAGCCGCCGCCATCATTTTGTTTGATATTTCGCCGCCCTTACTTTTTACGTATTGTACGTGCGCTTTCCAATTTAATTTATTGTCGATCTTGACGCCGAGGTAGGTAATACAATCTTTAAACGGATTTTCTTCCTCCTAGCTCTAACCTAGGAGGTCTCTGTCCTGGTTTCGTGCCGAAATAAAGCGCCTCTGACTTCGCCGTGTTAAATTTTAATTTTACCGCCTGCGACCATTCGTGTAATTTATTAAGCGCCTCGTTCGGTTTTGTGCGCATATCCATTAACAATCTCGATCTTACAATTAAAAGTGTGTCATCTGCAAACCCAACGATTGAGCATCCTGCGGGCAACTTGACCCTAAAGATGCTCTCATACAACAACTTCCAAAATGTGGGACCAGAACATGACCCTTGCGGGCATCCCTTTCCACCTCACGCGACAGAACTTTACCCGGAATTTCAACCTGTGCTAATCGCCCCGAGAAATAGCTCTTGACCAAAGACATCAAGTTTCGCGGACAACCCCTACGATCTAACTCGCAAACGATTAATGGCCACCAGGCAGCATCAAATGCTCCTGAAATGTCCAAAGCAACAACGACACAGTACTCTTTGGCATCTCTTGCCTGCTTAATTTCCCCGACAACGAACTCTAACGCGTCGATAGTCGACTTGCCCTCCACGAAACCAAACTGTCGGTTATTAAAACCGCCGCTGTCTCGCACTAGGTGTTCAACACGCGTAGTCATAACGCGATCTAAAACTTTCCCCAGCACCGGTAGCAAGCTAATTGGACGATAGCTGCCCGGATCTGACGCATTCGCCTTTTAGGTTTGGGTATAAATTTCACATTCTGGATTTTCCAGCAACGCGGAAAACACCCTTTCTAAACAAAGATTAAACAACCCAACAAAGACACACGGGGCTAACAGGCACGCCTGCAGAGCTGCGTCTGAAGTGATTCCATCATGCGCCGGTGTCTTCTTAGGGTTCATCCTCCTAAGAGCCCTGACGACCTCGTGAACTAGGATTGCCTTATCGGCACCTGTTCCTTGCGCCTTTGCAGCTTCCCGACGTATTAAATCGTGCGACCCTTCATCCCCCTCGGGATTATCCGATGGGAAAAATTTCTCTAGTAAATATTCCGCTGTGGTTTTAAAACCTTCCGTGTATTCGCCATTTGTTTTCTTTATATTACTGAGCGCGATTTTTGTTGTTTTCCTCTAATTACGCGGTATGCGGTTCCCAGGGTTCTTTCTCTGAGTTTTGCGTGCAGAATTCTTTAAATTTATTCGTTCGCGTTTCTTCTATTAATATTTTATATTCGCGGTAACTTTGATTATATTCTATTCTCCGTTGTTCTCTTATATCTTCCGAGGCGCGTTGATAGCGGCGCCTTAGGTTACGCGTTTCTGCCCGCTTGGTGGTTAGTTCCCGGGTCCACCAGGGTACGCTGTCTTTAAATGTTTTCTTTGCGGCATGGAATACGACGACGCGTCTACCACCGCGTCGTTCAATTTTTCGCGAGTGTTTTACTTCGTCTGCCTCTCGGCAGTTAAATAGCTCATTTTCGAGCGCAGGGATACTTTCGCGAAATTTTCTTTAAACCGCTCCCAATTTGCTTTTTATTACAGAACCGCGGAAATATAGTTAGCTGCTCGTTTGCGCTTGTTTTGGTTTCAACGTCCCATGTTATTAATTTATGGTCAAAGAGCGTATCCTCGTCCGACCTTAGTTTCCAATTACAAATCGTTTCTAACATTTCGTGCGAGACTGCAGTAATATCTATAAAACTGCTGCATCTATGCGTCTCAAACGTAGGTGAATCATTAGTGTTTATCACACTAAGGTCCCATCCCGTAAAAAGATCAGCAACCTGCGAGCCTCTATCGTCTTCGATAGGGCTGCCCCATAATGGCGACTTAGCATTAAAATCTCCCCCGATGATTAAATTTTTATTCCTACCGATTTTGCGCAAAATGTTTTCAACTTGGTTTACTAAGTCCTCGGTTTGAGGATTTTCCCGCCGGGAATCAACCGGCGGAAGATACGCGCTGATCACGTAAAATGTATTTAGCCCTGATTTAATTTCGACCGTTGTTAAAAATTCGTTGGATAAATTATTTAGTATTATTCCGGCGCACGTCCCATTATTTATTATTATACCGCTACGCGGTCGTTCGCCGTTTGCGTTTAAAACGGTGACCCCCTTCCCAAAACCTGTTATTTTATGGCTGTACAGGTGCGGTTCCTGTACAAGCCCGATGTCGATATTATTTTCACTAAATAACTTTACGAAGTTATTTGTAGCCCCTTTTCCTTTCCCGAGATTTAATTGCGCGAATTTAATTTTCTTGCTTCTTTTAAATCGTTCTTTTTCTTCACGGTCCATAATCGATGTTGCGTGTGATTGCGTTCTTCAATCTCAGAATCGTGGGGCATCTATTCGACTTGGCGTCGTGGCGCGTATCGACCTTCGCGCCACCGCCAGTTCTGTTGTTTGCCCTAGCGCAAACCACACAGCAGGGGACTGCCCTCCGGCAATTCTTGAACTCGTGACCGACTTCGGCACAGTTACCGCACCACTGTACCTTCTCCCTGCACTCCATCGATCTATGGCCGTACTCGTAGCACCTGTAGCACTGGGTCATCGAGAAGTGGTCCCGGGCCCAGACTCTTCGCCACCTGAGGTTTATAGCGTCAGCTAATATACGTCTCCAAAGTGTGGGGGCGAAGACTACGTTGACGAAGGGATCCCTAGGGCCCTTTCCGCCAAACCTAAATTTCGCCCTCAGGTGGTCTTCAATCTTCAAATCGACGAAGCGGGGATTCTGGCACGCGATCAACCGCACCAGCTCTTCCGCCTTCATCCCCGCTTCGACCCCCGGAAGAACGACCCGTGGGCGCTTCTTCTCGATGGTCTTCGCCACGAGCTCTTTGCAGTCACCGACAACCTTCGACTGCAGTTTCTTCGCATCTTCTCGGTTTGCACACCCGACAACTACACCGCCCTTGCGAGTTCTACGAGCTCCGACCACAACAAAACCATCACGAGCGGGATCGACCTTCTTCTTTAGGGTCGACATGACGTCATCCTTCTCCCCTGGCCTGGCGTCGACCCTAACTGCAAAGGTGGGCGTCGAACCTGCAGCAGCTGCAGCATACGACGCCTTCCGCGGCATCGGCACCTCCTGGCTCCTGGAACACTGCTGCCCTGAAACACAAACAACCACCGCTGGACTTCCCCCGACAACATTAGCTCTCCCAGAATCACTAGCCACAAGCCGCAGCGCCCTAACCATACCTATAAGTTGATTCGCCGCGTCGAGGAAATCATCCAGGGCGTAGCGAATCCTCTTTCTGTCCTCCACGACGATAGTGGCGGAGGTCGTCGGCACCCTCCCGGAGATGACCCAGTGCGCCTTCCTCACCCTCAATCTCAGGTGGTCCAGCTCATCGAGGTCGCTAGCAGCAACGCTAACGTCGCTGCTAGTCGACATCTTTCGCTGGGCTCCCGAAGTTGAGGGCGATTCAGGCGCCGCAGCCACCCCAGGTGGCCCCGACTCCCCCGACACGACCGCCGCAGACACAGGCTCCTCTACCTCCTGTACCTCCTCCTGAATCCCTAACCTAACGTCTTTTAAAATTACCTTTAGCTGTTTCCCCCCAACAGCGCCCTCAGTCTCCGACCTATTAGACTCCGACCTATCTCCCCTCTTCTTCCTGGGCAACGGGTCCTCGTCGCGGTGGACCACTATGCTGACAAAACAAACGACAAAAAATGACACCTAAAACGCAGCTCAAAACCACTTGACCGTTACGACGCTAAAAGAAAGACGCTAGAAGAACGCAAAACGTTGGTCCAATAAAATGTTTTGTTTAAAGGTGAACCGTAAGCAACCTTGTATTTATTTAAACTTCGAACCGCCCAATTAAATATCAAATTTTAACAAAATACAACAAGCACCAAGCGTCAAAATAACAACTAGAATCAAATAAATTCCTAGCGCAATTCGATTCAAAATGTACCGCGAAGAACACTATTTATTTATTTTAAATTTTTAAAACCGCCAAATCAATTTAAATAAACTAATTACTTCAAAATATTAAAATATCTAATTTACAAACAACAACACTTTATTTTTAAACGTGTAATTAAGAAAATAAGGTCGAGGGCAATCGGAATGAGGTAACCGGAAATGACCTTTCACTTAATCACTTGGTAACTGTAACTGCTACACCGCTTAATTACACCAAAATCGATTTTAAAGGAACTTATAAGTACGCGTGTACTTAAATTACGGAAAATTTATATTAAAATTGTTTTAAAATTTACAGTTTTAAGATATTTATTTGATTTAAAAGGCTTAGATTTTTGTTTTTGGTTATTATTTGATTATACGCGCACTATAAAAATTCACACACTTTTGGTTGTTTTACCCGGTTTTTACACGATTTACGTGGTTTTTATTTTAAATTTATTATTAAAAATGTCTTTTTAAGTTAGTTCGAAATTATTTTTGAATATTAGTTTATTAGACCTTTGTTTTATTAACCCGAAATTTATTTAGTTTATTTTAAAACGCGGATTTGGTTTAAATTACAAAGAAAACGCGATTTATTTAGTTTTATTTAGTTTAAATTCTGTTTTAAAATTTTATTTTACTGCCCTGTATTTAAATTTTGATGGCACACAATTATAAAAATAAAACACAATAAAAGCAAAGCTTCAAATAAAATAATTTAACAATAAATAATAAAACCCTAGATAAACACTTACTGTTATTGCTGAAGCGGGAGCTCGGCAGAAATACGTCCGCTCGCTTCAAGCAGCAACTAGAAAGTCACTGTATATAGACATTACATTTGATTTTCCAATGCTCCACCCGAAGGTACTACATTGGCCAGGAAGCGAGTTTTTTTTTTACCTGGAAAATTTAGAATTTTGCCGAACCCCTGCTGTTCCAAGCAAGGTAGGGATCTTTAACGTGCGTGACAACACTCACACACGGGACCTCCATTTTACCTCTCATCCGAACGAGGGTGTATTTTGCGAAAATGCTCGCCTAACATTTTTCAAGCGGACCGTGTCGGGATTCGAACCCGGACCTTGGGCGTAGTAGTCACACACATACCACTACGCCACGGAGCCGCCTACTGTATATAGACACCCGGTGGAAATATTTTTGATTTCTTGTCAGAATTTAAAAACCAACTAAAAGCTTGTAAGTGCTATAAAAAATTAATTTTTGGAGGAGATATTAATATTGACTTAAAATTACAAAGCCGGGTAAAAGATGAATATGAGTTGTTGTTAAATTCAGAAGGTCTATTATCAGTGTATATTTGATTATACGCGCCAGCAATTTTATAATTTCAATATGTCATCATCAGCTATAGACCACCTCTTTGTTAGAGGTATTTATAAATCTATAAATTCAGGCGTAATACAGGCTAAAATATCTGACCATTATATTTTGGTAATGAGAATTATTTTAGAGGATATCGGGTCTATTACTAAAGTAGAAACAAGAATTAACGAAAGTTATATTCGACGCAAACTTGTGAATTTTCTGGATTCTAAAGAACCGGAAGACCTATATAAAAAAAATTAGTTTAGCATTCAATAATATATACGATAACAGCAAGTACACGGTAGACCATAAAAACTTAAATACACCGGGTTTCAAACCAGGAAGGGTTAAAAAGGAATGGATGACAAAGGAACTACTAAAATGTATAGGATTTAGAGTTAAGTTATTTAGAAGATGGAAAAAGACACAAAATCCAGATCACTTGAACGATTATAAAAAATATAGAAACTACTAAACATCAAAAATACGTAAGGAAAAGCAAAATCATTATAAACAAAAATTTAAGACTTTAAATAATAACACAAAGTTAACGTGGAAGGCGATTAATGATCTACTACAGCATAAAAAGAAAAACAGTGTGGATGAGGTTGTCAAACAGGCTATGCCCGAACTTGAAGATAAGGTCATTGCAAATAAATTTGCAAATATATTCTCTAACAATCTCAAAGAAATAGTTCACAATTGTGATCAAAAGCATCTGCAAATGAATTTATCTAACAACAACGTGAATTGTAGTATGCGACTGCAGCTGGTGACGAAAGATTTTGTAAAAATTGCGTTAGCACAAATACGTACATCACAGACGCCCGGCTTTGATAACATACGAATTAAGGATGTGCTATTTCTGAAGGATGAAGCCGTTCAAACAATAACAAATTTAATAAATCTTATAATTAAAAACAGAAAAATCCCAACTACATTAAAAATTGCGATTATAAGACCCATTCATAAAAAAGGTAGCCTCACAGATCTCGGAAATTATAGACCTATTGCAATACTATCCTTTATAGACAAAGTATTTGAAAAACATATTGCAAAGCAAATAAATCAGTTTATAAAATCGAATGATATTATAGTAAAAGAGCAATTTGGTTTTGTAAAAGGTCTAGGCACAAATAAGTTATTATCCCGTTTATCTAATTTAGTTTACCAAAAACTACAATTTCAGATGAATATACTTTGTTTATTCGTAGATTATTCAAAAGCGTGTGAAACCGTAAATCATAATATATTATTACATAAAATGAACATGTTAGGTTTTAGAGGCCCGAGCTTAGAGCTAATAAAAAGTTACTTAGAATGCAGAAAATTTGTAGTTAAAATTAATAACGCACTTAGTTATGAGCAACGACTGACTTTAGGGGTCCCACAGGGGTCAGTTTTAGGACCGCTATTATTTATAATCTACATAAACGATTTGCCTCAAACAATAAGAAACCGTAAAGTGTATATGTTTGCAGACGATGTAATGTTGATAGCAGTGCATAAGAAGTTGCACATTGCAGAAAAACAAATGCAGCTAGATATAGATAATCTGACAAAATGGTCGCATGATAATGAGTTAATAATTAACAAAGACAAAACGAAATTAATGCACATAACATCGCCTCATCTAGATAGAAATACTCCACGCATAAAAATTCATTCTTGTAAATGTATGCAATTACAGCGTATGAATAAATTCTTTTGCTTAAGTGATTGTACAGCCGTTTCTTATTGTTTAAATTATACATATCTTGGCATTACGGTTGATTGTTATTTTAGATGGGACAGCCACATAACAAATGTGTGTAATAAACTGAAAGTAGTTTTAGTCAAATTGTATTATGCAAAACATCTACTACCGCAAACAGTTAGAAAGGCTATATATGTGGCGTCGGCGGAATCCTCCGTTATGCGATATGGTTTGGAAGCGTGGGGTTTTTGCAGCGACATATATATATATATATATATATATATATATATATATATATATATATATTGCTGTGATCCACCTATTAGAATCGAGCCTCACGAATTGGGCGTCAAGAATGCTGTGAATCCTACAAAAAGCTATTCATTACCTTAACTGTGTTGGTCCATTGACTTTCTTCTGTTAATCGCCTCGGCTGCTCCTCTAGATAGCTTTCATCCTCATACATAAAAAACAAACACATTCCTACCACAAACATCAACGTTAACTCTATTTACATCAATATTCACAATACATTAAAATTTCAAAATTAAAATTCAGCATAAATTTTAGTTTCAGAAAATTTCAAGATTAAATTTGTTATCATTTTAATGTGCATCTAGAATTAAAGTCCTTGTAGGATGCCTACTAATTAATATAACAATATATGCAGACCTGAGTCTGAGTACAAAGGAGCATCTACCACCCTTTACGTTAATTAACCAGGTTCGTCTAATTGAACTCAAAGACATACCCAAATTTTCATCATAATCCAGAACATCAATACTAAATACCCCTTTCTACTTAAACAAGAAAATTTTCACCTTAAAATTAAAAATTTGCTGTTAGTATAATTTCACTACTGTCCATTTTAAATAAACAAATTATAAAGTTATTCAACACACACCAAAACATCAAAGTTCGAACAAAATAGTATAATTTACCTGAAGGTTACTGCATTCGTAGCTTCAATGTACATCGTCCCTTTGTTAATCACACCATTCCAACTGGGTTATATTTACGGCTTCTGATTCTCAACGCTTTTAAAATTTTCTCCATCACCATTCATCTAAAGTTGTTTCAGGGCTTTTCCGGAACTCATCTGTGTATATCTGAACCTTGTTTTGTGGATCCAGACACGTTTATGAACCGTTTAATTATTAACACCCCCGAAAAATAGCAAAGAAATTCATACTTCTTTCAGAAATATACGCCAAAACTGCCTACATTTGTGTATTCATTTGTCGTTGTAAATTTTACTAATTGGTACAGTGATACTAAACGTTATTACCTTGTATCTTCTTTTCTAAGTGCACTAAAGTACATTCATTGTAGCACGTAAAGAACAAGCTGTTTTAAATCACAAAAATATTCGAGCAAACTGTTTAAATTATTTAATCAAAACCGGAAAACTAAAAAGCACTGTTTAACGCGTTGAATCAAGTCGAAAATCTAAGAGAGCTTGTTCATATTAACCTGGGTATATATAGCGGTTAGCCTGTCTGTCGGTCTGGTCCCCAAAACGGACAATTCTTCAGAATTTCGCATGCTAGGTTCCCATTCCGCAGCCCGGCATGCGTTTTTTACGAAATTTGCACTCGCCCCAGTTAAATCTCAGAAATTTCGACACGGCTCGCAACTTCTGGAAATAACTAATTAAATTTTATAAAGAAATGTTATTTTTACCTCTCAAGTTTGCCTTTTACTTTCAACCAATCGCAACCCAGTGACGTTGCTCCACTCACGCCTTTTACTATATGTGTCTCGGTCTTGCGCATATTATCTGTCTCTATCTACCCTGTTCTTATTGGTGCAAATTGATATTCTTTATTATCGATTATTTCAGTCCATGTGGACTGTGAAATAACCCACCTTTCGCATTTCCCGTAGCTATTATGCGACGGTTTCTCCAACATTCTCTGTAACCATTAATTATCTGCAAATTTACGCTGAATGAGCCTTTTAAAAATACGCAGGTGTTCAAACATACTATTAATTCTCAGAGCTTTATTTCATGGTATTTTATTGGGTTTTTACAAGTTTTTATAGATATTATCTGTTACTAACGGTTCAATTAACTCCAATTAAAATAATACCCTTTAATTTTTAGTGAATCCTAATTAAATATTCAATTATTATCAGTACATTTTGTTTAATACCGGTTACTTAAAATAGGGTTAATTAATATAAATTTTGCACATAATTTCTCTTTGTTTCTTTACTAGGAATAATTAAATTACACGTAAAGTTTTCTAATACTGCTTCCTTTAATATAAAGCGTCTTATAAATAATTTAAATCTCTTATTTTTAATAAAACGAAAGAATTTTTATGCTTCACGCTTTTATTTAATAACGCGTACCTTTTCCCAAAGCTTCTACACGGTGATTAAAATTATTTGATGTGATTATTTAATTTTCTACCCTGGTCTAAATATGAGTATTTTCCCCTATTTGAATACAAATAATCTCACTTATTTGAATGTAAATATAAAGCATTTAGACTGCCAAACAAACTTACAAAAAAAATTGCCTATCTTTCTCTACCCTTATCTATCTAACTTACCTAACTTATATCCAATCCAAAAAAATATTTACACCTATTCCTATATCCCTATCCTATTATTAACTTTTAACTATACTCACTTCCCCCTACCTAATCCTATATACCTATCCTACTCTTACTCTATTCCTAACTCTCCATTAATCTTATATAGAATATCTATACTTAACCTATCTTATTTTCTTCCTACATTTCCTCTTTATTCTCATCCTAAACCTATTTCTACTTATCTCCCATATTTATCCTATACCTAGCTTTATTTTCTATAAACACTTACTTATACTCTCTATTCTATATCTATACTAAAATTCACCTATCTCTATCCTTTGTTCATCAAGTTATTTAAATCTAACTCTCTTCTTGACCCTCCAAGTCTTTCTTCTCACCATCCTAATACTCTTCATCCCTATTTTTCTTCCTTTTATATCTATACTTATCCTCCCTATTATCTCACATACAATAAACTTATCATCCCTATTATCCTGACTCTTAAATACTGCTTCTTCTTTAGTCCCTACACTTGTCTGTTTCTCATTTATTATTGTTTTCCTTTCTGCCGACAAACCAAACGATACTACTTTAAAAATATCAATTTTTCCCTCTACGGAAAATCCTATGTACCTTCTAGAATTCTTGTGTAATGGAATCCGCCAGAATACATTCCTTAAATCTACTTTATTAAAAACAAACTTGCCACTTAACCTCGTCAAAAGTGTGTCCATGGCTGGTGGACAATGGAATTGCGGTTTGGTCCATTGGTTAATTTTACGTGCATCTTTACTTAATTCTGCCTTCACCTGCTCCCGATCTGCTGCTGTTGCTTCTACCCCCACTAATTCTGCATGTTTTTGTAATAAAGCTTGAACCTCTACTCTCCTATCCTCTGGACATCTTATCGTGTTGATCTGTTTAACTTCATCATCCTCTACCTCTACTACATTAATACTAAACCCCGTGTCATCCTCTGTGACTTCATAACTGCCCTTCAATGGCACTACCCTATCATTAATCCTTATTACCTTCCGTTCCATATCTATCAAAACCCCTAACTTCATCATACAGTCAACACCTAAAATGCTCTGAAACTTCAGTCCAGGTACAATTACAAACTCCTGTTCACAGCTTAAACCTCCTATATCTATCCTAAGCACCACAACACTATTTACTACAGCAAACTTCTTTTTATTTGGAGCTACTAAATGACTACGCTTTATAGGCATAATTCTATCACAAACCTTATCCCTAATTTTGCTGACGAATTCCTCCGATATTAAACTCGCCTCTGCCCCTGTATTAAGTAATACTTCTACATTATTCTCAAAAATTTCTATATTAACAATTGGCAAACATAATTTTTCCTCAGTTTCTGGCTCTACTTCCTCCTCAATTTTGAAAAATTCACGTTGATGTTCATATACATTTACACTGAAATCTAGTGGTCTGTCGCGTTCTAAAAATCCTGTCCAGGTCTGTTTTCCCTACTTGGTCCTGGTCTAGCCGTCACCTCAGCGTATGTCCTAGGCGTTTCCACTCGTTCCGTGTCTGTATTAGCTGTCCCCTCATGTCCGGTGAACTATTCCTTCTGGTAGGTTCCGGTCTCGGTGCAGGTCCCTTCCTAAACTATTACTTCTAAAGTATGGTCGTCGCTGTTCCCAATTCTGTCGCTGGTATCCGTAACTATTCCCCCTTCTAGCATAGTTGTCCCGTCTATTGTCAAACCTAACTGTGTTGATCTGTCTTTCCCTATTATCCCGAGGTCGTCCACTACTTACGTCGTCGTACCTCTGCAGGTATTCTAAAAACATTTCTCTGTCCACTATATTCTGTAGTGCTACGTGTTGTCTTACTTCTACCTCGAAGTGTCGTGATAAATACTTGATAATTTGTCGGTCCGTCAGTGGTGGGTTCAGTTGCTTTGCTATGCTATACTTGCGTATAGCATATTGCTCCTACTTCCTGAAAATTCTCCTTAAATTTCCTGTGATTAAGTCGTCTCGTACCTGGTCTTGTCTGTGGTCACTCCAGTAGTGCTTTAAAAATCTGTCTTCAAAGTCTATGTAGGTGTCTATGTCCTGTCCTACTAAATTGTACCATGCTTCCGCATTGTCCTTTAATAAAGCCTTTATCGTATTCAGTTTAGTCTGTTCGTCAAATAAATTTCCCACTAGATTTCTTACGCTATTAATAAAAATTTGTGGATTTACCCTGTTATCGCCATAAAACTTCATGTGTTGGTCCAATGATCCTCCACCTGTATAAAATCTGCGACCATCCCCCGTTAAACTTGACATGTTGTATTTGATACCACTAACTTCGCGTTCTACCCTGCCTAACTGATCCCTACATGAGTCCGTCACTTCAGTCATTTTTATATTAATCTCTTCTTCACAAAAAATGCGTACTTCGGACCTTAAATGTCCCATTTCCTGTCGAAGACCTGTAATATCACGCTCATTTTTTTCAACCCTATTTTCTACTTCCCCCAGTTTCACAGTAAGACTATCTTTAAATTCTGTAAATTCTTTAGTATTTTGTTCAATTTTCCCGCTTATCTGCTCTAATTTTTGGTTGGACTCCCCCTCGCTCTATTCGATTCTTCGCTTAGCAGTTCTAATTTTCTGTTGGACTCCTCCCTAGCTAATCGCATTTCCTCTAACATTCTCATCATTAACTCATTTCCTTGATCCCCTGATTCCGTCCTCGACTAATCTCTACTGCCTCCAGCTTCTTCCATTTTCGAATTTTTCCCACACAATGCACTATCGTCATTTCCAATTTCCACTCCTTGACTCCTTAACCACTCTTTTCTCTGCATACGTTCTAATCACTCACACACTCTAAAATACTCTTAAATTTATACACACACAGAAACTCTCTCTCTCAGATCGCCAGTTTCCTGGAATAAAATCACAAAAATTTTATTTGGAACTCGAGCCTCACTTTTGGGTCGCCAAAGAATGCTGTGATCCACCTATTAGAATCGAGCCTCACGAATTGGGCGTCAAGAATGCTGTGAATCCTACAAAAAGCTATTCATTACCTTAACTGTGTTGGTCCATTGACTTTCTTCTGTTAATCGCCTCGGCTACTCCTCTAGTTAAACCTTCATCCTCATTCATAAAAAAAACAAACACATTCCTACCACAAACATCAACGTTAACTCTATTTACATCAATATTCACAATACATTAAAATTTCAAAATTAAAATTCAGCATAAATTTTAGTTTCAGAAAATTTCAAGATTAAATTTGTTATCATTTTAATGTGCATCCAGAATTAAAGTCCTTGTAGGATGCCTACTAATTAATATAACAATATATGCAGACCTGAGTCTGAGTACAAAGGAGCATCTACCACCCTTTACGTTAATTAACCAGGTTCGTCTAATTGAGCTCAAAGACATACCCAAATTTTCATCATAATCCAGAACATCAATACTAAATACCCCTTTCTACTTAAACAAGAAAATTTTCACCTTAAAATTAAAAATTTGCTGTTAGTATAATTTCACTACTGTCCATTTTAAATAAACAAATTATAAAGTTATTCAACACACACCAAAACATCAAAGTTCGAACAAAATAGTATAATTTACCTGAAGGTTACTGCACTCGTAGCTTCAATGTACATCGTCCCTTTGTTAATCACACCATTCCAACTGGGTTATATTTACGGCTTCTGATTCTCAACGCTTTTAAAATTTTCTCCATCACCATTCATCTAAAGTTGTTTCAGGGCTTTTCCGGAACTCATCTGTGTATATCTGAACCTTGTTTGTTGGATCCAGACACGTTTATGAACCATTTAATTATTAACACCCCCGAAAAATAGCAAAGAAATTCATACTTCTTTCAGAAATATACGCCAAAACTGCCTACATTTGTGTATTCAATTGTCGTTGTAAATTTTACTAATTGGTACAGTGATACTAAACGTTATTACCTTGTATCTTCTTTTCTAAGTGCACTAAAGTACATTCATTGTAGCACGTAAAGAACAAGCTGTTTTAAATCACAAAAATATTCGAGCAAACTGTTTAAATTATTTAATCAAAACAGGAAAACTAAAAAGCACTGTTTAACGCGTTGAATCAAGTCGAAAATCTAAGAGAGCTTGTTCATATTAACCTGGGTATATATAGCGGTTAGCCTGTTTGTCGGTCTGGTCCCCAAAATGAACAATTCTTAAGAATTTCGCATGCTAGGTTCCCATTCCGCAGCCCGGCATGCGATTTTTACGAAATTTGCACTCGCCCCAGTTAAATCTCAGAAATTTCGACACGGCTCGCAACTTCTGGAAATAACTAATTAAATTTTATAAAGAAATGTTATTTTTACCTCTCAATTTTGCCTTTTACTTTCAACCAATCGCAACCCAGCGACGTTGCTCCACTCACGCCTTTTACTATATGTGTCTCGGTCTTGCGCATATTATCTGTCTCTATCTACCCTGTTCTTATTGGTGCAAATTGATATTCTTTATTATCGATTATTTCAGTCCATGTGGACTGTGAAATAACCCACCTTTCGCATTTCCCGTAGCTATTATGCGACGGTTTCTCCAACATTCTCTGTAACCATTAATTATCTGCAAATTTATGCTGAATGAGCCTTTTAAAAATACGCAGGTGTTCAAACATACTATTAATTCTCAGAGCTTTATTTCATGGTATTTTATTGAGTTTTTACAAGTTTTTATAGATATTATCTGTTACTAACGGTTCAATTAACTCCAATTAAAATAATACCATTTAATTTTTAGTGAATCCTAATTAAATATTCAATTATTATCAGTACATTTGGTTTAATACCGGTTACTTAAAATAGGGTTAATTAATATAAATTTTGCACGTAATTTCTCTTTGTTTCTTTACTAGGAATAATTAAATTACACGTAAAGTTTTCTAATACTGCTTCCTTTAATATAAAGCGTCTTATAAATAATTTAAATCTCTTATTTTTAATAAAACGAATGAATTTTTATGCTTCACGCTGAGTCCTCAACATCGTTCGGGTGTCTTCGGAAACCTTCGGTTTGCATTCTATAGGGTACATAAAGCAGGTGCGCAAGAGTAAACTCTTTAGTTATAAGTTAGTACGCTTACAAGTTTAACCAAAGTGCTATAGGGCGGACTTTGTTTTGTACTAAAATGGTATCTGCAAACGTTTTTAAGTGCAACACTTGCGGTGCTTCCTATACCTGGAAAAATGCTCTCAAACGTCACCAGAACAAATGTCGTGGTGTAACATCGTCCACGGTTAAGCTTATACATCCGCCTGCAGCAAAGTACTTAAACTGTGGGTCTTGCGGTTTCGCTTTTACGAGAATGGACAACTTACTACGACACAAGAAAAAACAGCACGGTATGTCATTAAGCCGTAAACGTTCAGCTCCGCCAGCTGTTAAAAGACCTTGTACAAAACAACCACGAATTATGTGTAAAGTATGCGATTTCGAAATGGAAAAGACTACCTATGCCGCACACTTGAGAAGCAACAGACATAAAAATGCATCAGTTACCGCTACTAGCGACGATGGTGTAGAAATGGTTAGCACAGCGTTTAACAACCGTATGGCTAGCTATCGCATAAAGAACGCCGGTGTCGACGATGGAGTGCCCGAGTTTCTTTGGAAGCAGAAAGAGCGATTTATTCGCTTAATTAATAAAAAAAGAATACAACATACAGCAATAAAAGTCTATTGCGAACTCTACGGCGTTTACACCAAAATGGGGGAAGAGAAGTCCGATGTGAAATCCTTTAACACAAAAAATGTGGTTATAACGTCTTCTAGTAATCTGGGGAATATGTACGAGGTCTTAAGCGAAACCATAAGAACAAAATCAGAGGAATTTGAAACATGCGGGTCCGGTTGGTTTTTGGAAAAGGTGCTCTATTTAGAAATAAATGTTAATAAGTATAAACCGATATGAGTTCTAGGTTAAGAATAAAAAATTGTGAATATGTATTTAGAAATGTGGTTTACAAAATTTAAACTGTATTATTAAAAATTGTCTGTAATAAAAAGTTTTAAAAATGGTTTTCAGATTTTCGTTTAGGTATGAGCCGTAGAAATTTATAATTTAGAGGGTGTGTGTAAAATGGTAAGGGGTGGCCCTATTTTAAATCTATTTACAGATTTGGATCCTGCTCACATAACCACATGACCATATGACCACATGACTATGTTAGGTTAGGTTAGTTGGATGGATTGCATGACTAGAAAAATGTTTAAGGACGGTCGGAAATCGCTACAGGTAAGAAATCTTAAAATCAGGGTAGCTCCCTGGGGGATGATGCTATCTGAAAAATTCCTATAGATTCGGGTAGCTGAGAAAAATCTAATATTAATTGATACCAAACAAGATAGGTTTATCTCGAAAGATGCATTGGCTAGACGACGAAAACTATTTGTTAGTTTTGCTTATAAAGCAGAGAGCGAAATTTAGAAGAACAGGACTTTAAAGGGGTAACTTTGCAGGGCGTGGTCCGATTTTAAATCTGTTTGCAGATTTGAATTCTGCATAAAATTCTAAGCTAATTTAATGTATCGCATGACTAAAAAAAATTATGCAGACTCTCAAAAGTCGCTACAGGTAAGAAATCTTAAAATCAGGGTAGCTCCCTGGGGGATAATGCAATCTAAAAAATTCTTAGAGATTCGGGTATCTGAAAAAATTCTAATATTAATTGATACCAAACAAGATAGGTTTATCTCGAAAGATGCAATGGCTAGACGAAGAAAACTATTTGTTAGGTTTGCTTATAGAGCAAAGAGCAAAATTTAGAAGATCAGGACTTTAAAGGGGTATAACTTTGCAGGGCGTGGTCCGATTTCAAATCTGTTTACAGATTCGAATTCTGCGTAAAATTTTAGACTATTTTAATGTATCGCATGTATAAAAAAATTATGCAGACGCTCAAAAGTCGCTACAGGTAAGAAATCTTAAAATGAAGGTAGCTCCCTGGGGGATGATGCAATCTAAAAAATTCTTAGAGATTCGGGTAGCTGAGAAAATTCTAATATTAATTGATACCAAAAAAATAGGTTTATCTCGTGGGTGGAAATGTGAAGAAAGATTTATCTCGCGGGTGAAAGAATGAGGGTGTGACGTAATCAAAATGGTAAGTGGTGGTTCGAGCAAGGAGGTGAGCAAGGAGAGAGCAGGATGAGATTTCTAAAAAATAAGACTTTAGAGTGGGTTTTTACATGTAAATTTGGTCCAGATGTGTGTGGAAATGTGGGCCTGATTCGTCACTAAATGGTCTACTGATCACATATCTTCTTTTAGCATTTAGTGTAGCCATTAATTTGGTAGTTTGAGTTTTTGATACAGGCGGTTTTCCAGTCTTCGGATCAATATGTTCAGGACAGAATGGGATGCCCTTATGCAAGTCATGTATGAATTTCGGATACTCCAAATCCACCTTCAAGATATAGCCATCATTCGCATTATCAGGAACTGATGTCACGTCGATGTTGGTGTCCACCCATTCAAATCCTCCATAGGGTAAGGGCTGGCTCATCGCCCATCCATATTGATTATTAACGTCATAGTACATAAGATACACATCGGGGTTAGAAGGATCATACGTTGGTAAATATTTATAGTTTGCCGATGCACGCCGTTCCGAACACACTTGACTAAGTCCTTCACGTATCCCCTTTTCTATAAACAATAGCTGATCGATATCTGTCAACAACTCAAGTTATTGATGAGTATGCTTTAACATCGCATCCCAAGTGAACCCTGGAAGGGTATAATAGTGGGCGGGGTCTAGTCCATAAGTTAAATGACAAGTCGTACGAAATTGTTCAAAAACTTCAGCCAATAGCATCACATCGGTCTTAAAGTATAAGTCAGAATACTGCCCCAGGTTTTGAATATTAAATGTTTCCTATACTTTTTGTGCGTGCGCATACTGTTTCTTCATAATTCCTCCACCTTCTAGCTTATTGTAAAACTCTTGTTGACTAGGTAGTGAAGTGTAACCCAACTTTTCTAACGAATCGATAAAATCATATGAATATACACCTTTTTTAGTTAATAACTCAAACTTCTCATTTGTCAAACTAAAAAATTCATTTTTTAATAACGGATATTCGTTTAGATATGAAGCCAATGTTTCTAAGAATGAGCTCATAAAGCGGAAGCTATCGATGAATTTGTAGCTGATCAGGTTCTCAGGAATATATTTTGTGAAGGAGATATATTTTTCCTTTGCTACTGGTAACACTTCCACACGGCCATCCAAATCTACAGCAATACTTTTAATTATGAAATGGCTGTCATAACCACTCAAGTTGTAGAAAACTATCGGAATTGTACGAGAATCTTGACACTTGATATTACAACTCTCGTGCGCTGGTCCTTTATAATTATTAGTCGGCACTAAATGATTATGATCACAAACCTTTATATCTCCATCATTAAATGGTTTATCACAGACATAACAATGCGTCGCAGCTATAAAATCAGCTTCCTGTTGCAATGTTAAGGGGGTTATATCATACGGACACATAAAAACTGTTTCGACATCCTCTGCAAACTGTCGTAGCTCTTTTGAAAACCAATTTATGCAGTTTTCACCGCGATATGACCGATAAAAGGATAACGAGTTATCATACTCGCACTTGACATAATATCCCACACTACACGGTATATGTTCTTGAAACTTTTTAGCGTCTCCTGTAAGCTTCAAAAGACATTCTAATTCGGCATATATTACAAATGGAACTCTAACTTTGTTTTTGAAATTCTTGAAACGGAGGATTTTATTTTCTTTTGTAGGCAACCGAGGTACACCCAATTCTTTCATTTTACAATCGTCGATATGCTTTATTAATTTTTCCTCTGTAGTAAAATAGTGGAGACAACAATCACAAAAATGTTTCTTGGCATGATCAGAATTAAGTTGAGAAGACACTCATCGATTTAAATCCTTGATCCATACATAATGAGAATTAAACGGTTTAATTGTGGGCTCATGGATTTCCAAATCATCACCATAGTACTGGTTATGAATCATCAAGAGATTGACATGTCTATTTTTTTTCTTATTTGATATAAACAAGGGAACTGTTGTAAATTTAATATTGTTTACTTTAAGAGAATACACATTTACAGATATATCATTCTGAGGTTCAAAATGTGCAACTTGGTTTATAGTCATCGGAAACTTTTAAGTTTAATATGGATGAATAATGAGGATATTTAGAGAGCCTTTGAGGATTACGAGCGACAGGGTAAAGTGCAGATACTATAGACCATGCAAAACATGCCTGGTCATTATTCCTTACATTAATACATGCCTGTTTACGTTGTATTTGAGGTGGCAGCTCAATATATGATGATCCCCGTATGGGATTGTACTTATTTATATTAACACCTAAATTATAAATACTTTTCAATGTCCAGCCACTATCACGTTCCTGGAAATCTTCTATTTCCGTTGTTATTGGTTTTGTAACGTTAGTATCAAACCACTTGTCCACATCTGTGTTTATAAATATTAGGACGTTTGACGTCGTGAAGTATTTATACTCCCGTTTAACTTGAGAACCAGTCGTAATCTCAAATTCACCGCAAAAGACGGTATTAACTTTAACAGCTTCATTTTGTTTAAGTGTATCCTGAATTCTTCTCTTGAAAACACTCTTGCAATCGGCTAAAAGGTCTTTGCATCTTTATGTTTGAGATTACTAATTACACCGGTATGAATGCGTCCTTGAAATGCCGAGATCGACTCCTCCCAATGGACACGATGGTTAGCGGTTTCTCTTTTGTTTTCATCCCCTGCTCCCCTCTTTTGCACAACTTTCAGTTGGGTACGCAGAGTATTAATATTTGCCAATGAAGCCAATAACTGTTGTTTTTCTCCAATAGACTTTACATGCTTTATAGCATCATGTAGTCTATGCATTCCAACCCTGCATAGTCGCAGCCCTTCTTCAACTTGTTCAATACTATGATGGTGCTGCACCAACCCAAGGAGGGCGGCAATATTTTTTATTAGTTCCAAGAAACGATTCATTTTGGCAGCTCAATGTTCTACAACAAGTAACACACAATCAACTTTTTACACTTAATAAAGATGTGTATGTTTTAAAGATAGACTTGCTTGTTACAAAGCTGAATAAGAACAGACGCACCGCTCGATAGGAGCGGTTTATATACCAGCGGACGAGTTCATTTGGGAGGTGGGGGTGGGGGCAGAATAATTTTAAACTTAGACTTTAGGTCCGTGTTTGTGTCGGTTCGTGGATGGAAACTTCTAGAATGTTTACCAAAAAAAATCAGAGAATAATCAAATTTTACCCTATAAGACAATTTCTCCCTATAAGGCAATTTCACCCTATAGGGCAATTTCACCCTATGGAGCAATTTCATCCTATGGGGCAATTTCACCCTATGGGGCAATTTCACCCTATGGGGCAATTTCACCCTATGGGGCAATTTCACTCTATGAGACAATTTCACTCTATTCTGATGGAGATAAATTCAAGGAACTTTGCCATTAAAGCACCCACAACCAGACTTGGATCTGATTATGCAAATAAAGGACTAGTTTAACATTTTTGCAATATCGCCAAGCTATACGCAACAACAAACTTTAAATAAATTGTCTTTGAAACTTAAATGGATTTTATCATTACAGTGCTACTATATCTGGTTGAACCGAGAAACACAGCAGTTAAGGTGATGACGAGGACAAAATCGATGTGAATCGGCATAGCTTTGCCTCCCAACAGGTGGGGTGTGATCTGTCTGACCGCAGAGTCTACAAACAGAATGATTGAATTAGCGCACATCCCCATATTTATAGTGTAACTCCAAATAGCGAACTGAAGGTCATCTAATACATGCAAGTCATTAAACAGACTAAATTATGATTAATTAAAAAACAAGCGCACCGTGACGGGTTTACCAAAAACAAATTGCAACAATTTAACCGAACTTGTTTAATGTGTTTTAAGACCGCCACGGACATCATGACGGCCACCACGTTAGAGCCAGGGCTGTCATGGAGACTGCTAAATACTATGCATTGTTTACTTATTGTGATGATATTTGAATGCAAGGTAGCACAGTGCATTAACGTTTACCTCATAGCCCAGTCGCTAGACTTTAGATGTTGAGTTGGAACTATGCCGCAAGCACCCTGGATCTAGCTTTGATCAGAGGCACATGCAAAGGGCAACCACACACTCAATTATCACAACATATTATGCAATTTTAACAACATAGTTAACCATAGCAAAATGATATTCTTTACTAAACAAAACATTGCTGTATATTTCGGAAATTACAACACTATCTCGGTCAAATGTTATTAATCAAAAATGCGATGATTATACAAATCGATAAAGCATAAATATATTAATAATTGTCTTTACAAAATTTGTTTATCTTTAGCCGTTTTCAAGATATAGAGCGAAATCCAAAAGGGCAGTAGATATCAAAATAAAAAATTTACTAATTGATGCGCCAGGCGAAATAATGAGAAAATTGTTTTACTAAATTAAAATATCTCTAACCGTTTTCAAGATATAGAGCGAAATCCAAAAGGACACTAGATATCAAAATAAAAATTTCGCTAATTGATGCGCCTAGCATAATAATAAGAAAATTATTTAACTAAATTAAAATATCTTTAAACGTTTCCGTGTTATCATTAAAAATCCAAATAGACCGTTTGAACATAACAATTCCTAAACTTTCCACTTCTTTGTATCTGATACAACTGACGTTGGCTTTTACAACGAATACATTTGCCTTGGGATTATTGATTTTCTTACACAGCACGCTCCCTTTTGCTTATATGTGTTGAATTAAAATAACTTATGGTTAATTATGCGTATCCTTGAACTTTTCTATTTGCTTTGAAGCTTTCTTCTTTCCTGTGATCCTAACATTTCAATTATTAAATATAAAAATACTCTAATATTCGTCCGTTTTCACTAAATAAATTAAATTAATTTTTGCGTATATAATTTGCTTTTTTCTATATACCGGGTTGTTGAAACTTTATTTACCCCTTTGAATCCACAACAATATATATATATATATATATATATGTATATAAATATACCTATATATATATATACATATACATAAATATATATATACAGGGTGAGTTTTTAGTGTGGCAACGGTCGATAACTCAGTTATTATAAAAGCTTCGTAAACCAAATTTGGAGCCATATTAGGCATGCCCAAAGTGCACATTTTAAAAATATTCGGAAGCATACAGGGTGTTTCATAATTCCAGGGCATATTAAACTTATATTTTTTTTAATGGAACACCCTATATATTATTACATTTTTGGAAAGCCCATAAAAAGAGCTTGAATTTGTTATCAAATTGTATTGGTCTATTCTTTTTAGTTTTTGAGATATTCAACTGTTTTCAGAAAAAATGACCCTGATTGGATACAATGCCACTGCACTAATACACAACTTGTGTTAATTTTCAAAATTAATTTTATTGCTACAATGGATAGTTCATTAAGTGTCCTTTCATTTTTGTTAAGCATTTCCTATACCTAAATCCATTAGTTTCTGAGATATTTTTGATTTTCTTCAAATTTTAAGAATGTTTTTAATTTATATAACTAAAAATAACTTACTATTGGAGAATATTATAAAACAATTACTACATTTTAATTAACAATTAACTACACTTATCCAATAACAATTTTTACTAAAGATATAACAACCTACAATAATACGCTATCAACAGAATTCTGCCAGATCAACAATATGCATTTTATAGAAAACGTTCAAACAGGAAATCAGGCAGGCTTTGAAAAAAATAACTATTACAATTAAAATGTCATTTAGGTTTATTAATTGTAGTGTGTTGTCATTTAACACATTATCAGTTCTGTTTTAAATATAATTTTTGAAGGAGTTTTCAAAATCAATTTTACCGTGGAAGAACAAATAGATATGATTTGGGTATTAGGTGAAAGTTTAAGAAATTGCCTACTTGTATCAAGAATATACCGAAAAATATCCTGTTAAATGACAACACACTACAATTAGTAAACCTAAATGACATTTTAATTGTAATTGTTATTTTTTTCAAAGCCTGCCTGATTTCCTGTTTGAACGTTTTCTATAAAATGCATATTGTTGATCTGGCAGAATTCTGTTGATAGCGTATTATTGTAGGTTGTTATATCTTTAGTCAAAATTGTTATTGGATAAGTGTAGTTAATTGTTAATCAATATTTATTAATTGTTTAATAATATTCATCAATAGTATGTTATTTTTAGTTATGTAAATTAATAACATTCTTAAAATTTGAAGAAAATCAAAAATATCTCAGAAACTAATGGATTTAGGTATAGGGAATGCTTAACAAGAATGAAAGGACACTTAATGAACTATCTATTGTAGCAATAAAATTGGTAGAATACCATTTAAAAAAAGTTTTAAAAATTGCATTTTGCGAAACCTGACACACCCTGTATACTGTGAAGAAATTTCAAAAGTGTGTTATTTACAAATATACTATGGTATATAGTAAAATTTTCTGCATCTTGAAAATTAAAAAGTTTTGTATTAGTGCAGTGGCAATGTATTTAATCAGGGTCATTTTTTCTAAAAACAGTTGAATATCTCAAAAACTAAAAGGAATAGACAGATACAATTTGGTATCAAGTTAAAGCCCTTTTTATGGGCTTTTCAAAAATGTAATAATATATAGCATGTTCTATTTAAAAAAATATAAGTTTAATATGCCCTGGAATTATGAAACACCCTGTATGCTTCCAAATATTTTTAAAATGTGCACTTTCGGCGTTCCTAATATGCCTCCAAATTTGGTTTACGTAGCTTTTATAATAACGGAGTTATCCACCGTTGCCACACTAAAAACTCACCCTTTATATATATACCTATATATATATATATATATATATATATATATATATATATACATATATATATATATATATTGCTGTGATAGAGTCGCAATATCCCTGTGCGCCCTTTTTGTAAAATAAAAAGATTAAAATTTTTATTCCGTCAATTATTATATTTTTAATTTTTATTTTTACCTCGGCTAGCTCAGTTTTTAATTATGCACTCAGCTTGCGACAATACGACAACAAAGCCTTCAAATTCTCCTTCTACTTCCTGTTTTACTAAGTCAACGCACCATTAAACACAATTATTATAATGTTTTCAAAAATATTTACAATGTATAGAACGTTAAATTGAACTTGTTTTTAATAATTGAATTAAATTCTTTTAATTATTATCATTCCCAAGATTAATCAAAAAGTCAGCAAAAATCACTCTTTTCATTATCATTTGAAGCTCCATGAACGTTAGTAAACTTTTTCCATTATTTACGTAATTTATAACTTGTATTAATAATAATCTTTGTTGACCCTAACATAAAGTTTTTATGAAAGCAAATTTTTAAATTATTCAATTAAATAAAAATACAACAAAATATTCCCTAACAAATTACAAAAAATATTTATATTAGCTAATCTGCTATCTCCAGTTTAAACTCGTTCCTGATCCAACCGCTTCTGTATTATTGATTTTTATATAGTCCCAGTCTTAATACTGCTTCTCCTTGATGAATTATTTTAGCGTCTTTACCTAACTTCCTGGTCGAATCCAGTGATAAATAATGGAGTAAAATATTTATTAAATTTCCACATCGAATCCAGTAATTATTCAGAATGCCCTTTTTGAATCCAGTAATTATTTAGAGTCTCCACATCGAGTCCATTAATTATTTAGGGTCGTTTTTACAGGATCACAACGGCAAAACCTCTTTTAATGTTGCATTATTATATAATTTATTACTTAACAGTTAAATCACTTCAAATTCATTCAGGTAAATACTATGTTCTGGGTGACGTGTACTATACCTCAATTTATGGTAAACTGATTTGTTTACAAATCCGCTCGTATTTAGCATCGCCTATCTATTGACAAGCTCATAGTTCAACGATTGCGCTTTGTTGTACGTGATTCTTGCATACAAAGTTTTGGATATTACTATGGAATTTTTCTGTATATTTAAATTGACGCGCTAATTTCGGCACGTAGCCTTTCTATTTATTGCATTTATTCTCTTGGATTTTCACATTTTTAAATCACGTACACCAATGTTTGTACTATAAATTTGATGAACTTTGCATTTAATACCAAACCGTGTTTATTTCGAATATATCAGGTGCTGGATTTTTAGCTTTCTAGTCACATAGATTTAATGCAATTTATGTTTATAAATTGTATGCGTTTTCTATCCTGCGCATTTTATACCTGTTTGTTTTAATTAAGATACTTAGGGTAATGATGATGCATTATTCATGCGTGTCGTGTTTCAGCTTCCGTTCACGTTGTTTTACAACTTGCGAATTTGTTTATTTAATTAAATCTCCCAAAATATTTTTCATTAACTAAATTAATTATGATTGTGGTTTATATACAGGGCGTTGTCATTTACTTTCCAGCCTAATTGTCGTATTTCTTGTTTTCTTACTACCTTTCTAACTACCCCTAGATGACCTTATTAACATAGCAAAAAAACTACACATTTAAATTATAAAAAGAACACAATTCGTTAATTATGCAAAAAACAATTATCAAACACACTGTATAAAATCTACCACTAGCTTTAGTCAACGAAAGGAAGCTCATTCTCTAATAATTTAACCACATTTAGTAGAATAGGTAACTCGAGATGCAATCCAATTCATTTTAGAAACAAGAATACATTAAGAAACTTTAAATAAATACAAATTAGGAGTACCTAAAGTCAAACAAACATGAAACGAATTTTTTTAAACTCGACGCATTAGTGTAAGAAAACAATCATGCCTGCTCACAGTAAACAGGTCTTGCAAGACCAACATATTCCAGAACGTAAGAAGTCAATAACCGTATCTAATTTACGTCATCTGTTAAAGAATCCCATTATACAATTTGCCCACGTGATCTTTTAAATGTAAACTCGACAAATTCGATTAAAATCCAGCATATGAGGAAAACAAAATATGTAACCATAAGTTTTGGCGTACGTGACAGTTTAAGAATAAGAGCTAATAATTTCCTATACAAAATACGGAAACATGATATTGAGCGGTACAAAGTACCACAGCCAACGAACTCCATAATGTAAAGCTTTGATGCCTACGTGATTTGGGAGTATTTCAACAAAATATAGAATATTTAACTTCGTGTAAAATCAGAAGGCTTACATAATAAGACGAGTGCAATGCCTCAACAAAGATAATGCGCGGTCAGGCCAATGGCAGTACGTGGAAGGGCTTATTTTTATATATTACATCAAGCTGTTAATGGTCAGTCTCTCGATAATTGAAGCACGAACTATACTAGTTTGACCAAATATACTACGCAAAGATCAAGTGTGAAATTAAACCACAATTTATAAGTTAAAATCAATAATTAAAAATTTCAAGTATAAGCGTACGTTCAAATATAAGTGTAATAGACATTCGCCGTCGACATAAGACGTAAGTCCAAATTTATATTAAGGTAAACATGATCTTTAACATTTATTAACTTAGGGCTCTAAGAAATCTACTAAAAAAGTACTGCGAGATTTACAAAGCGATTCAATAAACAATTCAAGAAGCAAATTCAATAACAAATCTAACGTAAAAATCCAATACTACAAGTAACAAATATAATAAAAGAGAAAACTCCGAATCAGGACGCTAAGCTAAAAGCAACCCAAGGTCACTGGTAAAAAGCACGTAGCGGCAGGTCAAATGATTGGGGTGTACGCAGAGCTACACATTCGAACGTGGAAATCGAACTAGACAAATACCAAGTTAGCAATCATAGTTAATTAATAGCATAAATCTTTTTTTTTATTTATGTGAAGGGTCATCAAAAGTTTTGGTTGATACGTAGAAATTACGTTAAAAGAAAGAAGGGTCATTGAACTCTCAACGAGGCTTTTAATACAATACAGATATATTTTAGCAGGCTTTATATATTTTTAATAGGGTTATAATTTGATGATGTACAGATTTATATTTTTTACTTTAATTCAGGTTTTAAATAGCAAATAATACTACGAAGTTTGTAAAAGTGCAAACTGTACATATTTCTTGGTTTATTATACAAATTTTTGGTTATTATGAAGTGTTAGAGAAAAAAAGGGGGGTAAAAATTTCTCTGTTACCGTATCGTCGTGCACTCTGTGTGGGGTTAAACACAGCTAGTCGAAGCATAAATCTAATTGTACGAAATTTAAAATCTATTCTAAATTATTTAGGAACACAGAGCTGTGGCAAACAGCAGGCTACTGATCGTTAATCAAAGTACGACAATATCGTCACACAGTAAGAATATTGACGCGTCAACGTGGAGAGAGAACGTAAGAATTCCGGTGATGTAATCATAGGGGCACGAAAGAATTCCGGCGAAAATGTATGAAAACGGCGAACAAACGCAGGGGCTTGAGTGTAAAGAAAACTGCCGACCAAACTCTTGAAGCACGAAAGGAAACTAGAGATTCAACGTAGCAGCTCAAATTTAGGGAAAGTAAATCGGTGATTAAACGAGTGACTTGAAAAACTCGACAATTGGAATATTAATTAAGATTAGGGGTTATAGACGAATTAATAATTATATGTAGCCACAAAATAAATTTAGAAGGTTAAGTTAGAATTATAGGGTTTATTGTAAATATAATTAAATTAAAATGGACAAAAGAATGCAGGAAGTTAGGAACTCGTTGAGGAACTTAGATTTCATAATATGTAGGTGTTTTCTAAAAACCTGTACCAACTAAAATATAAATTTTTACAGAGTATGTTTCAACCTCTAAAAGACGAAATTGTATACTATGAGTTTGGAAACTGTAACAACATGACTGGGTCTGTAAATTAGCAATTTTACAATAAATCGTTTAAAAATCTCATGCAAAAATACAAAGTGAATCACTACTCCACAGATTCAGCGACTAAAGCCAATTTCACCATACTGGCTTACTAGAACAATTAAATATACGTTGTGGAGACTGTATTTGCAAGGAATAAATGTTTGGAAATATCACCTAGGGTTGTAAAGGAATACAGCAGCAGTAAGCATCGGTAAAGAGCAATGTCCATAGTTGAAACTGAAGTACAACAGGAAAAAATTAACCTTTTTGTAGATAGTAGTGCTGTACGTCGAAGGAACTATAATTAGAGATGTAGTGCGAATATCTAAATATAAGACTGTGTATGGTAAAGAAATTTTACCCAACTGGACTAGGGAATTATTTAAAGGTGAAAATTCAACGAGCAAGACTTGTCACTTACTTTCTTCAGGATTCAAACGATAAACCAATTTTGGAAATTACTCGAATAAAGGAAACTCGTATAAAGTGTATTAAATACGATAATTTTGTTGTGCTGCAAAAATATTTTGATTTTATAACCAGAAGTTAAAACTTCCTTTACAACACACCCAATCTGTTAAAAAATCAATCAAGTTCTTCTTCTTTCTAATATACCAGAGCAAACTCGATATCGGAAAAACAACCTTTTTTATATAATAACAAAATTCACAAGACCTACATCTTTAAGGTATAACTGTATAAGAAATTTAGGACGCAGTTAGGGCTTCATTCGGTATCAGGAAACCCCTTAAAATTAATCCCTGTAACGGTAATGTACATCTTTATTTTCATTCTCCACTCCAAAGGATCGCTTTAGAACTTTCGCTACTTGAAACAATTCAGTTATTCAATTATTGAACGAAATTTAATATTTTTGCATATAATGTTAAGCACTAGGAAAGCATTGCCATAATATATAAACCAATTTGCTGTAGCATATGATTAGTATGCATCAAAATGCAATATTTTCGAAACTTTGAAATTCGTTCAGAAAGCTAGGCAGCTATACGAAATCCATTATGTGTAACTCGCTTCTAGTGGCTCAAACCTAGTATCGCAGTCATTTGAGCGATTCCTAACAAGAATTCTAATGTGTAACTAGCTGAGAAATAATTTTGATAGTTACCGTAGTACACTAGTATTAGTCAAATATTACTCATATTGTTGTTAACGTGAAGAAAATTTTGCTGATAGCTCTTTTCTATTCTATTAATTGACAAATGTCGAATTATTTTAGAAACGACTAAGGAAACAATTATCATTAACGTCTTTGGTATACGTTATCCGGGAGCGGTAGGGATCGTAGTGTATCGTTCCCTCGGCATCTAGTACTTTAAAGATTTTCAGAGTTTTAGTGCTTCTTTGTGTTTAGGTGTATAAAAAAATTGAGCTTACGCCTGGGTATAGGTTTATGGTTTTAGGCGTAGACTCGGGTTTTGGGTAATGTAGGATGCATTTTGCGCTTACATTTTATGCGGCTACTCATTAAAAGTTAATTCTTTTTGAGCCAAATATCAAAATTCTAAAATTCTATAGATGTTTCTAAAAATTTTTAGTGGATTATTATAATACAGGAAAAATACCCATACAAATTATATAAACACAGTGTTCTTGAATTAAGGTACTCCTTACGGCAAAATAACATTTCGTTTTAGTATTGCTCGAAATTATTCCTCAGACACATTATAACATTTTAATTCTACATATTGTTAGTGTGGAACCGCTTGGCCTACTTGTGATTAGAGTACATTTAAGGGTTACTTAGATTACAGTTAGAAATTTCGAAGATGTTTTGCATATTCTGGGTTGTTGTAGAATAGTCCACAACAATTGGATAAGTTATAAATTAACGTTAAGGGATTCTGCAAGTCAGTTCTAATTGCAGCATCGATTGTAATACTACACACAAAAAAATCTATTCTTATAGTGAAGTTACCACTGTTCTTAAAATAATAATCTTAATCTAAGAAAATGTTCTCTTGCTTTAAGAAAGTTTTCTCGAAACAAATTCATTCAAATGTTCTATTAAAAACTATGATGAGTTTAAATTTTATACTCGAATTAAGTTACGATCAATTCGAGGAAATTACGTTCTTAAATTGAAGTAATCCTGATCACTTAGTTTAATTACAACGCACAAATTGATTTTAGAATATAATGGTCTTAATTGAAATGACTGTTTTAGGTATTCTTGAAGTAAGTGCACCATAACAAATTACAAAAATATTTATATTAGCTAATCTGCTATCTCCAGTTTAAACTCGTTCCTGATCCAACCGCTTCTGTATTATTGATTTTATATAGTCCCAGTCTTAATACTGCTTCTCCTTGATGAATTATTTTAGCGTCTTTACCTAACTTCCTGGTCGAATCCAGTGATAAATAATGGAGTAAAATATTTATTAAATTTCCACATCGAATCCAGTAATTATTCAGAATGCCCTTTTTGAATCCAGTAATTATTTAGAGTCTCCACATCGAGTCCATTAATTATTTAGGGTCGTTTTTACAGGATCACAACGGCAAAACCTCTTTTAATGTTGCATTATTATATAATTTATTACTTAACAGTTAAATCACTTCAAATTCATTCAGGTAAATACTATGTTCTGGGTGACGTGTACTATACCTCAATTTATGGTAAACTGATTTGTTTACAAATCCGCTCGTATTTAGCATCGCCTATCTATTGACAAGCTCATAGTTCAACGATTGCGCTTTGTTGTACGTGATTCTTGCATACAAAGTTTTGGATATTACTATGGAATTTTTCTGTATATTTAAATTGACGCGCTAATTTCGGCACGTAGCCTTTCTATTTATTGCATTTATTCTCTTGGATTTTCACATTTTTAAATCACGTACACCAATGTTTGTACTATAAATTTGATGAACTTTGCATTTAATACCAAACCGTGTTTATTTCGAATATATCAGGTGCTGGATTTTTAGCTTTCTAGTCACATAGATTTAATGCAATTTATGTTTATAAATTGTATGCGTTTTCTATCCTGCGCATTTTTATACCTGTTTGTTTTAATTAAGATACTTAGGGTAATGATGATGCATTATTCATGCGTGTCGTGTTTCAGCTTCCGTTCACGTTGTTTTACAACTTGCGAATTTGTTTATTTAATTAAATCTCCCAAAATATTTTTCATTAACTAAATTAATTATGATTGTGGTTTATATACAGGGCGTTGTCATTTACTTTCCAGCCTAATTGTCGTATTTCTTGTTTTCTTACTACCTTTCTAACTACCCCTAGATGACCTTATTAACATAGCAAAAAAACTACACATTTAAATTATAAAAAGAACACAATTCGTTAATTATGCAAAAAACAATTATCAAACACACTGTATAAAATCTACCACTAGCTTTAGTCAACGAAAGGAAGCTCATTCTCTAATAATTTAACCACATTTAGTAGAATAGGTAACTCGAGATGCAATCCAATTCATTTTAGAAACAAGAATACATTAAGAAACTTTAAATAAATACAAATTAGGAGTACCTAAAGTCAAACAAACATGAAACGAATTTTTTTAAACTCGACGCATTAGTGTAAGAAAACAATCATGCCTGCTCACAGTAAACAGGTCTTGCAAGACCAACATATTCCAGAACGTAAGAAGTCAATAACCGTATCTAATTTACGTCATCTGTTAAAGAATCCCATTATACAATTTGCCCACGTGATCTTTTAAATGTAAACTCGACAAATTCGATTAAAATCCAGCATATGAGGAAAACAAAATATGTAACCATAAGTTTTGGCGTACGTGACAGTTTAAGAATAAGAGCTAATAATTTCCTATACAAAATACGGAAACATGATATTGAGCGGTACAAAGTACCACAGCCAACGAACTCCATAATGTAAAGCTTTGATGCCTACGTGATTTGGGAGTATTTCAACAAAATATAGAATATTTAACTTCGTGTAAAATCAGAAGGCTTACATAATAAGACGAGTGCAATGCCTCAACAAAGATAATGCGCGGTCAGGCCAATGGCAGTACGTGGAAGGGCTTATTTTTATATATTACATCAAGCTGTTAATGGTCAGTCTCTCGATAATTGAAGCACGAACTATACTAGTTTGACCAAATATACTACGCAAAGATCAAGTGTGAAATTAAACCACAATTTATAAGTTAAAATCAATAATTAAAAATTTCAAGTATAAGCGTACGTTCAAATATAAGTGTAATAGACATTCGCCGTCGACATAAGACGTAAGTCCAAATTTATATTAAGGTAAACATGATCTTTAACATTTATTAACTTAGGGCTCTAAGAAATCTACTAAAAAAGTACTGCGAGATTTACAAAGCGATTCAATAAACAATTCAAGAAGCAAATTCAATAACAAATCTAACGTAAAAATCCAATACTACAAGTAACAAATATAATAAAAGAGAAAACTCCGAATCAGGACGCTAAGCTAAAAGCAACCCAAGGTCACTGGTAAAAAGCACGTAGCGGCAGGTCAAATGATTGGGGTGTACGCAGAGCTACACATTCGAACGTGGAAATCGAACTAGACAAATACCAAGTTAGCAATCATAGTTAATTAATAGCATAAATCTTTTTTTTTATTTATGTGAAGGGTCATCAAAAGTTTTGGTTGATACGTAGAAATTACGTTAAAAGAAAGAAGGTCATTGAACTCTCAACGAGGCTTTTAATACAATACAGATATATTTTAGCAGGCTTTATATATTTTAATAGGGTTATAATTTGATGATGTACAGATTTATATTTTTACTTTAATTCAGGTTTTAAATAGCAAATAATACTACGAAGTTTGTAAAAGTGCAAACTGTACATATTTCTTGGTTTATTATACAAATTTTTGGTTATTATGAAGTGTTAGAGAAAAAGGGGTAAAATTTCTCTGTTACCGTATCGTCGTGCACTCTGTGTGGGGTTAAACACAGCTAGTCGAAGCATAAATCTAATTGTACGAAATTTAAAATCTATTCTAAATTATTTAGGAACACAGAGCTGTGGCAAACAGCAGGCTACTGATCGTTAATCAAAGTACGACAATATCGTCACACAGTAAGAATATTGACGCGTCAACGTGGAGAGAGAACGTAAGAATTCCGGTGATGTAATCATAGGGGCACGAAAGAATTCCGGCGAAAATGTATGAAAAACGGCGAACAAACGCAGGGGCTTGAGTGTAAAGAAAACTGCCGACCAAACTCTTGAAGCACGAAAGGAAACTAGAGATTCAACGTAGCAGCTCAAATTTAGGGAAAGTAAATCGGTGATTAAACGAGTGACTTGAAAAACTCGACAATTGGAATATTAATTAAGATTAGGGTTATAGACGAATTAATAATTATATGTAGCCACAAAATAAATTTAGAAGGTTAAGTTAGAATTATAGGGTTTATTGTAAATATAATTAAATTAAAATGGACAAAAGAATGCAGGAAGTTAGGAACTCGTTGAGGAACTTAGATTTCATAATATGTAGGTGTTTTCTAAAAACCTGTACCAACTAAAATATAAATTTTTACAGAGTATGTTTCAACCTCTAAAAGACGAAATTGTATACTATGAGTTTGGAAACTGTAACAACATGACTGGGTCTGTAAATTAGCAATTTTACAATAAATCGTTTAAAAATCTCATGCAAAAATACAAAGTGAATCACTACTCCACAGATTCAGCGACTAAAGCCAATTTCACCATACTGGCTTACTAGAACAATTAAATATACGTTGTATAGGAGACTGTATTTGCAAGGAATAAATGTTTGGAAATATCACCTAGGGTTGTAAAGGAATACAGCAGCAGTAAGCATCGGTAAAGAGCAATGTCCATAGTTGAAACTGAAGTACAACAGGAAAAATTAACCTTTTGTAGATAGTAGTGCTGTACGTCGAAGGAACTATAATTAGAGATGTAGTGCGAATATCTAAATATAAGACTGTGTATGGTAAAGAAATTTTACCCAACTGGACTAGGGAATTATTTAAAGGTGAAAATTCAACGAGCAAGACTTGTCACTTACTTTCTTCAGGATTCAAACGATAAACCAATTTTGGAAATTACTCGAATAAAGGAAACTCGTATAAAGTGTATTAAATACGATAATTTTGTTGTGCTGCAAAATATTTTGATTTTATAACCAGAAGTTAAAACTTCCTTTACAACACACCCAATCTGTTAATAAAATCAATCAAGTTCTTCTTCTTTCTAATATACCAGAGCAAACTCGATATCGGAAAAACAACCTTTTTTATATAATAACAAAATTCAAGACCTACATCTTTAAGGTATAACTGTATAAGAAATTTAGGACGCAGTTAGGGCTTCATTCGGTATCAGGAAACCCCTTAAAATTAATCCCTGTAACGGTAATGTACATCTTTATTTTCATTCTCCACTCCAAAGGATCGCTTTAGAACTTTCGCTACTTGAAACAATTCAGTTATTCAATTATTGAACGAAATTTAATATTTTGCATATAATGTTAAGCACTAGGAAAGCATTGCCATAATATATAAACCAATTTGCTGTAGCATATGATTAGTATGCATCAAAATGCAATATTTTCGAAACTTTGAAATTCGTTCAGAAAGCTAGGCAGCTATACGAAATCCATTATGTGTAACTCGCTTCTAGTGGCTCAAACCTAGTATCGCAGTCATTTGAGCGATTCCTAACAAGAATTCTAATGTGTAACTAGCTGAGAAATAATTTTGATAGTTACCGTAGTACACTAGTATTAGTCAAATATTACTCATATTGTTGTTAACGTGAAGAAAATTTTGCTGATAGCTCTTTTCTATTCTATTAATTGACAAATGTCGAATTATTTTAGAAACGACTAAGGAAACAATTATCATTAACGTCTTTGGTATACGTTATCCGGGAGCGGTAGGGATCGTAGTGTATCGTTCCCTCGGCATCTAGTACTTTAAAGATTTTCAGAGTTTTAGTGCTTCTTTGTGTTTAGGTGTATAAAAAAATTGAGCTTACGCCTGGGTATAGGTTTATGGTTTTAGGCGTAGACTCGGGTTTTGGGTAATGTAGGATGCATTTTGCGCTTCCATTTTATGCGGCTACTCATTAAAAGTTAATTCTTTTGAGCCAAATATCAAAATTCTAAAATTCTATAGATGTTTCTAAAAATTTTTAGTGGATTATTATAATACAGGAAAAATACCCATACAAATTATATAAACACAGTGTCCTTGAATTAAGGTACTCCTTACGGCAAGATAACATTTCGTTTTAGTATTGCTCGAAATTATTCCTCAGACACATTATAACATTTTAATTCTACATATTGTTAGTGTGGAACCGCTTGGCCTACTTGTGATTAGAGTACATTTAAGGGTTACTTAGATTACAGTTAGAAATTTCGAAGATGTTTTGCATATTCTGGGTTGTTGTAGAATAGTCCACAACAATTGGATAAGTTATAAATTAACGTTAAGGGATTCTGCAAGTCAGTTCTAATTGCAGCATCGATTGTAATACTAGTTCTAATGTAAAGCATTGATTGCAATATGCTATAGTTTAAAGCTCTGATGATTGTATACATCTGATATAAATCTTTATATAAATAATTCTTCATATAAATTACTGTAGTGTTTATATAAATTACTTACTGATTGGATAAGTAATTGCAGTGCTTCGACGTTAAGTTAATTGAGAAAAGAAGGTCTTACCTTAATGAGATTGTATTTGTACTGTTAGTGATTGGTCTCAAAATTCGATACGAAAACTTAGTTGAGCTCTCGTTCTCGAAGGATGTTTCTTGTCTCGTTCTCGAGCTCGAGTCGAGATTTCTTGAATTCTCGACTTCTAAAATGCTCTGCAAGTTGCTACAATGTTTTTGAACCACTAATTGCTATGTGAGCAATACATTCAGATAGCACCTATATTCGGTTTTAAATACTGAAACTGGAATAAATTAAATTGCTTCTGTTGTGAGTGGCTAGTAACTGTAGCCCGAAAGTTCGGAAGCAACCTAGCGAAAATTACCTTAATATATTTGAATTTGAACACTATGGAAAATAAAAGTAAACGCTAAAAAATAAATTATGCAATCAGTTTATTATATGTAAGTACTAAAAATTGATTGCATTAATCAACTGATAATATAAATTTAATACAGGCTGAGTTTTATTTGATCACTATCTCAGGTATTTTGTTTAAATCGCTCCTAGTATTACGAACTGAAAATCTTTCATCTGAAAGTAATAAATTAATAAGAATGCCCTTTAATTTCAACATTTTTCTTATAACAATAAATGCAAATTAAACTCAATCAAATCAAAAGACTGTATACTATACTAAAAAAATCATGTAATGTTATGGCTAAGTGAGGGATAAGTCAGGGTTTAAAATCTTTTACCATAGTTTTAAAAATTTATTAAATTTCAAATCACTGTTTTCTGCAAGTATTTAGTCCTGGTTAAAATTGCAATTTATAAGTAGGTATGTACTTTGTTTATCTATCACATGCTACAATAAGTTATCAGCTATAAATGCAGCTTATTAACAAAATCGTCTTGGGAAAATATCTTCTTTTGTCTCAACCAAAACTAGTTCATTGAACGTCGCCAAATATACGCTAGCACAATTCAAAATCGTTAAATATTGCATGAATCTTTAAAACACTCAACAAATTAAGTTTACGATTATACATCAATCGGCGGCGATGCAACAAAATTTGGGTTTACATTTTTAACTAAAGAGAAATATTTCCTAAGAAACGTATAGAAGCTGCATTTAGACAAACTATTGTTTGAAATTTTTGTTATCTTTTCAGGGTCCAAATATTGTACCGTGTCAAATTTCCACGGTTCATTTCAATAAAATTTGTTATGCGTCAACGACCGCATTATAAATATTTATTCAATGGAAAACGCCACAATAAATGTACCGGCGCTGCCAATGTTGCAGATAGTTTATCCCTCACTGATACAGGAAATAACACGACCAGATAAAACGTAGTTTCAAAGATTTGTTTGCCAGATATAGTCAGAAAAGGTTTGGCGTGGGCAATCAGAATTGCCATTAAATATTGATGATGTGCTGTTATAATATTATGTAAAAATAAACACATACCTTAGTTTAGAATTGGTTGTTATAAATCCATTAAAACAAAATAATATATACAAATTTGTTTTAGCGAGTTTTATATATTTCTTTTGGTTTGTGAGCTGATGCGAGTTTTTTTTTTTGATGCGAGCTTTGTTGGAAGTTTTGATGTCTTTGGAATTTATCCTACGAAATTAACGATGATATGCTAAAAATCCTCCGTTCTTGTTAGTTAATGCTGCTATTTGGTAAAGTTCGACATATGTAATATTATTGGTCGTTTTTACATCTAACAGAAGATTTCACATTCGTTAAATACAAGGAAAACAAATGTTTTGGTCCGCAAGCACAAGGACATGGTATTAGGTCAAAGTCAGCTTCTATTGCAACGTAGGTAAAGTGTCTACAACTATACCTATTATAAAGAAGAAGGTTTGGTGAGTAGAAAACTATTTTTGGCATGAATACTTCGTCGTTCACTTGATAGAGGGCATCCATCTTCTTGTGTTTAGAAATTACATTTCTATTAATAGTGCCTAACTTTGCAATTTGTTTGAAAATTAATTTTTGAGATGTTAATTATTGCCAATCAGATAAATTTAAAGTCTAAAGTATAAGATGCATACAGTTTGTACATTTCATTAAGACCCTGAATTTATAGAAATAAGTAAATTCAAAAGCAAATTCTATTTTGGATGTTAATAACTGTCAGTTGATAAACTTAAATTAAACATAAGCATATAAGAAATCTGTTGAGAAGTATTGTCACGGAAAATTTAAGTCAAGTTGACGGCCGCTAGAAAAGTGCTTAGGTAGCAGCTTTTGGGTTGGGGGTGGTGACAACTTTTGCTCCGGCTTAGTCAGGGTGAGACTCTAATTCAGGGTAGATCAGAAAATGTACTGCACAGATTAAATTAATAAGGGTTAGTATTGAATCAGAGCCTGGACAGGGAATGCCAAGGCGCCAGGAACTGATAACAATTAAGGAGCGTATAAAACCTAAAGTTCTAGTTCCAACAGACTTCGAAGGAACCCCCTTCCAGATCATAAATATAAAACACGCAACTTCACAAAATAACTATCTTTAATATCGCATCGGAACACAAAAACAATTAATAACAAAAATTCCAAATACCAGTTGAATTTCAATATTACATCAATTAAGATTAACACAAGAATAGAAAATACAAAATTAGTACATATTACCGTAAGGAACCCCGCACGAGTGCATATCAGAGAAGAAGAACTTTTAATTTCTCACTCACTTTAAAGTTATTTATTACTCACGTACTCAAATACCCTTAGCCAAGAAAGCATGTAGTAGTACGTAAAATGCACCATAAATTAAGTGCTAGGTGTTCTAACCTCAATTTCAAATAAGCACTTCGTGGAAGCAATCTCTAACAATAGTCTAAATATTAGATCCCTTAACGTACTGTTGAAATATTTCATTAATAATCTTAATAAATCACCCTAGGCCGTAAAGAGGGTGCCTAGAAATATACTAAAAATTTGTTTTAAATATTAAATTTTGTACATCAGTATTACTAAATTTTGAATGAAGTAGAGGTACTTCCTATGAACAGCAATACCTCAAATTATTAATATTAAGTACTAATAAGGAAAAATAATAAAACAAAAATGGCACAAAATAAGCACAAACATTAACAAATAATAATACATGGAATAATCTTACTCAATGATTAGCTTCTGTACGTAGTTATCTCACATCAACGGTCGTCGAAGTCCTAGGCTGCTGGAATGGTAACCCAGCGCAACGACAGCTGGTCGCCAACGCCAATAAATGATAGATAATAAAGTTGATAGTGCGACAACGTGCTTGAGATAACGGAGACAGGAGCATAAACAGAATGAAGAGCATACGTATAACGCACAATGAGGAGGCGTAGGGAGGAAAAAGAAGAAGAAGAAGAAGGAGGACCCTAAAATTTAATATTAGAAATCAAGTTGCAAACAAAAATTGAGATATTAATTACCACGTAAGTGGGTCAATTAAATGTGCACTAACTGATTTAGAGATAACAGGACGTTACAATATTTAGATTTCAATAACGAACATCTGCACCTAGAAAAATTAAAATAATAAAATTTAATCTATTTTAATTCATACCAATTATGAACGATGATGATGAATTTAAAACCACTACAAGTGAAAATCGAAGCTTGCAAAAGGTATTCTAAAACCATAAAACCAAAATTGCCAAATTCCAATAATTATTTGTCGGTACTACCTAAATCCGTAATCAATACGTTTATATCGGCAGAATCCAACTTTCACCAACAACGATCGAAATAAGAATGCCTCTTATCCACAAGGACAAAAGCAAAGTACAGCTTATTATCATATTTGTAATTTCCAATGCAGATAAGTAACGTAAATTTGAGTATACGGCAATAACTTGTAATTATGAAGGTTAACACAAATGAAGCGCAAAGGTAACAACGATATAGATAGCAGGACAATGCTATCAGCAGACAATTGAATTTAGAAATATTATATAAATAGAATGCTGACACAGAAGTGTCGACCGGAAGGTTGCATCCCCCCTTCTCTTCGTAAGGAAGTAAACTCTATTGAAGATTGAGTTTACTGACAAAACTCACACATGAATTAGATCACTACATGAGGGATCCATTTTTGAAAAGTTCGGGCTCACAACATAAGTATGTTCCACACAACAATTTCAAAAATAAAAGAGAAAAAAAAACCAAGCCAAACAAACATAAAGAAAACATCAACCTTGATCATCAATAACTGCAGGTTTTAATTCTTGAACATGCCAAGTCCCTGCGGGTTTGCCAACACTATCTTCCAATTCATAAACATAAGCACCAATCTTTTTTTTAACCTTACAAGGCCCTATGAATTTTGGAGCCAGTTTAGCAGATATGAATTTGGTTGCGTCGCTAAGGATCTTGTTACGTCGCCATACAAGTTGACCTATCTGGTAAGTCACATCTCTTCTACGCAGATTGTATGTGTGTCGAAAACGCTCGTGAGCGAGACGAAGACGCTTTTTCACCGTTTCTCGTAATTTCTGAAAACCAGTTTTTCTCTTTTCCACTTGAGAATTTAAATTAGGCGGTTCGGAGGCATTCACATCAATAAAGTATTCCTTACCATCGACAACGTGTTCTCTACCAAAATTAATATAATAAGGGGTGAAACCTGTCGTTTCGCTAGTGGAAGTACGAATTGCACAAGCCACAGCGGCTAATTGATTATCCCAAGCACGATGAGTATCCTTGATGTATGAAGCGATCATGGTTTTAATAACTCTGTTTGATCTCTCGGCAGGGTTAGCGCGAGGATAATAAAGAGGAGTACAGAAAATTTCAAAGTTGTATTTTTGACATAAGGCTTTAAATTCTTTGCTTTTCAGTTGTGTTCCATTGTCACAAATTATTGATTGTGGAACACCATAAATCAAAAAGATTCCTTCTTCTAAGTTTTTACACACACTTTTAGCAGTAGCGGAACGGACGGGGAATAATACTACATACTTGCTAAAGTAGTCGCATACTACCAATAGATGAGTGTAGCCTTGAGTTGAGCGTACTAAAGGTCCTATAAAATCTACACTAATCATTTGCCATGGCCTACTAATTTCGGGACGACTGCCCATTAATCCTGCGGGTAGTTTTTGTTTGGGCTTTTGTTGTTGGCAAATTGTACAACGATTGACATATCTGGTAATGTCGCTTTTCATCTGAAACCAATAATAAAGATTTTTAATTTTAGAATATGTTTTAAAGATACCGACATGTCCAGCTATTGGATGATCATGATACCGTGAAAGGATTTCTTTGCGATGGTTTTTGGGAACTACCAGTTTCCAAACGTCAGACTCGTTGGTGAGTTCGGGTATACCAGATTTAACATATTTGCACAATTTATTAATTTCAGTACGCCACTGAGGGTACTTTAAAAGAAATTCCGATATCTTGGTAATCATTTTTCTATACCATCGGTCAGAAATGTTAGAAATTTCGTTGGCATTCGATTGAAGAACATCAACCGACACTGGTAGGGAACGCGATAAGAAGTCAGGAACGACATTGTCTTTGCCTTTCCGATGAATGATGTTGAAATCGTAGGGTTGCAGACGGAGAGACCACCGAGCTAATCTACCTTGAGGGTCCTTCAAACGGTGCAACCACAGCAAAGAATGATGGTCAGTAATAATCGTAAACGAAACGCCATCTAAATAATGTCTTAATTTTTCCACAGCCCAGATAACAGCAATACATTCTCGCTCGGTAGTGGAGTATTTTCTTTTTTGGGTTGTCAAAGAACGAGATAAATAGCAAATAACGTTATCACCTTGGTCGGATTCTTGGGTAAGAACAGCTCCGATGCCATAGGCAGAGGCGTCTGTTTGCAAAATAAACCGTTTCGCAAAATCACGACAGGTCAAAATGGGGTTGACACTAAACTCTCCTTAAGGTGGTTAAATGCTAACTCACAAGATTCAGACCATTTACAAATAGTTTTTTCCTTTGTCAAGTCTGTAAGCGGATGTACGATAGTAGAAAAATTTTTGATAAATCTCCGATACCAACTGGCGGTACCTAAAAATCGACGCAGTTCTGTAACAGTTTTTGGACGAGATATATTCAGAATCGCACTAATTTTCTCGAGATCGGGTCTTAATTCATTAGCATCTACAACATAGCCTAGATATTTAAGTTCGGGTACACAAAATTTACATTTCTCCAAACTAATAACGAGACCAACTTTAGCCAATCGATCAAGAACTTTTGCGAGAACTTCCAAATGAGTATTAAAATCTTTCGAAATCACAACCGCATCATCAAGATACTGCAAAACAAAGGGTTGCAGGTCGGCACCTAAAGTGTTATCTATCAAGCGCTGAAACGTTGCAGGGGCGTTAGTCTGACCAAAAGGCATCCTAATGAACCTATAGAGCCCACGCCCTGGAACCGTAAATGCAGTAAAATCCTTAGAGGACTCTGACAAAGGCACTTGCCAGTACGCTGACCTAATATCAATTGACGATAAATATTGGGCATCACGTAATTGATCTAAAATCGCAGATATGTAAGGCAAAGGGTAGGCGTCCTTAATGGTGACGCGATTTAGTTGGCGATAATCGACACAGAATCGGTAGGAACCATCCTTTTTCGGAACAAGACAGACAGGTGATGACCATGCACTTTTGCTAGGTTCAACTATTCCCGCTTGTAACATTTCATTTAGTTCATTATCTATGATTTTCTGTTTAGCCGGGGATACAGGGTAGTATCTTTGTTTAATAGGTTTTGTATCAGGAGTGATTTCAATGACATGTTCAGTGGTGGTGCACAAGCCTAAGCCAATTCCCATTATTTTCAATTTATTCGAAATTAAATTATTTAACGCATTGCGCTGATCAATAGATAATTGATCAGGATTATTTAAACTTGCAATGTGAGGAATTTTTGATTCATTGTCAAAATGCCAAATGTCTTTCTTTAAATTAGGGACAATACCCATTAATTTCCAAAAATCAATACCAAGTATTTTATCGTGACACAATTCGGGTACTACTAAAACATTTACAATGCGTAATTTATCCAACAGTTGTATCGGTGTGGCTATATAACCTAAACTTTTACATATTTGTCCATTAGCAACTGTACATTCAGTTGGCGACTTAATTAAAGTGAGTCCGAGTTTCAATAATAATCCGCAACCAGGTAGTCCTACAACAGTTTGTGTAGCACCGCTATCTAAAAGAGCTAATATAGGATATTCCACAATTTTATTTTCACATAGGGTCTCTGATCACCTTGAACATGAGAGAGAACATAATCAAGTAAGATTTGCGCAGGAAATTGATCAGATTTAAACGTAACTGATTTGCATGTATTAATATTTTCAGAATCGAATTTAGAGAAAGTCAAGCTTTGAGGTGAATCGAGGTTAACCACTTGACTTAAAAATTTCCTCGTGAAAAGTTTAAATGAGTATTGCACCCGGGACAGGTGCGAATAGTGAAATCGTGTTTTCCACATTTATAACAGAATAGTTTCTTTGGTTCCGTACAATTTGTACTAGTATGACCTAAACGTGAACAATTCCAACAAACTACAGTTTTTGAATTGGGTGACGTCTCAACTACAGCAGGCAACGCAGATGCAACTTCTGACACAGCTTTAGTTTTGCGAACAAATGCAAAATCTGGTTCGACACAGTCGCTTTTTCTACAAGGCGGCACATAATTATCTAAACGGTATTTCGTGACTTCAAGTTCTAAACATTCTGCTTCTAATTCACGTAACGAAGTAACGGATGCCAGTTGTGCGGTGTAAAAAGGGGCAAGATTTCTTGAAATAATATCTAATTGTACATCATCGGGTATGCTGCCATATCGTCGGAACATTGACTTCATAATTGACAAGTATTCCACGATCTTTTCGGAGGGATCTTGAGTTCGCGACAAAATTTCGTGCCAATTAGTAAATTGGTGACGATTACTCCTGTACCATAATAAGGTTTGGATTCAAATAAATCTACAGAACTTTCAAAAAGCTGTAAATCGGAAACACCACGAGCAACTTTAAGCTCATTTATTCTTTCTAGAAAATTATGAACACTAAGTCCAGTAGGATCTCCAGAAAATTTTAAGTTCCATTTAACTACAGGTGTATGGTGACCTTTAAAATTAGAACTAGAGGCAGGATTACTAGAAACAACACTATCCGAAAGATTAGGCGCTTCTACAGTTTCATCTGTAGCTAACGTTTGAGTAGCAAACATTGCAGGAAGGGCGATAAAATCTGACGCCGTTTGTCCATCCAAATTGTCCATAAGCGTAAGAATTGCCGGTAACAACTGATTATATGTCTTAATTTGTTCAGGGGTTAACGAAGAAGTAACGGTGAGATTAATTCTTTTTAATAAATGAATAAGACGCGAACGAATAGTAGCCAAAGGTGAGTCCAATTTCTTCAGATTTGCTTTAAGTTCAGTTAATTTAGTTCCAATAATTTCAAATTCTTCATCAGTATTTAATTTGAAAGTTGGATAAGATAATGATTTATCCAATTGTTCCATTTTAATTAAGGGACGGAGACATGCTCGCATGTGGTCTACAGTTTCAGTGGTAGCCATATCAACACCACGAATGAATAATTCAAAACACAGCTCATCTTTTCTTAAACGGTTGAGGTCTAATTTATATTCAGCCATTATATACTAAGCAAACAAAACAACTCTATACACAAAAAAATATATCACTACACAACTTCAATGTTCCTGTTTCTCCACGCGAAAATCGTTATAATCACAAAACATCAAATGATACTCAAATATACCGCAGAAATGGTGAAACAACAAAATAATAATCAAAAGTAGCACGCAAACGTAGAGGTTACCTATTGATGACATCATCGAATAAGGATTGTCTGTGTTTTGTTTGAGGACACAAAGAGTGCTCATATTAATTATTTTTTTAAGAATTATAGTCATGAATTTACTACAGGTCCTGTGGTAATAACAGCAGTGTTTTATGTATTGAGATTTGAGGTTGTTAGTATAAAAATCGTGGTAGATTTTTATAGAGTTTTACTTAAACTAACGCGAATTCTTATATAACAGTATGAAGTCCAAGGTAAGGTTAGGATGGAAAATGGCTTTTAGAAAAAGAAAACTCTTAAGACTTTTTAGCAAACTGAGTTTTGACCCCGGTCCCATGAGTTTGGGTCAATGGGTTTATTAAAGTTGGAAAATAGAATATTGGACGCCACCTAAATTTTTTTAATGCAACTGACTGAATCAAATTGCGAAAAAAGAAAAATTTGGAAACCTAAATTATCACTAACCACTTTGAATACAAAGTTTGATTACCACAAATATGTTACTTACATCTGGTCGTATTCTTCACTGAACTAACAAAGTTCTAGGGCGGCTCTGAAACACAAATACTACCAACATAGGTACCCTTTATATCTTATGATCCTGTATAAGCACGAAATCTTTATTTTAGTTTCAATTAGTTTTCATTGTATCATTATACGCATTCACTGTAAGTTAAACCTTTCAATTACCTAAGAAACTTTGGAGAAGTTTAATAATTATAGAATAATGAATTGAAGTCAAAAATAATTATATATTCTCATTTAAGATAAGTTATGAACATTATAAGTGTAACTTAATAAAAAATAAAATTCTTATGAATGTAGTTTCTGTTTTACTCAGAGGGTATAAAACAAATCTTAAAGTTTAATTACTACTAAATCTTGATTTGGATACTTAACTTTTGGTGACAATATTTATGTTTATAATTATTAGTCTAGGGTAGCGCTACGAAAAACTACAGTTTTTAAAAATTTACTCAACATGTGGCAAAATTATTAATTAGTTAATCTCAGTGTAAACTTCACCTTACTGGAATTAGGCCCTGTTAAATAAACATTTTGACATTTTAAATTGTAGTAAACAAGATAAATAATGAACTTTGTAACAAACAACTAACGATTATTTATCTGCACATTTTAAACCTTGTTTTATATACAACCGGTAAAGTATAATTTCTAAATTTGAGCACATTATAATTGCAAAATATTGTTCTATGAATTATAACATTATATTTTAAAAAGATTAGCTTTTAGCAAATTACATGACAAAATTATTCGTGAACGACCTATTAGTAAATTGCATACAACAGCATGAGGTAGTTACAACCATTTAAAAAAAATTCACTACAAATATATATATATATATATATATATATATATATATATATATATATTGCTGTGAAACCACCAAAATCCGGGTAATCCTCTTTCTAATCGAGCCTCACGAATTGGGCGTCAAGAATGCTGTGAAACCTACAAAAAGCTATTCATTACCTTAACTGTGTTGGTCCATTGACTTTCTTCCGTTAATCGCCTCGGCTGCTCCTCTAGATAACTTTCATCCTCATACATAAAAAAAACAAACACATTCCTACCACAAACATCAACGTTAACTCTATTTACATCAATATTCACAATACATTAAAATTTCAAAATTAAAATTCAGCATAAATTTCAGTATCAGAAATTTTCAAGATTAAATTTGTTATCATTTTAATGTGCATCCAGAATTAAAGTCCTTGTAGGATGCCTACTAATTACTATAACAATATATGCAGAGTACAAAGGGAGCATCTACCACCCCTTTACGTTAATTAACCAGGTTCGTCTAATTGAGCTCAAAGACATACCTAAATTTTCATCATAATCCAGAACATCAATACTAAATACCCCTTTCTACTTAAACAAGCAAATTTCACCTTAACATTAAAATTTTATGGTTAGTACAATTTCACTAATGTCCATTTAAAGTAAATCAATTATAAAGTAATTTAACACACACAAAAATATCAAAGTTCAAACAAAAAAGTATAATTTACCTGAAGTTCACTGCACTCGTAGCTTCAATGTACATCGTCCCTTTTGTTAATCACACCATTCCAACTGGATTATATTTACGGCTTCTGATTCTCAACGTTTTAAAAATTTGCTCCATCACCATTTATTTAAAGTTGTTTCAGGGCTTTTCCGGAACTCATCTGTGTATATCTGAACCTTGTTTAGTGGATCCAGTCATGTTTACGAACCATTTAATTATTAACACCCCCGAAAAATAGCAAAGAAATTCATACTACTTTCACCAATATACGCCAAAACTGCCTACTTTTGTGTATACATTTGTCGTTGTAAATTTTACTAATTGGTACAGTGATACTAAATTTTATTACCTTGTATCTAAGTGCACTAAAGTATATTCATGTTAGCACGTAAAGAACAAGCTGTTTTAAATCACATAATATTCCAGCAAACTGTTTAAATTATTTAATATTAAAACCGGAAAACTAAAAAACACTGTTTAACGCGTTCAATCAAGTCGAAGATCTAAGAGAGCTTGTTTATATTCACCTCGGTATATATAGCAGTTAGCCTGTCTGTCGGTCGAGTCCTCAAAACGGCCAGTTTCTTGAATTTCGCCTGCTCTGTTCCCAGTCCGCAGCTCGCGCGTCGGTTTTTACGAATTTTGCACTCGCCCAGTTAAATCTCAGAAAATTTCCACACGGCACGCAACGTCTGAGAATACCTAATTAAATTTTGTACAGAAATTGTTGTTTCTACCTCTCATATTTGCATCCTATTTTAACCAATTGTGACCCTCGTGACGTTGCTTAAATCACGCCTTTTACTATATGTGTCTCGGTCTTGCGCATATTATCTGTCTCTATCTACCCTGTTCTTATTAGTGCAAATTGATATTCATTATTATCGATTATTTCAGTCCATGTGGACTATCTGGGTTAAATAACCCCGTATCGCACCTTCTCGTGAATATTAAGCCACGGTTTCTCCAAGAATCTTTGTAACTATTAATTATCTGCAACATTTACGCAGAATGAGCTTTTTTAAAAATACGCAAGGTGTTTAAACATACTATTCATTCTCAGAGCTTGATTTCATGGTATTTTATTGGGTTTTCAAGTTTTATAGATATTATATGTTACTAACGGTTCAATTAACTTCAATTACAATTATTATCTGTACGTTTTGTTTAATACCAGTTACTTAAAATAGAGTTAATTAATATAAGTTTTGCACGTAACTTTTATTTGTTTCTTTACTAGGGATAATTAAATTACCCGTAAAGTTTTCTAATACTGCTTCCTTTTATATAAAGCGTCTTATAAATAATTTAAATCTCTTAATTTTAATAAAACGAAAGAATTTTTATGCTTCGCGCCGTTATTTAATAACGCGTACCTTTTTCCAATGCTTCTACACGGTGATTAAAATTATTTGATGTGATTATTTAATTTTCTACCCTGGTCTAAATATGAGTATTATATATATATATATATATAATTGTGTAATTAAAAGGGACAATTAAATACATAAGTTAACTCATAGGGTTAAGAGCGATTAGGTCCAGTAAAATAAATTTATTGAGTTAAAAGACTTTCAACAATTATTTTCGAGCTTGATTAATGGATAATAGGGGAATATCGATTTAGTTTAACGCGTGGCTAATGTAGGAATAATTTATCTTAATTAGATTTAGTTAGGGACCATGTATCATAGTATTTATATAGAAGAGTAAAAAAAAATAATTTGGGGTTAAATTATAGCATAAGTTACTAGGGTACAGTTTTAAAAGCGTTGAGCACGTTAAAAATAACGATTTCTACGTTTCAAATAACAAGGGGGAGAAATGGATTTCTGGGTAAAGTTGCTGCAAACAAATTTAATAGCTTACTAGAACCTACAACCGTTGAAATTAAAGCAGCCAAGGACGTAAACAAAACCACACAGGATTGATGTAAAAGCAGTATACCTTAGTTAAAATATTGATTTTTAATCTTAGATATAGAGTCAGAAGGAGCTATGAAACGACCAAGATTGAACAAAAGGCTATAAGTATGAAAGAAACATAAAGTATATCCAGAGAAAGAAAATTAAAAATCGATTATGTCAAGGATATCTGTAAGCAGACACAAGTCGCTCAGGAAAGGTGGGCAGTGGAGCCAAGCGAGTTGATTGGTGAAAGTTAAATAAGAAGGGCTAGAAATTCAAGTGGTAGAAGCATATGTGTGCAATAGAGCGATATGTACAAGGAAGATAAAATGATGTTTGCTTGAAGTTAAAGGCGTGGAGTATAGGCTAATCCGGAGAATTGAAAACGACAGTTGACGCTTTTAAGTGGTTTACAGCGTACTGTTGTGTTATGTTATGAAAATTACGAGAAATCGACGGTCGTTGGTGATTTTCGAGGAAAATAAGACAACGGTTAAACAGATATACGTGCTATTTCTTAAACAGGCGGGGGGGGCACAGGTTGGATTATATAATCAGGAACAGAGAGGGGTCTCTTTCTCTTTGCCTTTTTCTTTTTGATTCTATCGGTATAAGTCCAGTTATCGCTGACATAGTAATGAACACCTTACTCGATAAAGTAATACCCAAGCTGCCTTTTGAACTACCATTCATAAAAAAAATTTGTAGATGACATAATTACAGCTATCCCCGAGCATAAATTGAATGAAACGTTAGACGTTTTTAACAGCTACAATCAACATCTACAATTTACAGCTGAAATGGAAGTAAACAACACCGTGCCATTTTTAGATACTTTATTGATTAGAACGTGCGATAATAAAATTATACTGGATTGGTACCAAAAACCCATAAACTCAAACCGATACATTAATTTTCATTCATATCAACAGTTCAGCACAAAGATAAATTTTATTGTAGAAATGAAAACCGGATAAAGAAAATCTCACATCCTTCTTTATACGAAAAAACATTAAATTATTTTCTGAAATTTTAAAAGAAAATGGCTACCGTTAATTGTAATAAAAGAATATTGTACAATAAAGCAGTCTCCAATAAAAATAACAATAATATTAGAAACGTTTCGTATAAAACATTGCCATATATTGAAAACCTAACACTTAAATTGATACAAGCATTTAAAAAAGGAAACATACAAATCGCGAAACAAAACTTAATATCTATAAAAGATCTGTTCTTCAAAATAAAAAATAAAACGTCCAGTTTAAATCAGCGCAATAGTATATATAAAATAAACTGTTTGAATTGTGATGTATGCTATATAGGTCAAACCTCTCAGAATTTAAAACAACGGATAACGCAACATAAGAGCGATATCAAAAGAAAACCACAAGCATGTGCCCTATCTACACATGCTTTAACAAACAATCATGTTATGGATTTCAAAGATGCCAAAATATTGGAAACTGAAAAGGTAACAACTAAACGAATTTTTAAAGAAATGTGCCATATATACAACTGTCCCAATAGTATGAACAAAAAAACAGATATTTGCAACCTAAGTTCTGTTAAAACTTTAAAGTGAAAGTTAAAACGATCAAAAGCAGCCTTTTCATATAAACAGCAAGATGAAAATGAAGGAGTCGATAATCCTGAACCATATAGCAGCGATGACAGCTTTTTGATCGAAAGTATGTTTCTGTTCTCTCAAGTTGTAGTGCGAACATCACCAACTTAAATGAGGATAATCAGTACGGCTACGATTCCGACATGACTTTTCATTCTATAACCGAATCATGGTCGTCAACATCATCAAATGTACAGGAAGAAGCTTTTATACCCACTGCAAAAATAGCGAAAATATCGAAAATAAGAGTGAGCGACTATTACCACATAAATGTGGAAGACAGAAATAATAAAACCGAGACATGCAAACTGTGATTAGAAAAAAAATCAGTACGTTATAAAAATGAAGTGCTTTAATACTAGCGGCTTAAAAAGACAACTAATGTTTAAACACGCTACAGTCTATAACAGTATTTTTTGTGAACCAGGAACGTCCACGCCAAAACCAAAATCAAATCCCATTTTGAAGGTGATTAACAACAATAAAAGCAACTCACTTAAAATAAGTTATAAAAAAGATAAAATTATAATCGTTATTGAATTAAGGGATACTAGCTATTTGCAATTTCTAAATTTACTTGGCAGATTTCTAAATCGCTTTCATTTTCTGCCTTTCTAGCCCTTTTTACATATATCTTTTGTTTAGAGTTTAGACTTGTGTAAGTAGAACGTATAAGTAACGTAGTAATATAAAACCCCAAAAGTATCATAATTAATTGGTTATTCATGTTCTAAAACTTATTTTTCTTATTTCAGTCAATTGGCAAGGAACAGGAATGGGATAAAATGTTGGTTGGATGAATAGCAACCAAATATTTACCCTTTAGTTTTTTTGAAGACGCTGCGACACAAGGTTGTTTCATGTGTTATAACACCGTAATACTGCCTAACCGAACGGCGATGAAAGAGAAGGCGCTGAAACAGTTTGCTAAAATACAAGAAAAAATTAAAAGTGTTCTTGCGAAAAACATTTCCAACTTTTCACTTACCGTTGATGATTGGACCTTAGTATTGCAATAAATCTTACTATGGTATTACTATTCATTGTATTGACAATGATTGGATTTTACAATCGCTGGTATTAGATTTTGTTCCTGCAAATGGATCTCGTACCGGTAAAGATATTGCCGTAACTGTTTACCATTCACTTAAAAAGTATAACATACAGCACAAAATTCAAGGGATAACAGTAGACAATGCAGCAGCAAACACATTATTTATGGCGGAATTAGCAATACTTATAGATAACAAACCAAAACAACAAGGAACCGAGCGTATTTGCTTTAACAGGGAAGATTCGCATTTCAGATGCTTCGCACACATTTCAAATCTTGGAGTTCAAGACTTGATGAAATTGCTTAAAGCAGAAGAAGAAGCAGAGTTTGGAGAAGTAGTAGAAGAAGAAATAGAAGAGTTTTGTGACAAAGAAACTGATGCAGATGCAGGTACGGACATAGATTTCAACGAAATTCTTTCGTCGGTAAGAAGTTGTGATAATTGTTTGTTTTTTAAGAAAAAGGGTCTGAAAAATGGCAACAACAATTAAAAAGTAGTTGCGATGCAGAAAATTTAAAGTACTTGTCTACAAATATTGATGTTTCAACGCGTTAGAACTCGACGAATGACATGATATTAGTTGCACTTAACATGCAAAACGCATCAATTGCATTGTGTGAAAACAACAAAGAATTAGGTGGTTTCAAAATTACTAAACCTGAATGGGAACTTTATTCCAAACTTCAGAGTTTATTAAAGCATTTTAAAAGTCTTTCTACTTTACTTGCTGAAGAAAATTATGTCACTTTACCGCATGTAGTAGAATGTAAAATTAGCACAAATATTTAGTTCTAACAGATTACCCATATATTCTAATAAATATTTAACGGCCTTTAAACGGAGTAAAATTGATCATGTATAATTTGCTTGTTCTATTTAACACTGCTTAAAAATAACTTTCAAAGTGACATATTTAACTTCATATATCACAAAAACATTTTATAATTGCTAATTTAAGGCTGAACCTGCAAATAGTAAAATTTGTGTTTATAGCATAGTTTTACAACTAACTATTAAAACTAACGCAATAAATAAATACACAAAGTTTCAGGAGTCAAAATTGTAAAGTAGGTTATTAATCTTGTTTCTTGTGAGATTTGAACAATTGAACTGCAGTTGAAGACAATTAGAGTAACACAATATCATTGACGATGCTCCTCGGATGCTGCTAGGCAGTTGAAGAAGCAAACTTTTCTTTTAATATCGACTAAAATAAATGTAACTGTTTTAATTTTTTAAATTGTCACATTGAAAACATCTTATTTTGATAGGAACTTTATTTAATACAAGAATTCCAAAGTTCTTACTGACACAGTCTTTACCTTATTTACTGAAATTTGTTTTTGTGTACTGGATATTTCGAGAACTCGAGAATAGCCGAGAATTCTCGATTCGAGATTGAGGTGAGAGCTACGTGTTTCTCGTTCTCGTCTCGAAATAGATTTTCGTTTCTCGTCTCTATCTCGTCTCGAATTTCGAGGCGAGATAGAGTCGAGAACGAAAATTCTCGATCTTGAACGGCATCACTAATTGCAAATAGGGTTTTCGTTACATTATCAACCAACCTGCGGTTTTCAACCAACGCGTCGCGATACAAGGTAGGGCATCAATTTTTAAATGGTACGCAACTATAAAACTGAAATTTATATAACTAATACCTGTTAATTCTAAGTTGGAACTAAACGCCACCACAATATTTCACATATTATGACGTTCACATCTACAGAAAAGCTTTCAATGGTTGCTAAATCACAATATGAAAGTCTGCTGTATAGTCTAATGACATTTTACGTTTTAATGAGAAGTTGTAATGTATATTATCATCTTACTCTCATTTTAACGTATACTAGGTTGTTCTCTTAGACGGATTCACGTTTTACAACAACATTGATCATTTCCTTTGCAACACTAAAATTTGTAACAGGATTGTTCCTATATCCGAACAAAGCACTTCTATAGCACCATAAATTCATCTATAACAACGACATGTGACCTATATTTTAACGATTTTCTGTGAAGAGTAACTTTAGTTACACATATAAAGGAAATCCGTCATTAACAAAGGGTTATATAGCTACAAACTTTTATACAATTATTGCATTCTACATGATTCAAGTTTATTCTTTTTTCACAGTTTTTTAAGAGTTGGTTTGGTTTTAGAGGTGGATGGTTGGAAGTCGGAGGTGGGACGTCTAAGGTGGGAGGTGGTAAGTGGGCGATGGAAGTATCTGCAAACAGATTTAAAATAGGACCACCCCTTACCGTTTTACATATATGCCCTCGGCGAGATAAACCTTTCTCCACATTTCCACCCACGAGATAAATCTATATTGTTTGGTATCAATTAATATTAGATTTTTCTCAGCTTCCTGAATTTCTAGGAATTTTTTAGATAGTATCATCCCCTAGGGAGCTACTCCAATTTTAAGATTTTTATACCGCTAACATTCTGAACCAAATAGTTTTCTTCGACTAGCCATTTCTACCCACGAGATAAATGTACCTTGTTTGGTATCAATTAATATTAGATTTTTCTCAGCTAACTGAATTTCTAGGAATTTTTCAGATAGCATCATCCCCCATGGAGCTACCCTAATTTTAAGATTTTTTGCTGGTAGCGATTTCTGACAATGCTTATAATTTTTTATTCATACGATACATCAAGTTCGTCTAGAATTTTACGCAGAATCCGAATCTGTAAACAGATTTAAAATAGGGCCACCCCTTACCGTTTTACACATATGCTCTCTGCGAGATACATCTTTCTCCACATTTCCACCCACGAGATAAATGTACCTTGTTTGGTATCAATTAATATTAGATTTTTCTCAACTACCCGAATTTCTAAGAATTTTTTAGATAGCATTATCCCCCCAGGGAGCTACCCCTAATTTCAAGAATCTTTACCGGTAACATTCTGAACCAAATAGTTTTCTTCTACTAGCCATTTCATCTTTCGTGATAAATGTACCTTGTTTGGTATCAATTAATATTAGATTTTTATCAGCTACTCTAATCGCTTTAAATTTTTCAGATTGCATCATCCCCCAGAGAGCTACCCTTATCTTGAAATTTTTTGCTGATAGCGATTTCTGACAATGCCTATAAATTTTTTAACCATATGACACATCAAATTAGTCTAGAATTTTACGCAAAACCCGAATCTGCAAACAGATTTAAAATTAGACTACACCTTACAAAGTTACGCTTTAAAGGCCCCAAACCTCTAAATTTTTGCATTCATATCTAACCAAGGTAAAAGTTTTCTTCGACTAGTCATGTTAATATTATCTATAAGTTCCCAGGCAATCTAAAACCGTGGGAATTTTAGAAATGAACCCTTTACAAGCCATAAGTGTTAAATTTTTAAAACTATTTTCAAACAGTAATGTACTGTTTTTAGAATATTTAAAACAAGTGGTGTTTTAAAATTTTAAACAGAGTAAAAATTTTATCAATTTTCTGGTTTTACATTTTAATTTCTAAACACGTCATAACATAATTATGTAGTCAATGTAGTCAATGCTAAATAGGTGCTTGGAAAATACAATTCGTATCAGAACTAATTTCTTGACGATTATGGATTACCTGAATTACATGTGAAAGCGGTGTATAATTTCTTTTTAATGGACTTTCTATTAATTATATTAGTGAGTACAAGTTCGAGGTATACAATAAATATGTTTCAATATCATACATTAGAAATCGACGTATAATTGCTTGGGGATTTATATTCCTACGAGACGATTAATTGTATATAGCAGAATTGAAAAATGTCGTCGGCATTACTGCTCATTTTGAAAAAATTCCCATTCAACTTTCCATACTATTAACCACATATTTGGTGACGCTAAAAGGAATGCAGTTATCGGAAACACCACTTTAAACCTAAGAATTAAAAAAATAAGATAGTTTAATACGTCTATTAATAATTTTTGCTAATGTTGGCGATACAAATATGTAAAACAGACTTTATCAAGAAATATATAATTTTTAATAAAATATATACATGTATTGATAACATCTATAAACCGCTGTGGTAACCAGAGTCTGACGAATCTAAGATAGCAAAATCTCTAAACATTTGCACAAGCGATTGCCTTGCAGTCGCATCTTCTAAGTATTGAATGGGGTAACATTTAATAATTTCCAACACTGTCAAGTAATTTAAATTGCTGCAATCAATAGACAGAAAAGTACTGGCAAGGCTCTCTTCCTCTAATAACATTTGAACCCTTTCTTCCTCCGTCGTATTTTCACATACATTTTTTATATCACCTACAAATTTTTCGTAAAATTCTGAAAAGTTTCTACACCTCAACTCAGCCATTTAAAACAGATTAATTCTCGCCAATTTAATAGCTTGATGCACTCGTACGCAGGTAGCACAATAACATTGCGATCATCCGTAATTTCCATATTATATAAATTCTTTTTTTCAAAATTGTTCAATAGCCATGTACTTCTATTAAAAGCTGTGCTCAGCTGCAATTTGAAATCTTGATCCAATTGTATGTCAACAACGTCGTATCCAGTAGTTAAACCATTTAATCTGACTTGTTTTGAGTTTTGAGCAAATTGGTGAATTTGAAATTCCACTTGAAAAGTACACAATTTCTTCCAATCCAAGTATGAGAATGTTATCGTAGAATCTGCACACATACCACTACAGCAAATAACTTAGATGACAGGTTAAAGACCACCATATAAATCAAAACCAACTTCTATTATATGGTGGTGAGAATTTGGTGGAAATTCGCCTAACCTATAAGCTGTCTTACCAACTAGTTGGTTGATATTTAATTGTGGTACTCGCACATCACTCTTAACGTTAACACAAAAAAATCCATCTTTATCTTGTAATTTTGATCAAACTCGACGATACTTTGACGACAAATGCACTGGAACATGGCTCCTTCGCCTTTTATGCCGTTGTTCGAGTGTGCGCAGTTCCTTATTATAATAATTGGCGTTATATGCAAGTCTTGACTAAAAAAGTGACGCTTATAATTGTTTTATAGTGGGTTTTACCTGTATGTATTTAACCACCAACAACATTTTTAGAATTTTTATAAAAAATTACCTTAGCAGTATTTAAATATAACTCCGTCGTGTAAGATATTAATTATTATTGTGTTTTTCCTCAGATTCTCAAATCCTTCGGAATTTTTTCAAATCGAACGACCTCTTACTTATTTACAGATCAACCTTTTGCAAACCATATGGAATTCATCTTTAATCTATTTCTACACAGTATTGCTCTGTTTTTTGAGATAAACCCATCGTATAACTTATCAAATTAGCATATAATTTTCCTGGAGAATCGAAATTAATTATCACGTCTTTTAAAGTTGGCTCTAACAAAAACCCGCATAGTGTTTTAGTATTCAAAAACCTAACAGCAAAACACCTCTGCATGTTTATTTAGATTTAGCTCGATAATAGAGTCAAACTCACAAAAATATTTATTAGTATCTAGGATTGTTAAAATTTTCAATTAGTGCATTCACATTCAAATAATTAAACCAAAAGGTGTAATATATATTAATTTTGCACGGCGGGCTAGAAAGTGGTTCGAAAATCTATTTTAAATGTAGTTCAAAATAAGACGTATTTTGTGTATTTTGTGTATTTAGTGAAATGTATGATCATCAGCCTTGCATTGTTTTGTCAATGACTTCTGACTATTAATTAAATTAAAGTACTTTTCACAATTCTAGTTAATATACGGGAATACACATTCTATAATTTGACTTAAATTGAGTTAATGTAAAGACAAATTATACTTATACTTTCTCTATGTACATAAATACGGGTGAAGTGATACCAAAAGCTCATTTTAAGTTTATTTTTGTAAAACGCAAAGTCGTTCAAAGTGTAAGTAATAGTGTTACAGAATTTTCCGTCTTTGAAAATTTCGTGCGAGGACTATCAACAAAGAAGAGTAAGTCTTAGTTTGAATTTTGCAAACGTAGAAGAAATTAATATTTACATGTATAATTCAAAAGCTGTTAATCATTAATTTTTTCTAGAATGAACATCTTAAGTATTGCATGCAGTGTGTGTGAAAGCGTTTTTACTGGATGTGACGCTATAAAAAAACACAACGAGGAGCACAGCGAGATGGTTTATTTCCAGGAGGAACTAAAAATTACAGACAATGATTGGGAACAAATTAAGGATTTGGAAAACCAGTCGACCGCAGCGCATAAAGAATGTATAAACATCGCAATTCAGTTAGAGCGAACCAAGTTTGCTATTTGATAAACCACACGCCATAACAAAATCTTCTTCCAAAATCATTATTGTAGGCCTGAACTCGTTGGACGATTAATAATTTTCAGATTTGTTGACATCATTTTGCTGACCGTACTTGATGTATCCCTCAACGTATTTAGGAAGTTTATATCAAATCTTCCATACATTATACGCACTATGGAAGTTGGCATGCGAAATCAGATATGCAAATTCGACAACTTACGTTTTTATTTAAATAAGAATTGTTTAGTGAAGATGGTAACATTTGATGAGAATTATATGTTATTTACCAAAGGAACTTTAGTGCAGTTTTTAGGGGTACCTCAGATCGTTCTCAACCATGCTAATACTTTAAAAGAACTAACGGAAAACGGTACTCCTAATATAGATCCGTTTCTGTTAGATGTAGCAACCGAAAGGTATAACAGGAATGATGTCTTACAGAATCTTGCACATGATGTAATTAAAAGCAAATACAGTAATAGTGATATTGGGGTAATATTATACGAATTTATAAGAACCTACCCAGGATTGTTTGAAAACAGTATTTGTAGACAAGCTGAATATATGGAAGCGTACAACAGGTTTCCATTCCACGCATTTACGAGCGATGTTTAAACTTTAAGCCATAGATTTTGAAGAAAATTCTGCAACGCTATTAATTACACTTTGTTCTCTTATGTTTCTAAATTGTTGTATTTCAACTACAGATATTATTAGCTGTAAATAAAATTATGTGGTAGATTTAAATAAAGCGATTCTGATTAATAATTTTGTAAAACGTTTATAACACCCTTTTAAAAAAAATACACATCCTTGTTATAATTCTTTTCATAAGAACAAATTTCAGTTATGTAGACATTTGAAAAATTAAACAATCCCAATGTATACTTTATATTTTATAACATAAACAAGCTAATATACACAAATATTTTCAAAATTTACATCATTCATTTCTTATGATAATAGTTGAGGTGGTTAAATTTTTACTTTAAAACTTACGATTTAGTATATATGCCATCTGAATATCTGCCAACAGTTTTATAAACACTATCTCCTCGATTATTCTCATAAAGTCATCCAGATTTTTGGGCATTACTGACACAGCAGTACAGTGCTGTATTGCTTCCTCGTATGACTGACACATAAGACATTTTTCTTCTTCTATCGAAAATGTTGCCCACATTCTGCTTTTTTTACTTGTAGAGAATTGCGAAATCTTCGAATAACCATAGTCTTTATACATATTTGTTATATCGTCTCTTTAAACTGTACAATCAACAAATAATAACTTCTACGCGAACAGTCCTTATTATACGAGCTACTCCTATTCGGATATGTACCGATTGTACCCGATTTGTGTGCACGCACGAAACAACAGGTAGGAAATGTATCCTATGAACTAATCCATTACATTCCTTAAGAAAATGCTAGGGAATTTAAAAATAATTATAACTCTCGTTAGACCTCTAGCGTCCGGAGAAACGTTACTATTTTAGGTTGTGTCACTGTTTGCTGAATCAATTTCCTACACACTTTTTCCTAAACTAAACGTATCAGATTGGGGGATATACTTTACTCCATAAATCGACTTGTATATATTTTCGTATTCGTCTCTAGCTAACATGTCCGTATAATAAAGATGTACAGGCCCATCGTCAACTGATAACTTAATCTTTTTTAAAAGCTTGCCTCTGTTTTCAACTTTAACCTCCTTTATAGGTTTTGACATTCTTTCCGCTATTCCTTGTGACTGGGAAGCGGTGATTTGCTAGGGATCGATCAATTGTTTGTACGCCTCTTTGAATTTTTGCAGAGATGTAGTGTCTACCTTTTTGTATGCAACAAACTTCTTTCGTACGGAATCTTGCATAAAATAAAGATTACGTTTATTTATAATAAAATCTTTAACGTTCGTCATCATGAAACTTCGAATTGGGGCCAACCATTGAACGTCTTCTTCTATATTTATATACTCCTCGAAATTTTTACTATATTACTTTTATCCAAATCAAAATCTTTTACAATAGTAATAAAACTATGTTTCTAGGCACCCCACCCCAACACTGCAAGCACATTTCTTTAAATTTTGGATATGGCATGTCACCACTTATATGATCAAGAAAGATATGGCGAAGGTTTGTGTGACCCTGTTTCCATAATGCGATTACATTGGCGTTATCTCTGAGTAGTAGTAGTAGTAGTAGCAGCAGTAATAGTAGTAGTAGTAGTATCTTTATTATTATTACTGTAAATACAAAAGCAATCAATATAAAATACGATTAATATAATTCAATAAACCCTAGCGATATTTAGATTATAGAGCCCACTCTTACACCTAACTAGGGATATATATATATATATATATATATATATATATATATATATGCTGTGAATCCTGTATTAGAATCGAGGCCCACTGATTGGAAGACAAGAATGCTGTGATCCTCCGATATTAGAATCGAGCCTCACGAATTGGGCGTCATGTATGCTGTGAAACCCTGTATTCTTCTAATCGAGCCTCACGAATTGGGTCGCCGTGTATGCTGTGAAACCCTGTATTCTTAGAATCGAGCCTCTCGAATTGGGCGTCAAAGAATGCTGTGAATCCTACAAAAAGCTATTCATTACCTTAACTGTGTTGGTCCATTGACTTTCTTCTGTTAATCGCCTCGGCTGCTCCTCTAGATAACTTTCATCCTCATTCATAAAAAAAAAACACATTCCTACCACAAACATCAACGTTAACTCTATTTACATCAATATTCTCAATACATTAAAATTTCAAAATTAAAATTCAGCATAAATTTTAATATCAGAAAATTTCAAGATTAAATTTGTTATCATTTTAATGTGCATCCAGAATTAAAGTCCTTGTAGGATGCCTACTAATTACTATAACAATATATGCAGACCTGTCTGAGTACAAAGGGAGCATCTACCACCCCTTTACGTTAATTAACCAGGTTCGTCTAATTGAGCTAAAAGACATACCCAAATTTTCATCATAATCCAGAACATAAATACCAAATACCCCTTTCTACTTAAACAAGAAAATTTTCACCCTAAAATTAAAAATTTGCTGTTAGTACAATTTCACTACTGTCCATTTTAAATAAACAAATTATAAAGTTATTCAACACACACCAAAACATCAAAGTTCGAACAAAATAGTATAATTTACCTGAAGGTTACTGCACTCGTAGCTTCAATGTACATCGTCCCTTTGTTAATCACACCATTCCAACTGGGTTATATTTACGGCTTCTGATTCTCAACGCTTTTAAAATTTTCTCCATCCCCATTCATCTAAAGTTGTTTCAGGGCTTTTCCGGAACTCAGCTGTGTATATCTGAACCTTGTTTTGTGGATCCAGTCATGTTTACGAACCATTTAATTATTAACACCCCCGAAAAATAACAAAGAAATTCATACTTCTTTCACCAATATACGCCAAAACTGCCTACTGTTGTGTATTCATTTGTCGTTGTAAATTTTACTAATTGGTACAGTGATATTAAACTTTATTACCTTGTATCTTCTTTTCTAAGTGCACTAAAGTACATTCATTGTAGCACATAAAGAACAAGCTGTTTTAAATCACAAAAATATTCGAGCAAACTGTTTAAATTATTTAATCAAAACCGGAAAACTAAAAAGCACTGTTTAACGCATTGAATCAAGTCGAAGATCTAAGAGCTTGTTTATATTCACCTCGGTATATATAGCAGTTAGCCTGTCTGTCGGTCGAGTCCTCAAAACGGCCAGTTTCTAGAATTTCGCCTGCTCTGTTCCCAGTCCGCAGCTCGCGCATCGGTTTTTACGAATTTTGCACTCGCCCCCAGTTAAATCTCAGAAAATTTCCACACGGCACGCAACGTCTGAGAATACCTAATTAAATTTTATACAGAAATGTTATTTCTACCTCTCAATTTTGCCTTTCACTTTCAACCAATCGCAACACCATGACGTTGCTCTACTCACGCCTTTTTACTATATGTGTCTCGGTCTTGCGCATATTATCTGTCTCTATCTACCCTGTTCTTATTAGTGCAAATTGATATTCCTTATTATCGATTATTTTAGTCCATGTGGACTATCTGGGTTAAATAACCCCGTATCGCACCTTCTCGTGAATATTAAGCCACGGTTTCTCCAAGATTCTTTGTAACTATTAATTATCTGCAACATTTACGCAGAATGAGCTTTTTTAAAAATACGCAAGGTGTTTAAACATACTATTCATTCTCAGAGCTTGATTTCATGGTATTTTATTGGGTTTTTCAAGTTTTTATAGATATTATATGTTACTAACGGTTCAATTAACTTCAATTACAATTATTATCTGTACGTTTTGTTTAATACCAGTTACTTAAAATAGAGTTAATTAATATAAATTTTGCACGTAATTTTATTTGTTTCTTTACTAGGGATAATTAAATTACCCGTAAAGTTTTCTAATACTGCTTCCTTTTATATAAAGCGTCTTATAAATAATTTAAATCTCTTAATTTTAATAAAACGAATGAATTTTTATGCTTCACGGTTTTTTAAATAACGTGTACCTTTTCCCAAAGCTTCTACACAGTGATTAAAATTATTTGATGTGATTATTTAATTTTCTACCCTGGTCTAAATATGAGTATTTTCCCCCTATATGAATACAAATAATCCCACTTATTTGAATTCAAATATAAAATATTTAAACCGCAAACAAAATTTACAAAAAAATTGCCTATCTCTCTCTACCCTTATCTATCTAACTTACCTACCTTATCCAATCAAAAAAAAATACTTACACCTATCCTATATCCCTATCCTATTCCTAACTCTCACCTAATTCTATAAACTGAAATTATCCCTAACTTCATCCTACTTATCCATCTAATTCTATATACATCCTATATACCTATCCTATTTCTAACTTTTAACTAATCTTCACTATACTTTACTTCCCCCTACCTAATCCTATATACCTATCCTACTCTTACTCTATTCCTAACTCTCCACTAATCTCCTATGAAATATCTATACTTAACCTATCTTACTTTCTTCCTACATTTACTCTTTATTCTCATCCTAAACCTATTTCTAATTATCTCCCATATTTATCCTATATCTAGCTTTATTTTCTATACACACCTACTTCTACTCTTCTATATACACCTATCTCTATTCTTTGTTCATTATCTATACTAAAGTTCACCTATCTCTATCCTTTGTTCATCAATTTATTTGAATCTAACTCTCTTCTTGATCCTCCAAGTCTTTCTTCTCACTATCCTAATACTCTTCATCCCTATCTCTACCTCTTCTATATCTATACTTAACATCCCTGTTATCTCATCTACAATAAACTTATCATCCCTATTATCCTTACTCTTAAATATTACTTCTTCTTCAGTCCCCACACTTGTCTGTTTCTTATTCATTATCATTTCCTTTTCTGCCGACAAACCAAACGATACTACTTTACAATTATCAATTTTTCCCTCTACGGAAAATCCTATGTACCTTCTAGAATTCTTATGTAATGGAATCCGCCAGAATGAATCCCTTAAATCTACTTTATTAAAAACAAACTTGCCATTTAACCTCGTCAAAAATGTGTCCATGGATGTTGGACGATGGAATTGCGGTTTGGTCCATTGGTTAATTTTACGTGCATCTTTACTTAATTTTGCCTTCACCTGCTCCCAATCTGCTGCTGTTGCTTCTACCCCTACTAATTCTGCATGTTTTTGTACTAAAGCTTGAACCTCTACTCTCCTATCCTCTGGACATCTTATTGTGTTGATCTGTTAACCTTCATCATCCTCTATTTCTACTACATTAATACTAAACCCCGTGTCATCCTCTGTGACTCATAACTGCCCTTCCATGGCACTACCCTATCTTTAATCCTTACTACCTTCCTTTCGATATCTATCAAAACCCCTAACTTCATCATACAGTCAACACCTAAAATGCTCTGAAACTTCAGTCCAGGTACAATTACAAACTCCTGTTCACAGCTTAAACCTCCTATATCTATCCTAAGCACCACAACACTATTTACTACAGCAAACTTCTTTTTATTTGGAGCTACTAAATGGCTACGCTTTATAGGCATAATTCTATCACAAACCTTATCCCTAATTTTGCTGACGAATTCCTCCGATATTAAACTCGCCTCTGCCCCTGTATCAAGTAATACTTCTACATTATTCTCAAAAATTTCTAAATTAATAATTGGCAAACATAAATTTTCCTTAGTTTCTGGCTCTACTTCCTCCTCGATTTTGAAAAATTCACGTGGATGTTCATATACATTTACACTGAAATCTAGTGGTCTGTCGCGTTCTAAAAATCCTGTCCAGGTCTGTTTTCCCTACTTGGTCCTGGTCTAGCCGTCACCTCAGCGTATGTCCTAGGCGTTTCCACTCGTTCCGTGTCTGTATTAGCAGTCCCGCTCATGTCTGGTGAACTATTCATTCTGGTAGGTCCCGGTCTCGGTGCAGGTCCCCTTCCTAAACTATTACTCCTAACGTATGGTCGTCTCTGTTCCCAATTCTGTCGCTGGTATCCGTAACTATTCCCTCTTCTAGCATAGTTGTCCCGTCTATTGTCAAACCTAACTGTGTTGATCTGTCTTTCCCTATTATCTCGAGGTCGTCCACTACTTACGTCGTCGTACCTCTGCAGGTATTCTAAAAACATTTCTCTGTCCACTATGTTCTGTAGTGCTACGTGTTGTCTTATGTCTACCTCGAAGTGTCGTGATAAGTACTTAATAATTTGTCGGTCCGTCAGTGGTGGGTTCAGTTGCTTTGCTATGCTATACTTGCGTATAGCATATTGCTCCTACTTCCTGAAAATTCTCCTTAAATTTCCTGTGATTAAGTCGTCTCGTACCTGGTCTTGTCTGTGGTCACTCCAGTAGTGCTTTAAAAATCTGTCTTCAAAGTCTATGTAGGTGTCTATGTCCTGTCCTACTAAATTGTACCATGCTTCCGCATTGTCCTTTAATAAAGCCTTTATCGTATTCAGTTTAGTCTGTTCGTCAAATAAATTTCCCACTAGATTTCTTACGCTATTAATAAAAATTTGTGGATTTACCCTGTTATCGCCATAAAACTTCATGTGTTGGTCCAATGATACTCCACCTGTAGAAAATCTGGGATTTTCCCCCGTTAAATTTGACATGTTGTATTTGATATTACTAACTTCGCGTTCTACCCTGCCTAACTGATCCCTACATGAGTCCGTTACTTCAGTCATTTTTACATTAATCTCTTCTTCACAAAAAATGCGTACTTCGGACCTTAAATGTGCCATTTCCTGTCGAAGACCTGTAATATCACGCTCATTTTGTTCAACCCTATTTTCTACTTCCCCCAGTTTCACGGTAAGACTATCTTTAAATTCTGTAAATTCTCTCGTCGATTTTTCTATTTTATCCCCTAATTCCTGATTTAATTGGTCAAATTTCTTATTCGATTCTTCACTCATCCTCTCTAACATTCTCAATATCATCTCGTTTCCTTGATCCCCTGATTCCGTCCTCGACTGATCTCTACTGCCTCCAGCTTCTTCCATTTTCGATTTTTTTTCACACAATGCACTATCGTCACTTCCAATTTCCACTCCTTGACTCCTTAACCACTCTTTTCTCTGCATACGTTCAAATCACTCACACACACTCTAAAAATACTCTTAAATTTATACACAAACAGAAACTCTCTCTCTCAGATCGCCAGTTTCCTGGAATAACATCACAAAAATTTTATTTGGAACTCGAGCCTCACTTTTGGGTCGCCATGTTATGCTATGTAATGCTCCTTTGAATGCGGGAACTGTCCCTTAAAAAAAAACATTTGAGCCCCACAGATTGGGCGTCATATTTGCTGTGATACCACCAAAATCCGGGTACTCCGCTTTTCGAATCGAGCCCTACGAATTGGATGCCGAAGAATGCTGTGAATCCTACAAAAAGCTATTCATTACCTTAACTGTGTTGGTCCATTGACTTTCTTCTGTTAATCGCCTCGGCTGCTCCTCTAGATAACTTTCATCCTCATTCATAAAAAAACAAACACATTCCTACCACAAACATCAACGTTAACTCTATTTACATCAATATTCTCAATACATTAAAATTTCAAAATTAAAATTCAGCATAAATTTTAATATCAGAAAATTTCAAGATTAAATTTGTTATCATTTTAATGTGCATCCAGAATTAAAGTCCTTGTAGGATGCCTACTAATTACTATAACAATATATGCAGACCTGTCTGAGTACAAAGGGAGCATCTACCACCCCTTTACGTTAATTAACCAGGTTCGTCTAATTGAGCTCAAAGACATACCCAAATTTTCATCATAATCCAGAACATAAATACTAAATACCCCTTTCTACTTAAACAAGAAAATTTTCACCTTAAAATTAAAAATTTGCTGTTAGTACAATTTCACTACTGTCCATTTTAAATAAACAAATTATAAAGTTATTCAACACACACCAAAACATCAAAGTTCGAACAAAATAGTATAATTTACCTGAAGGTTACTGCACTCGTAGCTTCAATGTACATCGTCTCTTTGTTAATCACACCATTCCAACTGGGTTATATTTACGGCTTCTGATTCTCAACGCTTTTAAAATTTTCTCCATCCCCATTCACCTAAAGTTGTTTCAGGGCTTTTCCGGAACTCATCTGTGTATATCTGAACCTTGTTTTGTGGATCCAGTCATGTTTACGAACCATTTAATTATTAACACCCCCGAAAAATAACAAAGAAATTCATACTTCTTTCACCAATATACGCCAAAACTGCCTACTTTTGTGTATTCATTTGTCGTTGTAAATTTTACTAATTGGTACAGTGATATTAAACTTTATTACCTTGTATCTTCTTTTCTAAGTGCACTAAAGTACATTCATTGTAGCACATAAAGAACAAGCTGTTTTAAATCACAAAAATATTCGAGCAAACTGTTTAAATTATTTAATCAAAACCGGAAAACTAAAAAGCACTGTTTAACGCATTGAATCAAGTCGAAGATCTAAGAGCTTGTTTATATTCACCTCGGTATATATAGCAGTTAGCCTGTCTGTCGGTCGAGTCCTCAAAACGGCCAGTTTCTAGAATTTCGCCTGCTCTGTTCCCAGTCCGCAGCTCGCGCGTCGGTTTTTACGAATTTTGCACTCGCCCCAGTTAAATCTCAGAAAATTTCCACACGGCACGCAACGTCTGAGAATACCTAATTAAATTTTATACAGAAATGTTATTTCTACCTCTCAATTTTGCCTTTTACTTTCAACCAATCGCAACCCCATGACGTTGCTCTACTCACGCCTTTTTACTATATGTGTCTCGGTCTTGCGCATATTATCTGTCTCTATCTACCCTGTTCTTATTAGTGCAAATTGATATTCCTTATTATCGATTATTTCAGTCCATGTGGACTATCTGGGTTAAATAACCCCGTATCGCACCTTCTCGTGAATATTAAGCCACGGTTTCTCCAAGATTCTTTGTAACTATTAATTATCTGCAACATTTACGCAGAATGAGCTTTTTTAAAAATACGCAAGGTGTTTAAACATACTATTCATTCTCAGAGCTTGATTTCATGGTATTTTATTGGGTTTTTCAAGTTTTTATAGATATTATATGCTACTAACGGTTCAATTAACTTCAATTACAATTATTATCTGTACGTTTTGTTTAATACCAGTTACTTAAAATAGAGTTAATTAATATAAATTTTGCACGTAATTTTTATTTGTTTCTTTACTAGGGATAATTAAATTACCCGTAAAGTTTTCTAATACTGCTTCCTTTTATATAAAGCGTTTTATAAATAATTTAAATCTCTTAATTTTAATAAAACGAATGAATTTTTATGCTTCACGGTTTTTTAAATAACGTGTACCTTTTCCCAAAGCTTCTACACAGTGATTAAAATTATTTGATGTGATTATTTAATTTTCTACCCTGGTTTAAATATGAGTAATATATATACAGTGTGTACAGTATAAAATGCAGTACATGGGGATTTTGGAAACTGTAGGAGGTACGATCTTGGTTAAATGGGACAAAAGTTGCATAATCATGAGGGTATCTTAGATCGGTTTTCAAATTTCAAAAATTTTTCATAGGTTACTAGATAGAGGCAAAAAACACAAAATTAACGATATTTGTTCGTAGTTGGTCTACTAATTGAAATAGAATGTTCAAATTTGGTACATCATGGTAACTCCCCATTGCGCTTCACATTTTCAACTTAGATTTTGTCTAGGGCATCTAGATTTTGCGTGACGATGTTCAACTTTTTATTTTTAAATAGCCGCCATATTAGGTTTTTACATTTTTGAAATGCTGACAAAAAACCCTTTCCAAAGAGGTATAACGCGGCTATGTTTGATTGAATCCAAACACTAAAAGTCACATAATTATGTTTTGGTCGTAGTAGGCTTTAATTTCCATTATGACAAAGAGAAACAATTGCTCAACATCTGAGAAACGTCAAAGTTTGTTCTTTATTTTGTGTTGCAAGTAGTGTAGTTTAAAAAAACAGTTAATTAATTTACATAGAAATTTAAGCAAAGCATTTGCGCTGAAATGGATCACTTTACTAACCGTGATAAATATCAAATGTTGGAATGTTTTATTCTTTCTGGAAGGAATGATGTTAAAGCCGCTGAATTGTATTTAAATAAATACCCAGAAAAACATCAACCAAAAAAATGTATGTTTCGGAGATTACAAAATAATTTAATAAATTATGGTAGTTTTGGCTTGTCTAAGAGAAATAGGCTAATTAAAAAAGATAATGAAACCAGCGTTTTACAAACAGTTGTCGAAAATTCTCGTACTTCTCTTAGACAAATTCAGAATATAACAGGTGTTGCTCATTCTACGGCAAGAGCTATTTTAAAACGTTTCAAGTACCATCCATATCATGAACGACCATGTTAGGGATTGCGTACTGAAGATCAAATTCGAAGAATGGAATTTTGTGCTTGGTACATCAGAAAGTGCAACGAAAATTCAAATTTTGCGTATACAATTTTGTGGTCTGACGAAAGTCGATTTACGAATTGTGGTATGTTCAACCGCAAAAATACAATTTTTTGGTCAGATGAAAATCCATATTTGAACCGCCAAGTTAGACATCAAGTTAAATGGGGATTCAACGTCTGGATTGGTATTATTGGAAGGTACATTATAGGTACGCTTTTTTATGATGCAAATTTAAACTCTGAGAGATACTTAGATTTATTGCAGGGAAATGTGGCAGATAGACTAATGGAGCTTCCACTCACTACTTTGCAAAATATGATTTTTCAAAATGATGGCGCTCCACCCCACGATGCTCTGATTATTAGAAATTTTTGTAATTCTGAGTATAATGAAAACTAGATTGGAAATCGGGGACCAATTAAGTGGCCGGCGAGATCACCGGATTTAACTCCTCTAGATTTCTTTATATGGGGCCATTTAAAAAGTCGTGTGTACTCAAAAACGTATGATAATGTAGGCCAATTACAACAAGCAGTCCAAGAGGTCGTAAATAAAATAACTCCAACTATGATAAGACGATCTTGTAAAGATGTTTATAAAAGGTGTCGGTTGTGTGTTCAACAAAATGGGGGGTTATTTGAACATTTAAAATAAATAATGAATTCATGTGGCTGACTATTGTTATATTTTTTTTCCTTGATTGTTAACTTGCAGTTGTCTGAACATGAATGACAACTAAAAACAGCTTAAATAATATTTTGTATTGAATAGATGCTAGTTTGTATTTATTCTTTGTTAATGCATAGTTATGTAAGTTTTGATTAATACAGATTTATTTTCAATTTTCTACGCTTTTTACTGTTTTTATTGCCACTAAAAATTGAGTTTAAAATTTTTAGAGCAATTGTTTCTCTTTGTCATAATGGAAATTAAAGCCTACTACGACCAAAACATAATTATGTGATTTTTAGTGTTTTGATTCAAGCAAACATAGCCATGTTATACCTCTTTGGAAGGGGTTTTTGTCAGCATTTCAAAAATGTAAAAATCCAATATGGCGGCTTCTTAAAAATAAAAAGTTGAACATCGTCACGCAAAATCTAGATGCCCTAGACAAAATCTAAGTTAAAAATGTGAAGCGCAATGGGGAATTACCATGATGTACCAAATTTGAACATTCTATTTTAATATGTAGACTAACTACGAGCATATAAAGAAATTGTCAATTTTGTGTTTTTTGCCTCTATCTAGTAACCTATGTAAAATTTTTGAAATTTGAAAACCGATCTGAGATACCCTCATGATTATGCAACTTTTGTCCTATTTTCCAAGATCGTATCTCTTACAGTTTCCAAGATCCCCATGTACTGCATTTTATACTGTACACACTGAATATATACATATAAATATACATATACACACATATATTCATATTCATAAATAGGCACATATATATATATATATATATACAAACATATATACACATATACATACATATATATATATATATATATATATATATATATATATATATACACACATACACACATATACATACAGGTACTAACGTAAGCTTAACATAAGTAAAAGGAATCAATGATCTTATTTTTTTAATTCTTAGGTTTAAAGTGGTGTTTCCGATAACTGCATTCCTTTTAGCGTCACCAAATATGTGGTTAATAGTATGGAAAGTTGAATGGGAATTTTTTCAAAATGAGCAGTAATGCCGACGATGTTTTTCAATTCTGGTGTATACAATTAATCGTCTCGTAGGAATATAAATCCCCAAGCAATTATACGTCGATTCCTAATGTACAGTATTGAAACATATTTATTGTATATCTCAAACTTGTACTCACTAATATAATTAATAGAAAGTCCACTGAAGAGAAATTATACACCGCTTTCACATGTAATTCGGGTAATCCATAATCGTCAAGAAATTAGTTTTGATGCGAATTGTATTTTCCAAGCACCTATCTAGCATTGACTACATTGACTACATAATTATGTTATGACGTGTTTAGAAATTAAAATGTAAAACCAGAAAATTGATAAAATTTTTCCTCGGTTATAATTTTAAAACACCACTTGTTTTGAATATTCTAAAAATAGTACATTACTGTTTGAAAATAGTTTTAAGTATTAAACATTTATGGTTTATAAAGGGTTCATTTCTAAAATTCCCAGGGTTTTAGATTGCCTGGGAACTTACAGATAAAATTAACATGGCTAGTCTAAGAAAACTTTTATCTAGGTTAGATATAAATGCAAAAATTTAGAGGTTTGGGGCCTTTAAAGTGTATCTTTGTAAGGGGTGGTCTAATTTTAAATCTGTTTGCAGATTCGGATTTTGCGTAAAATTCTAGACTAATTTCATGTGTCATATGGTTAAAAAATTTATAAGCATTGTCAGAAATCGCTACCAGCAAAAAATCTTAAAATTAGGGTAACTCCATGGGGGATGATGCTATCTGAAAAATTCCTAGAAATTCGGGTAGCTGATAAAAATCTAATATTAATTGATTCCAAACAAGGTACATTTATCTCGTGGGTAGAAATTGCTAGTCGAAGAAATCTATTTGCTTCAGAATGTTAGCGGTAAAAAATCTTAAAATTGGGGTAGCTCCCTGGTGAATGATGCTGTCTAAAAAATTCCTAGAAATTCAGGTAGTTGGGAAAAATTTAATATTAATTGATACCAAACAATATAGATTTAACTCGTGGGTGGAAATATGGAGAAAAATTATCTCGCAGAGGGCATATGTGTAAAACGGTATGGGGTGGTCCTATTTTAAATCTGTTTGCAGATTCGGATTCCGTGTAGAATTCTAAACTATTATGATGTGTCTAGCTAAAAAATTTATAAGGATGGTTAGAAATCGCTGCCGGTGAAAAATCTTAAAATGAGGGTAGTTCCCTGGGGGGTAATTCTATCCAAAAAAATTCCCCAAAATTCAGGTAGCTGAGAAAAATCTACTATTAATTGATACCAAACAAGGTACATTTATCTCCAAAGATGAAATGGCTAATCGAAGAGAGCTATTTGGTCCAGAATGAGGGCGCAATTGAGGATGCTTGAGCAAATGAGGTCACAAAAGACCTGGTCTTACACTACTGACGATATAGAAATCGTATTATACATTCATGCTCCGTATACGAAACGTAGAATTAGTTAAAAGCACGCTTCTTGAAAACACCGGATTTAAAACAATTAATAAGATTGCGGGGTTAAGCTTTCAGCCCCTTTAAACCGCAATGAAGTAGATGGAAATAACTATAAGCAATTTACAAATCTAATAAACATTTCAATAAAGACACAAGATAAGCAATTTTATGAAAGGTGGCTGAGAAATATTGATACAAAGCAAATTTGGTCTGAGTTAAGATCGTAGCTAAGTTTCAACGGAAGGCAAATATTCCTGACTTTTATGTGTTAACGGCGTTTGAATTTCATGTTGTTTCAGAAACTGATATTTTAAATATCATTAACTAAATCAAATCTACATCAATAGGTTATGACCATATAAACATATTGATTCGGCTCTGCTACCTTTTATTTTACCATTTACACACACAGTTAATTTTTGTTTAGATAACTCGATTTTTCGGGAAAGTGAAAAATTGCACACATAATTCACTTGCCTAAAGCTTGAGAACCTGAATGTTTTGCGGATATTCGATCTATTAGAATGCCTCCAACTTTTTCTAAAATAATAGAAAAAATTGTAGATGTTGAATTACGTAGTTAATTGCATAGTTCAGATATTTTGCCATCGATGCAATTCCTTTTAAGGCCTAAACACAGTTGTAGAGTAGAATTTATTTAAGAAGAGCCTTACGTCATCATGCGCATACGGCTAAAACGGTGTCAGATTAGTCCATCGTTTATAAAGGCGTGTTCGTTCAGCATTTCAGTAGCGTAGATAATTTGCTGTTAAATTCAATTGACATTTGTGACTATGACATTCTATATTCATTTCTTACGCGATCATAGTTTTCTTTCTGGTTCTTTGTATTTTATGCCTTGCTTTTTATATTTTCGATAAAAACAAGTTCTTTTGTCAATATATGCATTATAATTCCCATAGCACCTGTTTTAATTCAAGTACATTAACCCCAGTTAAAATTGTTAGTTATTATTACGTAGGATAAAAATTGATAATATTCTAAAGTTGGAAACTCCTTCAAAAATATCTATGGAATTAAGGAGCAAATTTTACATAAACAAACTCGCGAAATGGTTTTGAATATGCTGGAATTTTGTAAGCGGGAAGCAGAAAATGAGGCATATGTTATTCCTTTAGCTAATTTTAAGGAACGCTTACTTGCTGCTACGAAGATTTCACAGAGGACGTGTAAACGAATTGTTAAGAAGTCAAAAGAAAATCAAGGCCCATTTTTCCTAGTTCGAGCAACAAACGGCAAAGAGTTTCGCAAAAAAGCACTTTATCGGAAGGTGAACGAGAAACAGTTCGTTGTATAATAACATGAGTTTTATAAAACGGAGAAGATACGACCCAGTTTAAAACTTATACATGCAAAAATACTGGAATCGGGCGTAGACTTTAAAGATGGTCTTTCCACTCTTTGCAGAGTTATAAAGCGCATGGGTTTTAAGTAAGTTATTAAACCATACTCGTATAGTGAGTAATTTGCTTTATAGGTGGCAAAAAACTTCAAATAAACGAAAATTTTTAATGGAATCAATTAATATACTATCTGTTGATTTTATTATGTGTATTGTATGTAATGGGGAATGTTAAAATTCAATGCTAATACTGAACAGAATGCAAGTAATTAATGTAACTAAGAAATTTTTGGGTGTCTCCAGGTGGCAATATTAAATTGCCATCTGACAGCAATCTGGAAAGCCCTATTCTGTTAATAATATGAAAAAGCTGTAGTATTATACCAATAAATGATTTTTGGTATTTATAATCGTCACAGTTTCTAGTTTGAAAAAAGCATAATGTAACAGCTAATGTAATCCACACAAATTTCAATTTACATGCGTATTTGCCATGTGCATTTAAACTACCAAAAAATAAAACTCGATTTTAGAATACTTACCCTATGGGAGTGATTTCATCATCATCATTAGGTCTTGAGTCCTGGAACTGGTTAAACGCGTATCCCAATGGCTGTTATACACGCGTCTAAAATCAAAGGTATACTTTTAAAGTCCCGGCGGTAATGCACGAGAGCCACTACGACCGTTGGTAACAATGATAAATAATTGCAAAATAATGCGCAAATAAGGTATTACGTCATATAACTGTTTTAAATTACTACATCACATGCAAAAAACGATAAAGGTACCCACATAACTGTAGGACTCCTTACAGCATTACGGCTATTTAAGCGGCAGCTGGCGTCAGGGAGCAGTGAGGGCGTTGGTAGTCTTTTTGCCCCCGGTTGAATCCAAATTAATTCGTCTTTTTCTTCCTTGTGTTGAGGGACGACAGGAAACTGGTATGAGGAACGATAATTCGGTAGACAATGGAAGGAAACCTACATTCCTTGAAAAAGAAGACAAGATACGGCACAAAGATAAACCACTAGGCTCGGCGTCTGGCTGACTTGTCCCGACGTATAGGAAATTCACCATTTTCTTTCCACCCTGCGCCTGCGCCATCTCGAGCGCCGACGCGACTATCAAAAGGAACGGAAATACACGCACAAGTCTTTTTAAATTATTGGCGCGAAATCACTTGCAAATTAGGAACTTAAAGAAGTGTTTACAGGCCGAATTTCGGCATGTAACATGGCGTCGCGTGACTTTTTCATTAAGGGATGCGTTTCCAAGAAAAACATAAGCGTTGAATTTAAAGTAATTTTGTATAGGTCGATTAAACAAATCTAACTATCCTAAAAAAAGATAAAAATAATAGTAGTTTATTTACCACACAAAATAAAAGCTATACACACAAACAAGTTGGCATTTATTTCTCAAAAGTCAACTGGATTAGTCTGCGAGAGGATCTTGATATATCTAAAAGAGGATTTTCTATGTTCATTAACGCCAATGCTGAAAACCTATCTTGGTATTGAGTACTTCTCAGATAATCTTTTATTCGTTTTAAACTAGAGAGGGATCTCTTAGCAGAAGAACTTTTAGCTGGAAGGTTAAAATCAACTCAAATAGCTCGGACACTTATGGAAAAATTAAACACAATTTCAATGAATGTATATATTCATTTAGCTCTATTACACTCTTTTTCTCATATCGAAAGGAACTCTAAGTCTGTTTTATGATCGAAGACAGTTTCAACTAAGCGACTATGAAAACTCCATCATGTTTGAGATACAGACGTTAGTCTTTTTTTTTATAATTAAGTCTAGAGCATGAGTTCGCTTAGTTGATTTAGTGAAAAAGCTTGAAAATCTCACAAAATTTGTGAAGAATATTCTTACATACCTTATAAAACTAGCAGACTGAGACAAAACTAAATATAACTTATGAACATAGCAAAGAAAAAAAAGTTGCAAATGTACTATGTTCGCGTAGTCTTGTTTGCAATCCAGTATGTTCACCAGCCATAACCCCCGCACCATTAAATGTCTATGCATTTAATTTCTGATCACAACCAAACTCACTTAAAGTTTTTAACACATGCTATAGAAGCCCATTTGCTATTCGCATTGACATCCGTGAAATGCAAAAATCTTTCTTCAACTTTTCCATCTGGAGTCACATAACGTAGAATTGTTGCTAACTGCGACTTCATACTGATGTCAGAAAATTCATCCAAAATTAATGCAATAAAATTAGCATTTGAAATTTACTTCCTTATTGTTTGCAACATAACAACTACAACTGAAGAAATTAATTCGGTTTGAATGGATGAAGAAATGTCACGAAATACAGATGGATTATCAAAGTGCGATTTTAGCATGTCGCTTTGTTTTGCAATTTCATATAGAAATGCTATAAAATTTTCTCTATTAGATTACGAATCGCTTTCGTTGCGACCACTAAATTCTAGACCCAATTTTTCCAAAAGACAAGTAACTCTAATTAAATTAGTAATTATTTACCTGTTTTGGCTAACCAGTGCATTGCATTTTTCCACTTCCAGCCTGTATTGACTACTCAATAAAAATTCTATTGTTTAATTTTTTCCAAATAAATGCAGCTCTTTTTAATTAGCTATATGTATTGTGGAGTCTCTAATTCTCTTCCCTAACCAATAAATATTATTTAGATCATCGGATCGTACTGTATTCCACACTGACTTTCACGAAACAGCAATAGACATGGCCAGCAAAAAAGTTTATTCAAAAAAGTGCAACCACAAAACCGTGTTTCCCAGTCATAAACCTTGTCACTATAATGTCCAACATGTGATTTCAATTTTATTACAATTGGTAAATTTAATTTAGGCTGACCACTTTCTATTATTTTAATTTTATCGGCAAATGAATACATTTTTAAAATTTTAACTTCCAGTTGTTCAATACTGCAGGGACATACATCAGTATCAGTGGTCGAAATATCTATTTCTATCTCTACATTGCTGGTAGTAGCCATAAATGCGATTACAGAATCACATCACCCGACAATTTCAATCTCTAGCCTTTAATAAGGGATAATTGCATTGTATGTCTACAAAATGCTTATTATTTTCAGCCGAATTATACAACCTTCAATTTTTGCTTACATTAATAATTTAAACCAATAAATAAGAAAAAAAATTAATAAACTGGCATTAACACTAGTATATAAGCGTTCCGCTTACAGGTAGATAGTAAGTAATTCGAACAGACACAGTGAATTGTATGTGTTTTACAAATCGCAATACCATATCCATATTCCGAAGGGTTTTTTAGTAAGGATGGGGCTATTTAAAAGTCGTTAACTTATGAAGTGATGTGACGTATATGCGAAATGCATTCAGATAATCGCATCGGATACACGGGCGGTTATTATATTTATAAACTATATAAAAGTTGAACATTTTGTATGAATTACGAACCCTATATGGCTACTACGTGATATGAAAAAATTCTTTTTATTTATTATATTGTATAATAACATTTAATAAGAGAGAAATGTAGACGACTTATAGTTTGGAAAGGGATGCGACGCATCACTCGCATCCATTCTCGATTCGCCACTGACGTACCCCCATTGTTTCCTGCTCTGAACTAACGTATATATTTCCCTGAAGTTTCCACAGTCTGCATCTATCACTATCTGCGTACGAAAGTCAAATCTCGGTCTACCTCTACCTCTCTTTTCCTATTTCTGCTTGTTATATATTCCGTACTATTCCCCAAAAAGGGCTTAAAACGTATTTCGCCCTACTGTTTCTCCTTTTTTTTTTGTTTTTCACAGATATCCTTATTCCTCTACTATTTCTATAACCTATTTGTTACTAGTTTTGTCTGGATACGCCATCATACTCATACATCTGAAGTACAACATTACAGAAGGCTTATATCTCTTTCTGTCTGCTTTTCCTACTGCCCCTATTTCATAGACGTACTGTGCTGTACTTCACACATATGCTTTGAATAACTTTATTCTTGTTTCTGCGTTTGTTGTCTTTCAACATAGCCGCTGTTCTTTCTTGTTAGATGCAGTTTGGTCACCTTCTATTGTTATACAATTATATACCCATTTCCCCGATATTCAGTGGTATATGAAGGGGGGCGTCGCCGTGGATCAATGTAGTAAGCGTAAGACTACGGATTCCAAGGTCCTGGGTTCAAATCCCAACACGGCCGACTGCTTGAAAAATGACAGGTGAGCATTTTTCACAAAAATTACGCCCTCGTTCGGATGAGAGGTTAAATGGAGGTCCCGTGTGTGAGTGTTGTCATGCACGTTAAAGATCCCTACCTTGCCTGGAACGGCAAGGGTTCGGCAAAATTCGAAATTTCCAGGCAACAAAAAACTCGCCTCCTGGCCAATGTAGTACCTTCTGGTGGAGCATTGGAAATATAAATGCACGGTATATGAAGAGGAGTTTAGGCGGTCCCGTGGCGTAGTAAGTATGTGTGTGACTACTACACCCAAGGTCCCTGGTTTGAATCCTGACACGGTGCGCCGGAAAAATGTTAAGCGAGTATTTTTCACAAAAATACGCCCTCATTCGGATGTGAGGTAAAATGGAGGTCCAGTGTGTGAGTGTTGTCACGCACTTCAAAGATTCCTACCTTGCTCGGCAAAATTCAAAATTTTTCAGGTAAAAAAACTTGCATCTGGCCAATGTAGTACCTTTGGATGGGGCTGGGCAAGAAAGGGGGTATTGCTTCACAAATAGGATTGGAAGTCGACTCTTTCTGATATTGATTTAGGGTTTAGTTTATTAACAATAATTAGCTTAGTAAAAGAAAACACTTCGATTGGACATGTATGTAGAATAAAAACAAGCGTGCTCGATTAACGTATGTACATTTACTTCATTTATTAGTTTAATTAGAATAGTACAATGGCCGCGCAAAGCGAGGCATTTAAAACACTAGAAACAATTACATATTTATTTAGAATGATTGCTCATAGGGAGCAATGCGAATAGTAATATTGCGCGACCGCTCTTGACCGCATTTTATACAGAACTGTTCACCTTAACGAACGACGTTACCCCTATGAGGTCTAGTCCAATTAAAGGTGGGGTGCGTTGGGATATTTCTAGATTCTAACCGCTTGAACGGTTTAACCCAGGGGAAGATAGATTTGTTGATTCGTAGAAGCGGCATAAAATCCTAACAGGGGCTTTGGAAGAAATCACATGTAAGGTATGTGAAGGTGGGTATGCAACCTGCGGCTGCCAAGTTTCCTTAGCACTGAGCATTTATCGAATTAATAGTCTTTCTAGTATATTCTTTGGCGCAATCAACATTAGTTGAAAATTTTCATTATAACAATCTTCAGATTTAGTTGCACTTATTTTTCGTTATTAGGTTTTCCGTCTTGAAACTAGTTGGACGCGTACTTTTACTTATTTATGTTCTGAGCTAGCATATACGGTTCCATGAAATTCTCAAAACAGCCTATATACAGCCCGATTCCCCTTCTATTGTTTTCTAATTTATGCCCTATTTCACCGAGATTCAGTGGTATGTGAAGGAGGTTAAGCAGCCTGTGACTGCCAATCATCCCCCAACACTTAGACATTTGCCGAAATAATAGCTTTCTAGTAAATCATTTAGTACAATTAACAATAGTTGAGAATATTGCAAGACAAATGAATACCTGTAGTTGTTTATAATAATCATCATGTTTAAGTACAGTTATTATTTTCACTATTTGTTTTTCCATCTTGGGACTTGTTGGATGCGAACCTCTGTTGATTTCTATTCTTATCCAGCCTACACATTTCCCTGAAATTTGTATATCCTACAGCTTTCACTATCTGTAAGCAATAGTTTAACCTAGATCTACTTTTTTTTTATCTCTGCACTAAGAAAATTTTGTTGCTTCAACTGAAAATTAGTTGGTTCGATTAGAATTTTGATTTGTATATAAACAATGATCTATATGCATTAAAGAGAACATAATAAAATGTTGCAAAATCGATTTTAAAACAAACAAACCTAAATTTATACCACAAGAATTATGGCATTTACTCAAATAGCCGTTAATGTAACTTGAATCATAGGTAACGTTCCTTCAATTGCTTGTGGGTTTGTATCAAATTATTTAATACTTTTATCATATACACATTATGTTAAATCAACACGTTGAATATCCCACTTACAAATAAAAATCATTGAAGCAAATACACATTAATTTTATCAAACCACTAGTCTAGTACTTGAAAGGGTTTCCAGCATTAAAACAAATGATTCAAATTTTTCCACTAACCAAAAACGTCATTGGTATATCTAACCCATATGTTGAGCACAGTTAATAATTATTAAGCTAAGTGGCTAATAAGGGTTGAAGTAATATCATTTTTGGTTTAATCAAACTTTTATTGTGTTCAATTGAAACATTTAGCTGTCGAATTAATCATTTCGTTGCGTTCTACAATGCTTAGAAATAGAATTAGTTTAAACATCCAAGGTGGTTTGATTCAATATCTAGTTTGATTGATTCCGACTTAATGAAATTATTTTAATCAATATTTTTAATTCAACTTGGCGATTAACAAATGAGTTTGTTCATCCCAAACAGATTTAAAAAAAATTTATTTAAAATCATTATCAAGTTGGATATCAAATCACCTTGAATGTTACATTAACTCTAGTTCATCGTGCATAATTTTTAGATTAGCTTCTACTTGAATTTTATAAAACTTATACTGATTACTCCAAAGATTTGTTTATTCCTTGAGGTTGCAATGGGTTTTTGAAGTTAGACGTTCGCTTATATAGTTGAATGCTAAAAACAACGGCATTTGGTAAAGGGCAATGAGATCAATTTATAGGAAGGTACTTACGTGTTTTTAGACGAAAAGATTTTATTTGAACACAGCACAGGATACAAAATTTATCTTCTATGTATTTTTATACTTGGTTTAAATACTTTTATTGAAAGTAACATAATAAACAATGTAAAGTAACGCTTAACGCCATGTTGAGGTGTGTGGCAGTCGAAGGGTAGCAGTATATTAAAGATATAATGTGCACGCGCCGTACATCCAATACGCAGTGCCCTAGAGCATCGGAGAAACTAAGAATGGTTGGATTCATCGAATAACCGTGACGTTTGATTTCGCTATCGTAGTTTATTTAAACCAACAAGCTAGAGTACGTTTGTTTGAATGTTTAATTTGTTACAAAACGTGTTGATTTAACACTTATTCCACCATTCATTTAACTAAAATGGGGTTTTTTAACATTAAAGTAGTATTGGACTAAAATACGAAATTTGTTGGTAATATTAGTTTGTATTAAATACGATTATTGTTCAATGAAAATAACTTTTGCATTATTTTATTAACCGACTGTTATTATGCGTTGAAGCAAACGAATTAAAGTCAACTAATTTTTGTAGTTAGTTTAACAATCTACAAGCGGTTCAGTGAATATAGTTTTGTTTAGAACGACTAAAAACTACTTGATTAAATGCTTTACTCTTCAAAACAACAGAGTTGGTTGTATCGACCAAATTACTTTTCTAAGTGTGCTTCTAATGTATTCCGCACTATTCTTTCGTGTCTTAGTATGTGGCCTATTATCCTATCTCTCCTACTTTTTACTGTTTTCCAAATATTTCTTTCCTTCCCTAGCATTCCTAGTACCCCTTTGTTGCTAACTTTGTCTGTCCATGATATCTTGATCATACGTTTCTAGCACCACATTTCAAAGGCTTCTACCTTTATCTTGCCCGCTTCTCCTACTGTCCAGTCTTCATAGCCTTTTACTTGTTTTAATGTTTGTTGTCTTTGAACACAGTAGTTGCTTTTTGTTGTTAAATGCAGCACGACCTTGTGCTAATCTCTGTTTTATATCTTTTGTGCTTTTCTCATCTTGCGTTATTTGACTTCCTAGGTAGCAGAAATCTTCAACTTCTTGCAAGTTCTTGACACCGACTTATATTCTTGTTTTTGATTCAATTTTCTCTCCTTTGCATACTAGAACTTTAGTTTTATTTTTGTTAATTTTCATACCGTATTTCTCCTTTAGAACTCTTTTCATTTCATTAAAAGCAGCTTCTAACTATTCTTTTCTAAATGCTAATACCGCTAAATTACCATCATTCGGCAAATCTAAGCATATCAATTTTTGTCGCTTCATAGTAATTCCAAATGTCTTCCTGCATTTGACAAAATTTATTTCCTCTTCAATACACAAGTTAAAAATTCATGGGAATAAGGCCATTCCTGTCTTTTTCCAGATCTACAAATCCTGTATACACGTTTTCCCCTTTTTCCATTGTTTTCTCCATCATCACCTTCAAAGCTCAAATAGCCTCCCGTGTTCCCCTGTTTCGCCTAAACCCAAATTGATCTTTTCTTGGTATTTTTTCAGCTCATTTATCCATTTGTCTTTGTACAATTCTAGTTAATATTTTTGACACGTGTGCTGTCAAACCTATTGTTCGAAAATTTTTACATCTATCCGCGTCTCTCTTTTTTATAGTTACTATGATGTTACGTTTGAAATATTGGGGTATTCCGCCTGTCTCACATATATAACTTAGAAGTTGGAAGAGACGTTCTGTTACTGCTTGTCCAGCGGCTTCTAGAGTTTTTGCTCGCACCTTATCTGTACCTGGCGCCTTACTATTTTTCAAACGCTATAATGCTAATTCAAACTCATCTCGAAGGATAAGATATCCCAAGTCATCATTTTCAATGTCTGATTCCTGTTCTAATGCTGTTAGTTCCTCTCCAGCATACAAATTTCCTATATATTCTTGTCTTCTACCCACTTTCTCTACATTTTCTATAATGAAGTTTCCTCCCGCGTCCTTATATTTTTGCTATATGGTTCTATATACCTAAAATTCATTCTAATTAGTTTGTATGCTTCATCTGTCATTCCTATTTCCATCTTAGTTTATACCTCTTAGCAATTTTCGTCAATCCATCGTTCTTTAGCTTTCCTGCATTTGCGAATAACTTCCCATTTTATGGTTCTGTATTTCTGTTTTCCTGTTTCGTCTGTTGTATTTTTATATTTTCGTCTTTCTTCTATTAAATTCAGGATATCCTTTGTTATCCATCGTTTTTTATTTTCTTTTTGTGCATACCCCAGGATATCTCTGCTACAATGTCTAAGATGGATTTAATGTTATACCATTCTGGTACTACTTCCTTAGTATTAGAAATTTTCCCAATATCTTTCAGCAATTCATTTGACCTTTTATCAAAACTTATCTTTATCTTTTAGTTTCTCAAAATCGAAGTGCCTTTTTTCCGTCTTTTTTTTCAAATTTTTAGACAAGAACGGCCTTCATGATTACGATGTTGTTGTCAGTATCTATATCTGCTTTCGGGTAGCTTCGACAATCTTTTACTTGATTTCAAAACCGTTGTCTATCAAGAATGTAATCTATTTGATATCTTCCTATATCTCCTGGTATCTTCCAGGTATATCGTCTTCTAGCATGGTGTTGAAATAATGTGTTTGTGATAGTTAAATTGTTCTTGTCGCAAAATTCTACCAGCCTAATTCCCCTGTTATTTCTCGTGCCTAAACCAAATATATCTACTACCGCTACTGCCCTACCCTCACCTACCACTGCGTTAAAATCCCCTGTAATTTTAAATTTTCATATCCTTTTACGTATCTTAGTATATCTTCGATATCTTTGTAGATCGCTTCTACCTCTTCGTCACTATAGCTAGAGGTGGGCATGTATACTAGTATTATTACTGTATTTGCCGGTTTATAATCTTAATCTAACCATGGATGCTCTTTCGTTCTTTTGTAGGTAGTTTTCTACACGTTGTCCTATCTTTTTTCGTATAATTATCCCCACGCTTGAATTTCATTCCTGTGATCCTGTATGAATTATCCTAAAGTCTCCGCTCCAAAAATCCTCTTTGTCTAGTGCTAAGCTAGCTATTTCAATTTTCAAGTTCTCTAGCTTACGTACTTACTTCACACTTCTGACATTCCACGCTCCGACTCGCAAAATGTATACAACCCTTTTTTTATAATTTCCGATCACATCCCCCGAAGTATTCCTCTCCTGAAGATCCGAATGGGAAACTATTTTAACTCCGGAACTTTTTACCACGGGAGTGTTTTCAAAACCTTAAAAATTATTAAATCCGCTACGCCACTGGTGATCAAGGTTTGCGCATATATCAAATGACGTACATGCTTTTCTTAAATAAATTCTATTTTACAACTGCATTGCTACGTATTGATGGCATTATGCTAGGTACAGATTACAACAAATTAACCTGTCTGCTTTTGTTAGATTTTAGAAAAGTTTTTGACGCCATTAGCTTCGTATATTTAATCGCCATGCGCTATATTGGTTTGAGCTCAAACGCATGTACATACTGATGTATAATTATTTATCAGAGAGGAAACAGGTAATTATAGTCAATGGAAAAATTTCATCTTTGAAAAATAGTACATCGAGTGTGTTGCCGCAGGAGATTATTCTGGACCGCTTTTGTTCATTATATATGCTATTAATCTAAAGAATTTACTGCTGCCGTGTACAATTCACGAAAGTAGGAGGTTTATGACAGTTCTGGCCCCTTAGTTGCTCCCTCATTTGCTCCTCATTTGCTCCCAAATCCCTCATTTTCCTCCAGAATCCTCATTTACATGTAAATTCCCATAAGGAGGAAATGAAGTGGAGTGACTCTCTCCCTCATTTGCCCCCTCATTTGCTTCGGTTTTACATAACTACACTTCGTGAGACCCCTTTAATCTTTTTAATCGTATGTTTCTCGCCTACAATACAGTAGGACCTAGCCCTACTACCAACAAATTCTAATACTGGACCCCCATTAAATTCGTCTTTAAATTTCCCTACAACTTTTTTGTCGACAAGTGTTCATCATCATTTTGTTTTCGACCTTACTTAAGGTCGGTTTGACGCAGCTCCAACTCCTTTTCTAATCCGTGCCAATCTATTGTATTTATTATACGCGGAGTAGTCACTCTTTTAAGATAAATATATTTTGCCAGACAGGGCTTACAGGGCAGTTAAAAAGTTTTTTGGGGAAGATAGGAAAAAATATAATGGTATTAGAGACGAGAATAATGAGCTTCTAATAAATAAAGTTGAGGTAGCAGATAAATAGAAAAGATATTTAGAAGATTTATATAAGGGAGACGATATGGATGAGTTAGAAAACGACCAAGAAGAGGATGTAGAAATAGGGTTCTCAATATTAAGAGAGGAATTTGATAGAGCTGTTCGGAATCTTAAAATAAATAAAGCGCCAGGGATAGACGATATTCCCGCAGAATTAATAAAATATGCAAGTCAGAAAACTTTAGATAGATTATATGAACTAGTAAAAGTAATATATGACACAGGTGAGGTTCCGATAGATTTCGAAAAAAATATTATTATCCCAATCCCAAAAAAGTCAGGAGCTGATAGGTGTGAGAATTTTAGAACGGTTAGTTTAACTTCTCATGCTTCCAAAATACTAACAATAATAATTAAAAATAGAGTAGAAGCTTTGACTGAGAATTATTTAGGCGAAGACCAATATGGTTTTCGTAAAGACAGAGGGACTAGAAAACCGATACTAATGATTAGGGTAATTATCGAAAAAAGGTTACAAAAAAATAAAAAGACTCATTTCGCGTTTGTAGATTTAGAAAAAGCATTTGATATGGTTAATTGGATTGTTATGTTCAGGGTTTTGCGAAAAATAGGAATCTCTCATAGGGATAGAAAAATTATTTACAGTCTATATAAAAACCAAAGCTTAGTAATAAGATTTGATGAAATAGAAAAGGAAGCTAAGATTAGAAATGGTGTTAGACAGGGTTGTATACTGTCTCCTTTGATTTTGAATGTTTATATTGAGGAAGCTTTAAACTTAGCTAGAGAGAGAAATGAGATAGGTATTAGTGTACAGGGACAGAAAATAGACATGTTACGTATTGCAGATGATATAGCCATTATAGCAGAGTCTAGAAAAGAGTTAGGACAGTTTTTAAATATTTTAGATGAGATACTACGGAGTAACTATAGTATGAGAATTAACTCAGTAAAGACAAAGATAATGACAAGTGAGTTACAACCTAGTTCTAAATCAAAATTAAAAATAGGTAATATCGAGTTAGAGGAGGTAGATGAATTTTGCTATTTAGGTAGTATAATTACAAAAGATGGACGTAGCAGAAGGGATATAGTAGCTAGAATAGCTCAAGCTAGAAGAATGTTTTTAAAAAAGAAAAACTTACTAATAGCTAATAGTATTAGTTTAGATAATAGAAAAAGTTTCTTAAAGTCGTACGTATGGAGCGTTCTACTATACGGTAGTGAGACTTGGACAATTAAAGAAGTAGATAAGAAAAAGATAGAAGCTTTTGAAACTTGGTGTTATAGGAGAATGTTAAAGATTAGTTGGACAGATAGAGTAACAAACGAGGAAGTTTATAGAAGGTAGGTGAGGATCCCTGTATGTGGAAACAATTGAAGGTCAGGAGAGATATAATGATAGGGCACCAGTTAAGACATGAGGGACTATTTAGTAAAGTCTTAGATTATAGACTACCAAATAAAAATAGAGTAGGAAGGCCTAGACAAAGCTATATTAGTCAAATTATTAGAGATGTAGGTTGTGAAGGGTATGTAGACCTTTTAGACTAGCTCAGAATAGAAAAGAATTTAGAGCTGCGTCAAACCGACTTTAAGTAAGTTCGAAAACAAAACAAAAAGAAAAATAAAAATCAGTTAACTAAATGTCACCAGGACATGACTCACAGTTGGTTAGCGGTCTGGCATGTTGGTAGCGTTTCGTTGCTTACGCCTTACCATAACATAATTTAATAAACGTCACCATGACATAACTCACAATTAGGTAGCGGTCTGGCATGTTGGCAGCGATTCGTTGCTTAAGCCTTACCATAACTTATAATTTAACATTTTTCCTTTTTGAAGCGAATAACCAGGTTATATTTAATTTCCTTATAAATGGTAATCATGTAAACATGTTAGAGTTCTTTAACAACCATTAGGTTGCTAATATCTATGTAGAGTCAGCTGGATAGAAAAAAGATAGAAGGATATGGGAAGACCTAGACCAAACTATATTAGTCAAATTATTAGAAATTTAAGTTATGAAGGATATGTAGAGCTTTTTAGATTAGCACAGAATAGAAAAGAAGTTAGAGCTGCGTCAAACCGACTTTAAGTAAGGTCGATAACAAAATGATGAATGAGGTATCAACTAATATTAAATTTTTCTAGGGACCACAAATCTGTAAATAGATTTTAAATAGGACCACCCCATACAAAGTTATGCCTTTTAAAGACCCAAATCACTAATTTTTGCTCATCTTTATTAAACTCCATCTTTAGAACCTTTTTTTGCTACGCAAGACATATGTCTTAGCAAACCATCTCCCGAGAAATCTAAAACCGCTGTGTTCCGAGAACACCACGTGGAGATCACACGTATACTCTGTCAACCAGGATAGAAGCAGGAAGGATTTGGAGGAAGGAAAGGTGGGAGAAGAACTTAAAAATTATGGAATCTTAAAACTAAAATACACAATAGATTTACAAAATCTATACAAATATGAACAACTATCTTATATCTTTATGCCTTCATGCCTAGATTGTTGTACTGTTAGGAATGATGTACCTTTTGTCATCTACCCTCGATAAACTAATTTTATTAATAAGCTGCGTGTACAAATCGTATTTTTTACTCCGGAAACATACGCATGCAAGTACTCGATACCATCCAAATAAACAATTGGATGCTTGGTGACTGTTAACATCCGCTTCCCTCGTGTACGCTCAGACATATCTCAGCCCATGCGCACTCCTGCGCATGCACACCCCTGCCCATGGCACACCTGCGCGTGCGCACCCCTGCCCATGCGCACTGCCCATGCGCACCCCTCTCTGTGAGACTGCTATTTCGGGGTAACGTCACAGCTTTTTATAAATAAAGAACAATGTTATATACTATTATAAAATGTTTATTCTGACATTATACATAACAAATTTAAAAATATTTAATACCAAGCATGGAGTCATTTAAACTTAATTTTAATACAAAGTTATACACAGAAGACAATCCTTTCTTTATGTTTGTTTGGAGTGGTTTTAATTTTATCTAATTTTATTTGCAGCATAAAATTTAAATCGACACCCAAGTCTTCTATCTCCTTTTCCAGCCAATAGTTAGATACATAGAGACCGTCTAGGTTTTCGAATTGTAAAATGTACTGAAATTTGCCTCTATATTTAAAGTCTTTGATTTCACCGACAACTAGATCCATTCCTTCGTGTAATTCTTGCAGCTTGTGACAATCTTTCAATCGCAGCTTTCCGACTATATCCTGCATACGTATATTGTTAGCTTGATCGACTTCTTCTTGTCGGTATTAGAGGAAATCCTTAGTCTTCCACACACTGTTTCGTAGTTGCATGTCCACCACTTTTGGGAATATATGGTTGTTATAGGTTGTAAGACCCTCGGTTTTAAATGATCCGAAAGGTTCTTTACTAGGCAAATATACAATGTTTAGCGGAACCCCTTTACGTGTGGTGTACGCCAAGGTTACGAAACCCGCATTCGTTAGTTCGTCTTTGTTATCTGCCATTTTGATAAATACGTTTTTAGAATAACCTTTTAAAAAGTATACGGATTTAATACCATTCTTTTCCGCAAGCACGCTTACATAACTAAAAGAGTCTTTCTTACTAACCGCAAATGCATACAGCTTGTACAACCCGGATGTATCTAAGTCAGTCCATCGGCACATAAAATAATCTTTTAATTTTTATTCATTTTCTCTAATAAGATGTTCTTTGTCTAACACATATTTGTGTTGTTCGCGTATTGTCGCAGTGTTTTCCATGTAGTCCAATTTTCGCCTTTTTGCATCCATTTCCTCTAATTCCAGTTGTCTTTTCCTTCCACTTACAGAGTATTGCATGCATAATGGGGCAATTTCCTTTAGCGTAAACGGATAGAGTTTACTACCAATATTTACGCGTTGTCGTACAACCTCTGGGCGAATGTTAGGTGTATTTATCAATCCCAATCCCGAAATGTCTATTTCTTTTGGAATTGTAGAAAATGGTGTTGCAGATTGTGTAAAATATGTACTACCTGCTTTAATATAGCACTTATTAAGATTTTTATTTTATCTTGGCTGTCTTTCTCCTCTACTATTTCCAAATAATTTACAGGTAAATAGTTAAAACTAAAAGCCGAAAGCACATACTTTATCAATGTTTCCCTTTCTTTTGATTTTTCGGACAACTTAATTTGCAAGCCCGTCAATTTCTTTGTATTGCCATTCCCCAATACAAGTACTGTAGTAGGTTATTATACACTAAACAGCAGCTATTTTGTAGCTTGTCCGATAGCCTACTCCACATTTTGGCAAGTGGTACCGAGTACATTGGCGCCTATAGGAAGTATAACTTACTATCTTCCAATAAGGTTAAACAGTCTTTTATGGGATTATACACCCGTTCCGCACTGACCTAGGTTCCAATTGCACAGTTGTATATTGTCGCTTCCAATCGCGTAATACCATGTTCTTTGGCCAAAGTAGACGCAAATATTTCCCTTTAACGAACATCTGGACAACGTAAAAAATCTAGTATATGATTGCCAAGTTGTTTATTAACACCAGGACTTGTTATCTGACACACAAATGTGTTGTATATCTTAATTCTTGCATTGGTTGTTAGCCATGTTAAACAATCAATTCCCACAGTTTTATCGTTGTCAACTATAATATTGCACTTATCTTCGTATTCGCCCCTATAGCAAAAGTTATGGTTTGTAGTTAAATAATTACACACCTCTATCTTGCTAAATATGCCCGCAAAAACTTGGATTACATCCATGTCAAAAAGATAGTAATAATCTTATTTGAGTCCGTCTAATATATCTGGTAGTTCCCCAATAAAGTTTCCAAATTAACATCTGCTAGTTCCACTTTGTACGGAACACGTATAGGATTTTGGAATTTTGTATTAATGCATTCGCGGTCTTCTTTTCCGATAATTTTTTTACTCTCTGACCCATCTTGTTAGTGCTTTCCAGAGAAAACGGAAGCTTAGCTTTAACACCATGCCTAGCGGAAACAAATCGGTTGAACTTTCTTCGTAGATAGCTGTTAAATGCACCACAAATTTCTTTTTTTAGGATAAACATCCTTTTGTTTGCAGATGTTTGTTCGGCGTCAGAAAGGTCGCAAATTTTAACCAACATTATATTGTCACAAAATGGTTCTGTAATTGGCGTGTGTAGTCCACCAGTCAGCATCTGTTCGCCTTGACATAACAAACAGTACCAATATCTTTTACCAGATTATTGTTGCACATATTTTCAGCCAAAAGCCACAATACAAATCGCTCATTTGTTGGTTTCACTTTATTCCCAAGAAGTTGAGGAACGTTAATCGCCTTGAAGACGCTCATGTTTACGGTTCTAGCTACTGCCGAATACTAAATTGAATACAGAAAATTGCCCCTTATGTATCCTACAGAGTGGGGGTGCATATTGCCGAAGATAGCCGAATATGTCGGACACCACCATATCGCCTACTATCTCTTGATTAGGAACAGTTTTGCTATCCGATCTAGGTCGGATTAAATCCGACCTTGGTCGGACTGGGCAGGTATGCGCATCGACACATATCCGGATATACATCGAATATATGTAGGATGTTAGGCTAGGGTGAAATTGCCCCATAGGGTAAAATTGCCCCATAGGATGAAATTGTCTCCAACCTAGGTTGGATGTGGACTTGTCAGGAGTTAGATTAGCTGGTGTTGTCCGGAGTTAGGTTAGGTTAGTTGGACTTGCGTGGACTAAGGTTAGATAAAAGGAAAAATTGATAGGTTAGGTCAGTGCTGTTTTTTAATGAATTTTCTCATTAAAAACCCATTAGCACTAATTGATTTTTAATGAGTTTTCTCAGTAAATTGCCATTAGCACGAATTGCTTTTTAATGAGATTTCTCGTTAAAATCCCATTAGCACTAATTGCTTTTTAATGAGTTTTCTCCTTAAAAACAAAGTGTGGACGTAGGTTAGATAAAAGGAAAAATTTTTCCTTTTATCTAACTTAAGTCCACGCAAGTTCAACTGACCTATAGTAAACTCCGGACAACACCAGCTAACATAACTCCTGACAAGTCCACATCCAACCTAGGTCAGAGGCAATTTCACCCTATTGGGCAATTTCGCCCTAACCTAACATCCTACATATATTCGATATATATCCGGATATGTGTCGATGCGCATCCCTGCCCAGTCCGACCTAGGTCGGATTTAATCCGACCTAGATCGGATAGCAAAACTGTTCCTAATCAAGAGATAGTAGGCGATATGGTGGTGTCCGACATATTCGGCTATCTTCGGCAATATGCACCCTCACTCTGTAGGATACATAAGGGGCAATTTTCTGAATTCAATTTAGTATTCGGCAGTAGCTAGAACAGTAAACATGACGTCTCCAAGGCGATTAACGTTCCTCAACTTCTTGGGAATAAAGTGAAACCAACAAATGAGCGATTTGGATTGTGGCTTTTGGCTGAAAATATGTGCAACAATAATCTGGTAACAGATATTGGTAATATTTGTTATGTCGAAGGCGAACAGATGCTGACTGGTGGACTACACACACCAATTACAGAACCATTTTGTGACAATGTAATGTTGGTTAAAATTTGCGACCATTCTGACGCATAGCAAACATCTGCAAACAAAAGAATGTTTATCATAATAAAAGAAATTTGTGGTGCATTTACAGCTATCTACGAAGAAAGTTCAACCGATTTGTTTCCGCTAGGCATGGTGTTAAAGCTAAGTTTCCGTTTTCTCTAGAAAGCACTAACAAGATGGGTCAGAGAGTAAAAGAAATTATCGGAAAAGAAGACCTCGAATGCATTAATTAAAAATTCCAAAATCCTATATGTGTTCCGTACAAAGTGGAACTTGCAGATGTTAAGTTGGAAACTTTATTGGGGGAACTACCAGATATATTAGACGGACTCAAAAAGATTATTATTATCTTTTTGACATGGATGTAACCCAAGATTTTGCGGGCATATTTAGCAAGATGGAGATGTGTAATTATTTAACTACAAACCATAACTTTTGCTATAAGGGCGAATACGAAGAAAAGTGCAATATTATAGTTGACAACGATGATACTGTGGGAATTGATTGTTTAACATGGCTAACAAACAATGCAAGAATTAAGATATACAACACATATGTGTGTCAAATAACAAGTTCTGGTGATAATAAACAACTTGGCAATCATATACTAGATTTTTACGTTGTCCGGATGTACGTTTAAGGGAAACATTTGCGTCTACTTTGGCCAAAGAACATGGTATTACGCGATTGGAAGCGACAATATACAACTGTGCAATTGGAAGCTAGGTCAGTGCGGAACGGGTGTATAAACCCTTAAAAGACTGTTTAACCTTATTGGAAGATAGTAAGTTATACTTCCTAAAGGCGCCAATGTACTCGGTACCACTTGCCAAAATGTGGAGTAAGCTATCGGACAAGCTACAAAATAGCTGCTGTTTAGTGTATAATAACCTACTACAGTACGTGTATTGGGGGAATGGCAATACAAAGAAATTGACGGGATTGCAAATTAAGTTGTCCGAAAAACCAAAAGAAAGGGAAACATTGATAAAGTATGTGCTTTCGGCTTTTAGTTTTTTCTATTTACCTGTAAATTATTTGAAGATAGTAGAGGAGGAAGACAGGCAAGATAAAATAAAAATCTTACACAAGTGCTACATTAAAGCAGGTAGTACATATTTTACACAATCTGCAACACCATATTCTGCAATTCCAAAAGAAATAGTCAATTCGGAATTGGGATTGATAAATACACCTAACATTCGCCCAGAGGTTGTACGACAACGCGCAAATATTGGTAGTAAACTCTATCCGTTTACGCTAAAGGAAATTGCCCCATTATGCATGCCATACTCTGTAAGTGGAAGGAAAAGACAACTGGAATTAAAGGAAATGGATGCAAAAAGGCGAAAATTGGACTACATGGAAAACACTGCGACAATACGCGAACAATACAAATATGTGTTAGACAAAGAACATCTTATTAGAGAAAATGAGGAAGAATTAAAAGATTATTTTATGTGCCGATGGACTGACTTAGATACATCCGGGTTGTACAAGCTGTATGCATTTGCGGTTAGTAAGAAAGACTTTTTTAGTTATGTAGGCGTTCTTGCGGAAAAGAATGGTACTAAATCCGTATACTTTTTAAAAGGTTATTCTAAAAAAGTTTTTATCAAAATGGCAGATAACAAAGACGAACTAACGAATGCGGGTTTCGTAACCTTGGCGTACACCACACGCAAAGGGGTTCCGCTAAACATTGTATATTTACCTAGTAAAGAACATTTCGGATCATTTAAAACCGAGGGTCTTACAACCTATAACAACCATATATTCCCAAAAGTGGTGGACATGCAACTACGCAACACTGTGTGGGAGACTAAGGATTTCCTCCAATACCGACAAGAAGAAGTCGATCAAGCTAACAAGATACGTATTGTAACGTGCATTTTTGTAGCTCGACATTTTTACACTATACCCAATTCGTAAATACGTTTCGGTGACTGCTATTTCTGCATTTTGTGTTTATTAACTCGTTGACGAATAATCTCGCTATAGTATATTACGCTCCTTTCTGCTAGCGTAGTTAAAATACATCGCTTTGAATAGCTGGTTGCATAAAGTTGGATTTACATTAATAAATAAATAATTATTCGTCGTATAAATTTTGTTACTTATGCTATTTATCGAAATGGAGATAAGAGGCGCTCAGATGTGATGGACAACAACGAGTATATATGGACAGATTAGCGTGGTTGTTAGGTGTGCTTGGTTCATATAAATTACGAGTAGTGAGTTTGTGTTTTGGTTCCGATATTACGTTCAAGATGCTGTTTCCTTGTTGCTTTACTGATTGTGTTTTGAGTTCTAATTTGTCTTTTGTTACTATATGTAAATTTCGTTCCTTATGAGAATTATTCGTAACTTGCTTTCCAACTTAGTTAAAATTATAAACCGCTTATAAAATTATAAAGTGCATCGTATTATAATTTGTACCTTATGTGGATAATACGGTGTCCTGTTTGCCTTACTAATTGTAGTTAGTTTTGTGCTTGGTTCCGATGTAATTACGTTAAAAAAATACTGTTTGCTTTCCGTTGTTGCTTTGAAGATAGTGATTTTATATTTAACAACTACAAGCACGTCACGATTTTAATTGTTTTTCTGTTGAAGGAAGAGCTGTAGTTTGTTCCTCGCTGATATAGATTGTTTACGTTGAGAAGATTTTTTTTACTGTTTGCTTTCTGCTTTGAAAAAAGTGTGGAAAAACGCGATGTTGTTTGTTGGAGCCAAGCTCGTTTTTCACTAAATAAACTGTGATAAAATACAAAGAACGGTATATAATTTGTTATAAAGTGCTGATAACGGGTATTTAAAGTGGTTTTGCGCATTAGTAATATTTACTCGTGCGGAGTTTGAATTGGTAATCATAACCTATTCAATTATATTCCTAGGTGTTTAATTCTTGTATAATGTTGGACGAAAAACAGTTGACGGACTTGCTTAGTGTTTGCACGTGTTAGACTAATAGTGTTTTTGTTGATTTATCTTTTTATAATGGAACTGTTGGTGCAAACTTCGTTATTCAGAGGCATTGGATTTTTCTTTGTTGCTATAGGTAGCAAATGAAACATCTCGCGTTGCTGTTAGTTTAATGCAAGAACTTATCAGAGGACATGCATTACATCGTGCCTTGCAAGCCCGTGATTCTAAATGCTAAATTTTTACTACAATTTTTGTGATTAGTGTAAAGTGTAATAAATTTCATCCACACCCTCACAGTCAAGGGTGTAGTGCTTCGTTAGTGTAGGACATCGTGAGTCCCCCACTCCAATGGCAAGGAAGCGTTACTGAAGGACTTTCTGTAAGTGAACTATTTCCTATTTACTATTACTTTAAATATCTACCCGTTGTTTTTGCCATATCTTCGTCGTTTCTGATACCTTTTACAATAGACTTGCAGGCTATTTTAAAACATAGAGAAAGAGAAAAAAGAAAGAAAAAAAAAACATATCAATACTACTAAATTACTCATACCAATTGTGTCTTACCTATTTATTTACTGAATTACTCATATCAATTGTGTCTTACCTATTTATTTACTGAATTACTCATATCAATTGTGTCTTACCTATTTATCTTTTGTTAACATTTTATCTGATTTATGTTTAATTGGTGTGTGAGGAAACGTTTCTGCTACTCCCCAATATTATCTCACTTTGTATTAAAAGTTTTTGTACTGCTATTACCGTTGTCACATTATATAGATTATTCAAACGTTTTTACCTTCTTTTACATTCTTTTACATTCTTTTTTTTTCAGGTTTACTTAACTATTTTTATTGCAGGTTGGCTATTCTAATTCTTTTTTTTTTCAGGTACTGTTACTAATTCCTTATAGCCCCGTACGTTATATGTTGGTCTGCTTTCTACAACCCCCCTACTCTCCGATTGAGCCCGGTCACTTCTTTTTTCCTCTTTGATTTACTTTTCGTTACGCACGGCTACGAGCCAACGTAACATATCTTTGGCGCCCAACGCGCCTGCCATGAGATTTACGTAACAGTATGCAGGATATAGTCGGAAAGTTGCGGTTGAAAGATTGTCACAAACTGCAAGAATTACACAAAGGAATGAATCTGGTTGTCGGTGGAATCAAAGACTTTTAATATAGAGGCAAACTTCGGTACATTTTACAATTCGAAAACCTAGATGGTCTCTATGTATCAAACTATTGGCTAGAAAAGGAGATAGAAGACTTGGGTGTCGACTTAAATTTTAAGCTGCGAATAAAATTAGATAAAATTAAAACCACTCCAAACAAACATAAAGAGAGGATTGTCTTCTGTGTATAACTTTGTATTAAAATTAAGTTTAAATGACTCCATGCTTGGTATTAAATATTTTTAAATTTTGTTATGTATAATGTCAGAATAAACATTTTATAATAATATATAACATTGTTCTTTATTTATAAAAGGCTTTGACGTTACCCCGAAATAGCAGTCGCACAAAAAGGTTGCGCATGGGCAGTGCGCATGGTCAGGGGTGCGCACGCGCAGGGTGCGCATGGGCAGGGGTGTGCATGCGCAGGGGTGCGCATGGGTTGGGATGTGTCTGAGCGTACACGAGGGAAGCGGATGTTAACAGTCACAAAGCATCCAATTCTTTATTTGGATGGTATCGAGTACTTGCCTGCGTATGTATCCGGAGTAAAAAATACGATTTGTACACGCAGCTTATTAATAAAATTAGTTTATCGAGGGAAGATAACAAAAGGGACATCATTCCTAAAAGTACAACAATCTACGCATAGAGGCATAAATATATAAGAAAGTTGTTTATATTTGTATAGATTTTGTAAATCTATTGTGTATATTAGTTTTAAGATTCCATAATTTTTAAGTTCCTCGCCCACCTTTCCTTCTTTCAAATCCTTCCTGCTTCTATCCTGGTTGACAGAGTATACGTGTTATCTCCACGTGGTGTTCGCGGAACACAGCGGTTTTAGATTTCTCGGGAGATGGTTTTGCTAAGGCATGTCTTGCGTAGCAAAAAAAGGTTCTAAAGATGGAGTTAAATAAAGATGAGCAAAAATTAGTGATTTGGGTCTTAAAAAGCATAACTTTGTATGGGGTGGTTCTATTTAAAATCTATTTACAGATTTGGAGTCCCTCAAAAAATTTAATATTAGTTGATACGTAGCAAAATATATTTATCTTAAAAGAGTGACTAGCCCGCGTATAATAAATACAATATAACACTTGTCGACAAAAAAGTTGTAGGGAAATTTAAAGACGAATTTAATGGGGGTCCAGTATTAGAATTTGTTATTAGTAGGGCTAAGTCCTACTGTATTGTAGGCGAGAAAAATACGATTAAAAAGATTAAAAAGGTCACACGAAGTGTAGTTATGTAAAACCGAAAGTCCTACAACCTATAACGAGCATATATTCCCAAAAGGGATGGGCATGCAACTACGCAGCGGTGCGTGGGAAAATAAGAATTTTCTCCAATACTTAATTAAAGTTTCTATGTACGTAGCACCAGTCATTGGGAAATGGTAGAAATGTTAAACCTATAAAGACGATTAGTAATTGTGGTTTAAAAAATTAATAGTTTTCTTGGACTAAATAAAATAACTTAGAGTGATTAATGTATATGGTTACATATTCTCGTACATATCCACGAACATCTGCTTACATCCGCATACGGGCATGGCGATACCGGTAGTTTTTGTTTAACAAATAATAGGAAAGATACGTTAGGTGCTAGTGTGGAAGCCCACTGTCGCTTGAAAAATGATTGGAAATTATCAGAACGGTAGCGGGTTGAAGTTTAAGTTAGATGGATGATTGACCAAGTTTTTCTACCTTTTACGAGGGAATCGGGAGTTGACGGACATCGAGCATCTAATTCTGTATTTGGGCGATATCGAGTACTTGCCGGTTCTAGAAATCATTACGTGCTACCAACCGCTATGCGGAAGATTTGGTTCTAGGGAATGAGAAACCTACGAAAGCATAGAATACTCGGTATTAATGCTGATTGGTTTAGTGACCGCGTTTGTGCACTCTTCGAGTGTCTTCGGCAATCTTCGATTGTTTCCAAAGAAAATATTCAAACCTACCATTTTCTAAAATATTACGTAGAAGTTATTTAAATTAAATTGCTTTATTAGTAAGTATTCTGTAGGCAACAAGTTTGGTGTCCCCTTAGTAAAGGTTTAAAATGTTTTATTAAGTTATTGTTTTAGTAACACTGCATCTTATACTGCACGGCTTGCAACCAATTTGTGTGTGTGTGTGCTATAACCCTTTTGGATTTTTAATATGTGCGCGATGCGATTGCCAACCTGTATAACATGGAAGACGTTTCCGATGACTCTACTAACTGCATTCGCATGGTGCTAAATGTACTGGACGAGTAGCAAGAATTGGTGAAAGATGACGTTATTTAGTTCCCCACTGAATCCTCAACTACTTTCGGCTGTCTTCGGAAACCTTCGGTTTGCTTTCTATAGGGAGCATAAAGCAGCTACGCAAGAGTAAACTTTTTAGTTTATAAGTTAGTGTGCTTACAAGTTTAACCAAAGTCCTATAGTGCAGATTTTGTTTTGTACTAAAATGGTACCTGCAAATGTTTTAAATGCAACTCTTGCAGTGTTTCATATACCTGGAAAAACCGCTACTGGTGAAGATAGTGTAGAAATGGTTAGCATAGCGTTTAACAACCGTATGACTAGCTATCGCATAAAGAACACCAGTGTCGACGATGGAGTGTCCGAACCGAGGAAGAGGTATACTGTAAATCTATTGTATATATTAGTTTTAAGATTCCGTAATTTTTAAGTTTTTCGCCCACCTTCCATGAAAATTATTTGGAGATAGTAGAGGAGGAAGATAGCCAAGATAAAATAAAAATCTTACACAAGTACTACATTAAAGTAGGTAGTACATATTTTATACCATCTGCAACACCATATTCTACAATTCCAAAAGAAATAGTCATTTCGGAATTGGGGTTGATAGATATGCCTAACATTCGTCTAGCTAAAAGCCTATCTATAAAATTTGAAAAAAATATATATGTAAAACAGCGCATTACTTTGGAAAAATTAATGTTTTAAAAATACAATCAGAAACAATAGCAAAATACACAATGATTGGTGTTTGCAAATAAATTCAGTTCTATTTTAATAAAAAATGCAGACATACCTTAAATTTTTTTAAAAAGATTTTGAGGAAAAATCAGTATACGAAACGATTTGTTTAAAATTTCAACGAACTTACTCAAAACATGCGGAACGAATAGGTTTTTACTAATCAGATCGCGTTTATATGCGGTTTGAAAACCATTAATCGATCTGTATTACAAGATGAACTTTGCATTTCTCCTAGTCGAGGTCGTAATAGAAAGTACATTGTGTACACCAGCAATTATACGGGAATTTCCTAATGCATGACATTGAAATATATTTCTCAAACATATACTCAATAATAAAGAGAAAGTCTACTTTCACTTCTACGTCACATAATTGTAAGCAATTAGCTCGGGGATGAAATGTATTTTCCAAAGTACATATTTAGCATTGAGCATAATTTGTGACGTGCTTAGTTATGATGATGTTTAACCAGAAATTGATAGCTGTTTAAAATTTTAAAAAGCCGGGGTTGAATATTCTAAAAACAGTACCATTACTGTTTGAAAATGATTTTAAATATTATACACTTATGGCTTATAAAGAACTCATTTCTAAAATCTCCACAGTTTTAGATTTCTTAGAAAATATATGTCATAGATGTCATAGATGTGCAAAAAAAATTTAGAGGCTCGGAGCCTTTAAAAGTGTAACTTTGTAAGGGGTGGTTGTGTTTTAAATCTGTTTGCAGATTCGGATTCTGCATAAAATTCTAGACTAACAAGATGCGTCACATGGTTAAAAAATTCATAAGGACGACTATAAAATTGCTATCAGCAGAAAATCTTAAAATAAGGGTAGCTCCCTGGGGGACGGCGCAATCTAAAAAATTTCTAGAAATTCGGGTAACTGAGAAAAATCTAATATTAATTGATACCAAACAGGATAGGGTTATCTTTAAAGATGCAATGTCTAGCCGAAGAAAACTATTTTGGATCAGATGTGTGAGAAAATGAGGATGCTAAGATGAAAATTCAAGATAGGGTTATCTCGAAAGATAAAATGGCTAGCCGATTAAAACGGAGATTCATCTCCACATTTCCTCCTAGTAGATTCATCTCCACTTTGCTCCTTATGGGAATTTACATGTAAATGAGGGATCCCGCCTCATTTCCCCCCTTATGGGGGTTTACATGTAAATGAGGGACCAAATGAGGGATTTGGGAGAAAATGAGGGATTTTGGAGCAAATGAGGAGCAAATGAGGGGGCAAATGAGGAAGGAGAGAGTCACTCCTCCTCATTTCCTCCTTATGGGAATTTACATGTAAATGAGGATGCTGGTGGAAAATGAGGAGGAAAATTCAGGATTTGGGAGCAAATAAGGAGCAAATGAGGGAGCAAATGAGGGTTTCTGGAGCACATGAGGGGCCAGAACTGTCATAAACCTCCTACTCACAAATATGCTGATGACACACAATTGTATATATCCTTCTTGCCATGTGAAATTGTACTAGTTGCATTAACTACGCCACTCTCTTAAAATTAGTCAAAAAAGTCAACATGAACATTTTTGGAAGTGAGCAAAATAGACATAATAGATGATAACTTCTATACATATTAACTAGAATATTTTGCCCAGAGCTGAAAGTGTAAAAATATTAAGATTAACTCTTGTTATAACAATTTCTTTTAGCAAACACGTATCTGCTTGGCATATATTTCGCAAAAACTCGAATATAAAGATCGGGCACTTTTAAGTACTAATATAAAAATATTGTTACCCAGCTCATTAGTATTAAGTCACATAGACCACGCAGACATTGTATACGGCCCACAACTTCAAATAATAAACTTTAACCGTATTCAGGAACTTCAAAATTCTTGTCTACGTTTAATTTATGGCATAAAAAGATTTGATCGTATCAGTTATGAACGAGTAGATGCCAAGTGGCTATCAATGAATGATGGATGATATTTCCTTGAATTTTTTTATTTCACAGTGTAATCTTAAATAAAACACCAGCTAACTTATACAAGGATGTGTTTTTAGAACAGATGTGCGTAAGGTAAATATTTGTAACAGAAAATCTTTAACACCACCTCTACATTCAATGGAATAATTTAAAAGACCGTATTCCTATACTATAACAAGTTGTTACAACTCTGTCCCAAATGCATTAAAATAACTTCAGCCAGAAGCTTTAAGTTAGCATTGTTTAATAAATTGCTTAATAAATATTTGCAGTAAAATAAAAATAACAACAAGAGTACTAAAATTATAATAGAGATTAAAAATATAATAGAGATTAAATATATGCGTACCTGCTCATATAACACTAAAGGCAGCTGGTACCTTTTGTCTGCAAAGTTGAGTTTCGAACTTTTAGTTTTTTTTGTTGGCTTGTTGCTTATTGTTTATATATATAATTTGCAGTAACTAATTTTGTAAAAATTTGGTCAGTAAAAGGCATTTATTATTATTATTATATTAAATTGAGATGCTATTACAAGTTTAAAATGCACCATAATATGTGAAACACACAGTTCATATGATGCAAAGTGAATGATAAGAAGAGAAGTTTTAATATTTAATAAAGGTAATTGCAAATAATGCGTTTTCTCATGAAATTGATTTTTATACATTGCAATACAGCTCTCGATGACATTTTTGAAAGATGCCATCAAAACCAGCATTACACTGTATAAAAATCAATTTCACAAAAAAATGAATTGTTATATGCCATAAAATTTATAATAAAACCTGTCATTTGATATAACAATTTGTACTTGGAAATATGTTACTTTGTTGGTATATCTTCGACTGGGAGTAATTGCGCCGCCTTAACCATACTGTTAAAGATGCCTTCTTCATTTTTTAGCAGATTGTTAGGACTACCGCACTCTACAATAGTACCAGCATCGACAACTAGAATTTTATCGTAATCCATTACTGTGTGTAAACGATGCGCTATTGTAATGACAGTTTTGTTAATGAAAATCTTACTGATTATTCCTTGTAGACACTTTTCTGTGTGAGCATCAACACAAGCGGTTGCTTCGTCAAATACCACAATAGAATTATTTTGTAAAGTTGCCCGAGCTATACAAATTAACTGTTTTTCGCCAACACTAAAAGAAGTTTCATTTTCGGATGTAACTTCTTCTAAACTGCAAATCTTATTATTCATTTCAACGAGCTCTAGAGCCCGCCATAGCTCTTTATCAGTATACTGGCTGTTTGGATCTAAATTGGTTCGAATGGATCCGGTAAAAAGAGTTGGATTCTGTGGAACAATGGATATTTTACACCTGAAGTCGTTTATTGCAACAGTGCGTATATCAATATCGTTGAAGATTATAGAGCCATCAAACGGATATAATCGAAATAAGGTTAAAATAATGGAACTTTTACCAGCGCCAGTTCTTCCAACGATTGCTACTCGTTCTCCGTGTTCAATGGTGAAGCTTATATTTCTTAACACCATATTACTGTTTTGCGAATAGCGAAGACTGACATCCTTGAAAACAATTCTACACGTGTCCTTGCTATCAGTAAACGAACTTCCAGATGTACTTTCAGTTTCTGCTTTTAAATATGCAAATAAGCGTTCTGCTGAAGTTATATGCATTTCAAATTCAGACGCCTGAATTAAAAAGCTATGCAAAATTCCCATTAGTGTAAACGACTGTGTAATTGCCAATCCTACGCTTGAATCATTTACACCTGCAACAAAAAAGGAATATTATTTAATAGCAAAGAACGATACATTAACCGTTTGGAGGCAGCTGGTCACCTGAAAAGACTACCTATTCAAAAATTGTTTTCTATATTCCTGCTGGTTTTTTCAACTAATCACACGCTAAATGTGTTGTCTATACTCTAATTTCTAATGCATGGTATGCGTTTCGTGGAATATTTTTTATTGTGAGTTACGTTATGAATGTAAAACACATGTGATCTTGCATGGTTAGAATCACTGCCGTATAAAAGTTATACAAAGGTAATATTCTGAGTTTATTTGTGACAATTGCCAATAAGTCAACCCTATCTACACCGCCAGAATAGGTACATTCAGAACAAACTTTCACCTTAAAGAAGTTCTAAAATACCAGAATACATAGAATGGTTTGCATGTTGCACCTCAAGAGCCAAACTACATATTTAACCAAATTAGTGGGGTCCTTAGTGAGGAACCAGAGAAAGACAGGTTCCCCAAAGCGGGCATTAGCTCTTTCGGTACGTAGAGTGGAAAGATTATGGGGGTCGGTGTGACACTTTAAGATTGCAGAGATGTGGAAGACAACGGGAAACCACAGCATTACCTCTCAAGTACACGCATCCTCTGGGATAAAAGGTTCTGTAGTTAAAATAATTCCTCAAGCGGATCTCCGGAAGGGGACTACTTCGGAGGATGTGATCGAGAAGTTTAAAGGAAGAGCATGGAACATTTTGTGAGGCAGAGCGTGAAATGTCAGAAACATGAAGCAAGCAGGTAAGCTAGGGAATTTGAAAATTGAAATGAATAGGCTAGCATTAGAAATAGCATGGATTATCAAAGTTCGATGTCCAGAAACGATCTACAATATCGTAGACATACTAAGAGCTGTAAAAGGACATGAAAATTTAATAATTATGGGGAATTTTGATACAGTGGTAGGCGAGGATAGGGAGGTAGGGGCAGAAGGTTTATTTAGTTTAGGCATGAGGAATGACAGGGGAAATAGGCTGGTGGAATTTGGCGACAAGAACAGTATAACCATCACAAACAAATTATTTCAGCTTTGTGCTAGAAGACGATACACGTGGGAGATGCCAGAAGACATAGGGGGATATTAAATAGATTACGAGGGTTGCTTGATATGTATCGGGAATAAGTAACAAAAATAAAACTTGAGGTGTGAACACTTCTTTACTGTTTTTCAAAATATTCTCCACGATGATTACACACTTTTGCATACTTTGGAACCAATTTTTATAGCATTTTTTCTATTCCGATTGAGATATCTCCAAAACATGGGTTTTGAACGCATCAACCGCCTCTTCTGGTGTCGAAAGTAGTTGTTCACGCAATTTGTTTTCTACGTGTGGGAACAAAAAGAAATCATTGGCTGCCAAAGTAGGACTATTCAGCGCATGAACCATTAACTCAATGCTTTGAGTACTCAAATAGTCACTTGTTTGAGCCGATGTGTGAGAGCTTGTATTGTCATGATGGAGAATGATTGGGCATCGTCGATTTATTTTCTTTATTTCTCCGCAAACTTGTGGCAAGCAAATGGTTGTGTATACTAAGCAGAATTACCTGCTCTACTATCCTCTAAAGCATCGTTGTGACATGTCCATTTATTCCCAAAGAACAGACAACTATTTTCTTCGAAGTGCTTCGAGCGCGGACAAATTTTCTTGGATTTCGTTTATCCTGGAAGACCCATACAGTCGTCTGCTGTTAACTTTCGGGTTCATTCAAAAAAATCTAAGATTCGTCACCTGTGTAAATGTTATACACTGCGTTTGATGCACCGCAATCGTATTTTTTGAGCATTTCTTTGCACCAATTGACACGAGTCTTTTTTTAAGCGATTGTCAAATTATGTAAAATCCAACTGGCACATAGCTTTTTCACAGCTAAGTGTTCATGTAATATCGGATGTATGCTTGTCATACTAATGCCTAGGGATGCCTGAATCTCACGATAAGTCACATGATGATCCTGCATTATCAATTCGCGCACAGCATCGATGTTTTCTGGCGCAACAGCCGATTTTGGACGGCCTTCTTTAAACTATTCCGCTAGTGAACTACGACCACGATTAAATTCACTATACCCACCAATGATATACAGTAGTTTTAGTTGGTGCCACAAAAGTCGCAATAAGTTTATTCAGACACTGTTGTGGAGATAATTTACGTCAAAATCGTAAAAAATCATCGCACGAGAATGTTCGTGAAGCAGGAAAACAGAGATACAAAGCCGTAAAATGGGAAATTATTCGCAAACGTAGGAAAGCTAAAGTACAATGGATTGATAAAAGGTGTAAGGAGGTACAAACTTAGATGGAAATAGGAAAGACAGACGAAGCAATCAAACTAATTAGAACGAATTTTAGGAATATAAAACCGTATAGCAAGAATATAAAGGTCGCGGGAAGAAATGTTATTATAGAAAACGTAGAGAAAGTGGTTAGATGGCAAGAATATATAGGGAATTTATATGCAGAACGGAAACTAGAAGCACTACAAGTAGTATGAATACAGGCTAATCAGCGCCTCATTTGCACCAGCATCCTCATTTGCACCCACATCTGGACCAAAAAGTTTTCTTCGACTAACCATTTTTCATCTTTCGAGATAAATATATCTTAAATTTTTTATCTTTTGAGATAAATGAGCATCCACATTTCCACACAGAGATAAACCTATTTTTAAGTTTTTTTACCGCTAACATTCTGGAGCAAATAGTTTTCTTCGACTAACCATTTTTCATCTTTCGAGATAAACCTATCTTGTTTGGTATCAATTAATATTAGAATTTTCTCAGCTACCCGAATCTCTAAGAATTTTTTCGATTGCATCATCCCCCAGGGAGCTACCCCAATTTTAAGATTTCTTACCTGTAGCGACAGGCTAATCAACTCCTCATTTCCACCAGAATCCCCCATTTCCACACACATCTGGACTAAAAAGTTTTCTTCGACTAACCATTTTTCATCTTTCGAGATAAATGAGCATCCTCATTTCCACACACGAGATAAACCTATTTTTAAGATTTTTTACCGCTAACATTCTGGAGCAAATAGTTTTCTTCGACTAACCATTTTTCATCTTTCGAGATAAACCTATCTTGTTTGGTATCAATTAATATTAGATTTTTCTCAGCTACCCGAATTTCTAGGAATCTTTCAGATAGCACAATCCCCAGGGGAGCTACCCTAATTTTAAGATTTCGTACCTGTAGCGACTTTTGAGCGTTCTTATAAATTTTTTTATACATGCGTTACATCTTGTTAGCTTAGAATTTTACGCACATCCCGAATTTGTAAAACAGATTTGAAATAGGAGCACGCCCTGCAAAATTATACTTTAAGCTCTCAAACCTCTTTAAAATTTTTGCTCGTATATATTTAACTCCATTTTTAAAACCTTTCTCGCTACCCAAGGTATATGCTTTAACCAAACAGTTAGAGGTAGTAACACAAAAATTAAGCACACAAAATTTTAATAATTTATTTTTACGGTTTAATAAACTAATCATTCCATTGCAATGGGTTTTAAATATATAAATGGGAAGGTTAATAATTAAGAAAGCGCATTTTGCTGGTATGAAATCTATAGAATTTCTCCTGTAATGAAAGAAGAATGCATTCGTAATTTAAAATGATTCTACAACCTTCGCTAGATACCAACCATGTTAATTAGTGAATTCTATTAGAGTGAAAGTAAATGGGTCTTATTGCATATTGATATCCTACATCAATTACCTAAATTACCTTACGTGACGCTGTAGAAGCATTATAATTCAATATTTTCGAAACTTCCAATGTAGCATTAATTCATTTGTAACTCGTAATCCAGCAAATATTCTAGATTCTTAGCGATCATGTGAAAAGCTGTATGTAATTTCTTCTCCAAACAAATGCGGTTATTACAATAGGAAAGTACGCTAAATGCAAGTCAATTAACAGCAATTAAATATTGCTTACTGACCTACCTTAATTAGGCTGCTGTGCTATTTAGGACCAGGGTATGCAGACTTTAACACCTCCATCTCGCACGCTTTACACGGATGTTGGTTGTTTCGTACAAGAGCCTTTAACAACTGGCGGAGCTGAACGTTTACTGCTTAATGACATACCGTGCTGTTTTTCCTTGTGTCGCTGTGAGCTATTCTTGTAAAAGCGATACTGCAAGACCCAGACTTTAAGTACTTTGCTGCCGACGGATGTATAAGCTTAACCGTAGACGATGTTACACCACGACATTAAATGGCAGGCTTGAATATTTTTTTTTGGAAACAATCGAAGATTGCCGAAGACACTCGAAGAGTGCACAAACGCGGTCACTAAACCACAATTAATAATCGCCTTTATAGGTTTAACATTTCTACCATTACCCAATAACTGGTGCTACGTACATGGAAACTTTAATTTCTTATTGGAGAGAATCCTTATTCTCCCACGCACTGCTGCGTAGTTGCATACCCACCCCTTTTGGGGATATATGCTCGTTATAGGTTGTAAGACCCTCGGTTTTACTTAACTACACTTCGTGAGATCTCTTTAATCTTTTTAATCGTGTCCTTCTCGCGCACAATACAGTAGGACTTAGCCTTACTACCTACAAATTCTAACACCAAGTCACCGTTAAACTTGTTTTTAAATTTCCCCACAACTTTTTGTTAACATGCGGTAAATTGTGTTTATTATTTGCGGGGTACACCACTTTAAACCTAAAAATAAAAACAGGATACTTTAATACGTCTATTAATAATTTATGGTATTGTTGGCGATACAAATATGTAAAAACAAACTTTATCAAGAAAATATAATGTTTTAATAGAATACATGTATTGATAACATCTATAAACCACTGTGGTAACCAGAGTCTGGCGAATCTGGGATAGCCAAATCTCTAAACATTTGCGCAAGCGATTGCCTTGCAGTTGCATCTTTTAAGTACTGAATGGGGAAACATTTAATAAGTTCCAACAATGTCAAGTAATTTAAATTGCTGCAATCATTAGACAAAGAAATACTGGCACTGCTCTCCCCTTCTAATAACGTTTGAACTCTTTTTTCCTACGTCGTATTTCCACATACTTTTTTTATATCACCAACAAATTTTTCGTAAAATTCTGGAAAGTTTCTACACCTTAACTCAACCATTTTATAACAGATCAATTCTCGCAAATTTAATAGCTTGATGCACTCGTACGCAGGTAGCACAATAACATTCCCATCTTTCGTAATCTCCATATTATATAAATTCTCTTTTTCAAAATTGTTCAACAACCATATACTTCTATTAAAGGCTGTGCTCAGCTGCAATTTGAAATCTTGATCCAATTGTATGTCAACAACATCGTTTCCAGTAGTCAGACCATTTAATCTGACTTGTTTTGAGTCTTGAGCAAATTGGTGAATTTGAAATTCCACTTGAAAAGTACACAATTTTTTCCAATCGAAGTAAGAGAATGTTATCGTAGAATCAGCACACATACCACTACAGCAAATAACTTGAATGGCAGGTTGAAGACTACCATATAAATCAAAACCAACTTCTAATATATGGTGGTGATAATTTGGAGGAAATTCGCCTAACCTATAGGTTGACTTACCAACTAGTTGGTTGATATTTAATTGTAGTACTCGCACATCACTTGTAACGTCAACACAAGAAAAATCCATCTTTAATTTATAATTTTAATCAAACTCGAGGATGCTTTGACGACTAATGCACTGGAACATGGCTCTCGCCTTTTATGCCGATGGTCGAGCGTGCGCAGCTCCTTATTATATTAGTTGACGTTATATGCTAGTCTTGACTGGAAAGTGACGTGTATAATTGTTTTATAGTGGGTTTTACCTGTATGTATTTAACCACCAACGCCATTTTTAGAATTATTAAACAAAATTACTCTTAGCAGTATTTTTAATATACCGTCGTGTAAGATTTCAATTATTGTGTTTTTCCTCAAGTTCTCAAATCCCTCGGAATTTTTTTCAAATCGAATGACCCCTTACTGATTTGCAGATTAACCTTTTGCAAGCACCGTATATAATTCACCTTTAAGCTATTTCTAAACCGTATCGCTCTGTCTTTTGAGATAAACCCCTGGTGTAACCTATAAAATTAGTATAGAATTTTCCTGGGGAATTGAAATTAATTATCACGTCTTTTAAAATTAGTTCCAACAAAGACCTGTATATATTGTATTAATATTCAAAACCCTACAGCAAAACACCTTAGCATTTTTATTTAGATTTAGCTCGATAATAGAGTTAAACTCCAAAAATATTTATTAGTGGCTAGAATTGTTAAAATTTTCAATTAGTGAATCCACATACAAATGATTAAACCAAAAGGTATAATACATATATAAATTCTGCACGGTGACCTAGAAAGTGGTTCGATAATCTATTTTAAATGTAGTTCAACATAAGACGTATATTCTAAATAGATTTAGTGAAATGTATGATCATTAGCCTTGCATTGTTTGTCGATGACGTCTGACTATTAATTTAATAAAAGCACTTTCCACAATTCTAGTTAATATACGGGAATACACATTCTATAATTTGATTTAAATTGGGTTAATGTAAGGACAAATTATACTTATACTTTCTCTATGTACATAAATACGAGGGAAATGATACCAAAAGTTTATTTTAAGTTTATTTTGTAAAACGTAAGGTTGTTTATAGTGTAATTAATAGTAATACTGAATTTTCAGTCCTTGGTTTAAAATTTCGTGTGAGGACTATCGACAAAGAAGAGTAAGTCTTAGTTTGAATTTTGCAAACGTAGAAGAAATTAATATTTACATGTATAATTCAAAACTGTTAATCAATAATTTTTTCTAGAATGAACATCTTAAGTATTGCATGCAGTGTGTGCGAAAATGTTTTTACTGGATGTGATGCCATAAAAAAACACAACGAAAGACACATCGAGATGGTTTATTTCCAGGAGGAACTAAAAATTACAGCCAATGAGTGGGGACAAATTAAGGATTTGGAAAACCAATCGACCGCAGCGCATAAAAAACGTATAAACGCCGCAATTCAGTTAGAACAAACCAAGTTACTATTTGAAAAACCATACACCATAACAAAATCTTCTTCCAAAATCATAATTGTAGGCCTGAACCCGTTCGACGATTACAAAATAATTTTTAGATTTGTTGACACCATTTTGCAGAGCGTACTTGATGTATCCCTCAACGTATTTAGGAAGTTTATATCAAATCTTCCACACATTATACGCACTATGGAAGTTGGCATGCAAAATCAGATATGCAAATTCGACAACTTGCGTTTTTATTTAAATAAGAATAGTTTAGTGAAGATGATGACATTTGATGGGAATTATATGATATTTACCAAAGGAACTTTAGAGCACTTTTTAGGGGTATCTCAGATCGTTCTCAACCATGCTAATACTTTAAAAGAACTAACGGAAAAGGGTACTCCTAATATAGATCTGTTTCTGTTAGATGTCGCAATGGAAAGATATAATAGGAATGATGTCCTACAGAATCTCGCACATGATGTAATTAAAAGCAAATACAGTAATAGTGATATTGGGGTCATATTATACGAATTTATGAGAACCAAGATTGTTTGAAAACAGTATTTGTAAACAAGTTGAGTATATGGAAGAATACAACAGGTTTCCATTCCACGCATTTACGAGTGATGTTTAAATTTTAAGCCAAAGACTGAAAATTTTGTAACACTATTAATTACACTTTTGTTTTCTTATACGTTTCTAAATTGTTGTATTTCAACTACAGATATTAATAGATGTCAATAAAATTATGTTATAGTTTTAAATAAAACGATTCTGATTAATAATTTTGTAAAACGTTTATAACTAAATTGTTATACTTCAACTACAGATATAGATCGAATTATGTTAAACTCGATCGGTTTTATATTCACTGACTACAATATTATTACTTTAGTTTATCTCAGATATTGAACCGTAAAGCATTGTAACTTGAAAATGATTTCTAGAAAAACGTATACCAAGGAATGTTTGCAAGAAGCTCTTAATGAGGTTAGACGAGGTGTTGCAACAATGTACTCTGCTAGTAAGAAGTTTAGGATTCCAAAGTCTACATTGCGCGACCATCTCATACGATCACAGAGTAAAAGAGATAAAAGTGTAGACAGTTACATCTCTGATATACAAATACTAATTTACAAACTGCGGAAATGGGCACAGGAAGTACTCTAAGATGTACAGCAACATCTATCTACTCAAATGGTAAAGATGAAAAGATGATAAAGTAGTTTGTAAAAGAAGTTTTAAGATGCAAAAACAAAAGTTTAATATTGAGGAAATGAATTCTGCAAAAAATAATGGAAATGCTCGTCATAAACTATCAGAGCAAATAATAAATGAATCAAGTTCTATGGATTACACCCCAAATTCTGAAGATGAGGATTCAACACAGGAAAGCAATAGTCGGGGGACTAAAATACCGATGTATATAAAAAGGGGTGTTGTATTAAAAAATACACATCGTACTGAGCACAGTTCAGATGGTGCATATATTCGCTTTAATGTACATGGATTGATTGAAAGACTGCAGTTGCTAGTTACTGTTGATTATCACAACCATGGAGATATGCATAACCTAAATGAAATTATCTCTATAATATCTAAACTTCGACAAAAAGGAATTATAGAATAGAACGACATCAAAGTTAGATGGGGGGTAAATATTTATACATATTTTCGAAATTGTAAAATTGGAATAGTCTGCATTTGCATTTTGATAAGTAAACATCGTAATAAAAATGAGCGGGAAAGAATTATATCTTTAGATGCTATAAAATTTTAGAAGAAGTTGTCATGGAGATGAAAAAAAGTTTATCAAACAATTCAACTAGCCAACATTTGAATGGTATGCCTAATGAATCTCTGGCGAATACTAAAATAGTGCAAGATAAACCTACACATGATAATGTTGATGCGAAAGATCAGAACATAGACTCCAAGTCAGACGTTTCTGGTAGAAAAAGAAAGAGACAACTTAAATCGTATACTAAAGAGGATTTAAATAAAGCCATTGACGAAATAAACAAAGGATGGATTACTGGTTCAGAAGCATCCGAAATCTACAATGTTCCAAAAGCTACACTCTATACGAAACTCAGATCAAACGAAAATCGTGTTCAAAATTTGGATATGTATACTACACATTTCCCAATTAAAAGGAAGAAAAAGTGACTTTTGCGTGCGTGTATGTGTGTATTAGTTTTAATAAATAAAAATATATTTCTATGTGAAGTGTACTTGTCAAGTATTTGAATTGAAATATAAATATTGTTTCAAACGTTTTGGTTTTATTTATATATAATGGTATTGTTAGGATACAATTACTCGGAAGCAGTAGCAGAATTTTGGTTTATGTAATATCATAGAAGTCGAACAAAAAAAAATTTTAAACTAAAAGATATGTTTCAAACACGTAGTTGTACTCATTTCTATTAAAATTAAATGTAGCGCTCTTTGTTATAATTCTTTTCATAAGAACTTAGATACCCATTTCAGTTGCGTGGACATTTGAAAAATTAAACAATACTTGGGATATGTACCGATTGTACCCGATTTGTGTGCACGCACGAAACAACCATTCTCTTGATTAGGAACAGCTTTTCTATCCGATCTAGGTCGGATTAAATCCGATGGGTCGGATTCCAGACCTAGGTCGGAGACTCTCACCCTATGGGCAATTTCACCTATAGGGCAATTTCATATTCTGATGGAGGTAAATTCAGGAACTTTGCCATTAATACACCCCCTGACCTAACCTATTAATTTTTCCTTTTATCTAACCTAGGTCCACACTTGGTTTTTAATGGAAAAACTCATTAAAACAATTAGTGCTATGTGTTTTAATGAGAAAACTCATTAAAATTACCTCCACCCTTTGTCCTTCTCCTCCTTTCGCATCCGTACGACATAATCCAAACTATATCCAACATACACCTGAGATATGTCCATTTTGAATATTTTGGGGCTTGACAAAATTTTAGTAGTTCGGACTTAGGAAAATTTTAACATAAATTTGTAAATTTTATAAGGCCTCTAACTCGAAACTGATTAGCTACCAAAATTTACAAAGATAGTTATTACGACTACTCTGGGTCAGACAGCCCCAACCCCCTTACTGGGAGTCGGAGCTAACCAATTCGCATCGATTCATCAACTTAATTGCACTGTTTTCCGGTTCCCACATATGGTACCACTGTAATGATAAAACTTATCATCATCCAAAGTTTCAAAGAAATTTTTAAAATTGGTTGTTGCGTATAACTTTTGTGATATTGCAATAATATTAAACTATTTCTTTATGTGCATAATCGGATCTAGGTCTAGTTGTGGGGGTATTAATGGCAAAGTTCCTTGAATTTACCTCCATCAGAATAGGGTGAAATTGCCTATAGGGTGAAATTGCCTCCATAGGGTGGAGTGTCTCCTCCGACCTAGGTCGGATTTAATCCGACCAGATCGTTTAATCCGACCTAGATCGGATAGAAAACTGTTCCTAATCAAAGAATTTGCGTGGGCACAAATGGGTAAATTTACCCAAATTTTTAATTTTTAAATGTCCACGAACTGAAATGGGTATTAATTTTATGAAAGAATTTAAAAAGGTACATTTTTTTAATAAAATTTTGGTCAACTACGTTTTGAAAATTCTTTTAGTTTAAAATTTTTTTTCAATATTAATACAATATATACAGGTCTTTGTTGGAACTAATTTTAAAAGACGTGATAATTAATTTCAATTAGGAAAATTCTATACTAATTTTATAGGTTACACCAGGGTTTATCTCAAAAGACAGAGCGATACGGTTTAGAAATAGTTAAAGGTGAATTATATACGGTGCTTGCAAAAGGTTAATCTGCAAATCAGTAAGGGTCATTCGATTTGAAAAAATTCCGAGGATTTGAGAACTTGAGGAAAAACAAATAATTGAAATCTTACCGACGGTATATTAAAAATACTGCTAAGAGTAATTTTGTTTAATAATTCTAAAATGGCGTTGGTGGTTAAATACATACAGGTAAAACCCACTATAAAACAATTATACACGTCACTTTCCAGTCAAGACTAGCATATAACGTCAACTAATAAAAAGGAGCTGCGCACGCTCGACCATCGGCATAAAAGGCGAGAGCCATGTTCCAGTGCATTAGTCGTCAAAGCATCCTCGAGTTTGATTAAAATTATAAATTAAAGATGGATTTTCTTGTGTTGACGTTACAAGTGATGTGCGAGTACTAAATTAAATATCAACCAACTAGTTGGTAAGTCAACCTATAGGTTAGGCGAATTTCCCAAATTATCACCACCATATATTAGAAGTTGGTTTTGATTTATATGGTGTCTTCAACCTGCCATTCAAGTTATTTGCTGTGGGTATTGGGATTCTACGATCTTCTTTACTTCGATTGGAAAAATTGTGTACTTTTCAAGTGGAATTTCAAATTCACCAATTTGCTCAAGACTCAAAACAAGTCAGATTAAATGGTCTGACTACTGGAAACGATGTTGTTGACATACAATTGGATCAAGATTTCAAATTGCAGCTGAGCACAGCCTTTAATAGAAGTATATGGTTGTTGAACAATTTTGAAAAAGAGAATTTATATAATATGGAGATTACGAAAGATGGGAATGTTATTGTGCTACCTGCGTACGAGTGCATCAAGCTATTAAATTTGCGAGAATTGATCTGTTATAAAATGGTTGAGTTAAGGTGTAGAAACTTTCCAGAATTTTACGAAAAATTTGTTGGTGATATAAAAAGTATGTGGAAATACGACGTAGGAAAAAAGAGTTCAAACGTTATTAGAAGGGGAGAGCAGTGCCAGTATTTCTTTGTCTAATGATTGCAGCAATTTAAATTACTTGACATTGTTGGAACTTATTAAATGTTTCCCCATTCAGTACTTAAAAGATGCAACTGCAAGGCAATTTCGCAAATGTTTAGAGATTTGGCTATCCCAGATTCGCCAGACTCTGGTTACCACAGTGGTTTATAGATGTTATCAATACATGTATTCTATTAAAACATTATATTTTCTTGATAAAGTTTGTTTGTACATATTTGTATCGTAAACAATACCATAAATTATTAATAGACGTATTAAAGTATCCTGTTTTTATTTTTAGGTTTAAAGTGGTGTACCCCGCAAATAATAAACACAATTTACCGCATGTTAACAAAAAGTTGTGGGGAAATTTAAAAACAAGTTTAACGGTGACTTGGTGTTAGAATTTGTAGGTAGTAAGGCTAAGTCCTACTGTATTGTGCGCGAGAAGGACACGATTAAAAAGATTAAAGAGATCTCACGAAGTGTAGTTAAGTAAAACCGAGGGTCTTACAACCTATAACGAGCATATATCCCCAAAAGGGGTGGGTATGCAACTACGCAGCAGTGCGTGGGAGAATAAGGATTCTCTCCAATAAGAAATTAAAGTTTCCATGTACGTAGCACCAGTTATTGGGTAATGGTGGAAATGTTAAACCTATAAAGGCGATTATTAATTGTGGTTTAGTGACCCCGTTTGTGCACTCTTCGAGTGTCTTCGGCAATCTTCGATTGTTTCCAAAAAAAATATTCAAGCCTGCCATTTAATGTCGTGGTGTAACATCGTCCACGGTTAAGCTTATACATCCGTCGGCAGCAAAGTGCTTAAAGTCTGGGTCTTGCAGTATCGCTTTTACAAGAATAGCTCACAGCGACACAAGGAAAAACAGCACGGTATGTCATTAAGCAGTAAACGTTCAGCTCCGCCAGTTGTTAAAGGGTCTTGTACGAAAGAACCAACATCCGTGTAAAGCGTGCGAGATGGAGGTGTTAAAGTCTGCATACCCTGGTCCTAATAGCACAGCAGCCTAATTAAGGTAGGTCAGTAAGCAATATTTAATTGCTGTTAATTGACTTGCATTTAGCGTACTTTCCTATTGTAATAACCGCATTTGTTTGGAGAAGAAATTACATACAGCTTTTCACATGATCGTTAAGAATCTAGAATATTTGCTGGATTACGAGTTACAAATGAATTAATGCTACATTGGAAGTTTCGAAAATATTAAATTATAATGCTTCTACAGCGTCACGTAAGGTAATTTAGGTAATTGATGTAGGATATCAATATGTAATAAGACCCATTTACTTTCACTCTAATAGAATTCACTAATTAACATGGTTGGTATCTAGCGAAGATTGTAGAATCATTTTAAATTACGAATGCATTCTTCTTTCATTACAGGAGAAATTCCATAGATTTCATACCAGCAAAATGCGCTTTCTTAATTATTAACCTTCCCATTTATATATTTAAAACCCATTAAAATTTTGTGTGCTTAATTTTTGTGTTACTACCTCTAACTGTTTGGTTAAAGCATATACCTTGGGTAGCGAGAAAGGTTTTAAAAATGGAGTTAAATATATACGAGCAAAAATTTTAAAAAGGTTTGAGAGCTTAAAGTATAATTTTGCAGGGCGTGGTCCTATTTCAAATCTGTTTTACAAATTCGGGATGTGCGTAAAATTCTAAGCTAACAAGATGTAACGCATGTATAAAAAAATTTATAAGAACGCTCAAAAGTCGCTACAGGTACGAAATCTTAAAATTAGGGTAGCTCCCCTGGGGATGGTGCTATCTGAAAAATTCCTAGAAATTCGGGTAGCTGAGAAACATCTAATATTAATTGATACCAAACAAGATAGGTTTATCTCGAAAGATGAAAAATGGTTTGTCGAAGAAAACTATTTGCTCCAGAATGTTAGCGGTAAAAAATCTTAAAAATAGGTTTATCTCGTGTGTGGAAATGAGGATGCTCATTTATCTCAAAAGATGAAAAAATTAAGATATATTTATCTCGAAAGATGAAAAATGGTTAGTCGAAGCAAACTTTTTGGTCCAGATGTGTGTGGAAATGAGGGATTCTGGTGGAAATGAGGAGTTGATTAGCCTGTCGCTACAGGTAAGAAATCTTAAAATTGGGGTAGCTCCCTGGGGGATGATGCAATCTAAAAAATTCTTAAAGATTCGGGTAGCTGAGAAAATTCTAATATTAATTGATACCAAACAAGATAGGTTTATCTCGAAAGATGAAAAATGGTTAGTAGAAGAAAACTATTTGCTCCAGAATGTTAGCGGAAAAAAACTTAAAAATAGGTTTATCTCTGTGTGGAAATGTGGATGCTCATTTATCTCAAAAGATGAAAAATTTAAGATATATTTATCTCGAAAGATGAAAAATGGTTAGTCGAAGAAAACTTTTTGGTCCAGATGTGGGTGCAAATGAGGATGCTGGTGCAAATGAGGCGCTGATTAGCCTGTATTCCTACTACTACTACAATTGGAATCAGACATGGAACAGAATATCTTATATCCTATACTTAAAGATGAGTTTGAATTAGCATTAAAGAAAATGCGTTATAGGGATATGCGAATAGAACATAGCTACAAAGAGCTAACAACTGTAATAGAATTAGGGCAGTAACACAAAGAAGTAAATGTTAGAAAAGGAATAAAACAGAGATGTGCGCTATCCTCATTAAATTTTAACTTATACATCGAAGAGGCAGTGAATTCTGTCAAATGCATAAAGATATTTGGAATTACTATACATGGACAAACGACTGACATGCATAGATTTGCAGATGATATAGCGATATTAGCATCTAGCAAGGAAGAGTTAGTAGCTGCTCTTAATGAAATGGAAACGGTTCTAACAGAGAGATACGGTATGCAAATTTAAAAAAATAAAACTAAAGCACTAGTTTGTAAAGAAGGGGTAAAGAAATAGAAAACAGACCTCAAATAGGAAACGAGAACTTACAACAGGTTAAAGTTTTTACTACCTAAGAAGTCAAATAACACAATATGGAAAGAGTACTGTAACGATTTATTTCTTACCGTTCCAATTTAGGTTAGGTTAGCTCAACTATCCTGAGTAATTTCTGATTTTGCAGTTAGAGCAGTTGAGATTGTTTCCACATCGCGTGATGGGAAGGCATCTTAGTAACCTTCTGATGTCTATAGTGAGATGGCCGTTATGTCAATGTCACAAGTAGAAATGTTGACAGTATAATTAGTTCCCATAAACATCGTAGTATTCTGCTCGAGTTTTATGTTTAATTATGAGTTGTATGTAGAATAGTTGTGTAGTCTTTCAGTTCAGTGCAGTATTTGTGTAGTGGCCATTCAATACTTCCGACTAAGCCACAATCCAGGCAGATAACATCCACGAGGGTTTTTTTTGTTTGATTGTTATCGCGTTATATAAAATAGCTTGCAAGGCTATTGGGCTTCTTCTTGAATTTGCAGCGAAGCCATTAACTTGGTTTGACGAAGCGTGGAGCGTTCCAGTTAGTGGTACAGGCATATGGTTGCCGAATAAATTTAAGATTTATAGTAAAGTGGTGATACTGTACTGTAGCAATACCACGAAGGAATTAGCATGGCGTTTATTAAAATTAGTTACTTCGATCAGTAGTTATTTACGTGGTGAAACTGGTAGCACCAGCTGGGTGGTTTGGTTGCTCAAGCGATCTGGTGAGATTGTAAATTGTAGAGAAGTTTATTGGGAAATTTATGCCGCTTACAAGCGTAAGTAGTAAGTCACTTGGTGGACTTTATTTAATTTATGTGTGGGGTTTTATCTTTGGCGAAGCATCCCTTTGTCGCCTTTCAAAGTCCACCACTGCACACTTGGTTGAAACGCCGTTTAACTTAAATGTGACACCTATAAAGCGACCATTATTGACTTAATGTCAAATTGTTATGTAGGATTTAACCTTATAGTTGCTGTTATATTTGTGAGCATCCTTTGGACAGGTTATTGTTTCGCACATTGTGGAAGGCATCTAAACCTTCTGAATGTCTATAGTCAGAGGCCGTTATGTCACATGATCACAAGTAGAAATGTTGATCAGTATAATTAGTTCCCATAAACATCGTAGTATTCTGCTCAGTTTTATGTTATAATTATGATTGTATGTAGACAGTAGTTGATAAATATCTATTCAGTTCAGTGATATATTGTGTTAGTGGCCATTCAATACATTCCGACTAAGCCACAATGCAAGGCAGATAAATCCACGAGGGTTTTTTGTTTGATTGTTATCGAACGTTATATAAAATTAGCTTCAAGGCATTGGGCTTTTACTTGAAATTTGCAGCGAATCCATTAACTTGGTTTGACGAAGCGTGGATGTCGTTCCAGATTAGTGGTAAGCGCATATGGTTGCCGAATATAATTTAAGATTTATAGTTAAAGTGGTGATACTGTACTGTAGCAATACCACGAAGGAATTAGCATAGCGTTTATTAAAATTAGTTACTTCGAAATCAGTAGTTATTTAGTAGGTGAAAGCTGGCTAGCACCAGCTGGGTGGTATTGTTCAATATAGCGATCTGGTAGGATTGTAAATTGATAGAAGTTAATTGAAGGAAATTTATCCTCTTACAAGCGTAAGTAGTTAAATGTCACTTGGTGGACTTTATTTAATTATATTGTGGTTTTTATCTTTGCGAAGCATCACTCTTGTGTTATCAGAGTCCTCAACCATCTGCCACCACTTGGTGGAATACGCCGTCGAACTTATACTGCAGTGGTCCCACCTAGTAACGCCAGGACCATCCAGACTTGACAATTAAAGTTGTCAGCAGAATTGTTAACTGTAAGATTTTAACCTTACTAAGTTGTCTGTTATCATTTATGTGTAGCAGTCCTTATAGGACGGGGTTAATTGATAACAAGTGGACAATTATTCTGAGATGGGTCATAATAATGATCAAGCTTGAAATTAGTTCAATATGTTCAGATTATATACATAGATTTAAATAATCAATTTATCCTAAGTCTAAATTTTTCGCTATATTAAATGTATATATATATATATATATATATATATATATATATATACACACACATATATATATATATATATATATATATATATATATATATTATTGGAATTGGTTTCGGGGTTGTAGTCAATTAGGGCAAATTAAGAACTCTTTTTTGATCGATTCGAGCTTTCGAAAATTTTAGTTTCTTCTTCAGGAAACTGCAAATATGTATAATTACAAGATGTAATTAAAATGTTTACTTACGATCTAGATTCTAATCTTAAATGTAAGAAGCATGAAACTATTTTAACAAAAACGACTATTTTAGGGTTGACATTTAAAACTATTGACACATACTTGATGAATAACGGGATAGTTATTGCATTACAATGAGGTTGCATTAATAAATAAATCTAAAAATACATTGATGGATATAAGGGGTGTTGTTATGAAAAATAAATAAGTAATATGAATTAAATTATGATTGTTGACATGTAATAAACTAAGATAATAGCGGAAAAATAAAATAAAATTTTCGAAAGCTCGAATCGATCAAAAAAAAGTTCTTAATTTGCCCTAATTGACTACAACCTCGAAACCAATTCCTAAATAATAATCTAAGTAGTCGAAAACTATAATATATATATATATATATATATATATATATATATATATATAAAATTAAGATTCGATTTTGGGTTTTACTTCGTTCAAATGTCATAAATTATTTCAAATATGCCAAAGTCATTTATTAATAACTGACGTTTCGGAAAGTATGTTTCCTTACACTTAGTTCTATAATTAAATAGCTAACATCTTTGGAGAATTTCTTAAATCTATACTTACATTTATTAAACTATTGGTTTTTATGAAATTTTGTGATGAATGAAATTTGTGTTGGTTTTGTTTTGTTTTACTAACTACGTTATTAATACTAAAAATTACAGAAGTGACAATTACAAATAAGAAAATAAAATTTTAAAAATTAAAGATGTTACTTATAAATTATATAAAATTATGATAATCTACTGAAACATTATAATAATACAGTTGTATATTACGTTGTAATGTGTTTGTATGTATGCATGTGTGGGTGTGTGTGTGTGTGTGTGTGTGTGTGTGTGTCTGCGCGCGCGTGCGTGCGTGCGTGCGTGCGTGCGTGTGTGTGTGCGTGTGTGTGAGTTATTTATACATGTAAAATAAATTATAATGTATGTGTGTATGTGTGCATGCATTTGTGTGTGTGTGTGTGTGTGCGTGTGTATGTTTATTTTAGACTGCTTTAATCAGTTTAAATGGTGTTTATTACTTTTTATTTAAGGAGAATAAAAATGCATAACTTTTGTGTAGGTCATCTATGTCATTTATAAAATTAATTGTATTGATTTGTTTTTGGATATGGAAACTTTCTAGAAATAATCTGTTTTTGTATATACTTTCTGTATCTAATATTTTTGTGTTGTCAAAATCTGCTTGGTGTTGATATTCATTTAAATGTATAGTTAGGGCGCATGATTTTTTGTTTAATTTTTGATCACTTTTATGTTGTATTATTCTGTTCTTCAGCCACTGTCTGGATTGTCCTATATATTGTTTATTGCAGCTACAGGGGATGCTGTATATGATATTGCTTTTTAGTGATTTTGGGATATTATCTTTGGTCCTGGTAAATATATTCTTAATGCTATTTTCATATTTAGTCGAAATTTGTATTTGTGGGGTTTCTAATAGTTTTATTAAATATGGTGTTAGTTGTTGTATGTATGGGAGTGTATTGTATTTGTTAAGTTCAGTTCCTATGTGTCTCTCTGGATGTATTTGTTTAGTTTGAAAAATTAGTTTATTTGTTAAACATTTAGGATATCCATTGTTTAGTAAAGTTTTTTGTAGTTGTTTAAGATTAGTTGTAAGAAAAATGGGGTCGGAAATTTTTGAAATTCTGTTTTTTAAAGTAAGGGCAGTATTTATTTTATGTCTGAAAGTATGATTTGAGTGAAAATTGAGATAGCGGCCTGAATTTGTTGGATTTTTGTATGAATCAAATATAAGTTTATTGTTGGAATCTCTAAAGACGACGGTATCTAAAAACTTAGTTTTTTGTTGGTTTCTGTTTCTGTAGTAAACTGAAGTTTTGGATGGAAATTGTTGAATGCTATAGTAGTTTCTTCGATTTTGTCTTTTGGGATAGAGCAAATTATGTCATCTACGTATTTTACGATGAAATCTAGTTTGAAGGGTAACTGTGGTTTTATGGTGTCGATAACATTGTCCATTACTAATTGAGCAAGTATTGGTGAGATCGGGGAACCCATGGGTGTACCAGATACTTGTAGATAAAAATTATTTTGAAATGTAAAATGTGTGTTGTTAATTACCAAATATATACTACTGATGAACAGATCAAGTGAAAACTTACAATGTTTTTTAATAGTACACCACTTTTCTTTTAAGATGTTGATAACTAAATCTGTTGGTATGTTAGTGAATAAAGACTTGACATCTAATGATATTAGAATAAATTCGTTTGGGATAGTATATAGTTTATAACGTTCGACAAATGTGAAGGAATCTTTGATACTGTAACTGGATTCAATGGGGAATGCATTACTTAAAATTGTTGATAGAAATGAAGCTAAGTTGTATGTTGGTGTCATGATAGATGAGATGATAGGTCTAAGTGATAATTCGGGTTTTTGTATCTTTGGAAGTCCGTAGTATCTGCCTGCAATGGAATTATTTTGAGTGAGTTCTTTCTTTTGTTGTTCTGTAATCATCTTTTTAGATTCCAATAACTTAATGTGGTCGTTAACATTCTTTTGAATTGTGAATGTAGGATCTTTGTTTAGTTTTTTGTAAGTGGTTGTATCGTTCAATAATTTTTCTGATAAAGTGTTGTATTGTGTGCGTGTCATAATAACGGTAACTGCTCCTTTATCTGCATTGGTGATGATTATTTCTGGGTGTGTCTTCAAAAACCTATTTACTTTACATTTAGTTTTATATATAGTACTGATGTTATTTGAGTTTTTTGGATTCAATAAAAAATTTGTAATTTTGTTGATGATTTGTGCCCTAAGTTTGTTTTTATTATTTTTTTCGTGTGCCTCTAAAATATTTCAATGTTGGCTAGTAATTTTCCAATATGAATATCTTTGGTGATAACCGGTAGGTTGAATTTAGGACCCAAAGATAAAAAATCGCTGATATCTGATGGTATTGTTACATCAGAAATATTTACTAGCCATTTGTTATTGTCCAAAAAGAGCGGACTTTTTGTTTCTGAATTGTTTTTTATTTTATTAAGCTTTTGTACATTGATTTTTCTAATCTGAATAAATCGTTTATTGTAAAATGAGTTCTGTCTGTAGTTGTAGTTCTTATTTGTAATTGTCACTTCTGTAATTTTTAGTATTAATAACGTAGTTAGTAAAACAAAACAAAACCAACACAAATTTCATTCATCACAAAATTTCATAAAAACCAATAGTTTAATAAATGTAAGTATAGATTTAAGAAATTCTCCAAAGATGTTAACTATTTAATTATAGAACTAAGTGTAAGGAAACATACTTTCCGAAACGTCAGTTATTAATAAATGACTTTGGCATATTTGAAATAATTTATGACATTTGGACGAAGTAAAACCCAAAATCGAATCTTAATTTAATATTAATAACGTCCAGAAACAAAGAATCTATTATATATATATATATATATATATATATATATATATATATATATATATATATATATACGATTGTGTTGAAATTAGCAGGTTTTAGGTCGGCTGGTAATAAAGAAAACTCTTTTTTATGGCCTAAATTTTCGCATATATTTTTATGCTTGATCACAGTGTACATCGTTGTACAGTGAGAGTCTTACCCTCCAGCCGCTCAGGCCTTCTTTTTTATTCAAGTACTATTTTATGTTAGTATTAGGAGCCACAAATGTTAGGTTTCCACCCATAACCTATGAGGAGAGTGCACGTTCCCAGGGTTCTATAAAGCTATACTACAGTTGTCGATTAAGGGTCGATTAGGGTAAGTTTGGTGTGAATATATTAAGGGGATAGAATGGTGCCTATATTTAAGTGTTGATATGTTACATAGTGTTGTATTGCATGTATTCTGGAGCACTAAATAAGGCTAATTATATTCTTAAGGAGTTAGTTTTTATATTTGCGAGTTTGTTTACTGGTGAGTCCGCTGGCAAGTTGGCTTAATTGCAGGAACTGCCTTGTACGCCCATTGAATTTGTGGTGCTTTTGTGGGTCCAATCAACTGCAATTGGTGCCCTCATTAAATTTCTTTTTAGTGTGCTACCAATGCTCACGACCCACCCTGTTGCTAGTCCGGGAAGAGCACCATATTTCGTACCTTTCCTGGTTGAGACTTGGTGTCCATATACCCACTTGGCCAGGAGGAACTAAGAATACCTAACCAGTAAGTTTTTTTTTTGTTCATGTTATCTTTACCCCACGAGATATCGTTACAGTACAAAAGATATAAAATAAGGATTAGTGCAAGGTCGTGTTGCATTTAACAAGCAAAAGCAACTACCGTGTTCAAAGAGAACAAACGTAGAAACAAGGAAAGGATTGCTGAGAACATATGTGTGGAGCACAGCGCTGTACGGTTGTCAAATGTGGACAGTGGGAGAAGCGGATAGCAAAAAGGTAAAAGCCTTTTAAATGTGGTGCTATAGATGTACGATGAAGGTATCTTGGACAGACAAGGTTCAAACAAGGATGTTTTCGAAATGATAGGAGAAGAAAAATATGTGGAAAACAGTATAAAATAGGAAACAATGGAAGTACGCGTTCGACCAGTTCTAGGACTGAAGACCTATTGGTGATGAGGTCGTTAGGTATTTTAGGTACAATCAAGAAGAGAATAAATGTAATTGGAGTAAACGGAGTAGTATCCCATTTTAAGCATCCCGTTTTACCTTACTGTAGCCTTCAAGATAAACAATAAAATTTAAAAAACCTAGTCAAATAAAAATGTAGAAATATATACACCAAACATAAAACGTAAGTATACAAAAGTGTGAAAGCAACTCACCGTTTATCTACTTTGTAAATAAATGAAAATCATGCAAACAAATTGGTATAATCACACACACACACACACACACACCACATACACACACACACACGTACGCACGCACGCAAGCACTCGCACACACACTACAAGGTTCAATCCTTACCGTTCCAAACTGCAGCGATTCCTGTTCAGTTAGTTCACGTATTCCGTGAAATTTATTATTTCGTAGTAGGACCAATTGAAATTGTTTCCTTATTCGAGTGTCAGAACGCCTATTTTAATATAGGCAGCCTTCCAGTGTCTGTGAATTGTTATTATGCGAATGTTGTGATTTGACATTCTGACAGACTAATTTTATTTCTTTTGTCATCTAAATTATACGATACAAATTTGTACGTTTATTAAATGTGCTACAGAGGAAAAGCGTGTAGCTTAATTTCAGATTATTCTGTGTGGAATTGTTGCTCAATGCAACAAGCTATGTTGGTATTTAAACAATCATAGACACGAGGATGTTTTTTTGTAATAGTTGTTATCAATATCTATAAATTGAATTGGACAGCTGTCCTCGATCTTATTATTCTTCTTCAACCGTTAGCACAAAGGGTTGAATTGTTGGTGGAGTGTTCCAGTAGATATGAAAGTGCTAGGTTGCTGAATATATTTCTAAGCAAGGGTACATGTTATGAAACAATACTGTGTGTTGCTCACGGAGGAATTAGCGTGGCGTCTGAAATTAAACAACCTCCGATAATATTTAATTATTTAAATGGTGAAATCTTAACCACAGGTGAGTGAATAATTGCTTATACCAATCCTTACATTATCATTTTAGGATGCTGTATCGTGCCTGTATAATATTGTTGGTTATTTGGAAACTTCCCTTATAATTTAGTATAGTAATTACCTAAATAATTATTCAAGGAATATTTATTGATTTATTTTAGGTGTGGGGGATATATTGCTATATGTAATATTCAAGGGATAAATTTACTAAACGGTTACTATTAGATGTACATATGTATAAATATTTTTGGGGCGCTTTATAGGTTCAGTGCCGAATTGTTTAATGTAGGAATCACAACTGATTTATGATAAATATACTTCTTGTTTGGGGATTTCGTATTCTCTATTGATGAGTGTTGTTACTGGTGAATTTATAGACAAGTTAGCTTAATTGCAGAAGCTGCTGTAGTTGTCCAATTATTCGTGGTGCATGCGGGTCCAATCAACTGGAATTGGCGCCCTCATTATTATTATTCTTTCTTAGTGTGGTATCAACGATCACGGCCCAACCTGACGCTAGTCCTGGAACTGCACCATATTCAGTATTATTTCTGGTTAGGGTTCCGGTTATCAGAACACCCACACCGACCAGAATGTACTAAGAATATCCAACCGTTAAGGTTTTTTTTGTAGGTTATTCTTATATAACAAGAATGGCGTTGCAACACAAACACACACACACACACACACACACACACACACACACACACACACACATCACACATACAACTCCTAATTGTCCAATATGCACTGACGTTCCAGAAGATGCAGAACACGTATTTTTTCATTGCCCACGATTTAATGAACCACGTGAGAGACTAACTGCACTTACAAATACGTTCGTCCAGAAAATGGTAGAATCAAAAGAAGTATGGTCAGCAGGCACCATATTTGTTGCAATGGTAATTAAAGAACTACGACAAATTAACAACACAAGGAGAGAAGCGTTAAATACATATCAGAATTATCTTAACGGAAGAACACATGACTTAACCTCATGCATAACTGCGTTCTAAAAGTAAAAATAGATTGAAATTTGCGTTTGTAATAAAAACTTAACCAAAGAATGGCTAGATAAGCTAGATAATGATATAAAAGCTACAAGTGCACGATAATGCTACAAAGACTACATCTGCAATTAATTCCTAATCGAAACTTTCATTAAAATTCTTTATGAATATTACAATTACTACAACATCCAACGTTCAAGAAGAAATTTATCCGGCTTCGGATAGCTCAAAACGTAAAGCCCGATTTTGCATCGACGCTATTATTATTGAGGTTAAAAAGAAAATTATATGAGACGGACAGATCCAAATAATGGAACAATAAATTACTCATTCGAGCTAATCTAATCCTCAAAGAAGAGCGTATGAGCAACAACCACTTCTCGTGAAGTAATGCTTAATTGCGGTTCCGCGGGAAGTATTGAGAATGCAGTGCATGCATTTATTAGTAATGTAACTTATTTATGTTGAAATAAAAGTATTTCAACTGTAAAACACACACACACACACACGCACACGCACGCGCATGCGCACGCGCACGCACACGTACACCCACGCGCGCGCACACGCACACGCACACGCACACGCACACGCACACGCACACGCACACGCACACGCACACGCACACGTACACGCACACACACACACACACACACTTTGTTATATTCCGAAATTTATTACGTATTTTCAGATTACTTAGTAACGCTACTGTTATACGTTATTTTAATTGGTAATTTATTATGTATGAATTAATGCTATTCGTTGTTACTCTGTGCATACTGAACTAATGTTATATTTGGTAGTAGCCTTCGGTTCTCTCCTTTAGTTAGAATATTTTAGTTGACTGTCATTTCATTGATATATTTGTTGGTTATTGATCTTGACCCCTGGGTTAACCTGCATACGCCGACCTTGCCGTTGTTAATCCTAATTCAATTAGAAATAGTGGTTATATAGTTATTCGTTCGGAACGTAATCATCACCTGCAGTGACATCGAGGAGACTGGGTTTCCTGTTGCCAACGTTCATTCCTTTCGACTTCAGAAACGATATGCTAGTGGATGTACTTCTTATCGAATGAGAACGCTTTATTCTGAGGTTTTAAACATCCACTTGGGATTTAGTTCAATTACTTTATATGTGTTTGGTTTGGTTTAAGGTAATTAATTACGCTTTTAGCGGATTAAAGTCGTTTCTGTTGGTGAAGAATTTTGATTATTAATTGTCTGCATTCTAACTTGCTTTGTTACCCACTTTTAGTGGTAAGTATAATTTTTGTAGCACTTCTTTTCTAATTGCCGTGTGTGATTTTTACAGTTTCCTTTTAGGTTCCTTTATGTTCAGAGCATAAAACTGCATGTGCAATAAATATTAATACTCTTGAATTCGTGTTGTTATTGGTTATTATGATCATTACTGTTGTTGGTCCGAATTGCAGTTAGTTTCTGTTTAAGCTCTGTCCTTATCGATATTATTGGTGTATCGATCCTTTTGCCGATTACTTTCAGTTTCATCGTAACGTTAACCTTACTTATTCGGAACCTGTTAAGCTATCTCCATGAAAATTACTGTTCATAAAGTTTATTGGATGCTGATACTTAATCATCAGCCTTGCTGAGTCATCAGAAGATAACGTTGCCCTGCTGTAAGAAGTCTTGGAAGACCTGGACCCATTGCAATTGTGGAGCTTATCTTAATCAGGTCGCATGGTAATTCCAAGCATATGTTATGCATGTTTAACAGTCAACTTAATTGATATCAGAGAAATTTGATAATCAACTGCCCCTTTGTTAACTTAAAATTTGCTATAACCATCCGTACACTTTTGTCGGACAATGGATTGCCTTTATTAAATTAAAATTGTAGTAGTTAACACCTATTTTCTATTTAGGGTGTCATTTGTGAAGGTAAAGTATTGTGTGCTTTAAGTTCCTGCAAATTAATTATTTTCATTGATTATTTATAAATCTGTTTACGAGTTTGAATTTGGGAAAATTAGTAGTGGTACAAAACTTACCAACCATATTGCAATTTTGTGGCCATAAATTTGTGTATGTGTATTTTGCTTTTTGTGATTTACAGGATTAGGTGCTGTATCCTGTGGGCTCGTGTCCAGATATTTAAGTCAGTCATTTTGTATATTACTTGTGCAATAGTGCCCCTTCATATTATCATTGTGAATTATTTTTTTTATATAATTGCGTTACTAATTGAATTTAAGTATTCCCTTAAAAAGTAAATGTTTAGAGGCTTCACCTCTATAGGTGTATTGTGTGAATACATTTGTGGTAACTTGTTGAGAGATAAGTTTGAATCAATATATTTTGTAAAGTTGTATTTTAAATTTGGTCTGATATATTGTGGTATTTTAGGGTTTGTCCAAGAACGTGGAACAATTCTCGCAGCTACTTTTAGCTACAATTCTTGGCACCCTTTTATTCTAAGCAGTATCAGTCGTTCCTTAGTGTTTACTATATGATTGTTTCAAACCTACACGTTGAAGAGTCTTATTTGAGCTAGTCTGGAGCCTTGTATCATTCATTCACTTTCTAAATTTTACCGTGGCATATTAATGATGGAGATCTACTTAATGGGCATAGGTGTGTCCTTTAGATTACTTGTTTAAACTCCGTTTAGAAAAGTTCGAAATTCTAAACAGTTTAGAAATTATTTAAAAGAACTGAAAATCACCGATTTCCTTTATGTTAAATATTTTTGTTATAGTAAAAGATAGAAACCAATATTTCCTATTGAAGTTCTTTAGTACAATTGTGTACACTAAAAAGTGATATTAAAAGATGGTATCTAGCCATCTAAAACTGCAATATGGCGTCCATTTAAAACATGAAATTTGTTAGCCATATCTTGAATTTAATTTTAATATCACTTTAAGTGAACGCAATTGAACTATAGAGCTTTGATAGGAAATATTGTTTTGTATCTTTTATTATAACAGAAATATGTGACTTCAAAGAAATAGGTAATTTTCAGTTTTTAAATAATTTCTAAACCTTGGAATTTCGAATCTTTCTAAATGGAATTTTAATAAGTAATTGAAAAGACACAACTTTGCCCGTTTAAGCAGATCTATATTGTTAATAATAAGAAAAATGCCCATGGTATCATACTCAATATGGGCATAAGTATATTTGTTTTTAATTATATTCTTTTTTTGTTGAGGGGGAGGAGACTGATTTGATCTTTAGTTAGTCTCCTCACAATAAATATTTTTTCTGCAGCAAGAAATGGGCCGCAAAATTTTAAACTAACAAAGCTTGTCTGATTCCTCGTATGTAGAATCATTGTACCAGACAAATTTCAATACAGTTTTCTAATTGTACACGAAGCTTAGAAAGAATACAAGATACAAATACGCATTTTAGAACATGCCGAAGAACATATTTCTAAATCTTTGTTTATGGATTCCTGTGTCTGCACAATCTTTGCAGTTATATAAGTAGCTATGTTTCACATACTTACTGTCTTTTAGTATTAGCAAAATTACTAATACGGATGCGATGTAGCATTCCGCTAAGATTTCTAAATAAAGTCTAAAAGCTTGTAATGCTGAAAGGCGCATATAAACGACTGAATTGTAAACGTCAAGATGCTTCTCAAACCATTGCTGAAGTAGATTCTGTGCTCCCCATGCTCGTATTGTTGAAAGTCCATCAAATGTTGCTTGAATGTGTCCTATTATTGGATTTCGAACTGAAATAAGGCAATTAAAATTTAAACTTACGTGAATATTTACCTAATCCTTCTACCCTCCTTATATTTCGTCCAGAAGGCAAATACAGATACATACATATGATTATTGCTATTCCAAGAGTTGCTGATGGCACTAAAAGCCACAGATTAACTGATGTGACTACAATGAGGACGCTTGTAATCACAAGCAATGCCTGAAAGTTAATTGTCAACTATTCAGAATACAATAATATTGATAGATAAAAGAAATACAAACTTTAGGTATGGAATTTATATTTGATACAAACAATATCTATACTTCGCTTTACGAGAGGGTAAAGCATACGGTCTAAAAATACTAGACCGTTTATTCTGTTTAATGGTATGTTTTTGGTATCAGCCTGTGACAAAAATATCACCGAAGAATATTTATTATTTTAACTTTCCATAAATTTTCATTAATATTAATATTGTTAAGGATTACTTGCCAATAAAGTAGAACTTGGTGGAAGGAATATGAAGGAATTTTTCAGTAATCAGATAAAAGGATCTACTGATGAGACGCTTTAAATATCGGGTATCGAAATAAAGTTTATTAATTTTCGTGAAACAAATTGGTAACTAACTTAATTAAATTTCTTGGTGCAATCTGTTATAAAAGTCTACCAGTTACTAGTTTCCGTCGCAGATTTTTGTAATATATAAAATATAACATGCGCGTTTTAGTTATTTCTGATTCATTATGTTAAACACGTTGCGAATGGACCTGTACTTTGAAGAAGTTCTAGATTACTAGAACGGGTGAATGTCTTGTGCGTGCCGGTGATCTAAAGATCTAAACTTAGGGTCTTTATTGAGTAACCAGACTAAGACAGGTTTGCGAAAGAGGACAGCAGTTCTTTCGGTACATAGATTGGCAAAGACCATAGGTTTCGGTATGGCACTCTAAAACATACTACTGCGATGTGGAAGGCACCGGGAAACCACCACATTGCGATCCAAGTACACAGTGTACTTAAATTGTAGTTATAATGCTGGCATTCTCTGCGGTCAAAGATTCCAGAATTAAAATAGTCCCCCATTCGGATTTCCGTGGGGTGAATTGCTTTGGGGTATGAGATCGTTAAAATTAGAGAAAGAGTCAGGAACATTCGGCGAGTCAGAGCGTGGAATGTCAGAAGTATCAAGTAAGTAGGTAAGCTAGAAAACTTGAAAATAGAAATGGATAGGTTTGCATTAGATATAGTAGGGATCAAAGAAGTTCGGTGGCCAGAGAAGTGGCATTTTTGGAGTGAAAGCTTTAGGGTAATGCTTACAGAATCAGAAAGGGAAATTTGGGTGTGGAGATAGCTATACGAAAAAAATTAGGACACTGTGTAGAAAACTACTTACAAAAGAATGAAAAAGTACCCATGGTTGGATTACTATCTAAAACGGTAAATATAGTAATAATACAAGTATAAGCTGATTGCGGGCAATGGTTTTTGACAAAGAAGAAAAATGTCTTTTGTGTCAGTCATACGAGGAAGCAATACAGCACTGTACTGCTGTGTCAGTATTGCCCGAGGATTTGGATGATTTTATGGAAATAATCGAGGACATGGGTTTTATAAAACTGCTGGCAGATATTCAGATGGAGTATACAGTGTGTCCAAATTTCGAGTCTCTACATTGTGATTTCAGTTATTATAAGAGATAGAAATTGGGTTAAATGGGGAAAGATTTGGAGGAATCCAGGCCAGTTTTGTATCCGTTTACAAAATTGGTGTAAGTTGTCTGGTTTTGGTGATATTCGAAGAAAACTAAAAATGGCGGATTTTGTTTCTTGATAATAAAACATGAATCATAAGTCGCACCATCACAAGACTTGCACATTACTAAGACACTTTTCTAAAAGGAGTATTTTAGCATAAACAGAATCATTCGACTGTCTTTTGTTTTCGAGGAAACGCCCACAACTTTTGTTTTTCTTATGGCCGCCATTTTGAATATTAAGTGAATATTATGCGCCTTAAAATTACCTTTTCAAAAATATGCCACATGTCTATAAAAAATGCAAAACTATCCTAAATTTTAAAAAAAACTAAATTTGTATGTTCTATAACGTTTGGTAATCCCAACAGGGCAAAAATTTGATTTCTACTTTCCAAACAGTAGTAGTAGTAGTAGTAGTACCACATACATTTTGTTAAGTAGAACTCAAAGTATTGGATATAAATCTTAAAATTAACTTAAGCATAAAACTGTAGCCTATCTTATCTAATTTAGGGAACAAAATTAAATGTGACCGAAACAGCAAGCTATCATCTAAATTCCTTCCCGTAGATGCTGAAAATGCTGTCCGTTTGCATCACGGCACATTCGACAATTAATTAAAACTTTCCGTACAACTCTGCTTAACGTGCGCCTATTTATAGAGTTAAGAATGTCACGGACTCTTTCCTGCAGTTCGTTTATATTATGAGGCGGTTCAAACTCATATACCTCATTTTTAGCAAAACCCCATAAATAAAAATCAAGTGGTGTAAGATCTGGAGGCGTCGCCGTGGATCAATGTAGTAAGCGTAAGACTACGGATCCCAAGGTCCCGGGTTCAAATCCCGACACGGTCGACTGCTTGAAAAATGGCAGGTGAGCATTTTTCACAAAAATTACGCCCTCGTTCGGATGAGAGGTTAAATGGAGGTCCCGTGTGTGAGTGTTGTCACGCACGTTAAAGATCCCTACCTTGCCTGGAACGGCAAGGGTTCGGCAAAATTCTAAATTTCCAAGCAACAAAAAATTCGCCTCCTGGCCAATGTAGTACCTTCGGGTGGAGCATTGGAAATGTAAATGAACGGTGTAAGATCTGGTGATCTTGCCGGCCACATAATTGGTCCACTATTGCATATAATATTTTGGCCAAAATGTTCAGCTAAAAGGGCGCTAACTTCTCGGGAATTGTGAGCTGGACAACCATCTTGCTGAAACCATAGTTTTCGAAAATCATCATCATTTGGTACAAGTCCTCTCATAGCCGGAATTATTTGGTCTCTTAACAATTCCGTATATCTGGCGCCATTGAGGTTATTGACAAAATAAAAGGGTCCAATCAAATTATTACCCATAAAAGTATTAATTACATTGGTTAATTTACTAAAATATTTATAAAATAATTAACTACCTAAGATACCACACCAAACGTTAAATCCATATCTCGTTTGAAATTTGCGTTGCGCCGTCAGATGATGATTTTCAGTGCTCCAGTGATGCGTGTTATGTTTATTGAACACCCCGCAATTGGTAAACCGCGTTTCGTCTGTCCATATTATCAATTCTGGAAAGTGCGGTTCTTCCTCGCATTTTGGATGTACCAATTACAAAAACGCATTCGTCTGGCGAAATCTTCTCTTTGAGGCCTTGGACAATAGTAGGTTTATAAGGATGAAACTTTTCCTTTTTAAAATATTATGAACAGTTGATTTTGGAATATTAAGTTCACGGCTTACAGATCTTACGGATGTGGATGGATTTCGTGTTACCGCCTCAGTAATGCTTAGAACACGTTCCCTATTGTTTAAGTCGTATTGTTCTCTAGTCTGTTAAAAAGCACCATAATTCAGTAAATTCATTACAATTTTTCTGAAGTATGTTTTATGCGGTTGTCGTCTTTCTGGATACAATTCCAAATATCTGGCGGATGCCGTATCAGCGTTCCGAAACGATTGTAAATAAGTATTTAGCATATCAAACTTTTCCTCATTCGATAACTTGTAGACATGTGCAATTTTTTAAATTAAAAATGCAGCACCACCGGCACCAAAACTTACAACACACACAAATTTATCTAAATTTTAGAATTTGTTTGAAATATAACTGTAATTCAATTGTTTGGTTTTGTCACATACCACCGCCTACTATTATAAAACGATATCATTTTAACTCTAGTACCACCATAATTAATAATTTGTGACAAATGCTGTTTGTGTACATTATAAAATGTGTATTGTACATTTCATAAAGTAGAAATCAAATTTTTGCCCTGTTGGGATTACCAAACGTTATAGAACATACAAATTTAGTTTTTTTTAAAATTTAGGATAGTTTTGCATTTTTTTTTATAGACATGTGGCATATTTTTGAAAAGGTAATTTTAAGGCGCATAATATTCACTTAATATGCAAAATGGCGGCCATAAGAAAAACAAAAGTTGTGGGCGTTTCCTCGAAAATAAAAGACAGTCGAATGATTCTGTTTATGCTAAAATACTCCTTTTAGAAAAGTGTCTTAGTAATGTGCAAGTCTTGTGATGGTGCCACTTATGATTCATGTTTTATTATCAAAAAACAAAATCCGCCATTTTTAGTTTTCTTCAAATATCTCCAAAACCAGACAACTTACACCAATTTTGTAAACGGATACAAAACTGGCCTGGATTCTCCAAATCTTTCCCCATTTAACCCAATTTCTATCTCTTATAATAACTGAAATCACAATGTAGAGACTCGAAATTTGGACACACTGTATACTGAATTGTAAGTTTTGAAGTAAAAATTTATATAGTATGGTTGCTGTATCGATATCTGTCTGTGATATTCGGTTGTGATAGCCACCGTATCTTTGAGAACGCTAAACCGATGGAAAGCTAGTTTTTCTTTACATATTCCAATGTTCACCATTCGTTGAATACTATTGGCATCAGCATTTCTGAAACACAAGCAATCAATGTGTATGCTTCTATTGTTATAATAATAAGTTCAACTGCAGAGACAATGGCGCGAAGTCTGTGATTTTACACCTCTGTATATAGTAAACAAGTATATCGAAAACGACAAGAACCATCTCAACTACTATCATAAGAAATGAATGATGTAAATTTAGAAATTATTTTTGGACATATTAGCGTGTTTATGTTATAAAATATAAAGTATACAATTATATTGTTTAATTGTTCAAACACCTACATAACTGAAATGGGTATCTAAGTTTGTATGAAAAGAATACTAACAAAAATGTGTATTTAATAAAAGGATGCTATAAACGTTTTAGAAAATTATTAATCAGAATCCTTTTATTTAAAACTATAACATAATTTTATTAAAGCTATTAGTACCAGTAGTTGAAGTACAATAATTTATAAAGGTACACGAGAATAAACGGTTATATGCAGGATTATAGTGACAAAAATTTCTCTAAAATCTATAGTTTGAAATTTAAACATCGCTCGTAAGTGTTTGTAATGGAAACCTATTCTACTCTTCCATATAATCAACTTGTTTACAAATACTGTTTTCAAACAATCTTGGATAGGTTCTTATAAATTCGTATAACAGGATCCTAATATCACTTTTACTGTATTTGCTTTTAATTATATCATGTGCGAGATTTTGTAAAACATCATTCCTATCAAAAATTTTTAAACCGTCGATAGGCTTATGCTCTAAATATACATGACTTTATGTTTAAATATAATAGGTTTACGTAAATTGTTGATAGATTTATTCACAATTAAATAATCTATAACTTATATATTATGTTTTTCCATTGCTTCTAATAAAGTTGTATACAATCTATGTTGTTTTAATATTAATAAGTTTTTTGGTGATCCAACGCAGTTCCTGACGCATCCCGGTGTACGCCCAGGTACGCTCCAGCCCATGCGTAACCCAGAGCATGCGTACCCCTGCCCATGCGCAACCCTGCCCATGCGCACGAGAATTACTCGAACCATTAAAGGATTAGAGGGATCAGAAACCAGGTCATCGTTCACACTGACTGGAAATCTGAAACCACATTCAAAGATGGTCGATTTAGTTGTGCTGTACCGCTAAAAACCATTTTTGGATTTTTCGAGGACTGTAAGAAGGTTATTGCAAACACACCGCAGGAATTAATTTTGATCAAATCTAAGTCGGACATAAATTGTTACAAAACTGTTGACAACACTGTAGCCTTCAGTATACAGCGTATCTCATGGGAGGTCCCACATATAACATTAAGCGACTATGCCAAGGCTTTGTTGCTATCGGAAATGCAAAATCAATCATCTATAATGGTCGCATTCAGAAAATGGGAACTACACAAACTCCTATCACTAACGCAAGTTAAGTCGCAAGTGTGGAGAACTAAAGTATCGAACGAGACAGAAAAAGCACGATGGATATTACTGGCGTTGCAAAATGGAAAATATGACAAAAAAGAAGAAAATGTTACAAGCTTTACGAATACCAAAATAACCAATGTCAAAGAGTATCTAAACTCTCAAACTTTTCCTCAAGGTCGAATAAATTTGGATTTCGAGCAGAACGACTACTTGCCTGCGTACCTGTCTTATGCATCTTTTATGGTAAAATACTATCCGAACAAATCATCAAATAAATGTTTAATGGACTACAGCAAGTTTAAGGAATCCCCCGTATTTGTGATAGACTGCCGTCACCAATTTGAAAACCTCAAGGATTCAACTGTTGACGTTCGTGTGGAATTTGAAGCTTCAACAAATTTTAAACCGTCTATGAAGGATTATGCTTTATTTGTCCTTGATTCAATGTTTGAATATAATCCGTTTACGTAAATTGTTAATAGATTTATTCACAATTAACTATTTTGTATATATATTTACAATAAAATAGTATAAAATTGATGAATTAATTTGTTTCAATTAGTTTACTTTTATCTGTCGAATGGTGAACATCTCCCACACTGTAAATAAGTTCTAGTTATTTTAGAGTGAATTTATTTCCATCAGAATAGAGTGAATTTGTTTTATAAAGTGAAATTGCCTCATAAGGTGAAAGTGCCTCCACCAGTATATGTTTAGCATAGTTAGCAATTATATAAAAAACGAAGTAGTGGATACAGTAAAGAAGCTTTAGAAAAAGCTATAGAAGAAGTTCGACTAGATAAATCAAGTATTTACTCCATCAGTAGAAAATACAACATACCCAAAGAGACATTAGACCATCACCGCAAACAACAGCCAAAGCAGATACACGCTCGAAACAATATGGAGACTGCGAAACAAAAAATTACAATACCTATACAGAATTATGATAACTTCGCTATTACTAGGGCAAAAAGGTTGTTAAACATTGACCTTTTGTTCGCATCCGATATACGAGCAATATTCGCTGGACCATCGAGTTGTGGAAAGACCAATGCCTTAATATCTCTGACTTTGCTCGAGAACGGTATTAAATTTCAAAATGTCTATGTATGTTCGAAAAGCCTATATCAACCGAAATACGAATTATTAAAAAACGTACGTACACCATTAAAACAAAGAATGGGCTATCATGAATTTGAGAATTACGAGGATGTGATTGGGCCAGAGGATCCTAAAGACGATTCGATTGTGGTTTTCGACGATATACCAGTAAACGAAAAAAGTAAGGTCACGCAGTTTTTCTCGTTTGGGAGACATAAAGTAATAGATTCTTTCTACTTATATCAAACTTACGCTAGTGCCTTAAAACAGACTCAGATATAACGCCAATGTAGCATAATAGAAACATGATGACACAAAGCTTTGCCATAATTTTCTTGATCATATCAGTGGTGACATATCATACCTTAAATTTAAAAAAATGTGTTTGCAGTGCTGGGGTGGGGGTGACTCAAAGTAAAATTTTATAGCTATTGTGAAAGATTTTGATATTGATAAAGGACAGTATCGGAAGAATTTCGATCAGTATATAAATATTTGACATTATCCAAAAAATAGTTCGTTACCATCGAGAGTCTGATGATGACGGACGTTAAGAATTTTACCGCAAATAAACACAATCTTCAGTTAATTCAGGATGCTGTACAAAAAAAGTTTGAGGCATACAAAAAGACACACACTATTTCTCAGCAGGAATTGAAAGAGACGCATAAACAATTGATCGATCTCTTGCAAGTAACCGCTTCCCATTTACAAGCAATTACCGAAAAGATTCCCATAGCTACAACAAACGTTGAAGTCGAAGACATGGAAGCACCTATAAAAAAAATTAAGCAATTCGTTCCAGTAGAACCGTTTCATCTTTATTATGCGGACGTGTTGACAAGATATAAAGACGAAAATATAGACAAATTGGTTTATGGCTAAAGTATAATTCTCAAACCGATACATGGAGATTTGGGAGAAGCGTGCTGGAAATTAATCCGGTAACTAGCGACTTAACCTTAAATAATAGCGTTTATCCCGGCACTAAAGGTTTATACAATCTGCTAACCTTTAAAAACATTAACCCCGAGAACGGTGATTTTAGTCCAGAAGAATTACTTGGACATGATCAGATCAGCATCGATTACTAGAAAGAAGAACGTTTAATTCATACGCACTGCAAGAATTAAACGAGTTTGCGACAAATAACAAGAAGTTTGAAAAATATATTCTAAAACATTCTCCAGATCTTCAAAAAAGTCTAAAAGGGCGCTCAAGGGTAAATGTTTGGGTTTCCATTAGCGTTTTTACAAAAAATTGAATGCGAGTCCTATTGAGTATGTGTATTGGAACAACATTCACGAACTAATCGACCGGTTAAAATTATTGAATGCATCTAACCAGGCTGGAAATACAAGCGAGGGAAACAAAAAATTTAAAGGTTCGGGGCTTTATAGGATGTAACTTTGTAAGGGGTTGTCTGATTTGCAAAATTTTGGCGGATTTAGATTTTCCGGTTAAAATTATTCAATGCATCTAACCAGGCTGGAAATACAAGCGAAGGAAACAAAAAAATTTAAAGGTTTGGGGCTTTATAGAATGTAACTTTGTAAGGGGTTGTCCGATTTGAAAAATTTTTGGCGGATTTAGATTTCCCGGGAGATTTTGTATCAGGTTAATGTAGCTAGTCAAACAAAACTTTTATCTGGGTTAGATATGAATGCAATGAGCAAAAACTTAGTGTACGGGGCTTTAACAGGGTGTAACTTTGTAAGGGATAGTCCGATTTAAAAAATTCTAACGGGGCTAGATTGCCCGGGAAACTAGGGTTCAGGTCCAATTAGCAGATCACTCAAACACCCTCCAGGAACCGAAATACGGGATAATGAGCAAAAAGTGTGCTAAATCGCCTGTTAGTATTCTACTACGACTGCGTAGAAGATTACAAGGAAGTATTTGTAACGTAGAATCTAATTCAGTCATCCAAGCATCAAGTTCACACCATCATTCAGAAGAAAATTGCCCTAAGCCCGCACGATGATAAACGCCACTTACTTCCTGGTTCATATGCAACACTACCTGTTGGACATTATTCGATTACGGAGCAAGAAGAAACATAATACTTTTTGCAAATGTCGAATATTGATTGTAAATATATTATCTATCATAAAATTGTATACAGTTTAGTGTTACCCTATTCTTAAAAAATAAAAGTAATAGATTCCTCCGTTGTGGATGTTGGACTGAAAAGTGACCTGAATTGATCTTGAGATCTTGCTTATGGGGATTTCAATGCTTGGTACAAAAAAGTGCAAAATGTATCTTGAGCCTCTTTATGGGAAATTACATGTAAAAACGAACGATTTTGCGCTCGTACGCCCCTTGCATAACTACTAATAAAGATCCAAAATTCCTGTAAGAGCGACTACACCGACCTATAATAGTAACACTATGATTATGAACAACAACACTGCTCAACTATATCATAAATCCTCAGTTGCAATATCTCCAGAAAGAAACCTAGTAGTTTTTAGATATCCTCGTTAGGAATACATTTGTAGGTTGTCAGCAATATGATGCGCAACGGTATTTATTACAATACTATACGATAATCATTTTGTTAATGTAACCAAACGCTTTGCTTTATAAACGAAGTATGTTCGCAGAAATTTGTACGTAGACATCACTAAACTATTGCAGTGGCTATATCAACTTAAATTTCCGTTATAGCAGGAATTTTAGCCATTTAGCCACTTTATTTTCTCAGTGAAGGTTTTTCTTAAAGTAATCTTATTATACAATATAATTAATTTTAAAAGTAATCCCTAAGTAACAAAAATTTGTATAGACAACTTACTTCAAAAGTATCTAAGGCAGCTTCAGGCAGATGTTCATCAAATATATAGAAATCCCTGGAAAATCTGTTAATTATATTCCCTGTAAGAGTTTTATCGAGGTAAGACATCGTTGCAAGTATGATCTTTTGTATAAGTACCCGGTGAATATTAATTGAAGCTTGGTAGACGAATAAAATATATATAAGCGTCCTTATAATTACAAGAAAAGCGCTAACTACTAAACTCAAGAAATACTGATTTAGTATATTACTACGATGTGTCACTGCTTTCTCATATTGGGTAGAATTAGCACCATAGAGTGATCTATACTTCAAACTGCTTTGTTCCGAGTCGACCCTAAAAAATTAACAAAAATCAAACAAAATGCTTTTGAAGATGTTAGGATTATTACCAAAAACGCATAGAGTAATTGGTCCAAATGTCAGCTCCCGCTTTTATTACCAGTACAATTATTAATGCCACTAACGTCTTACATCCACCTGCTAAAATGTATTTGTAGTAAACATCGCATTTTATTGATCCACCTTCTACGGTTTCGTTATAAACGTTTTCAGTTAAACAATTATCACTTTTCATAAGAAGACTCGAACATTCTTCCGCATTTTGAAATGAATTGCATTCCTTTGTTGACTTCCCATCAGATTTAGGCGTAGAACTATTTATAAAATCGACATCAGTAACCTCATCCGAACACCAAGTTTCTAGTTTTGAACCAGCACGGCACTGCACGCGTCCCTTTTCCAGTAGTATAACTTCTTCAACTTCACTCATAAATGAATACAAATCAGAAACAATGATACAAACTTTGTTGCGAAGAAAATTTTGTATACAATTATTGAAAATGTGCTTGCCAACTTTTATATCTACAGCTGCTAAACTATCATCCAAGAGATAAATATCAGCAGATCTGTAAACAGCGCGAGCCAAATTAATCCGACATCTTTGGCCTTGACTCAAATTTAGTCCTTTATCACGAAGTATGGTTTTGTCTCCCAAAGTAAACGATTCTAGATCTTGTGTTAAAGCACAAACTTCCAAAACCTTTTCATACCGCGACTTACTGTAGATTTCAGTAAAAATTATGTTTTCTCTTATAGTACCAGGAAACAACCATGGTTCTTGAGATGCATACGAAATATTACCAGAAACTTCAATTGTGCCCACTACTGCCAATTCGCCTAACAACGTCCTTAGGAATGCTGTCTTTCCCGATCCAACGACGCCTGTTACTACGGTTATACCTGGTTTAATACACACATTAATATCGCTCAAAATAATTTGTTTACTACGAGCTATTGTGACATCCTTTAGTATAACTCTGTTACAATCATGTTCTGTAGCTTTTACAAAATTGTTTATTAACACTTCATTTTGCAGCAGGTATCTGTTAAATCTAGTAAATGTGGCCCTACCTTCAGCAATTAAGCCGAAACCATTTGGAATGAACCTGTTTAGATGAATTCCCAATACAGCAAAACATGATGCAATGGTGTATGCCTTTGCTGCACTTATGTCATTTCCCCACGATACATACGTAGTAATACACACAGATAGTGGTAGTCCAACAGCCAACGTGCCAACTGATGTAGATAATGCTTTAAATAAGACCACAAACTGGATTCCTCCAACTTCTTTTCTAAAAACAATTAACATTTTACTACGGCCTGCATTAAATATTATTACCTTAGTACCTTCTTACTTCATCAACCATCTTGCAAAATAATGATTCCCACGTATACATTTTTATAACCCTTAAGGTACAAAGAATTTCCCGTAGCAACTGGATCCTTTTGTCTGTCTTCATATCGGATTTAAGTCTGTAGGATACCACCTTTCGGCTGAGCATTGCTAAAACACATAAACAACATGTATCCAAATTACTAAATAACTCAAAGTTGAGAGATTGCACTTTATAGGTCACCTCAAAGCATCTAACCCAGAAAACAAATCTGGTTGTCCGACACTAGCGTGTTAGGTGTCTTTATTATACTGTTAAACTTATTTGGTCGGGATTTATAGTATTTTCAATTACTGTTGTCATTCCAGAAGCTACCAATGGAATTCTACCCATTCCTCAAGTAATACATACTACTCATAGTGAAATCTGGACGAATAACAAAAATAATTTCAAAAACGATTGCCGAAGTAATTTTCTCCTAATGGGAGACACATAAGCACGCACGTACGCACGTGTATTTACATTGATAACAGTTGTGCGGTTTATCGAACTTGTTTGAGTTATCACTATAGCTCCATGCTTGCTTCTAATTTTAAACACATTTCCTTACTATTTATATAAGTAAAGAATACACTCTTGCACTTCTGATCGTGTACTCAATCTTATCGTACATAAATTTGTTATTGATCATGCCTCAATGAACATTACTATAGTGCACGTGCTTATAATTGCTTGATTTAATATATTGAAGTTTTCTTCCTTGAGCGCAGCTATGGATACTAAATTTATTGCTGAATTGTCCGAACAAAGAGTGATGATGGGTGATTTCCAGGCGCAATTAGATTCGCTTGCTGGTGGAGCAACTATTACCGTGGACAAAACTACAAAAGCAAATAAAATTGAGCTACTTACTCTTCAATTTTCCACGTTTTCGGTCCGTGCTCTTAATCTGTTTAGTGAAGTGAATCAGCGGCTGGAAACGATAGAGCAAGCTATTGATGACAATCATCAATATTCTAGAAGAAACTGTCTTCTGTTACACGGATATCCGGAAAAGCTCAAAGGAGAAAACTGCGTACAGATTGCTTTAAACGTCTTTAAAGAAAATTTACGCTTGATTTGAATGAGTCAGAGATTGAACTAGCACATCGGATAGGGAGTTTAAAACCAGTTCGCTCTGTCTCTGAGGTGGTTAAAGGCGGTACAAGATCTATTATTATAAAGTTTTCTAGCTACAGCCCGCGTAATGTTGTATTTAAGGCGAAGAAACTTTTAAAAGGTTGTAGCTATGTCATTACTGAGTCACTGACTAAGAACAGAATGACTGTGTTAAATACTGCACGATCTAAATACAACGCATGTAATGTGTCCACACTTGACGGCCGAATTATTATTCTTAACAACCATAAAGGATTTACTGTTACTAGTATGAAAGAGCTCCTGGCTTTGCCATCGCCATCGTTCAAAGCCTAGGCTCCTCCAGTTAACCAACCATCTGGCTCACGTATTACAACAAGAAATCAAACTAAGTATAAAACACTAACTCAACCTTAACGACAATACTATTGGGTATTAGAATAGAATAGGTATGTTCTGGGCCACTCGTGCGAACCAACACAGCAACATATATATATATATTTTTTTGATGTAAATTCCCATGGGAGGAGAGGGATTTTCTTCCTGATCCCTCCTTGTGGGCCGCCTTGGGGCCTCCTTGTAGGATTTTTATCCCGATGTAACCCCCCACCCTTCCTCGATCTGCCTATTTAATTTACAGGTAAATTCAAGTAAGGAGGAAATAAGGAGAGGGATTTTCTCCAGGATCCCTGGGTTTGGCACACTTCGTACCTGATCGAACCCCCCACCCTACCTACTCGAACCCCCCACCCTACCTACTCGAACCCCCCAACTCTACCTACTTGAACCTCCCACCCTACCTACTCGAACCCCCCACTCTACCTACTTGAACCCCCCACCCTACCTACTCGAACCCCTAATCCTACCTACTCGAACCTCCCACTCTACCTACTTGAACCCCCACCTTACCTACTTGAACCCCCACCCTACTTACTCGAACCCCCACTCTATCTACTTTTCTGCTTGAACCCCCACCCTGCCTACTTGAACCCCCACCCTACCTACTTGAACCTCCCACTCTACCTACTTGAACCCCCCACCCTACCTACTCGAACCCCCCACCCTACCTATTCGAACCCCCCACTCTACCTACTATTTGGCGGTTGTTGAAGGGGCGGCCTGACACGTGCAGACTTCCATCTATAATATCGTGACGTCATAGCGTTATAGTAGATAGAGGAAGTCGGTCCTGTATCCTCCACCACCACCACCACCAAATAGTTTTATTCGTGCAATCATTGCATGGAACTTGAAATATTTAATCTCAGTACTAGTGTTTAGGGGTATTACCGTCGTCGCACTGGGTTACGTTACGTGAACCCTTTTGTTGAGTATCTTAAAGTATATGTCTGTGTGTTATAACTTGGGATCATGCTTATTTGATTATGTGTAATGCTTTGGTCTGTAGTTATTATCATTATTTTTCCGGTATAGTGAGTTACCTTGGGGGACCTTCCGAGAACGTGAAACAATTCTCGTGGTTGTTGCTATTGCTCCAGTTCCTGGCGCCCTTATTCTTCTTTCAAGCTCCAACTATTACGAATATTTTCCGTCCCTTGTGGTCCACCCACCATTCTAATGGACCTGCGACCTTGCGAGCTATACCCGGAGCACCTAATGTCATCGTACTCCTTAAGGGACATGCCTTTCCTACTAATTCAACGATATTACCCTGACAATTTTTCTTTTCGAATTTCCAGGTACATATTTTCTGCCAATGCCTCGTTCGCGCATACACAGTGTTGAAGCTACCTATTGAATAATATTACTTTTCACTTTATGCGTTATTTTACACAATGATGAAAACTTTAATAAAAAAGTTAACAAAAGACAAAGTGAATTTAGTTAATAGATTGATGCAAGAAATTCAAACTTGTCGGTTGTCGAACCAAAATTTCAGAAACATAATGGAATGATAATTTCTTCCTAGTAGCTATATTACCATACCTAATTATTTTCGTTTAGAAGATAATTAATGTTTATCTGTAATTTATGACAATAAACTTAATTTTACTTTAAAACCTTATAACCGTTCTACTTCTCCTTGATCACTTAGTACTTAAAAACTCATTACTATTGTTTGCACCAAACTATTATTCAATGCACTAAAACTAATGACACTATATTATGAATACGTCTTTTATCGCCACAGTACTAATTCAAATTATTTAGAATATCGTTTCATAGCACGCACCGCGAACTGAATTGTTAAAACTCAAAAAATTGTTGAAATATGAAAATCTCAATGACAACTAACAATTATTCTTGTTTTCGGAGACTCTGGATAGCTTGAATTTTTCTGGTAGGAAAGTAACCCGTAATTTCTTTGAAAACTGTTTACCTAGAGGGAAGATAACCAACAACAAAAAATACATTACAGTGGCGCCTTACAAATGATAGAGAAGGTTGTATAATTCTGAAGTACAAAGATGTTTCATAGATATTATATTAGTTGGTACACAATGTAACTACTTATTGCTTTCTTATATTTATCACTGCTCCAAACGGGGCATTTCACGGTTTGTTGTGTAAGCATCGAACTTTCTCACAATGATTCACATCCCTTTGAAAAAAATTACCTAAGGATTATAGCTGTGAACAACAAAATGTGCTCTAGGTATTGTATAGATTTAAAATCTATGAGGCATAAGGCTATACCGTAAACAGTTTTATCATCTTCTTAAATAAAGTGTAACTTACATTTTGAAACTATGCATTGCGCTGCGCGGTGCCCTTTTCTTGGCAGGGCCCTAAGCAGTCGCCCAGTTCGCCCCCCAAGGTCGTCTCTGTCGCCTTTTTAGTAACATTGCCATTTATAATTTTTTTCTTGATTTCAGTTTAGCGCTACACGTCTGATTATATTCAATTTATAATTGTTCTAAGTTTTTATTAACGGGTTGCTGATGGAATCGAAATAACTGGGGTAAATCGAGCACTACTGCTTATGATGAGATATGCACGTCATACACTACGCTTTGTTAGGCACGCTTGAACCGCAAAATTTCAAATTTCTAGACATATAAATTTTAAGAGGAAAAGCGAATCAAAGGTAGGTCTCGATCACTTGGCTAAGGGAAAATGAGAATGCTTGTACCTTGTAACGTCATTAAGTCAGAGACACTGTGGCACTTCTTTACGAATATGTTGCACTCTCCAACATTCCTACTCACCCTGTACTGAAAGCAATAACAATAACACCATTACACCAAACAATGCAAAAGGTCCAATTTCATTGTAAATCAAGCAGGTCGATATTATTATCCTCACTATCCCAGCAATAAAATAGCTAATATATACTAATCCCATATCAACTATACTCAAATCTTTAGTAATCATGGTAATAGCTTGCCCTGCTACTGAATCTACTGCTGAGGAAGAATGTAGTTTCAACGTTTTTTGATAAACTAATACTGTACAAGCTATTCTTATCTTGAGAAACAGCTGCTTTACAGCAAAGTTTTGTGACTGGATAATGATCGCCCGCATGAGAGTAGATCCCAGCATCAAAGTTATAAATATAACAACAGATCGTTTGTCTATTATTTCAGAGGATGGGTTAAAAAAACCAACAATTTTTCCTGTTAGTTTTGGCAATAATAATCTAAAATAAATACGTATGTAATTAATCAACTTTTGAAAAAAAGCTTACGTTAGAGTTACATCTACCGCAATATACAACAACAACCACAGGGAATACTCTAAGCCATACGTTCTCCACAGACATCTCGCAAAGTTTGGTCTTTTTCTAGTTTTTTCTATATTCCATTCAGTTTCCAATTTATTTGCAACTACTTTTGAGTTGAAGCTAGGCAGAACTTCATATACATCAGTGTCATTAAAATCTGTACGCCGAGTAAGCAAAAATGTTGGAATCATAAAGCTATAAACCCAAACTATGTAAGATATTTAAAAGTATATATACTTACAAGAAGGTTATTTTCGAAATGAAACTGGCGCATTGAGCTGGATTTTCTTTTCTCGGAAGTTTAAATTTGGGGTCCATTTTAATTCAGTGCATGGAACATATGTGCGCAGTATGTTTTATCAAACCTAAAGTTCGAACAGTATTTGAATTAGATTAAGAACTTTAAAAAAAATTAATTAAGTCTAATTGCATTTTTACAAAGTAAAGCTGCAACGCTATTGCGTTACTTTAAGCCAGCAATGGGTAATAGGAAAGAAGCTGTTCATTCCAGTTAGTTAAATGAGCCTTAGTACGAAAATAGCCTGAACCTCTTTAATTCAATTTTTCCGTAATTTCCTTGAAGATTAACTTGATTTAAACCTGCAACATTTTCTCTAACTTGATCTAATGACGTTTTTATAATTGTATCAACCTCCATGAAATCAAATGGATATTCCCGAACGTCATCTACTTTTGTCGATGTTTGAAATACTTTTCGCAAAATTTTCTTTAATTCAGCTACTGTCAAATTTTCTATTTTTATATTTCTCACATTTAATTCATTAATTAATTTGGTCCTCAAAAGTGATCTACGTTACAAGTAAAGTCCATTTTTAAGCTTGAAATGCAAACTGAAATATTTTTAGGGGTGTACAAATTGTAATATAATAAAAAAAAGAGTATTTTCGTGTAAAAATAATAGAATAGTTAAAATATACAAATTACAGCAGAGCGTTTCATTCATTAATTTAACTGCTGTGATCTACGTTTCAAATCGCATTCTTTAGTTGTTATTACAGAAATATAACAATTTGCCCTTTTAGACTTCATCAATGACACATACGATATGTAATCCATATTTATTGGTGAAATCAATTTGTTGACTAGTCTTTTCGTATGTAATATTAGTATAATTGCTAAATATTATCTATTTATTGAATTAGTTTGATGGAATACATTTTTAAACTTGATAGTAAGTTAATTGTTGATCTGTATAGCTTTCACTTGCTTACTTGTAGTAGCATCGAAGATGGCTAACGGAAAGCGCTTTGCTGTAATTTATATATTTCATATATATATTATTTTTAACGAAAATACTTTCTGGTTTCTGGATTTTATTGAAAAATTCGTGTACACAGCCAATAAATCTTGAACTTGCGGTATACAAATGGTAACACTTTTACTAGATATTCTTACACCTATTTGGAAAAGTCATTGAACTTTTTATTAAATAAAGTCTACGGCCTAATCCACCCGTTTTCAGTCTTCTTAGAAAAAGGTGTTCCAAGGAAGATTTTATAGTTCTTACGGCAATATAGGTTGATGGAGCCTTGTGTACACGTTATCTACTCTTGTACTAAGTTAAAATAAACAAATAGTTAGAAAACTCCAAATCTTGCTCAACTAACCTATATTATCCAAATATGAATTTCACAGTACATAACAAACACAAACAAAATCTAATCTCTATCCCCAATTGACCAAATATGCGTGATCTAAAAGAAAAAGAACATTAAATTTATCAATTATAGACATCCAACCATATTAACTGGTACATATAGTCTATACAAATTAAATTATGGAGCTTCCTTACATGAGAATTTTCTGCTTGCAATACGCTTTAACTAAGTAAGCATTAACGTAAAAATTCTCTTAATACAAATAAGTTTTATTCAAACCACAATTACTAAATATACAACAGCAAGAAATGTGTGGCGAGTGGAAAATAAAATTCAATGACTTACAGGTTTGTCTATCTTGTACAAAGCTCAAGTGATCTTGTAGTGTGTAACGTGCATTTTTGGTGGCCTAACCTTTTTAGTCTACTTAATTCTTAAAATACATCGTTTTTGGATTGCTGTTTGTGTCAAGTAAATACTTCCGCCTAGTTTTCAGATTGATATGCAAGTTGACTCGCCGGTATTAATTTTAAAAGATGGTTTAGTTGTAAATTGGAATCCTCGTAAAATTACTTTCCACTTGTCATTAATAAATAAAACCACTGTAATTAATATGTGGATATACAAGTCTAGGTAGGCGATCAGAAGTTGTACTAGTAGGAGTAGATATAAACAAAAAAGGGTCGTGTTTGGTTCTTGCTTGCGAGATGTCAAAAATGACGTAAAAAAAGATACAGTTTTTCTGTTGGAAATAACAGTGGTAGTTTTGTTCTTGGTTCAGATATGGTTTACGGAACATGGACGGATTTACTTAGTGATTACGCGTGCTTTCCTAATTGTGTTTTTCGATTACTGTGTGTGCGATCTACTTTCGTGGTCCTTGTTTACCAGAACGAGATTGTGAGAGTGACCGTGTTTGTAAATGTTTCACCGTATTCAAACAATGCCTTTACAAACTGAAATTAGCTTCAGAAGTTGACGAAGTTCTTTCTGCTGAAGCAGATCTGCAATACGAAAAATTCTCGACGGATGTTTGGATCGGAATTATACTAACTTTAATTGTTCTTAGTTGCATGTGTTCCTGTCTGTTGTACCACAAATTCCACCCCCGCGAATAGACTGTGAATCTTTGCCAAGCTACACCAGTGCATCCGCTCTTACCAAGCTATCAGGAGGCTTTCGATCAGTTACAGAAAGTAAAAAGAATAATCTGCAGTTGATAGTAGTGTCAAGTTTCAAGTTGATAATGGGATGGAACCATGGACACCCCACACTCCACCAACTCCAACTGCAAGGCTATCAGTAGCCGAATTAGTCCAATTCTATAGACACTCTTCCGGTGCTCCTGGTTGCGTAAGTTGCACTATTTCCTATTTGTTCTTACTGTAAATATCTACCCGTTGTACCAGAATCAAGTAAACCCTTAAATTCGATGTCGAAAATGGTCACAGTAAGATAAGGTCTGTCGTCCTCACGAAAACTAGCTAAAATAAAATCCAGAACATATTTAGATCGGTCATCAAGACCAGAGAAAGAATTTTCTGAGGAGATAATAGGTACCGAGACAACTGTAGAAGGAATCGGGTCGGTTTCTCGGCTTAACGACTCGATCGGTAGTTTAAATTCTTGTAACATCTCGTGCAATTGGCACGGGTAACATTAGGTTTACCACAACCATAGCAATGAAGTATTTGCGGTTTAGTACAGGAAGGAGACTTGTGTCCTCGTTGGCCACAGTTTCAACAAGTAACGGGAGAATTAGAAATATTTTTAGGAGCATCACTTGCACCAGGTGCAAGTGTTTTCGAAGTAGGGACATCAGAACGGGGAGGCACATAAGCGGACGTAAGTTTGCTGCGGACCACAGGACCTGTACAAGCTAAGTCGGGCTCTAGGAGTTGAGAAAAGTTCAGAGCAGGAGGAAACTTGAAATTATCTGCTTGGATTTTGCGCTGTTCCGGTCTGCGACCCATACGCAAAAGTTCGGCAATAGTATTCAGATCCAGCAAAGCTAAGTTGGTTTGGTAGAAAGGTGTAAGATTTAGTAAAATAATATCGAGTTTCTGTAGTTCAGAGAGAGAGATTGTTAGACGAGCAAATAAATTTTCCATCGTAGCTAAATATACACCAATAGACTCTGAGGGACCCATAGTACGTTGCTTTATTTCCTCCAAAGGTTTTTCGTTGTAATTAACGGGTTGGAATTCTTCCCTTAATAGCCGAATAACATCCTGCCAATTAGTTAGGGATTTTCGATGTGCTCTGAATAAAATTAAAGCTTTTCCTGAAAGTAAGTCTGATGCCGAAGAAAATAGTTGAAAAGCAGAAACGTTGCGTGCCGAGCATAATTCGTCCACGCGTAATAGAAATGCATTTAACGACATACGGTAATCGCCCGAAAATTTTAAGTCCCATTTAGACACCAGCTGTCCATAACCAGACGTAGCAATTGATTTAGAAATAGATATAGGTATAGATAATTCATCCGAAGATTCAGCAGAAGTAAGATCATCCTCAGTATCAGTAGTAGTCGGATTAATAGTAGCCGTAGAAACAAGTGGTACCCTAGGGGAAGTGGAAAAACGTTTAAAGCGACGGTATAATCTATCGCAATCACTGTGGAAATTGCTAACACATAGCAACAACTTTCGCTGTATTACGGTTTCAGCGTCAGAAGTAACATTCATACGTTGGATTCTCCCTTTAAGATGCATAGCAAGGCTAATAATACGTTTGCCGTCGGCCGTTGAAATATCACCATTAAAGTCTTTGACCTTCATAGTTAACTCAGTTAAACCCTCAGTCACGGCTTTATTATCTGCCTGGAAATCGACACTAGATTTAAGTGGACTTAGCGCTTCGAAAGATTCCATTTTTAAGATATTCCTCAAGGACTTACGAAGTTCGGATACAGGTAAATTTGCATCAAACCCACGCGAACCGACCTCATATTTGAGCTCAGCCTCATGTAACCGATCAACTTTTAATCTCCAAAAGTCACCCATTATTACAGAATCGACAAACAACACCCAAATATTTCAAGACACAAAAACGACTTATTAGGTTGGTTCGCCAGAGAAATCAAATTAACGAAATAACTGAATACTAAACAAAATCCAGTTCAGACGAGAAGGGAGAAAAAAAATAATTCGAACCGCTACACCAAACAAAAAAAATCAATGTCAAAAACCATCAAGGTCAACAAAAATTAAGAAAAATCAAGAACAAATAAAAGAAATCGGGCAGAAAAGAAAAAAACATCAAACAAGAGAGAGAGAAAAAAAATCGAGACCCCTCGTTTATCGGGCAGGCACGTTTATCGGGCAATAGAAAAAAAAACCGAGCCCCACGTTGGGCGCCAAAATTATGTTACGTATTTCTAGTAGACGCCACGTTGTGCGTCAAAGTTATGTCACGTTGGCTCGTAGCCGTGCGTAACAAAAGAAAATCCAAGAGAAAAAAAAACAGTAACCGGGCTCAATCGGAGATTGGGGGGGTGGGGGTGTAGAAAGCAGACCAACCTATAAGGGACGCGGCTGTCAGGAGTTAGTACCAGTACCTGCAATAGAGAAGGTTAGAATAGTAAACCTGAAAGAAAAAAAACAGATTAGTCCTGCAAACCTGAAACAGAGAAAAAGCATAGCCTATGGATCAAGTATAAATTGTTCAGTACTTTATAGAATAAAAATAAAAGAAACTGTTTATATAAACTCTATAATCTAACAACAGTAATAGCAGTACAGAAAAATTCTGAGTACAAAGTGAGGCCATATTGGAGAGTAGCAGAAACGTTTCATCACACACCAATTAAACATAATGCAGGTAAAATGTAACAAAAAATAAATAGGTAAGACATAATTAATCTAAGTAATTTAGTAAAATTTTTAGCAAAGACATAAATAAGTAGATAAGCACAATTGTTCTAAGTCATTCAGTATGGTTGATTGTTCTTTTTTTTTTTAAATAGCGGGCAAGTCTATGGAAAAGGTATCAGAACGACAAGAAATATTGCAAAAACAACGGGTAGATATTTACAGTAAGAACAAATAGGAAATAGTGCAACTTACGCAACCAGGAGCACCGGAAGAGTGTCTATAGAATTGGACTAATTCGGCTACTGATAGCCTTGCAGTTGGAGTTGGTGGAGTGTGGGGTGTCCATGGTTCCATCCCATTATCAACTTGAAACTTGACACTACTATCAACTGCAGATTGTTCTTTACTTTCTGTAACTGATCGAAAGCCTCCTGATAGCTTGGTAAGAGCGGATGCACTGGTGTAGCTTGGCAAAGTTTCACAGTCTATTCGCGGGGGTGGAATTTGTGGTACAACAGACAGGAACACATTCAACTAAGAACAATTAAAGTTAGTATAATTCCGATCCAAACATCCGTCGAGAATTTTTCGTATTGCGGATCTGCTTCAGCAGAAAGAACTTCGTCAACTTCTGAAGCTAATTTCAGTTGGTAAAGGCATTGTTTGAATACGGTGAAACATTTACAAACACGGTCACTCTCACAATCTCGTTCTGGTAAACAAGGACCACGAAAGTAGATCGCACACACAGTAATCGAAAAACACAATGAGGAAAGCACGCGTAATCACTAAGTAAATCCGTCCATGTTCCGTAAACCATATCGGAACCAAGAACAAAACTACCACTGTTATTTCCAACAGAAAAACTGTATCTTTTTTTATGTCATTTTTGACATCTCGCAAGCAAGAACCAAATACGACCCTTTTTTGTTTATATCTACTCCTACTAGTACAACTTCTGATCGCCTACCTAGACTTGTATATCCAAATATTAATTACAGTGGTTTTATTTATTAATGACAAGTGGAAAGTAATTTTACGAGTATTCCAATTACCAACTAAACCATCTTTTAAAATTAATACCGGCGAGTCAACTTGCATATCAATCTGAAAACTAGGCGGAAGTATTTACTTGATAGAAACAGCAATCCAAAAACGATGTATTTTAAGAATTAAGTAGACTAAAAAGGTTAGGCCACCAAAAATGCACGTTACAAATTCCCCCCTAGCAAAATAAGAATTCCAACCCGTTAATTACAACGAAAAACCTTTGGAGGAAATAAAGCAACGTACTATGGGTCCCTCAGAGTCTATTGGTGTATATTTAGCTACGATGGAAAATTTATTTGCTCGTCTAACAATCTCTCTCTCTGAACTACAGAAACTCGATATTATTTTACTAAATCTTACACCTTTCTACCAAACCAACTTAGCTTTGCTGGATCTGAATACTATTGCCGAAGTTTTGCGTATGGGTCGCAGACCGGAACAGCGCAAAATCCAAGCAGATAATTTCAAGTCTCCTCCTGCTCTGAACTTTTCTCAACTCCTAGAGCCCGACTTAGCTTGTACAGGTCCTGTGGTCCGCAGCAAACTTACGTCCGCTTATGTGCCTCCCCGTTCTGATGTCCCTACTTCGAAAACACTTGCACCTGGTGCAAGTGATGCTCCTAAAAATATTTCTAATTCTCCCGTTACTTGTTGAAACTGTGGCCAACGAGGACACAAGTCTCCTTCCTGTACTAAAATGCAAATACTTCATTGCTATGGTTGTGGTAAACCTAATGTTACCCGTGCCAATTGCACGAGGTGTAACAAGAATTTAAACTACCGATCGAGTCGTTAAGCCGAGAAACCGACCCGATTCCTTCTACAGTTGTCTCGGTACCTATTATCTCTTCAGAAAATCCTTTCTCTGGTCTTAATGACCGATCTAAATATGTTCTGGATTTTATTTTAGCTAGTTCTCGTGAGGACGACAGACCTTATCTTACTGTGACCATTTTCGACATCGAATTTAAGGGTTTACTTGATTCTGGCGTTTCTCGCACTATTATTGGTGGTCCTGGTTGGGATATTCTCTATTCTCTTTCTTTGTCCTTGTCCCAAACGGAGATTCACAGCTGTACGGTAGCCAATGGTCAATCTTGTGACATTCTCGGGTCACTTACTTTACCAATGTCAGTCGAAAATAAAACTATTCTGCTTGACGTCCTAGTCGTTCTTTCTATTTCTCAGTCTCTGATCTTAGGCAATGACTTCTGGAAATCCATGGGTGTTGTCCCGGATTTTCGAACGGGTCAATGGACTTTCTGTTCTTCTTCTACTGTCTCGATCAGTCAGATCAATGCTCTTTCCGATCTATCGAACACACAACAATCCGAATTGTCTCGTATAGTCCAACAGATGTTTCCTAACGATGATACTTTACCTTTGGGCTGTACTAATCTCATTGAACATCAGATCCGTACGACATCCAGTCCTATCAAGCGAAGATATTATCCCATGTCCCCTACGGTACTTCGACATGTTAATCAAGCTCTGGATGAGATACTAGAAAGTGGTGTTGTAGAACCGTCTAATAGCGCTTGGTCTAGCCCTATTGTTATGGTGCCTAAGAAAAATGGCACATAACGTTTCTGCATCGATTTTAGAAAGGTCAATGAGGTTACAGAGAAAGATGCCTATCCCCTGCCTTATATTTCCACGATTCTAGACCGTCTTAGAGACGCAAAATTCTTAACTAGTTTAGACATTCGCTCTGCTTATTGGCAAATACCTATTTCTTCTAGTTCTAAAGCGATTACTGCATTTACGGTGCCTGGTAGAGGTTTATAGCAGTTTACTAAAATGCCATTTGGTCTTCATAATTCTCCAGCGACATTTTAGCGACTTATAGATCGTGTGCTTGGTGCTGATCTCGAACCTTTCTGTTTCGCATACTTAGATGATGTGATCATCGCTACCCCGACTTTCGAACAACATTTGGTGGTACTACAGAAAGTGCTTTTTTGTTTAAATTCTGCAGGTCTTACTTTTCACAGAGATAAATGCACTATATGCCGACCGGAACTCCGTTATCTGGGTTACGTAGTAAATCGCCATTCTTAATCTTCCTCCTCCTACTACTGTAACTGAAGTACGACGCATAGTTGGTATGTGCTCGTGGTATCGTCGCTTTATCCCAAATTTTTCTGCTCTAACTGCTCCGATTACTGCTTTGACTAAGAAAAATTCTAAATTTAATTGGTCTTCAGAATGTCAGCAGGCGTTTAAGCTGCTGAAAGAACACTTGGTAACAGCTCCAGTGATGAGTTGTCCTGATTTTTCTTTACCCTTTACTCTACAGACTGATGCCTCTGATTTTGGTCTGGGTGCTGTGCTGACGCAACAACAGGGTGATGACGAAAAAGTCATTAGCTACATTAGCTGTTCTCTTAAAAAGGCGGAACGCAACTATAGCGCCACCGAAAAAGAATGTCTTGGTGTTATATGGGCAATAGAGAAATTTCGTCCCTATATCGAGGGTTCTCACTTTACTGTGATCACGGATCACCACTTACTTATCTGGCTGAATAATCTACAAAGCCCCAACGGTCGTTTAGCTCGTTGGTCTGTACGACTTCAACAACATAACTTCACCATCGTACATCGGAAAAGTAAAGATAACATTGTTCCCGACGCCTTATCTCGCTCAGTACCTAAAATTGACTTAATTGATGACTTTCCTAAATCTTCTATTACTCTGCCAATTTTGGATCCTTGGTATCTTAAGCTACGGACTCGTGTTAATTCAAATCCTAAACTATACAGTAACTGGCATGTGGAAAACGAATTACTATACAAACACGTAAAATCTAAACAGTCTTTGCTCCAACATCCTCAATACGATTGGAAGTTAGTAGTTCCCAGCGAACAACGGAATAGGGTTCTATACGAGAATCACGATCTACCTACTTCAGGTCACCCTGGTGTCCACAAAACTGTCTCTAAAATTTCCATGCGTTACTATTGGCTTAAACTTAGAGCGGCTGTTGCTCGATACGTCCGTCGTTGTAAAATTTGCTCTGCACACAAAGTCGAACAAAAGAAACCTCCTGGCTTTATGTCTCCTCGTGCTACTGCCACTCGTCTTTGGCAAGTCCTATGTACTGATATTGTCGGACCTCTTCCTAGATCCTCTAAAGGTAATTCCTTCATTTTAGTTGTGGCCGATTGTTTTACGAAATATGCTTGTTTCTTTCCCCTACGTGCATCTACGGCCGCTGCTGTTGCTCGAACCATTGAGGAAAATATTTTCCTGGTGTATGGTACTCCTCAGTATCTAATTGCGGACAATGGTGTACAATTTCGCAGTAATATTTTCACTAAACTCTGTAATTCTTATCGAGCAAAAATTCTGTTTAATGCTCGCTATCATCCTCAGGCGAATCCGACCGAACGTATTAATAGAGTCCTGAAAACTATGATTTCTTCTTACGTTTCTGATAATCAACGTCGGTGGGACGTTAATTTAGCAAAAATTGGTTGTGCTATTCGTACGCTCAAACATGAGGTTATTGGTTACTCCCCGTATTTTGCTCTATATGGTCGTGAACATGCTCTCTACGGCGATCATTTTGGAAAACCTCTTGATCCTGATGATGTTCTTATGGATCCCGAACGTCCTATTCCTCCTACTGACTTAGTCAAATTTGAGTCACTTCGTGAAGAAATTTCGAAACGTCTTTCCTTAGCATACAAGAAAAATGCTAAACACTACGATCTTCGTCGTCGTCCCTTAACTTTATCTCCTGGCGATCGCGTGTGGAAACGCAATTATGTTCTTTCGAATGCTACTTGCTACTTCAATGCTAAACTAGCTCCCAAATATTTGGTTCCCTTTACTATTAGGACTAAACTTTCTCCTTGGACCTATATCTTAGTGGATAATTCTGGTAACGATCTAAGTACTTGGCATATTAAGGACCTCAAACCCGATAAAACTTTAGACCCGCCAGACATTGATCCTGAACCTCCGGATCCTAATGGGCTCCCTGCGGCTGATTCTATTTTGACCCCTACGTATCGCTATCCCTAATGACTTGTAATTTTTTTTTCTCTCTTTTGTTTTTTTTTGGCTTATTGGTTTGTGTTTTCGCTGATAAGCTTGAGTCCGAAAACACTGACGCCCATTTCGTATTTCTATGTATATTTTGTAGCTAGCCCTTCCCGTGACTTGTTCTTCTGGCCAGTTCCACCGTTTGTTCACTATTGGACTATTATAGTCGTTTTCTACATCTATTCCTTGAGGTAGGCTTCAGATCTATTTACTTTTCCTTAAGAATTTCGACTTAGTCGCTTTTGGAGGTCTGTTAGCCATACTCTGCTTGAGTAATCGTTTCATACGAATCTGTGTTGCCTCAGTTGGAAGTATTCCAGATGGTGTACTAGCTTGCCTTTGATCTTTCCTTTGTCTTGGTTCTTTCTTTGCTGCACACTTGAGGTTGACAGTTATGTCGTTTAGTGGATTTGCTACGAGTTTTCTTCCTCGTTTTTTTCTTTTATTTTCTTTTGGTTTCTTCGCGGGAAGCCAAAACTTTTCTTTGAGGTGGAAAACAGAAATGTCCTTTTCGGGGACATCCGTCTTTTGACGATTCTGAAAGTAGCTATAACCTTTGATCCTCATTGGGTGTTTACTTAATACTTTCTTTACCTTTTCTGTCATTGTTGGTTACGATAGATGACTTTGTCTTATTGTGGAAAAATGTTCTTTCTCTTATACTGGTGTTGGTTCTTCGAACCTGGTCTGCCACTTTTCTTTCCTTTTTTTTTCTTTCTTTCACCCCGACGTCTTTATTTTGCTAGGGGGGATTTTGTAAAGTGCATTTTTGGTGGCCTAACCTTTTTAGTCTACTTAATTCTTAAAATACATCGTTTTTGGATTGCTGTATGTATCAAGTAAATACTTCTGCCTAGTTTTCAGATTGATATGCAAGTTGACTCGCCGGTATTAAATTTTAAAAGATGGTTTAGTTGGAAATTGAAATACTCGTAAAATTACTTTCCACTTGTCATTAATAAATAAAACCACTGTAATTAATATGTGAATATACAAGTCTAGGTAGGCGATCAGAAGTTGTACTAGTAGGAGTAGATATAAACAAAAAAGGGTCGTGTTTGGTTCTTGCTTGCGAGATGTCAGAAATGACGTAAAAAAAGATACAGTTTTTCTGTTGGAAATAACAGTGGTAGTTTTGTTCTTGGTTCCGATATGGTTTACGGAACATGGACGGATTTACTTAGTGATTACGCGTGCTTTCCTAATTGTGTTTTTCGATTACTGTGTGTGCGATCTACTTTCGTGGTCCTTGTTTACCAGAACGAGATTGTGAGAGTGACCGTGTTTGTAAATGTTTCACCGTATTCAAACAATGCCTTTACCAACTGAAATTAGCTTCAGAAGTTGACGAAGTTCTTTCTGCTGAAGCAGATCCGCAATACGAAAAATTCTCGACGGATGTTTGGATCGGAATTATACTAACTTTAATTGTTCTTAGTTGCATGTGTTCCTGTCTGTTGTACCACAAATTCCACCCCCGCGAATAGACTGTGAATCTTTGCCAAGCTACACCAGTGCATCCGCTCTTACCAAGCTATCAGGAGGCTTTCGATCAGTTACAGAAAGTAAAAGAACAATCTGCAGTTGATAGTAGTGTCAAGTTTCAAGATAATGGGATGGAACCATGGACACCCCACACTCCACCAACTCCAACTGCAAGGCTATCAGTAGCCGAATTAGTCCAATTCTATAGACACTCTTCCGGTGCTCCTGGTTGCGTAAGTTGCACTATTTCCTATTTGTTCTTACTGTAAATATCTACCCGTTGTTTTTGCAATATTCCTTGTCGTTCTGATACCTTTTCCATAGACTTGCCCGCTATTTAAAAAAAAAAAAGAACAATCAACCATACTGAATGACTCAGAACAATTGAGCTTATCTACTTATTTATGTCTTTGCTAAAAATTGTACTAAATTACTTAGATTAATTATGTCTTACCTATTTATTTTTTGTTACATTTTACCTGCATTATGTTTAATTGGTGTGTGATGAAACGTTTCTGCTACTCCCCAATATGGCCTCACTTTGTACTCAGAATTTTTCTGTAATGCTATTACTGTTGTTAGATTTTAGAGTTTATCTAAACAGTTTTTTTTATTATTATTCTATAACGTACTGAACAATTTATACTTGATCCATAGGCTATGCTTTTTCTCTGTTTCAAGTTTGCAGGACTAATCTGTTTTTTTTCTTTCAGGTTTACTATTCTAATTTCTCTATTGCAGTTTGTACTAGTTGAAATTAAATTTATTGCTGAGCATTACTTAGAATCATAGGTAGGTATCCTTATTATAGTTAGATTGATAATTAATTTCACTACTGTTGCTTAGTTTATTTTTCACCTAAAGATTGCCAACAAATTAATTTTTGTCTACTATGCTACAGAAGCCCTCATATGTGTCGTATTGTTGTTTGACAATGCTATTCCATTTCTCCGCATGTCCACCCAAAGAAGCATTAACAATTTGTAAACGAAGTCGTTCTGGCTCACCTTGAACCACCTCATCAAGCTTACTAAGGAAAACCATTGGCTGTTCACCAATCTTGCCTTCAAATTTAGGCAGCATCTCTTTCCCTAAATGAAACTGACCACCATGAATCATCAACCGAAACCTTTCAACATCCTAGATCTTAGTTTGCATCTGCTTAAAGGATTCCTCTACCACATCAAATTACTCTTGCATCTGACCTCCAAGTGTAACCGTATTTCGCCGAACCTCTTCTGCCTCGTCCTTGTAAGCTCTAATATGACCTATGGTGTCCTGTCTACTGATGAGACTTTTCTCTTTTTGTCCCTTCAAGGTATTATCCAGACTTTTATAATTTCTGGTATGAATTTGATCCACCTCTTTCAACTCTCCTCTTAACACATCTATCTCGCAGAAGCATTCCTTTTAATAACCTGCATCGTAGTATCAATTTCTAGTTAAACTTCACCCCTAAATTTACCAAAACTCCCCAACATTTCAACTTTAAACGCCTCGATTTCGAATCCATACCCTCCAACTTGTCTTTAGTTTCTGCCTGAGAAATCTTTACTTCTGCAATCGAACTTTGTAATTCCAACAACGACGCCTGAGTTTTTTCCGGTAACGCCTCGTTCTTGGTCTGAAATGTTTTGTTGTCTGCAATCGACGCCTGCAGCATGGTCTGCAAATTTAAAAAAAAACTAACAATATGCTGGTTGCTAATTGTTTCTTGAGTTTGCACCACCTCCTGATCTACAAACAAACCTCCGCCTACTACGACCTCCCGCTCCACATGATCGACTGTTAAACCTTCACCTTGCATTGTCTCACACGTCTTGTCTACGACCATCGTGTCCATTCCATAGATCCTACCTGATCTAGTTATTAATTTATCTTCTTCCGACATACTGTCCACCGTAGTTCTAGCAATGTAAATAGATAAATTTTACCTGAATTTTTGTGCTCTTTTTATACACAAAAGCTCCAATGATAATAATATATAACACAATCTAAAATAATTACATACACAGCAAAAACCAAATTTCTGTTTTGAATGTAATTAGTCAGTGGCTCCATCAAATCTTCATCTTTTACAATCTCACAATCAAGCAGCTCCACGTAGGGATTGCCACTTTTTATATATGGAGCCTGGTATTATGTATATATACTTAATAAATTGACAAACGTAAAATGGACGTTTACTAATATATGCCACGGCAAATGAAAACTCTTAAGCTCAGAATTAGTAATTCAGTTAAAAAATTTACAATCTGCAAACAGTGTGGGTAAAAAAACAATATGCAGATATAGTAACCACTGCCAGTCAAAAGCCCTTTAGTTAATTTTAAATATACTCACTCGCAGTAGGTGTGACAGTACTAGTAATTTTATGTATATGTAAACAAAGCTCAGAATGCTTAAATTTGATAAAGTTCTTGAGATTTAGGTGTTACAAATATGAGAATTAATTTATTAAATACCTGTAATTTCACTGAAGTCGCCTGAGTTTACAAGAATGGACCTCGTCACTGCTTACAACAAGATTTAGTTACAGAAGCTTGGAGTTTGCAACACCTGTTTACAAGTAAGTTTTGATATTTTGTATTTTAAAGAATTTAAGCTTTATTTTCAGGCTTTAGGAATACTAAAATACTATATTAAAAACAATATATTTAGAACCGGCGATCTACATAGGAATTCTTGCTTAAATTACCACCACTAATGGAACATAGTACTGGGAATCCACTTGAAATATTAGGAGCTCACTTATACTTTAACTCACATCAGCTTGTAAACTGTACACATTTCCCTTTACTAGAGGAATTTATCTTCTTGACCTCAAATGGTTGTATAAACCTTTGCAATTTGTTACCCGATGCACAAGGCCTATTTTAATTCATTGTTAAACTCTTTCAAGTTACTTCAACTTCAAATAATTAAATAAACTTGAGAGAATGTAAAAGACATCTATTCTTTTTAAAAAAATTTTAACCAGTCCTTTTATCAAGTTGTACCTCGGTACCTATCCCCTAGGAGATTTTCAAAAATTCTTACTTGCCTACTCGATACAAAAAAATCTTATAATATTACACTCCTGGATCAACTATCACAAACAGATGTAATAGCTTTTTACAGAAACATTTTATTTGGATTCCTTGAATACTAATTGTCATTGGTTAAATTTTGTGTAACATTTTATTATTAATCTTATAAACTAATTAATTCTAACAAAACATGCTAAATGAATTCTATTTCAGGTATTATGGTACATATCATTTTTAAGAACTGGAGTATCCATTAATTAGTAAACATAAAAGTTAAATAAAATCAATAGAAGCTTATTCAATTAGAATTACTTTTCATTTTTTTGAAGAAAAGTTACCCAAACACCTATTTGAAATCTCAAAAGCTCCATTACACGGAAATAGCATTCTATATAAATTCAGCAAGTAATTAATTCTACAATCTTTTTTATCATCAGTTTCAAACATTACAATATATATATATATATATATATATATATATATATATAAAAATTTTCTTTTCTTGGGAAATAGGTCATATATTAAAACATTTATTCTTCTCACTTAAATAATATTTAATACTAACATAACGCGTTTCGGTTATCATAAACCTTGGTCACATGTAATTAAAATTTACAGGAATTTTAATTACATGTGACCAAGGTTTATGATAACCGAAACGCGTTATGTTAGTATTAAATATTATTTAAGTGAGAAGAATAAATGTTTTAATATATGACCTATTTCAAGAAAAGAAAATTTATATTTTAAATAAAGGTCAAGAAATATCAAATATATATATATATATATATATATATATATATATATATATTGCTATGATAATAGGGTTATTTAGGGGTATATAGGGTCATAAGTGTTGTACATTCCATGTAAACAGCACTAAAGTCCAGCAAACTAAGCAATTTTATCATAAAAAGCACACAATTCGCCAATCAAGCAATAAGTTAATATCAAACACACTGTATATAAATTACAACTAGCTTTAATTAATGAAAGAAAACTCATTATTTAAAAATCAAATCACATTTAGTAAGATACATTACTTGCACACCATACAATTCGCTTTAAAACAACAATGTAGGCATAAAACCAAAAATAAATACGCATTAGGGGCATCTGAGGTAAAAAAATCATAAAGCAAATCTTATTAAAATAAATACGCATTAGTGCAAGGAAATAACCATGCATACTCGCAATAAAAGAATTCCATTCAAATCAAATATGTTTCATAAATGCAGGAAATGAATAAACGCATTCAGTTTACGTCATAGAAATTTAACGTCGTGATCTTTTAATTGTAAATATTAGAAAATTTGAATTAAAATCCAACATATTAGGGAACCAAAACAGGAGAACAGACGTTTGGCTACGTGATAAATTAAACGGAAAGTTTGAACAAATTGCTATACAAACAAGCAGAGGTGACTTGAGAAAGTACAAAGGTTTTATATTCAAAGTACTACACTATACAGAACTAGCTATCTACGTGATGTACTGAGCATTTCGCCGTGAATTTGGATAGTAACTTTATAGAAAGTCCAAAGGCCTGCATAATAAGGCAAAGTGCAATGCCTCAATCAACAACGTAAACTAGGAAAACCCATCATACAGGTAAGAAGGAGTATCCTTTATATAGGACACAAATTTGAAAACAACCAATCTGTCTTCAACCAAGGCACGTTTGGTACCAGTTCAAATTAGAATATCACGCGAAGTGAAAATAGTAAATTAAATAATTATAATTTAGTAAAAGTCGAGGTAGTTAACAGGAGCCCTGTTTTATTTATGTTAGAAATGTATTTTTATTAAATCGTTGTTTGCTTACGTCTATAATAGATCGGTTCACACTTGCACAATTCGTACACTTTTCAAAATGATTTTAATTTACTTTCGTCTCACTGGTTAATTTAACACTTCAAAGTATCGTCCTAGCTCAGTTAAAATGGATACTAAACTCGTCGCGCAATTCTTATCGTATTTAAAGCCGTACCTCTCTTGTTTTCCATTCTTTCATTTACGTGTTGGGACGACACCTTTTGCCTTTATCGTTGTGTATTCCGGGAATTTCACCAATTATTCAATCCAAATATTCGGATGAATGCTTGACTTGTCACGTATTCATACACATGCCATGGTAATAAATTGAAAAATCTTAATACTTTCCGTTTATTAAATCACGTATTTAGTGTTTATTACTTATTTTAATCTAAACCGAAATAATTAAGTGCTTGTTTATTTCCTAGTTAATATTGGATTTTTGAACAAATGTAATTCTTTATGTTACGTACGATTTTCAAATAATGCATAATTTAGACTGCGTATACGATAATATTTTTTAACGCACTTGCTAAATATTTATCAAGCCAATTCATATAGATTTTCTGTTGATTTAATTTTTATATACAGTGTGCTCTTAACTAGTAATGTGTATAATGACCTATTTACTTTTATAATATCAGGAATTATGTGCTTTTGTTAACTGGAAGTTGCTTTTTATTTATTCTACGACCCCTATGACTTAAACTACCCCTAAACTACCCTACAATTACAGCTATATATATATATATATATATATATATATATATATAAATTTCTGTGGCACGTCCGCACGTTGGAGTGCCACTACAAGTGAGTTGTGACACAGCCCAATTTTGCTTCGCTGCTAAAAGCATGCTGTAACAGCGGTATAGCAAATTGTAGATTTGATATAATTATCTTACCTTCGTAGAATTGATATGTATGTTCTGGCGCAAAATCGACCATTTCTACAAGTATTTTGGCATAAGTACAATCTGGGGTCATTTTGCATTTTTTGTACCCAACATTGAAATCCCCATAAGGAAGCGTTGAAGATCAATTTAGATCACTTTTCAGCCCAACATCTCAATGGGAGAGTCTAATACCTTGTGTTTTTAAGAATAAGATAACACTAATATAAACTATATAAAATTTTATTGAAGGTAACATATCTACAATCAATATTCTACATTTGCAATAAGTATTATATTTCTTCTTGCTCCATAATTGAATAATGTCCAACAGGTAGTGTTGCATATGAACCAGGAAGTACGTGACATTTATCATCATGCGGGTATAGGGCAATCTTTTTCTGAGTGATGGTGTGAACCTGATGCTTGGATGATTGAATTAGATTCTGCGTTACAAATACTTTCTTGTAATCTTCTATATATTCGATATAATCTACACACGTAATTCTATTATTTACCACCAATTTTAATTCCTTTAATTTTCTTTGTAACACCTAAGTCTCGGATGTCGGGTGATTCTTCCTCTTCTCGTAAAAGTTCAGCTTCCTCTTACTCGGTTGTCTTAAAAATTCTCGTCGCATGCATTTTTGATTTCTCTTGATTTTCAAGAAAATCAAATAATTTTCAATGACCCGCAATCGCTGGAGTCAAATTGTACGAAACCATCAGTAACTACATCATCTGGTCGCCCATATAATAAAAATCCGATCTTACATAATAAAATCAAATTAAGAAATAACACAATATACACAGAGACGAGGTAACTACACTTACACTAGAACCATTTGAAATCTCCATCGATAGCCGTTTCGTCCCAGATAACAAAAATATTATTAACAAACATATAGTATTAGAGAAATTACCACATAAAAAGGGTAACAAGTTTCAAATGGAAGCCGTGTCTAAGGTAATGAAACAGTTTAAATGTCTACAGCCCTTGGTGAAACAGTATTGCACTAAATCGATTATTTTTAGTTTACATTCTGCCCTACCAATAAATTATTTTTTGTTATAAAATTTTACTCTACGCCCTAATCTTGTATAAATTCATAAAATAAATCTCAATAAGTTCTACAGATCAGAAATAGAAATTTATTGTAACAAAGTATGCATGGAAAATCCACCACTTGTAGTCCAAATATCAGTCTGCAAATATGTATTTGTTAAGCGCACTGGCCGCAAGTCTACGTATAGCCGACCTCCTGATTCACCGGTATAATTAATAGAAGCCACTTCACCAATGGTTCATATAACTTCTATACGTAAAATTTAATAAAATATTATTTATTTGTAGCGCAACTACGTAACTATTTTTAATTATGTTTAATTATAAATTTTATTAAAACAAAAATTAATTCAACCATGAGCAGTTTTTATTATCCTTACATATGATGGCACTGTAAAAAGCAGCAATACGTTTTTTTAACCGAGATGTATTTACTTACCGACGCTGAACCTTGAACTTAAGAAATTAAAGCTACGACACGTTTCAATGTCATAAACAACGATGCAGGCGGGAGGCTCCGTATAGGATTCGTCCATGTATTCGATTTGCTACATCATCGAAAAGCCAGGTTACCACGCCTGTAATGTACGGTGAGTCGTTATAAAAACATTTCCATTAAAATTCGAACTGTTGTAATATTACATGCATTTTGCTTAATTGTTATTGGTCTAAAAACTTTATTGCATATTAATTGGTAGTAGATCGTGTGTAATGCCATTTAAAAAGTTGGTTTAAGAGCCAAGTATAAATGAAATTGATTTTTGAAATTTTCATATTAGGGAATGATTGCTCGCCAACAATGAAATTTTAATAATTGCAATATACAATGACCTTGTGGTCATAAATGTAAGTCGCAGGGCCTCAGATCTGATCACCTTCTATAACCTAAAATGTTTTTTTTGTTATGAAGTAAGAATTCAAATTTAAAATTTGACAACTCGTTAATGAGAAATAATTTTCATTTGATTTTGTGTATATAACTCTTTTATGTAAAAATAGATGCTTTGAGTTAACTTAAAATTCATTTACTCAGGTTTATGGACATTTAAACTAACATAAAAGAAGGAGTTTAACTATGCAGTTATGGTCGTATAGACCGACTCAGAGATAATAGAACATGATTAGAGATATCTATTAGATGATTATAAGAACTGTTTGCTTAACTACCATCTGCAATGTTAAAGATAATAGTATGTATTTATAACTAATTAATTTGAAAACCAGGATAAAGCAACTTTAATTGTAAATTCCTTAAGATACGTTATACACCATAGAACTTCTACTTTCGCGTTGTAGTGTTGTCTTGTAAAATAATTTAAGAAAGTAGTCGCGCCGTAAAGTATCCGTAGAATAAGAACCCCCTGATAGTCTCTTCAAATAACCGAGGGAGATAGAGTCCCCAGCTAGTCCGGAAGATTCCAAAGGTCATTTAACTACGGAAAATAACAACTTTGCTCAAACCTTTGTGAATACATCGGGAGTTGATCATAAAGTATTAACCACCCGGACCGAGTGTTCCGACTTATTTTGATTATTGCTTCTAGCCAGTATATTGTTAGTCGGACACGTCTCAATGCAAAAACAATTTAACCTAGTAGAGGTTTCAGTACAAGAATGCACAAAACTGTTTAAAGGTATGACATTGGGTTTAATTAAAAACTCGGAAAATACAAATTTAGACTTAAACAAATTTGAGGCAACAATAACAAGATCCACACCAGAATTCAATATTAATAAAGACCTATCATTAAATGAACAAACGCAGTTACGAGAACTTTTAACCGAATATTAAGATATACTTACGGAAAATGTTGCAAACATCGGCAGAATCAACTTAGTTACGCACAAAATAAATACCGGGGATGAACAACCAGTAAAAAGTTGACCGTATCGAGTATCACAATCACAACGTGAAAAAATACAAAATCAGATAGAGGACATGCTCCAAAATGGGATCATTACAAAAAGTATTTCGCCAAGGGCGAGTCCAATAGTTCTAATAAAGAAACGAATCGTAGACACAAGATTTTGTGTAGATTATAGAAAATTAAACAGTGTAACTAAAAAAGATTGCTATCCCCTGCCGAGAATTGACGATATTTTTCTCTATCTAAAGAACGCGAAATATTTTATGGTGTTGGATCTTTTTGGCGGTTTTTTGGCAAATAAACGTGCACGAGAACCGCAAATAGAAAATAGCATTCATATCGACTGACGCACTTTACCAATTCGAAAAAATGCCGTTCGATCTCTCAAACGCTTAGCACATTTCGAAGTCTAGCGGATAGGGTTTCCGAAAACCTCAAATGGAAAAAACTAGTGCTATACATGGACGATATTTGTATCTTTTCAGATACCTATTCCAAACATTTACGTAGATTGCGGAACGCCTTCGATTACCTCAGAGAAGCAGGTCTTACTTTAAAACTCTTGAAATGCACTTTTGGGTCAAGAGAGGTTAAATTGTTGGGACACGTAGTAAACAAATCTGAAGTTTCACCAGACCCAGATAAACTAAAATCTGTGAAGAATTTTCCAGTTGCTACTAACTTCAAAAAACTGTAAACTTATTTAGGCTTAGCAAACTACTATCGAAAATTCATCCCAAAATTTTCAGCAATAGCACACTATCTAAATCAATTAACTAAAAAGGACGTGCCTTTTCATTGGACAAATGAACATCACCGAACTTTCGAAACACTAAAACATAAATTATTTACATATCCGGTTTTAATACACTTTTACCCTGAAGCACCAAAAGAATTTCGGACAGACGCAAATAAATCAGAACTTGGCGGCGTGCTATTACAAGAACATGATTGAAAACTACAACCTATAGCGTATAGTTTCAAGAACTCGTATACAGTCAGAAACAAATTATACAATTTCGGAGTTAGAATCACTGTAAAATCACTATAAAAGTGGCAAATGCCATAATGACGCTGACTGTCTTTCTCGAAATGCGACGTCGCTACCAACTCCAGAAGATGTCGAACAAAACATTGAAATCCCATACTTTCTACTCACAAAAGATAATATTGTTAAGTACCAAAAGCTAGACCCCAAAATCATAAAACTACTCTATGCGATAAAACAATCAGATGTAACCCAATTGCATTAAACAGAAGAATAAAAAATTGCGGTTTACTCAATGGTGTTTTCTATAAAAAAAAGGCAAGCCCGTACGGTAAGTCATCATTAATCATCATTCCTAAATCTGTAACAGGAGAAATACTATTTTCCAACCATACGGAACCTATGTCACGGCATTTAGGGTTTAACAAAACACTAAATCGAATAAAAGCCCGATGCTATTGAGACGGTGTGCTAAAAGACGTACGCACCTATGTAAAAAAATGTGTCGATTGTCATGCACGTAAAGAGCACAACACACAAAAAATTCCTGGCAAACATCAAAGTATCGAAGTATCCATACCCTTCGACATGGTAGGCATTGACCTATTTGAACCATTTCGACGTTCGCGAAGCGGTAATACGATGATAATCGTAGCAACCGATTATGCCACCCGTTATGTAGAAACCCGTGTAGTCCCTAACGGAAAAACAGAACATGTCGCAAAATTTTTACTCGGGAAAATAGTTGCTAGACATGGAAGTCCGCGAACTCTATTAAGTGACCGCGGAAAAGCCTTTTAATCAGCTCTAGTAAAAGATTTAACAAAAATCATGGGTGTGCGAAATGCATACCTCAGAGCGTATCATCCCCAATGTAATGGATTAACCGAAAGGTTTAATAAAACCCTAGCTAACATGATGTCTCTTTATACTAGTACAGACCAAAAAGATTGGGACGAATTCCTGTGCCATGTAACATTCGCATATAACACTGCTGAACAAAGCACTACCAATTTTAGTCCTTTTCAGTTACTAGAAGCACGCAAGGCAACCCTTCCTACAGAAGCTTCCTTAAATTACGACATCGAAAATGAAGAAGTAAAAAGGATACGCGAACGCGCACTACTAATTAGAAACCAAGCCACACAAAACATTTACAAAAAACAACTTTATGCAAAAAATAGATACGATAAAAAGCAAAGCGCAATACATTTCAATGTGGGAGACCGCGTATGTGTCTTCACACCACGACGTTTTATAGGAAAAAGCGAAAAGCTTCCGCTGAGATACCATGGACCATACGAAATTGTTCTAAGATCTGGTCCAGTAGATTATGTAATCGAAAAAGGTAACCACTCTAACGCAAAGTTAGAAACGGTTCACGTTAGTAGAATGATCTATTATAATGATCCGTGGCAACCGGAAGCTATTCTAGAACAATATTATCATTCTAAGACTAAAACTACAAGCACACACATCCAAGGATAATATTGATAACACCCAAGGATGATATTGATAACATCAACATGTTTATTAAATGCAGAGTAAATCAAATAAACTAGTATTGGCACATAAACGCACAAACCCCCTTTAACACAAACGATCAAATACACACGAATTGACTCACACAAAAGTCTTCTTGCTATAACAAAACAAATACTAAAAGTTATAAATAGATAACACAAACAATATTTTAATATCTATGTCTAATCAGTGCACGTAACAGAACTAACGAACAAACTTTCTATTGCTGTCAGCACTAAATGAATAAATAATTGATATTTTTATAAGCAAGCACTTACCTTCGATACCAATATAATAGTAGAATTGAAAACGCGGGTGCATTACATCCTTTAATAATTACACCAAGTCATTCGGTTACGCAAAGTACGCAGAGTTTTTCATCCATTCATTTTTCCTTAAATTCATTTTTCTTCAAAATTATTTTCATAATGTGGGCAGTTACCTACTTGCTTACCACAAAACTTTTAATAGTTAAAACTGAACACCATATATGGGTGTATGATAAAAATTCATTACCTATTTATTAGGCAAACACGGAAATACAATCGATAAACACGCAATCACTCACTAATTAACATACGTATTTTTAAAAACAGGAACTAACGAACCACCAGATTAATTATAAGCTTTTTATAAGCACACAATCCAACTTCAAACTATTTTACAACACAACTTTTATTTTAGGTATGCTACTCAATTAGTTTTTCTGATAGTTATCATAACTTGTACCAACGCCAACCTACTGTATCATGACGTCAGGAGCCATTTGAAAAGACCTCAACAATGCTATACACAAGCACAATCCGAATAACGTATAGAACAGAGCTCTATAAACAAGCACCAGAAGTTCCTTCATATACATACGATCACCTTTGCAAGGCACAATCCGGCCACAATTGTAAAATGAGCGGGCATCTAGAAACAATTGGCACAATATTTGACAACGAGCTAAAGTCGTTTTCCCAAGCTACCAATCCGCGCTTCTGGAAACAAATAATACCAGACGCCTACGAAGACTTAAGACTCTCAAAAACATCCTGAAACAAATACGTACCGAACGAAACGCGCATTAAATTTTATTGGCGAATTTTTCAGTTTTTGCTTTGGATTAACCATTCAACAACGGATTACGAAAAAATCTTCGCGAAATTTCTAACACTTATATAAATTTACAGGCCTATCAAAAACAAATATCTAATAGTTTCTTCGAAACACTACAAAAAATAAACAAACTAACTGAGTTCGATAACAATTTACGGAACACAATCGACAAAACAATTGACAAAGTAGATTTTAAAATCTAACGTGCAATGTACCTGATTTACACAACACTAATTCGACTTCTAAATTTCCAACGATCAGTTAATGTAATGGAAATAACAAACGCATGCAAAGACCACTAACTCCCAACATCTATAGTAAACACATTAGTACTGCAACATGATTTAACGCCGTTAGCTTCAGAATTAGTCAAAAATAGATGCAAGTTAGTAATACCGATAAAAGATATTTTCAAATATAACAAACTTCCAATTCCGATTGTAAAATATCAAATAATGAAATCTTTATACAACGTAGTGTACCAATAATTAATTCAGGCTTACAATGGACATTATATAAACTATCGACGACGCCTTTCGCATGGCAAAACGGCACATGCCTTCTTCTACATGATACAATGTATCTAGCAGTTGCAAAAGTCCAAGATTCGCACCGATCACTTATTTTAAAGTCAATTTGAGGCACATCACTAAATCACTGCAAACCACACCATGATAAATTGTGTTTTATACCTAAATTCTAAGTTCTAAGTATAAAATTAGAAAACAATAGAAAGGGAACGAGCTGAATACACATACTCCCTGAAAAGAAGAAAAAGAAGAAAACCACCAAAAACGCAAAATCAAAGAAGCTGCTTATATAACCCTACATAAAAATAACTGCGTTGCAAACGAATCCGTGACTTTCAGTAAACAATGGATTCCATTACTAAAAGAAATAACAAAAGAAATAACAAATGAAAATCAAATGCCCACAATATCTAGGTAGCATTGCAGGTTTTTCCTGGGTTTTCCTTGCAATATTAACATGAAATACAGCCTACATACATGATTTCTATTTATACATAAAATATCTAATTACATAAAAATAAGCATATTAACAATCCTTGTAAAACAGCATTGGTATCTGACAAGTATAAATCCACAATAAGGTTACCTCAAAACCACATACAATCTCCGTTGAACAGTATTGGTATCTGACAAGTGTAAACCCGCCATAGGGTCGCCTCAGATCCATATACAATCTTCATAGAACAACATTGGTATCTGACAAGCGTAAACCCGCCATAGGGTCGCCTCAGATCCATATACAATCTTCATAGAACAAGAGTGGTATCTGACAAGTGTAAACCCGCCATAGAGTCGCCTCAGAACCATTTTAAAATCTACCAAAGAGGTAACTTAAATCATAATGAATTTTCCCCCTTAAAATAAATATAAAAAAACGACTACTTAAGCCTTTCAATAATGCAATCGCACACTTCTTTAATAACCATCCTCTCAATTGTATAAATAAAAACATGTTAAAAAATATTGGCCGAAATGCAGACACAAAAACGGTAGCAGTCTTTTGAAATGCTCCAGATGTATGAGGACGATAGCATAGACAGACAAAGATAATAACAAATAAGTTCTAGAAATAGTATGGGAACAAGGATATCTGGGGAAAAAGAGAAATAGTAGGGCGGAATACGTTCTAAGGCATTTTTGGGGAATAGTATGTGATATATTACAAGCAGAGATAGGAAAAAAGAGGTAGATGTAGACCTAGATCAGACAGTTATAGATGCAAACTGTGCATATTTCTGGGAAATCTGTAGGTTAGTTCAGAATAGGGAACAATGTTGGTACGCGTCTAACCAGTTCTAGGGCTGAAGACCTAATGATGATGACCTAAGTTCTCTTCGGATTAATCTTTTGGGCACCAATGTGCCTACGAAATGTTTTTAGGAACCACAGTCCAACAACTAGGGAAACACTGTACACTACGCTGTCATTCTTCTTCAGCAATGCTGATATCAGAAATAAAAGATGACACGTTCGTGAAAACGCACCCTAAACGCGACTTGAGCATATCATGTCCACTTAAAAATATGATATAAACAATTCCATTTATGAGCATTCAGGGGCAATAAAGCTATACCTACCGTGTAGAGAAAATAATAGCACCAAGATTCCCTTGCGGACTCCAAAATATACAAGATTTTACAATATATAACTATTTACTTGTATGTGGAGTAATTTAAAAACACTCATTCTTCAAAGCTCACACCACGAACCAATGTTCAATAACATATCGGAATACCTTAATCCAGATTAGGCTTCTACAGTCCCACACTTAAACCCCCTGTTCATCTTCTGCATTCAGTAAGATTGAAGATAACATTGCAGACCTCATGCACAAAAATTATGCCGATCTATGCGCTCTACATTGCAATAATATTTATTTAGTCTGGAGCACTGTTATTAATTTTAAGTAATGCCAGTGAGCATATCATTCAACAATAGAACGCGTATTCAGAAGATATGATCGTACATGTAATTGAAAAGTGTTCTACAATTTATAAAATAAAGACGCCGAAGAAAACAAATAAAACCCAACAAAGCATCAGTAATTACGCTGGAATAATAAACGTTCTGATAGAAAAAGCAGTTTCAAAGATGCATAAATGCATAAACAAAAACAGCATTAAAGTTGCATCATTTATTTTGTACAATTATCCAAAAAGCAATATCTACACAAAACAACGTATGGCGAGGATAACAAATAACAAAGTATCAATAGCACATAAACACTATTACACGAAAATCCAAATTAAGTACATCAGAAACCGCTTCAAAATACAGGGATATTGAAAACAAAACCTGGTTGGTTGAGATAATTTGCAGAATTGCTTGAAAACCCAGCCCAGTAGTGGAAAAAAGCTATTCAACACCCATTCTGTGATAAGACGGGTCAGTTCACAACTGATACACGTCGAAGTTGCGACACTGTTAACCAGAAGTCCACGCTTAATAAAGTAGAATATATCAAATTTAAGTTACAGTGAAAATAGTGCAACAATTACGTTAGCATATGAAGAGTTTTTGCCGTAAGGGGACAATTCTAATCGAATTTTGATACAATTTTGGTACAATTCTAAGCTGCGTCGAAAGTATTTAAGGCATTTGCAGCCAAATATAAAATAAAAAAGCACGAAGTGATTTTTGGAAAACAAGGGGTAACTGTACTCAAATATTGGTTCAACTAAGCAGAGCATTGGTATACGAATGAAGAGGGGGTATTGATCTACAACACAAACAATATATCACAGGTCAGATCTATTTAATTTTAAGATATTTTTCAATTTAAATTTTAATACTGAATCTATTCAATTTATCCAAACTTGTAATGAAGTCAACAAGAAACATTTGCATACGTTAAACTTACGTAATAAATTATAAAGAGGTCTAAAACGTTCCAGATTTTTTTTGTAAAGAGGGTGTAGTTTTTGGTGACTTTAGATTGAATTAAAAGTATATAAATTTTGAGATAAACGATACATATGATATTAATTGATTGAAGGGTGTATTTAAAGAATTTTAATAATTGTAAATAATATTTCTTTTCATTATATGAAATTAATTGACTTCGTTTTATCAATTCAAATAGGTAATCATAAAGGGGCGAAAAAGAGAAAATTGATCATAATAACGTTGTGTACTCTGTGTATCAGGTTATCATAAAGTAAGGGATATATTTTAAATTATGATAACTTTTTAACAAATTAAGTTAATAACAAGAAATAAATGAAATCTAATTGCTTATGAAATTGGATTTAGTATGCCCAAAACAGGTTACGGCAATTGCTCAATATGACCTCCATTTTGTTGTTGTAAGATCACCATCCTTACCTCCAAATTGTACACAGCATTTCGTAACATTTCTGGTTGAATTGTACCAATTTGCTCCGTAATACTGTCTTTTAATTCTTGTAGCGTAGTTGGTCGTCTTCTAAACACTAAACTTTTTAAATAACCCCACAGCCAGTAATCCGCTGGGCTTAGATCAGGTGATCTTGGTGGCCATGAATTTACGAAATGTCTGCTTAACACGCGATCTTGAAAAACGTTGGTTAACAATTCTTTGACTGGTCGAAAAATGTGCGGGGGTGCTCCATCCTGCATAAAAATGATGTTTTAAATTCCGTAGTGCTCGTTTTGCAGCTGTGGAATAACATAATTATGTAACATTTGCAAGTATCGTTCACCATTTACAGTTACAGATACGGCTTGTCCATTCTGCATTTCCTCGTAGAAATACGGACCAATAATAAAATCAGCTGTAAAACCGCACCAAACCGTGACTTTCTTGTCATGAAGACCTTTTTGAACGATTTGTTGCGGATTTTCTGCAGACCAGATTCTACAGTTTTGAGTATTGACTCCACCATTCAGAGTAAAATGTGCCTCATCTGTCCATAAAATACAGGATAACCATTCGGGTTCAATTTCCATCTGAGCCATTACTCGCAAAGAAAAATCGTACCTAGTAGCCAAATCTGCGTCCTTTAATTCAAACAGCATTTTCAGTTTATATGGATACATGTTTAGAATTTTGCGTAAAATTTTCCAAACCGTGGTATACGGCATTTGCAATCGCTTGGATATCGCATTTGCACTGCTGATTGCGAGTGAATTGCTTCTGGCTATGTCTTGATTTTCATGAAGAACCTCTGCAACTTGGACATCACTAATTATTGGTCTTCCTGATCTTGGTAAGTCAGTTACAGACTCTGTTCTTTCAAATTTTTGTATCAAATTGCGGTACGCTTTCATTTGACAGGGTCCCGCTCTCAAACCCATTCTCGTGCGAAATCTTCGTAATCCAGCGGTGAAATTTCTGCCGGATTCATAATAGCACTGAACTAAACCAATTCTTGTTTGTAAATCCATGTTATTACAGTTGAGTCGTTTGAACTCAACGTTTACTTGAGTTTTAATTTCAAAATAAAACTTTAAATTGTATAATTTCGTTTTGACACTAATGTCAACAATTGTTATGACAACGCTTTTGTTTCTCATAGATACGGTAAAATCCCATTCATTAAGCAACTAGATTTCGTTTATTTTATGTTACTAACTTAATCTATTAAAAAGTTGTAATGATTTAAAATATATCCCTTACTTTATGATAACCTAGTAGATTAACATGGGCTAGCCGTGGCATCATAATAAAAGTAGTAAGATTGAAGTGAGAACACAGAGCGGTGGCGTTAAGTAGAACGTTCATAACACCGAGTACGGCGTTATCATATCAATTTTTTTATGACGCAATAACGTGGGGGCAAAAACTACATAGTATTTTTATGGCTGCCCAAGCCTGAGGCCCGAATTAAATCAAAATAAATTTTGAAAATACGACTGTGGGATTTAAAATAAAATTATTAAACTAAACTGGGACTATAATTAAACTCTTTTAAATTTGAAAACAATTACCAAAACCGAAAATCCAGAGAAATTTGTACATTAATTAAATTTATACAGATTTATTTAGTATTTAAAAGTTTAGTGTAAATATAAAAATTTCAAAAAATGGACAAAAGAATATGGGAAACAAGAGAAGCATTAAGAAATCAAGGAGTAGAAGTAGGATCCCAAAAGAGTGTAATGAACCAGGAAAGGAGTTCTAGCGAGGAAAAGCAGACCTCACAGGAAACTAAAATGATGGAGATTTTAATGGCTCTGAATAGCAAAATGGACAAAAATGAGAAGGCCATGAAAACCATGACTACGAAAATCGACGAGAATAGCGAAAAATTAGGTAAAGAAATTAAAATTCTAAGTGATGGATTAAGGGAAACCAACCAGACAATTGCGGAAATGAGGACGCAAATGCATTACGGAAGAAGTCGACTGTGTATGGGATCATATTGGAATAGTGAAATCAAAAGAGGAGAAATATGAGAGCGAGACGAACAATAAAATCACGAAATTAAATATTAAATTAGGGAGCGTTGGAGAAAACTGTGAAACCGAGTTCAGGACAATTAATAGGGAAATAAGTAATTTAAAAACTAATTCCGGAAATTTTAATAGTAGGGAACCAATTAGGCTAATTCAACAAAATTTTTTAATTGACCAATATACGAAATTTTACGGGGATGGAAAATTAAATCCAAAAATCTTTTTTAAAAACATTAAAATGTTAGGACAGGGCTCAACAGATGAGCAATATAAATTAAACTTAGACATATCAATGCTGAAAGAGGGAGCTGAAATGTGGTATAACTTAGTTGAAAACGAGGTCGAAACATTTCAACAGTTCGAACAAAAATTCTACGACACTTTTGGGGAGATAATCAACAACATATAGTTAGGAATGATCTGAGCATGGGAAAGTACAATTCAGATAGAGGAATAACGCGGGAATTATATGCTATTGAAAAGTTTACCGTAGCAAAACAATTAGATCTTCCGTTACACGATAAACAAATTATAAAATATTTGGCAGGGCATTTTAACGCGGAAGTAAAAAATATATTACAACACAGAATATAGTGGACCAGGACACATTTATAGAATATTTACAGAGATATGATGAGTTGGAATCTAATCATAGAACGGAAAATAATATTAGGGATCGACGCACGAATTTTATAAGGACGCAGAGAAATACTGAAACTCGAAGTAATTATCAACGAAACAATTACGATCGTGGGAGAAATTTTAATAGGGGAATTATAACAATTTTAATAATGATTTCAGGCGAAGTGCAAATACGGTCAGATACCAAGGCAACGAATAAAACGGACTAATTATAAGGGAAATAACAATAAGCGAGAAGTAAATAGACAGAAACATGAGGACCGACGCACGCAAACGAGAAATATTGATCGCACGCAAACAAGGAATAATAATAATCACACATACGCAGAAATAACGAGTCAGGCTGGACCTTCCATGCTAAACCAAAATTTTTAGATACGGATGAACCAAGTAAACTTCTACGGATAAACGGACACGGAAGATAAAATAGTTAGAGTATTGATTGGTACTGGGGCAGAAGCATCACTTGTTGCGGAAGAATTTGTTAAACGAGGGAAATTGAGGGATTAAGCGATACCTATAATGAGGTGTAATTTGGTGGCACCAAATAATAAGAAATTTTCTGTAGTAAATAAAATGGTAATTCTGAGATGTGAAATGCGAGATGTGAAATGGGAAAATAATTTTATGGTTGTACTTGGACTAAAGATAGATATTATATTTGGGATGAATATTATAGACAAGTTGGGGTTGAAGATAATTGCAGAATGCAAGGAAATAGAGTGTAATGGAAATATATTAAATGGTATAAAGAAGGTAATATTGAAAAAGAGGGTGGCTGCGTGAATATTAATCAGTTTAATTATGAAATAGATTATGAAAGGAATACGAATAAAAATGAAGAGATTAAACGTCCAGAAAATTTAAGAAGCAAGGTAAATTTGTTATTAAGAAGGCATTCAGAATTAATATGGTCAAAATTAAGAATTACCACAGGTTATGAGCACAAATTGGAAGTAGTAAACACCGAACCGTTTAACACTAAATTATATTCTATTCCAGTAGCATACAGGGATAGAGTAAATGAGGAAATAAAAGAAATGTTACGTAAAGGTATCATCGAAAGCTCCAGTACACACTTTGTAAATCCATCAGTCGTCGTGAAAAAAAGTGATGATAGCATCAGGTTATGTTTAGATGCAAGAAAAATTAATAAGCCAACAAAACCGCAATACAATTGTCCACCAACAATGGATAGCGTATTAGCGAGAATAGGTAGTAAGAAAATCTTTACCAAAATAGACCTAAAAAATTCATTTTGGTTAATTCCATTAGTGCGAGAATCAAGGAAATGTACGGGTTTTTCGGTAGAAGGAAGAATATATCAATTTAAAGTGGTTACGTTTGATTTGTCCTCAAGTACGGCTGCATTAGTGAAAGCGATGCAGAATATTTTAGAACCGTATGAGGAATTTTGTATCCACTATGTGGATGATGTTTTGATATTTAGCGATAGTGTGCAACACTTTGTACATTTGGAAAGAATTTTATTAGAGTTAAATATGGCAGGTTTAAGGCTAGATATAAAGAAGTGCGAATTTATTCAAGATAGAGTTAAATTTTTGGGATATAGAATAGATAACAAGGGTATATTTATGGAGCAGGAACAAACAAATCTGAGCAAAAGGACATAGACTCGGGAACAATAAGGGGGAAGTTTCACACCCATAAAAAGGGACATGAATAAGTAAATAGAATGTAAAATAAATTTAAGAATAGGTATAAATAGATTAGTAAAATAGGACATAGGTATAAGATTAGGTAGATGTAAATAGGGGATTAACAAAGGGGGAGTTAGATTTATAAAACAAAATAAAAATATAAGAATTTGTAGACCAATGTGAGTTTAACTTCGCGTGGGCGCCAAAAAGGAAATTGTTCTAAAATTTTATATTTTAATTTGGGGGAATAATGCTATGGTAAGTGGTTATTTAGGGGTGTATTGAGTAATAAGGTTCGCGTAGTAACTGTAAATAGCGATAAGAATCAGAAAGTTGCATTTATTTAGCAGAAAAATAAGTAACTCATACATTATGTAAATAGTAAGCATTTAACACCCTGTATATAGACCTAATTAACTTTAAGCAATGCAAGTGAGCAGATCTTTCAACATAGAACGCGTATTCAGCAAAGAAATAACCGTACATGTAATTAAACGACGTTGGGGAGTGTTCTACAAGTTTATAAAATAAAATAAGCAGAAGGTAAAATATAACCTAACAAATCTCCATGCAATTACGCTGGAGCCATAAGCGCTTTGATAAGAAAACGCACTTTCAAAGAAATAATTACATAAACAAAAACAGCACTAGAGTTACATCATTTATTTTTGTATAATTATCCAAAAGCATTATCTATACAAAACAACAGACGTAGGGTGAAAGTCTGGCCACGATAACAAATAATAAAGTATCAAACAATAGCAAATAACAAGCATAATTTCATCAGAAACAGCTTAAAAATACAGGCAATATTAAAGACAAAAGCTCGTTAGTTGAAACAATCTGTAAGACTGCTTGGAAACCCAAACCAGATGTTGTGGGAAAAGGCTATTTAACACCCACCGGTGGTAAGACAGCTTAGTCCACATTTGATGCACGTTGAATCCACATCACTTTGAACAAGAAATCTACGCGTCAAATAAGGAAAGTTTATAATATAGTGAAAATAGTGCTACATATAAATTGTGTTTAGAATATATGAAAAGTTTTTGCTGTTTTTTTCAGAAAACGGTTTTTAATTGGATTCTAATTGACTTCTGGTACAATTTTAATTGACTTCTGTTACAATTCTGGTACAATTCTAATTGGCTTCCAGTCAAATGCTGGACTATTTCTTGGATAATTCATAATACTAAGTAACCCACAATTTTAAGTGGTATTTAAGGGAAAAGATTTAAAGCATACGCAGAGAAATATAGAACCCAGGTCAGATCTACTTAACTTTAAGATATTTTTCAATTTAAATTTTAATACTGAATTTATTCAATTTATCCAAAACCTGTAAAGAGACAACAAGAAACATTGCATACGTTTAAACTTACGTAATAAATTATAGATAGGTCTCAAAGTTGCCAGATTTTTTTGTAAAGGTATAGTTTTCGGTGACTTTATATTGAATTAAAAGTACATAAATTTTGGGATAAATAATCCATATGATATTTCAAAAATTGTAAATATTATTTTCTTTCATTAGATGAATGTTGTTTGACTTCGTTTTATCAATTCAAACAGGTAATCATAAAGAGTTGAAAGAAAATTGATAATCGTAACGTTGTGCACTCTGTGTAAATTAAAAAGGGCTAGCCGTGGCATAATACTAAAAGTAAAAGATTAAATTGTAAAGAGTAATACACAGAGAGGTGGCGTTAAGTAGAACGTTTATTACACCGAGTACTGCATTATCATATCAATATATATATATATATATATATATATATATATATATATTATAATTAGTTTTTTACACAAGGTAAGTTGATAAATACTTACGTATTGAAATTAATAAGATGAAATAATAACTTAGACTTTTTTAAGTAAAGCCCAAATGATCATTTCAAATCGAGCAAATCGAGCAAATTTGAGCGGTGCTTCCTGTCTATATCTGACATAAGTCAGAAACTTGACAATTTCAGATATGATTGACAAAAATGCTAAACGTAATTGAAAGTTAGGTTTATATATGGTACTTGTACACGATTTAGATTTGTAAATTTTCCAATTATAGCCATCGGCCTCGGTAGCGTAATTGGATAACGCACAGTTCCGGCAAAACTGAGATGCAGGTTCAAATCCTGTCCAAGGCCTTATATTTTCCTTCTTTCAATTACTAGCTCGATTTGAAATGATCATTTGGGCTTTACTTAAAAAGTCTAAGTTATTATTTCATCTTATTAATTTCAATACATATATATATATATATATATATATATATATATATATATATATATATATATTAATGTGAAAATAAAGTCACAAGATGTCATTGAGAAAACCCACCCAAAACGAAGAAAAGTAAAGTTTGTCCAATATTTAATTTTTACCTTACATGAACGTATTTAACGTATTCTCATGCAAAATAAAAATGTTTTAAGTACATATGGTGTCGTAATACCACTTTAGAACAAGGCGCAACTTTAATCCGTGTCTTATTGCGTGTATAAATACTGTTCTGCTTCCATAGTCTGAGCACGTTAGCTTCATCTCTAGGTCTGTATTTTAGAGCGCTACTATAGGTAATTGACTCGGTACTTCTGCTAGCAAAATTATTATTACAACAACTTGATTTTTAAGTTGTGTGCTACAAAACATGTTGTAACTGGAATAGGCATAGAAAGTCAGGCTGCTCAGAGCTACTTCTGATATTATGCACTAATTATAAGTGTGACATAGATCGTATTTTATCTAGTTGAGTATTTAAATACTTTCCAAAATATTTAAACATTTTGGAGTATTTAATCACTCTCATATTTATTTAAATACTTTTAGAAATATTTAACTGCTTTCGGAGTATTCTTTACTTTCAAAAGTATTTAAATAGTATTTGTTATGTAAACAAGGTCTAACTTGTCAAATCAGGCAATTACCTCATAGAAGTTTTTTGTTTCATATACTGTAATTTAGGTTGCGTCTAAACGTATGTATCCGTCAGCCATCCGCATTATTGCTTTAGTAAGTACTGAGTATTGTATACGCTGATTTATTTTTGCAAACGAAACATCAAGCATCACTAGTCGATATTAATTCTTCAGAAATGTTTTTCTGGAGGTTTTTAAACACGCTTTTGTTTGAAAAAAGTGGTAGTGATATAGTGACTCTTGATTCGGTTTGATGAGTTGTAAAAAAACGGTAAGTAAAAATCATTTAAACATTTGAATTTATTTATAAGTTCATCATCATCATTAGGTGTTTAGTCTTGGAATTGGTTGGAGCCGTACTTCCCTTGTATCCTATTCCGAGTTTACCTAAATATTTATTTGACGTTTCCAAAGTCTACATTTTTCTGTCTCTGAATACAATAGCCTAATCTAGATGCGTCTATAGCACCATCTTCAATGTTTCTTCTGTCCACGTTTTACAGCCATACAATGCTGTACCGCACATATATGCTTTCACCTGTTTATCCTTGTTTCAATGTTTGCCTTCTCCAAACGTAGAAGTTGTTTTTCTTGTTGAATTCAGTACGGTCTTGTGATAATCTTTGTTTTATATTTTTTGCACTTTTCCCATCTTGTGTTATGTGGCTTTTTAAGTAACGGAAATCCTTAGCCTCTTATAAATTCTAGTTTCCTATTGGCAGTCTGTTTTTTGATTTATTTTTCTCTCCTTTATATACTTGTACTTTAGTTTTTTTTTGTTAATTTGCATACTGTATCTCTTCGTTGGTACTGTATCTATTTGATTAAGACCTGCATCTAACTCTTCCCTGCTAGATACTAATACCGCTATATGGTCTTTGAATCTGCGCATTTCATATGCACTTTAAGCGTATCAATTGTTTGGTTCTTTATAATAATTCCAAATGTCTTTCTGCACTGGCCAGTGTTAGTTGTCTCTTTGATGTACAAGTTACAGTTTAACTGGGATACCTCACATCCCTGCTTCATCCCTTTCTAAATATTTACTTATCTATTTTTATGCTCAAATATTATTACGGCTATGTACTCTTTATATAAGATATATACTATTTGTCTATCCCTACAACTCGTTCCTATTGTTTTTGAAATCCAAACATTTTCTCCCATTTTACAATGTCGAATGTTTTCTCCACATCTACGAACCCTATATACAGTTCCTCTCCTCTTTCTATTACTATTTCCATTATTACCGTTAAAGCTAAGATAATCTCCCGTGTTCTCTTGCTTCTCATAAATTTGAATTATTTTCTCCTAGTATCTTTTATCCCTTTCCACCCTTCCTTGAACAATTCTGTTTGACATTTTTGACACCTGTGCTTGAAAGCTATTATTCGAAAATTTTTACATCTATTTGGCACAGTAACCATAGAGTCACGTCTGAAACCTTTGGGTACCTCGCCTATTTCATACACATATATTATAAGTTGGAAGAGACGTTTTGTTACTGTTTGTCCAGTAGCTTTTAGAGTTTATACTTGCACTTCAGAGCCTTATTATTTTTAGGTTTCCTTACGCTAGTTCATACGTGTATCTAAGTATGACTAAGATACCTTTTTTAAAGCCTTGTTACGTTCATTTCCGGCAGTAAAACCGTATCCGGTATTTGGTTATTTCATTTACATAAATTCCTTTACTATTATTAAATTCTCTAACAATACCCTGTATAGTGTACCTGTTCAGTATAAGCCCGCTTAACATAATTTTAATCAAATCTAATTGCTTGAGACGTAAAGTTTATGCTCTAATTAAATAGTCAATACCTTGTTTGAGTTATTCGTTATCTTGTTATACAGTACGACTGCGTATAATTAATTCTTATGTGATTTCGACCTAAACCTTCGTCTAAATAGTGTATTGAACTGTCCAATAAAACCGTGATTTCCAGTTTTAATCGCGCTTTTGATAACGCGAGAATATACAGTTCGAATTCGTGTTATTTGAACCCATTTTGAATTTGATTCTGTAGCTTGTGCGTTGAAATATTTTTTAGATTATTCGTCACAGTACTTCAAAAGCAATGCACTTTTATATATCTGAGTCTCTGAGTAGGTAGACTTAATCTATCTTTCTTCCTTGAGGATGTTCTTTTGAACTCCTCCGAAATTTAATTAGATTTCGTAGCACATAATTTTCAAACCTTTTCTTATTTGTCGGAAACTCGTTTAAATCTTATAACGTGTATAGGTTAAATTTTTTTTTAAAGTTTAATGTTGACTTGATCATGTCCAAGTAATTCCGTTAATCTTCGTTCAAGTTGAAATCATAATCTTCAGGTCTAATGTTTTTATAAACTAGCAGATTGTATAGACCTCTAGTACCAGGGTATACCATATTGCCTAAAGTGATCTCGCTAGTTTCCGGATTAATCTTCAACACGCTTTTCCCCAATCTCCATTCGTCTTTTCGGGATTATATTTTACTCCATAAACCGACTTCTCTATATTATTGTCTCGATTTTGAGTCAATACATCTATATAATAAAGCTGTACAGGCTGGTCGACAACTGATAACTTAATTTTTTTCCTAAGTTCGTCTCTTTTCAACTTTAATTTCCATTATATGTTTCGGCATTTTTTCCGCTATTGTTTGTAACTGGGAAGCGGTGATTTGCAAAGGCTCAAGCAATTGTTTATGAGCTTCTTTGAATTCTTGTTGAGAAGTAGTGTAACTCTTCTTGTACTCCACAATCTTTCGTACGGCATCCTGAATAAGACGAAGCTTACGTTTTTTTGCAATAGAATCTTTAACGTCCGTCATCATGAAGCTTCGGATTGGGACTAACCACTAACGTCTTCTTCTATATTCGAAATTTTTCTTATATTGCCCCCTATCGACATCAAAATCTTTTACAATAGTAAGCAAACTATGTTTCGAGTAACTACCATTCCACCATCGCTGACAAATTTCTTAAAATTTTGGATATGTTATGTCACCACTTATATGATTTAAAAATATATGTATGAGGTTGGTTTAATCCTGTTTCCAGATTGCAATAACATTGGCGTTATCTCTAAGTCCGTGCTTTACTGCGCTGGCATACGTTTGACATAAGTAAAAGGAATCAATGCTCTTATATCTACCAAAGGAGAAAAACTGTGCAATCTTGTTTTGTTCGTTTGTAGGTATATATTTCATCAAAGACAATAATTGAATCTTCTTTAGCATCCCTGGCCCAATCAGATCGTCGTAGTTTCCAAATTCGTAGTAACAAATTTCTTCTTTTAAAGGTTCAAATATACTTCTTAACAGTTCATATTTCGTGTATGTTTGTTGTGGTTTGTTTAGCATTCTTGTTAATCTTCTTTGGGAATTAAACCACTCGTAGTTTTTAAAATCAACTTTATTTACGTTTCGATCCATGACCTAGGATCGTTGTCAAAATAATAATAAAAACTTCAAGTTTGACATTTATGACATAAATTGAAGGTGACTTTGATTTATTGATGTTTGAAATTTTTGGTTTGAGTACACAAAGCAAAAATTTTTAAAGTTTAAAAGAATGATTGCCTTCAATTTGTGTAGCGACCTGGGATGGACTTTCTTTAGGTAGCCAATACGCTTAACGTGAAATCAGCTGAATAATTTTTATTGGTGAATTTTTTATAAATTCAATAACTTGGAATTGGAAAACATTTTTTAACATGTTTCTATTTATACAATTGAGAGGATGGTTATTAAAGAAGTGTGCGATTGCATTATTGAAAGGCCTAAGCAGTCGTTTTTTATATTTATTTTGAAGGGGAAAAATCATTATGATTTAAGTTACCTCTTTGGTAGATTTTTTTTTCCAATTCCGAGTTACTGAATTTATATAAAATTCACCAATAAAAATTAATCAGATGATTTCACGTTAAGCGTATTGGCTACCTAAAGAAAGTCGATCCCAGGTCGCAACACAAATTGAAGGCAATCATTCTATTAAACTTTAAAAATTTTTGCTTTGTGTACTCAAACAAAAATTTCAAACATCAATAAATCAAAGTCACCTTCAATTTATGTCATAAATGTCAAACTTGAAGTTTTATTATTATTTTGACAACGATCCTAGGTCATGGATCGAAACGTAAATAAAGTTGATTTTAAAAACTACGAGTGGTTTAGTTCCCAAAGAAGATTAACAAGTTCATATTTCGATTGATACAGGCTTTTTAAAAACACGTACACATTTTGAAATCGAAGTCCGTTTTTGTGAAAAATGAGCGAGATTAAGGCGTTTGTTTTCGCGCAGTTAGATGGACTGGCGAATATTGCTCGTATATTACATGGGAACAAAAGTCCGTGTTCATCCATATTGTTAGGTGTGGAAATCAAGAATTCGTCAAAGTCCTGCACCGGTATTTTAAGGTCTTGTATAGCATCACCCATGTCTCTTACATCTTCTTGTCTAGGAACATCATTCGTCTTTTGAGGTTTGCGGAGATCCAAATGTCTGCCTAACGTTCTTCTGGGTATACCATATACTTGCGGAGTTAACACGTATACCCTTTTGTTTTTCACTGATTGCTTACCCTAAAGATTCCTTGGTGTACATCTTTCAAATATAACAGTAAACTTATTCAAATTAAAAATAATACTCTTTATATACCAGCATTACAGGAATGCGAATGGGCAAGGGTGCGCATGCTCAGAGGCGCGCATGGGAGGGGGGCTGGGCGTACACTAGGATGCGTGAAGAACTGCGTTGGTTCACCAAAAATCTTATTAATACTAGAAGCGGTTTGTAGCTCCTATGGGACTACTTTGAGCGCTCCGCCCGCTTTGCGCCCGCCCACTTTGCGCCCCGCGTTCTTTGCACCCCGCCCTCTTTGCGCCACGCCCTTTTTGCGCCACGCACTTTTTTCGCCCCACCTTTATTGCGCCCCGTCCTCTTTGCGCCCAGCCCTCTTTACGCTCCGCCCTCTTTGCGCTCCGCCCTTTTTGTGCTCCGCCTTCTTTTCGCTCCCCCCTCTTTGCACTCCGCACTCTTAGCGCTCCGTTCGTTTCGCACTCAGTCCTCTTAGCGCTGTGCGCTATTTGCGCCCCGCCCTCTTTGCGGCCCGCCCTTGTTGCGGCCCGCCCTTTTTGCGGCCCGCCCTCTTTGCGGCCCTCCCTTTTTGCTGGAAACCATTGGGAACCATCGAAAGCCATCGGGAATAATCGGAAACCATCGAAAGAAGAAAAGAAGAAAAGAAGAAAAAAAAGAAAAAATTTAATTTAATTGGGCATTGATCCACCGAGGTTGCGTATGGTAGACGGAGGTGTTAGCCTTGTAGTAGCTTTGTAGTAGCCTTGTAGTAGTAGTAGCCTCAAAAGATATATATATATATATATATATATATATATATATATATATATATAGCGTTTTCTAATTTATTTACAATTTTTGGGACGTATTCGGTAATAAACGTCAAATTGAATTTTTAACTTTTTGTGTTTAAAAATAGACCACCGCGTCTATTAATGTGTGATACTTTTTTATAATCAGAATTAATAATTATCAGTACTATAAAGAATTATTATGTAATTTAGAAGGTTTAACTTTGGAAATTTGTAAATTAAGTGTGTTAACAGAGTTTCAGATAGTACGTACTTGTGCAACTACGTCTTTGTTCGTAACCTGCTTTTGGCATTTCTCAAATAAATTATACAAATTGCAGTAAAAGTTTTAAGGATGTATAATTTATGATAGATGTCGTATTTTTTGGTACATATTAGAAATTTGTTAAGGATCGTATACAAAATTTTTGAAACCAACTCGATCGTCTGTTCATCAACGCAAATGTACTTGTTGTTGGCTCTGTGCGTTTGGGTTTTTGGATCGTGAAATATTAAAGGTTTTTTAGTCTTTATACACATATAAGCGAATACGTTTCTGCAAGTTGGACAATCTCTGAAAAGTAAACGTTGCAAATGGTTTTTGGAGTAAATATAATTCACAAATTATAGATTGTAGATCGCACTGAAGCATATGAAAAAAAAAGTGTTGAATTATTTAATGCATATCGTTAAATAAATGCTATTGCATGTTTTAAAAAGCAACATAAAATTAAATTAAAAAAATGAATTTTACTGGGCCTCAAACCAACGGAGTTACGAATCGTAGCCAAAGACGTTAGGCTTGCGCTGTCGAGGTGATGTTTATTGAAACCGCGTTGGTTGTATACTTGCTATGATTAATGCCACATAAGAAATACATCGTCTTAGGAATAAATCACAGTCTATTGTAATTGTTCGGGCGATTCCGTATATAAACGTCAAATGTAATAAGCAATTATTTTTCAAATAAACAGCTGGTGTATATTAAAAAGCGATGTTTTCGTATAATTGTAGTCACTTTTATCGGTATTCTTAAACAATGTTAGATGATTTATAAGTTTAAATTTAAGAAATTTGAATAGAAGTGTATAATCATAATTTTGAAGGTACATATTCGTTCGCTTCCGTCGAATTTCGATACCTGTGTTTGACGTTCCTCAAAGTAATTATACAAATTGTAATAACTGTTTTAAGAAAATACTGTGGTACCAGCTTGCAAACTGTTAATAATTCAGATTTTAGAATACGAATAGTGTTGTTTGGTATATATTAAATATTTTTAACGCCCGAATACGAATTTAGGAAACCAACTCGATCTTTTTTCTCTCTGGTACCAACGCTAACCGAGCAGTTGCCGACCTCGTCGCACGGCCCGTTCGGTTTTTGAGATCAAATTTTTTGAGGGATAAAAGCTTTTTTAGCACGTTAGCGAATACGTCGCTCCAAATTAATTTTTTCCCGGAAAACATTTATTTCTTCCCAATTTATCGGTTTTTCGCGACAAAAATTCCCCACCGAACCACTACCCGCCCGCGCCCCCAACTCCGAAACCCTCGGACGCAAATCCCGAAAAGCGTCGCGCCTCTCAACTTTAGCACAGAGACGGGCTAACGAAACGTATAGGTTTTAGAATTAAAACAACATAGATTGTATACAATTTTAATAAAAAGCAATACATATACAATATTTAATTGTGAATATATCTGTTAACAACTTCTGTGAAATGATTATATTCAAACATAGAGTCATGTATAGTTAAAGCATAAGCCTTCATTGACGTTTCAAAATTTCTTGATGCCTCTAATTCCATTCTTACGTCAACCACTGCGTCCTTGATGCTTTCAAATTGATGACGACAGTCGATTAGAAAGACGGGTGATTCCTTAAACTTGCTGTAGTTAATTAAACATTTATTAGATTTCTTGTTCGGGTAGTATTTTTCCAAGAAAGTTGCGTATGATATGTATGCCGGTAAGTAGTCATTCTGTTCAAAGTCCAAATTTATGCGCTTTTGAGGAAGCGCCTCAGAGTTCAAATACACTTTGACATTGGTTATGTAGGCATTCGTAAAGTTTGTTGCATTTTCTTCTTTCTTATCATATTTTCAATTTGCAAAACCCAAAAATATCCACCGAACCTTTTCTGTTTCGTTCGATACTTTAATTCTCCATACTTGCGGCTTTGATTGAGGTAGCGATGGTAATTCGTGCAGATCCCATTTTCTGAATGCGACCATTATAGATGATTGATTTAGCATTTCCAATAACAGAGACGCTTTGGTATAGTTGCTTAATGTTATACGCGAAACCTTCCATGAAATACGTTGTATTTTGAACGTCACTGTATTTCCGATAGACTTGTAGCAGTTTACATCAGATTTGGATCTGATTAAAATCAGTTCTTGAGGCATGTTGACGATAGTTTTCCTGTAATTTTCGAAAAACCCAAAAATGTCTTTTAGCGGTATAGCGCAACTAAACCACCCATCTTGGAATATGGTTTCAGATCTCCAACTAGTGTGTGTAATAGATTTTGTTTCTGATTCGTCCATGGATACTAAACCCTTAATAGTTTTTGTAATGCCAGGGATTCTACAGACATCAACTATTTAATTATTACCCAATTTGTATTGAATTTCCTCAAACAGAAAATATGGTGCATTCCTAGTAAACTCGTAAGCTTAAGGATCTGGTCCTGCTGCTCAAATCGAATCTACAGTTGTTGTTGCTTCTCTTAATGTTTCCGTAGGCTTATAGGCACCCCTTAAAAAATTAAGCTTTTATGAAGGTATGTGAAGTTTCACTGGTCTGGATTTCAGTTGAAATCCGATCGTTGTTATTTGCATTCAATGTAAAGGGCATATATGTATAATAATCTTCCTTTATTATGGTTTCATCTAATTTGTAACATCCAAACACGTCCAATTTAGATACATCCTCATATTTAAGTCTTCCAAGTTTGACTTTTTCACCACCGTGGAGATCTAAACTGCGTTTATTCCTGCCCACCATTACTTTTCACCTTCAACCCCAATGATTTTAAAAAACGTATTTCTTCGACTGTATGTGTTTCGACAACTTTACACTTTGACGTCGTTTTTACTTTTGATTGTCTAGGTGCGTCGTTGCGTGTTTTATATACAATATCGATCGGCATTACTTCAGCTACACCTTATTTCCAGCCTCACACAGGTGTATGTTTCAGGTGAAAGGTATACCAATTCACCATAATGATCAACAAATCTGATTGTAATATTATCAATTTCTGTCACAGTCGACGGATAATATATAATGTAGTAAAGCTCTTTCTTCAGATTAAACTCCGGCGGTACAGACTGAATTCAAACATGCTGTGAGTCAGTAAATTATTTTTAAAGAAACCGGTTGTGATATTGCTTTCTACAAAAATGTTTTGACACGGAAATTATGTTCACTTACTGATTTGCAATATGTAGAGTGTTTGCAGCCAATTTGCTGCTGGTAAAGCTTAAAATGCTGTTAATATTGTTTTTACGTTTCGTCCTAAAATCAATCGGTAAACTGCTTCGTATAGAACACTTAAATGTATTGTTGTTTGCACTCAGTTTAAAATATTTTTTGTAGGAGCACATAAATACATAAATAAGAGGGTTCAGGCGTTTTAAACAAATACATAAGTCAGGTTATAAATTATTTAATGAAAATTTCAAAAGCACACTTTCAGATAACAACATAATCCGCCATCTTCCTTTCTACTCCCCGCCTAAATTCAAACTTAACTTAACCTTTAAATATGATCTTAGCTTTACAATAATTTTCTACTACAACTCGGCCAGTCCTGACATTTGATCGTCCCGATCATTTGCTAGATACACATAACAGCCAGTTTTCATAGAACCTACCTAAACATAAATCATAAACATAAAGTATCGCATCATAAATCATAAACTTTGGTGCATAAATAACATACATGTCATAAAGTTGATAGTATGTACCATAATAAGCATAATTTTCATCATCTAGAAATATTCTAAGCATAAAGTACATGTCGTAAAGTAATTACATAAAAGCATAAGGAAAAATCAACACTTAACATAAATAGTAGCTAATCCATAATGATGCTAAACGTAAGCAAAAACATAAAAGTTCACACATAAATCATAAACAAATCCAAATAAGCCTTAACCTACATAATCATAAAAGGTAAGTAAAATCATAATCAGTTTCAATTTTCAGAATTTTTATTTTCAGGTTTGATGTAAGACTTAAGTCTAGAGGCATCTAAAATGCCATCATACGGAATTTGCGTTTGTTGGAACCCAATAATGTCATTCACTACATACCTATCGTTAGGAAAAATTTTAACGATTTCATAAGGACCTCTGTATTTTGGGATTAATTTCTTATTAACGCCTGGAGTAGTATCGACATTAGATACCATGACAAAATCTCCTACTTTATAAATACTAGCAGCTTTGTGTCTTTCATCATAATATTTCTTAGTTTTGGCTTGCAATGATTCTATCGATTCAACAGCCTTTTCACGTAAATCTGCTAAATCGCTCACTGATTCTTCATACGATTCCAAGAAAGAACGACAATGATCATCAATTTTTCCTAATTGATTCCTTCCAAATAACAACATTGAGGGTGTTTGACCTGTAGAACGGCTCACTGTGTTATTGAAACAAAACTCAATATCATCTAAAATTTTATCCCAACATAATTTTCGTTCATCTACCATTTTGGCTAGCATTGGAGTTAGCGTCCGATTCATTCTCTCTATTTGGCCATTGGCCTTAGGTGCTCCAGTTGCAATAAGTACATGACCGATATCTTGCATATTAAGAAAATTTTTTGAAAGCTTCAGAAGTAAAACATGTGGCACGGTCCGAAATAATTCGCCGAGGACGACTATAACAGCAAAAATAAGAACATAAGTGTAAAATCACCTCCTTGGCGTTAGTGGTTTTACAAGGGTAAAATTTTATAAACTTCGTAAACCCGTCAACAATGGCTAAAATGTATTTGTTTTTTGAATTCGTAGTCTCCAACGGTCCATAATGGTCAATATGTAAGCAATCAAAGGGTATATTCTGTTTGGGTATATTGTGCAAAAATCCCTCAACCCTTCCTGACTTAGGATTATATTCAATGCACTTCAAGCAGTTTTGAATATGTTTTTCAACTTTGTTTTTTAGGTAAGGAAACCAATAAGAACGAGTAATAATTTCTAATGTTTTACTAACACCTCCATGACCCATACTATTGTGATATGTGTGTAACACATTAGCTTCCATATCCTTGGGGACGTAAAATAAAATTTTGTTACCTGACTTGCGATATATCAATCCATTACGCATTTCATATAAAGCATGTTCAGATTTTTCTAGTTCGTTACGAATAGCAACAATCGCTGTGTCTAGATTTTGCTTAATCGCCAATTCCTGCTCAAAAGTATTTCCTTCCAGCACAAATATACTCTGTATCCTACTGAGGGCATCAACATGTCTCATTCTATTATTCGATCTATGCTCAATTACAAAATCATAATTTTGAAGTAATAAACACCAACGCATAATTCTGGGGATTATATCACGTTTTGATAATGTAAGTCTAAAACTGTCGCAATCCGTAACAATTTTAAAAGGAATACCCTGCAAGTAAACATGAAATCGTTTCAAAGAATAAACTATTGCTAGGCACTCAATCTCGTAACTGTGATATTTTGCCTCTTGTTCTGTAGTGCGTTTACTAAAATAGAATACAGGATGGAATTTCCCATCATCCTGTTTCTGCATCAAGATCGATCCATACCCAATTGAACTACCATCACAGTGTAATTCTGTTTCACGAATAGGGGAATAAATTGATAAAATAGGCTTAGAAATCAACTTGTTTTTCAACGTTTCAAATGCATTCAATTCGGATTCCCCAAATTTGTACTTAGCACCCTTCTTCAATAAATCGTATAGTGGTTTGGCTATGATTGCAAAATTATTTACAAACCGTCTGAAATAACTCATCATTCCAAGAAAACTATGTACTTCTTTAATATTAGTAGGAATTGGATAATTATCAATAATTGCCAAATTTTCTTTATTTGGGCTAATTCCGTTTCCACTAATATCGTACCCCAAAAAAGTAATTTTTTCCTTCAAGAATGAACATTTGTCAAGTCTTAACTCCAACAAATTCTCATTTAACATAAGTAAAACCTCTTTCAAAATTTCTAAATTTTCATCGATACTTGTCGTAGCGATCATAATATCGTCTAAAAATATCAGCACCTTTTCAGCTCGAATTAAATCTCTAAAAATTTCATTGATAAAGCGCATGAAAGTGGATGGGCTTGAACTCAACCCAAACGGCATTTTGCAAAATTCAAATTGTCCTTGAGGCGTCACGAAAGACGTATATTGACGTGATTCTTCATCCAAAGTTACATGGTAAAATGCACTTTTCAAATCTAATTTGGTAAAGTACTTCTTGTCCCTCAAATTATCTAAATGGTCATCAATCAATGGTAATGGAAATTTATCCCTAACAAGGTACTTATTAAGTGTTCTATAATCAACACACATTCTGTAATCCCCCGTTCGCTTTTTTACCAGCACAATAGGTGAACAATAAGGGGATTGGCTTTCGCGTATAATGCCTTTAGCCAGCAAATCATCTAAAATGTTATCTAAAACAGTTTTTTCATAATAGGACAATCTTCTTGGACGTGAATAAAATGGTTCATGTTTGTCTAACGTTAAATGCATTCGAAATTTAGTTTTAGGGTCCTTTGGTTTAATTGCATTAAAATAATGACTATCAAGAATATCATGTGCTTTAACAACAATATTCAGTGATAAGTTACTATTAATATCTAATTCTTTCTTATTACATACATTAACATCATTAATTAAAAGTACTTCATTACTTCGAAACTCTGGGTAATCGGTTGAAGGTTCCAACGAAACATCATTTTTTGTAAACTTCAAGGTAACATTTGTGTTACTGATAAAATCTCTACCTAACAAACAAGAGCATAACATAGTATTCTTACTGACAACATAAAATGTCATATCATAAAAAGTCCCATTTATTTCAACCTTATCAGTATAAGACCCTAAAATTTGCAACTTAGAATTATTAATACCTGTCAAAAATATAACCTTATCATTACATGGTTCAATAAATTCAGCTACTACATAAGTTTCTAAAATCAGCGAAATTGGGCTACCCGAATCTACTACCGAATCAAATGATACCCCAATTTTTGGAAAAAATATGCGCAAAAAGTAAGGTGGATCTAAATCAAGTGGTTCCTGGATCAGCATTGTAGATGACACAGACTTCTGCGGACAATCGTTCGCTTTGTGCTCTAGTGATGCACAATTGAAACAACTACCTCGTTGCCTTATAGGTTTGGGGCAATTAGCAACATAATGCCCAACGTCATAACAATTAAAACACTTACCAGTGGCACCGGATCTTAATCGAGTTGCATATTTTGTATTTTCTGTATTAACTCGAGACTGCCTTACCACCGGATGTGAAGGTCCAGCTGCTAATATTGACACCTCTCTCTTGTCATTCCTTTTATCCCGTCTAGTTTGGCATATTCTTTCATAAGCAATAATATCTTGGTATAATGCATCTTCATCGCCATGTACCGCAGACAACAAAAAATTGCTTAATTCACGAGATCCTAATCCAATAATTACTTGCTCCTTAATTTCCGTAAAATCCAATCCAAATTGGCGACATAAAGCCACTTTCTCGTGAAAGTAAACACTAACATTTTCCTTCGGGCCTTGCATACGTGATTGCATTTGTTGCCAGCATTCCGTCATGCTTCGTTCAGATATGAAAGTCCGTTTAAATGCAATTTTAAAATCTTTCCAATTATTAATTTTTTCACAACGACCATTAAACCAATGCTTTGCGGCGCCCTTTAAGTTACAAACGGCTGTTTGATATGCAAATGCATCTGGCCACCTATTTAAAACAGATGTATTCTCTAACTGTGTAAGCCACAATTTTGCAACATTTGACCCTTGTTCACCATCAAATAGTTCGATAGATTTTGATAAGTCAGGCATTACATTAAAATTCGCTACTGAATTTGAACTTTCACTTTTCAGTTGCTGTTGATTTCGCGTTTCCTGATTTTGAATTAAAAGTTGCAGCATTTGACTATTCTGTTGTAGTAACGCATTAACTGTATCTATAAATGCGGGGTTTGAATTTTGTTCATTATTATAAGTAGGACAGCTCGCAGCTCCTTCTGTAACAAGATTAACAGTATTCACCTGGGCTACATTTTCATGACTTTTATTCGCATTTGTAGTTCCAGCTCTCATTGCCTGTATGCAAAACGATTCAAAATGCTCTTCCGAAGTCATTATTCACGTGAAATCACACAAAATTACAATATTCGAAAACGTGTTCACAATTAAGCTTGGCACAAGTCAATGACCTTAACAATCTTCCGTATTTCACAATTAAATTATTTGCAAACACCTGTTAAACCCCACACCTGATAAAACTGTAGGAGCACATGAATACATAAATAAAAGGGTTCAGGCGTTTTAAACAAATACATAAGTCAGGTTATAAATTATTTAATGAAAATTTCAAAAGCACACTTTCAGATAACAACATAATCCGCCATCTTCCTTTCTACTCCCCGCCTAAATTCAAACTTAACTTAACCTTTAAATATGATCTTAGCTTTACAATAATTTTCTACTACATTTTCAATGTTCTCATTGATGTCCGGCGTCTGACTGAACCATTTTTTGAAAACCTCCTGTGTATATGCATTTATTTCTTCTAATTTGTACGACTCAGATTCAATAGTTATTCTACGATGCCCTGGATTGTTAAAGTACAAGATGTTGTTTCCTGGATGTACGTATTGCACAGTGTTACAAGTATACAGTCCCACTAACCCTAAAGTATATTCACCGTTTAATCTTCTGTAACTGATTTCTAGAAAAAACACCGCGAAAATAGGGGATCCCAACTGCGAATTTCCTTATATCCACTTCGGTGAGAGCTCTTCGAGGTGACTTGCTTAGTTTTATCATGCTTTTTTAGAACATCCAAGCCTCTTGTATGGTTTTAAGGATAGCGCAGAACCTTTCTTGTAAGATTTCAAATTATTCCATTACTTTTTTCTTGACGACAATAGCATCCATAGATCTGTTGTGCCGTTCATTCTCCTTAAGCTGGTCGTTGGCTGTGTTGGCATCATTTACTGCTCTAGCTCCACCTGTTAGGGCTCCAAGAGCACTTAGTCCCGCAAGTATGGAAATCAGTGGTAAAAACCTTTAAAACATTTTTTAATTTTGTTTCTCTCACCAGCTCCTTTTATGAATTTTCTCCAATTAGACTACCAACGTCTAGTAGCTTTTCAAGCTGTCGAAACCGATTTGGTTTGTTGCGGTTCGTATTTTCTTTAAGAATCCGTCTGTAAAACTTATTTTGTTCTTTTTCTTCATGTGCATACCCATTTTTCTCTTTGATTTCATAGCGTTTGTCACAAACCAAGCTGCAGCTTTTTCACCAAACTTTGCGTTTCTTGACTTAACTCTTCCCCAGGCTTCTTCTTCTAAAATTTTATCTGCTCGATGTCTAGTTGGGAGATCGTCGGGATACTTGGAGTATGCAATGTCGTGGTCCCTGCACAAGCGATCTAACTTGTTTATTCCAGGATCACCTTGGGCTAACCTTTCTTCTAATTGAGTCTCAGGACCACAATAAGAATAACTTGGAATGTGGAGCTCGAATAGTAGATTATTTATAGCTTTCTTACTAACCCACTACCTTCCTGCACAATCATAGGTGTGCACTCTTCAACAAACAATAACTTAATGATAAAAAAATGTAAAAACATCTATATCTATACTTTTTATAGCTACATATAGATTTTACAAAGTTTGTACATAACAATAATTTAAACAAATTTCTCATTACACAAAATCTTTTTAGTTTACTGAGATACACAAAATATTTTTAATTTACTCGAACCACCGTTTTCCTCTTCGCCATTGTTTTCATTTAAAGGATTCTGGTTCTAAAGCGATTCGATAAACGTCTTTTACCGAGAGGAATAGACATGTAGTTGATTACAAGGCTGGCTTTGTACCGGTAAAAATACTTTACAACCTCTTATTTAAAATGTTTTTATATGACAGAGTTGGAATTATAAATTTTCCATTGCCTACACATTTTCTAAAACGAACGAGAATACAGCACGTCCTTGACATATCTATCAGGGCTACACATAATTATTTCTAAAGCAGTTATATAATTCTTGCTATTTCCATCACTGAATAGAAAATTACATACTCGAACATCGTTTTCTAGCAAAGTTTTAGCTCGTTTCTCTTCTTGCGACAACTTTACTCCACCGTTGAAATTAGAGTCGGCAATAGAGCACACTAATCCATTGTAAAACGGTTGAAATTCTCGACTGGTTATTTGGTTTAGCATATATATTAATGGCTCTCGCATGCGAAATAATCTCTGTAACTCGTGTTCACTCAAAGAGATAACACTAACGCTCTTTGTAAGTTGTAGTATAAAAACATCATCTACCTAAAACTCATTGCCAATTGATGCAGACTTTGATAACCATTTGTCTGCTTCCAATTTCAAATCAAACTTGTTACCAAGTTGAAAATGCGTGTCACCTATTTCTACATCAAAACCATTTAATCGCATTCGTTTAACATCTTTAGCGAATCTGTTAACCATAAGTTTTACGCGGAGATCGCAAAAATTGGCCCAATCTTCAACCCACAATTTGACAGCATAACTGTGGCAGTATTTATTACAGCACACAATCTGCAATACTGGTCGTATGGTTCCATGCAAATCAAATCCAATTTCGAGTTTGTGGTAATGAGAACTAACAGGCTGTTCGTATTCTCTTAAATTGTACTGATTAACCAGTTTATTGGCGTCTACTTGAGGTACTTCTACATTATATGTAACGTCCATATCAGTAAACTCCATTTAAAAAAATAAAACACGTCTTATTAGCTCAACAAATTCTTATAAACTGAAGATCTAAAAAAAAACCTAAACTAAATAAGTTGACGCATGCGTAGCTTTTACAAAACTCTACAAGTCCTGACAGGAAAAGATTTAATAGTCCAAGGCTATTAGTCATATCTATTTTTAGAATTAACCAAAGTATTGGAAAGTTTTAGAACATTTTACTAGTTCTCTTATCGTAAATACTCCCTCAAGGTATAACAGTCTAATTACCTGATTCAAGACTTAACTTGCATGTAAAACGAATGGCCCTAGGGTGTTTTATAAAATAAATGTATTCGCCCATAGGTACATAAATCGATACGCCATGCGTAATTGTTAGCTTATTTCTGCTTTAGTAAAAGCAAGTTCTGTTTTAAAACCCGTACACGTTTTATACAAGCGTGTAACACAGCTTTTGGATTATAGAAAAATAAATCCTACTAAACCATTCGGTTGCGTGTATGTGGAGCTCCGTTTATAAAAATAAAACGAGCTTTTATGTCATATGATAACCCTGCATGGTTTAGTGACGCCGTCTACCAGTAATCGTACTGATCCTGTAGAAGAACCGTATGCGACGTTGAGTTGGGAAGAGCCAACTTTACCGCGCATCTGTGTAGTCTTGCACATAAAGATGCTGGAAACCGCATCATTGAATCTCGTGGTGTTGTGGAGACCGTCTACACGGCGTTAAGTCCTGGATTGCCACCTAACCTGTGAAAAATACTGGCAATGTCGGGGGAATTAAGGATTTTTTTCGAGAAAGGCTTACGCGTTTGGTTTGCGAGAAACTAAGAGAGCATACTGCAATAAAAATTAATTGCAAGCTTTACGGTTCCTATGCGAAAATGTGTATGAAGGAGGAGACTACCGACGTGAAATCGTTTAATACAAAAAAAGTTGTTTATGATGCACTATGCGAAGCTATACAAGCTAGGGCTGACGAGTTCCAAGAACGTGATTCTGGTTAGTTTTGGAAAATCATTAACTAATTTCTAATTTTTAAATCCTAGGTTAGACGCTGAAAAAAGGGTTGTACTTGGAAATCAATATAAACAAGTACAACCCTTTGCGGGGATCTTCCTACATACTATTACTAAAATAGATAATTGATAAGAGAGCTGCCATCTTTTCGTGGTTTATGGTGACAGCGTTGCATCCTGCAGATCGAGATTCTCAAAGAGTATCGAACTACCCCCACTACCGCGCAGTACTGTATTTGACTGGAATTAATTGCCCTATGGAATTTAAGACTATCCCAAAGTTCGAAGAACAGAACAATATCAGCATTAATGTTTTTGGTGTGGAGGGTAAATCGATTGTGAATCCTTTACATTTCACTCAAAAAAAGAGGTGTAGGCATGGCAACCTATTATACATTCAAAAAGGTGATAAGGAGCACTTTTGTTTAATCAAAAATTTTAATGGATTTGTTAAAACCCAACTGTTAAAAGAAAACATACATAAATTTTTGTGTGGTGATTGTTTTAATTTATTTCCGTTCCGAAGAGGACTTTCGCAGACATAAAGAACACAAGTGTAACCATGTGGTGACAACAATGCCGACTGCTGCCAAGAGTACATTGGAATTTGTAAACATCCACAAACAGATGAATGTACCGTTTGTGATTTTGAGAGCGTTTTAAAACTAGTTAGTACTGCCACGCCAAGCACTTTTACTTCTTTCACCAATAGCACCCAGGAACACGAGCCATACGGTTTCGTATACTAAATCAAACACTTGTATGGCGAGTCTTTAAACATGTTCGAGCTGTCTAGAGGCCCTGAAGCTGCAAAAGTTTTTATGCAGAGGATAAAAGAGGAAGCCCGTAGATAAGAAATCCTTAAAACAAATGTCCCAATAAAACCTCTTGAGTCTTTGGAAAAATTGTTATTTTATGGTGCTGTCGAGTACGGAATTTGTAAGAAGCCGTTGGGGGATGACAGAGTACGGGATCACTGTCACCTAACAGGACGCTTCCGCTTCGCGGCGCACACACAGTGCAGTATCAGCTACAAAGTAGCGCAATTCATTCTTGTTGTGTTCTATAACCTTAGTGGATATGACTCCCACTACATCGTTAAGGAGTTGGTTTGTGATAAAGCACAAGTCAATGTGATCCCAAATAATAAAGAAAGGTTTATATCTTTTATCAAAAACGTCAGACTGTATAGAGATGAACCAGAAGAACATGATGAGACTAATGAAGAAACCGATAGTTCAACCAACCGTGCAGCTTAGATTTATTGATTCCCTGAGATTTATGGCCTCAGCGTTGGACAAATTGAGCCAGAACCTTGATTCTTCTCAGTTTGTGGAGATCCGAAAATGATCCCTCTATGAGCGAGAGTTTGGGTTGATGACGCGGAAATGCGTTTTTCCGTATAATTATATCACCAACGCTACAGGACTGGAAGAGACATCCTTACCACCAAAGGATGCCTTCTTCAACGATTTGACCTCCACAGATGTGACATTTGCAGAACACGGTCACGCACAGAAGGTATGCAAGACCTTTAATATTCTAGGCGAATACAGCGACTTATATTTAAAAACCGATGTTTTATTGTTAGCTGATATTTTCGAAAATTTTTGTAAGGTTTGCAAGAAAACCTATGACTTGGACCCTTGTCAACATCTGACCGCCTCTAGTCTAAACTGAGACGCCACACAGGCGTAAAACTGGAGTTGTCGAGAGATATTGGACTGCACAATTTCATTAAAGCTGGAATAGGGAAGGGCTAATATAATGCAGTAAACGATACGACCGAGGAAATAATAAATACATGGAGGATTACAACCGTAGTAAAGAATTCAAATACCTAACTTACCTGGATGCTAATAATTTATATGGGTGGGCCATGAGACTGCGCCTACTCTTTAGCGATTTTAAATGGCTGAATGATAAAAAGATTACACTTCTGAACGAACACATTTTGAATATACCTGAAACTAGCGAGAAAAGTTATATTTTAGAAGTGGATCTGGAATACCCCGAATATCTGCATGAAACCCACAACGATCTACCATTCTGTCCCGAAAACATGGTTCCTCTATCACCTATATCGAAGACACCGAAACTGCTAGCAACTCTCTTGGAGAAGAAAAACTATATTATCCATTAACTGAGTTTACACCAGTGTATGAGATACGGTCTCAAACTAAAAGCAATCCACCGAGTTTTAGAATTTACTCAGTCTCCATGGTTGAAGACATATATTGACCTCAATACCAGGTTAAGGACGTCGACAAAAAGCGCGTTTGACAAAGACTTTTAAAAATTAATAAACAATGCGGTATTCGGGAAGACTATAAAGAATGTGGAGAAACGCGTTGATGTGAAAATCGTAACCCGGTGGGACGCTTCTGATAATTGGTTGTGCGCGAACAATTAATCGCTAGACCTAATTTCCATAGTTGCACTACACTAGGGGAGGATTTGGTCATAATTCAAATCGATAGGGTAAAGGTTACTTACAAGAAACCTATTTATGAGGGTTTCGCGGTTTTGGACTTATCGAAAACGTTGATGTACGAATTCCACTACAGGGCAATGCAATCCTTGTATGGTGACCAAATCCGACTCTTGTATACGGATACGAATTCGCTAGTGTACAGTGTGGAAATCGAAAACTTATATAGCGATATTAAGGGCAACATTAACTATTTTGACATCAGCGACTATCCAGCGGATAACAAGTACAATATACCGCTTGTGAACAAAAAACTTGTGGGGAAATTTAAGGACGAGTTTTCTAAGGATCTAGTTTTAGAATTTGTCGGCAGTAAAGCGAAGTGCTAATGTATTGTAAGCAAAAAAGGCGTTGTTAAGAAAATTATGGGGGGAGTTACTCGTAGTGTGGTGGAAGGGATTAGTGTGAGTAGTTTTAAGGAAGTAGTTATTAATAATAGAGATGCCCGCATAAATACGATGGTATCAATCCGGAGTAGAAAACACGATTTGTACACACATTTGAATAATAAAATTAGTTTATCAGGCAAAGATATATCAACAAAGCATATCAACTTGCGCGTGGGGGCATAAGGATATAAGATAGTTGATTATATTTTATTATTTGTATATTTTATTGTTTGTATGTATTTTTAATATTTGCAAATATCTGTTTTACTGTCTATATATTTTTACATTCGTAATTTTTGTATATAGTAATTTTAAGATTTTATAATTTTTAAGCTCTCTCCCTCACCTTTCCTCCATCCTAAATTCTTCCCCTTTCTATGCTGGTGGACAAAGTGTACGTGTTACCTCCCCGTGGTGTTCGCTGGACGACTAATATCTTGTTGTCTTTGTAATCTGTAAAATGTTGGTTGACTAACAATGCGTACCAGTTGTGATTATTACAGTTAATAAATTTTCTAAACCTAGTCTATGCGTTTTATTATCTTTTTTTTTTAAAGGTTTAAGTTGATTTACAAACATCTACTACCTCAAATCTCAAGACAAAAAATTTTGGTGTTAGGGTTGAGAAAAGGATTTTAATATTGGTATTAAATACGCCTTAAATATTTGTCTTAGATTGAAAGAAGTGAATCAATATCTGCAGCTTCTTAAAGTCAAGGAGAACAATTCCCCTGAGGGTTGTTCCTATTTAAAAAATTTCTAAAGATTTGGGTTTCCCAGAAAAATCTAGACCGATGTTATGCATCATACCTTAAGACGATTTCGGGCAACCCTCTAAAATCAGGGGTATAACTTTGTAAGGGTGGTTTGATTCAAACAATTCCGACGGTTTTAAATTATGCAGAAAATTTCGTATCCGTAACCAAAAGGGATTGAGTTAAAATTAAATAATTTTTTTGTATTGGGGTAATTAGATGTGAATGCAATGAGCAGAAACTTGGGGTACGAGGCTTTAACAGAGTGTAACTTTCTAAGGGATTGTTCGATTTTAAAAATTCTAACGGAGTTAAATCGCCCGAGAAATTAGGGTTGAGGTCCAATTAATAGATCATCCAATCACCCTCCAGGAACCGAAATACGGAATGATGCGCAAAAGTGCGTTGATTCGCTTGTCAACATTCTTCTTATATGCCCTATTTCACCAAGATTCAGTGTTATGTGAAGGGGGTTAAGCAGCCTATGGCTGCCAAGGATCCTCAACACTTAGACATTTAACGAATTAATGGCTTTCCAGTAAATACTTTTGCACAATTAACATTAGTTGAGAATGTTGCAATACGAATACCTGTAGTTGTTTATAATAATCATCATATTTAAGTACAGTTATTATTTTCATCATTTGTTTTTCCATCCTGGGACTTGTTGGATGTGTACCTCCATTAATTTATATTCTGAGCTAGCCTACACATTTTCCTGAAGTTACTACATCCTACATCTTTCACCATCTGTGTACAATAGTCTATGCACTATTCTTTATGTCTTAGTATCTGGCCTATCATTCTATCTCTCCTACTTTTTACTGTTTTCCACATATTTCTTTCTTCCCCTAGCATTTCTACTACCTCTTTGTTCTTAACTTTGTCTGTCCATGATATCTTTATCATACGTCTGTAGCACCACATTTCAAAGGCTTCTACCTTTATCTTGTCCGCTTCTACTACTGCCCAGGCTTTACAGCCTTTTCCTTATTTCGATATTTGTTGTTTATGACCACAGTAGTTGCTTTTTCTGGTTCAGTGTAGCACGACCTTGTGCTAATCTCTGTTTTATATCTTTTGTGATTTTCTCGTCTTGCGTTATTTGGCTTCCTAGGTAGCAGAAGTCTTCAACCTCTTGTAAGTTCTAATTACCGATTTGTATTCTTGTTTTTGATTTTTTTTCTCCTTCTTTGCATACTAGAACTTTGGTTTTATTTTTGTTAATTTTAATATCGTATCTCTGTTAGAACTGTTTCTATTTCATTAGGAGCACCTTCTAACTCTTCTTTACTACATGCTAATACCGCTATATCATCCACAAATCTAAGCATATCAATCTTTTGTCCATGCATAGAAATTTCAAATGTCCTCTTGTATTTGACAGACTTCATTGCCTCTTCAGTATACAAGTTAAAAATTAATGGAGATAAAGCACATCCCTGTCTTTTTTCAGATCTACAAACCCTATATACACGCTTTTCCCATTTTCTATTGTTTTCTCCATTATCACCCTCAGAGCTAAAATAGCCGCCCGTAGTCCCTGTTTCGCCTAAAACCCAAATTGACCTTCTTCTAGTATTTCTTAAGCTCGTTTTTCAATTTTACTTTGTACAATTCTAGTTAATATTTTTGACAAACTTATTATGCGAAAATTTTCATATCTATCCGCGTCTCTCTTTTTTATAGTTACTATCATGCTACGTTTGAAATCTTTGGGTATTTCGTCTGTATCGTGTTTATATATATATATATATATATATATATAGGTTAGAAGTTGGAAGAGACGTTCTGGTACTGCTTGTCCAGTGGCTTCTAGAGTTATTGCTTGCACCGTATCTGTGCCATACCGTTTTTGAGACTCTTTAAATCTCTAAGTATAGAATATTCCAAGTCAACATTTTCAATGCCTAATACCTGTTGTGATGCTGGTAATTCCTCTCCTGCGTACAAATTCCCAATATTTTCTTGCCATTTACCCACTTTATCTAGACTTTCAATAATGACGTTTCCTTCCGTGTCCTTATATTTTTGCTAAGTGGTTATATATACCTAAAATTCATTCTAATTAGTTTCTACGTTTCATTTGTCTTTCCTATTTCCATCTTAGTTTGTACCTCTTTACATTTTTCATTAATCCATTGTTTTTTAATTTACTGCATTTGCGAATTACTTCCCATTTTATGGCTCTGAATTTCTGTTTTCCTGTTTCATCTGATCTATTTTTGTATTTTCGACTTTCTTCTATTAAATTCAGGATATCCTTTGTTATCCATGGTTTCTTATTTTCGTTTTGTGTATACCCCAGGATATCTCTGGACTCCATGTCTAAGCTGGATTTAATGTTATTCCATTCTGTTACTACTTCCATAGTATCAGAAAGTTTCCTGGTATCTTTCAGCAATTCACTTGACTTTTTTTAATCTTTTGGGGATATCTTCATCTTTTACTTTCTCAAAGTTAAAGTGCCCTTATCCGTTTCTTTTTTCAAATGTTTAAACTTAAGAGCGGTGTACATGGTTACGATGTTGTGGTCAGTATCTCTATGTGCTTCAGGGTAATTTCGACAATCTTTTATATGATTCCAAAATCGTTGTCTATCAAGAATGTGACCTATTTGATATCTTCCTATATTCCCTGATATCTTACACGTGTATCGACTTCTAGCATGATGTTGAAATAATATGTTTGTGATGATTAAATTGTTCTTGTCGCAAAATTCTACCGGTCTATTTTCCCTGTCATTTCTCGTGCCTAAACCAAATATACCTACTACCGCTTATTCCCTACCCTCACCTACCACTGCATTAAAATCCCTCGTTATTATAAATTTGCATGTCCGTTTACGTATCTTAGTATGTCTTCGATATCTTTGTAGAACGCTTCTTCCTCTTCGTCACTATAGCTAGAGGTGGGCATAATTACTTGTATTATTACTGTATTTACCGGTTTAAAATCTAATGTAACTATGGGTACCCTTTCGTTCTTTTGTAGGTAGCTTTCTACACGTTGTGCTATCCTTCTTCGCATAACTATCCCCACGCCTAAATTTCCTTCCTCTGATCCTGTATGAATTACCCTAAAGTCCCCGCTCCAACAATCCCCCTCCTCTGGCCAACGAACTTTGCTGATCCCTACTATGTCTAATGCTAACCTATTAATTTCAATTTTTATGTTCTCTAGCTTACCTACTTGCTTCATACTTCTGATATTCCGCGCTCCGACTCGCAGAATTGTCACGACTCTTGTTTTATACTTTCCTATCACATCATCCGAAGCAGTCCCGTTCCAGAGACCCGAATGTGGACTATTTTAACTCTGAAGTTTTTTAGCCCTAAAATTCATTACATCCGCTACGCCACTAGCTTTCAAAGTTTGCGCATATGTCAAATGACGAGCAGGCTCTTCTTAAGTAAATTCCACCCTACAACTGCATTGCTACTTATTGATGACATTATGCTAGGTACCTACAGATAACAGCAAATTAACCTGTCTGCTTTTGTTAGATTTTAACAAAGTTTTTGACGCCTGTAGCTACGTATATTTAATCGCCATGCGCTATATTGGTTTGAGCTCAAGCATATGTACATTTATATGTATAATTATTTATCAAAAAGAAAACAGGCAATTATAGTCAATGGAAAAATTTCATCATTGAAAAACAGTACATCGAGTGTGATGCCGCAAGGAATTGACTATTCGGGATCCGCTTTTGTTCATTGTATACAGGGTGTCCCACGAAGCACCTGACATACTTCTAAGGTGGTTTCCCCTCGTCAAAATAATGAAAAAAGTTTATATAAACATATGTCCGGAAATGCTGTTTCAGCGAGTTACGGTTAGCGAAATATTTTGCCCGATTTTCTGGGATAGGACGGTAATAAAGCCAAACTGAGTCCTTATGGCGGTAAGTTAGGTGTTAAACTTATTGAATTTTATGTAAAATGCACTGAAACATTGAATAAAACATGTCCTAGACCTCTAGGATCACCCATTTCTGAGATATCACACAAAATACGAAAAATTGTGTCTCGAAAATCATGTTTCATTTAGATTGTGAACTACTTAAAACGATCGATATATTACCGGAAGGGCTACACGTGGTTTCATTAAACGCACCAGATTGTGCATAAATTATCAAGGAAATCATTTCGAACACCATTTGTAAGGTATGGAAATTGGAATAAAAGAATCTCAATTAAAATGTTTTGTTTGTATGTTGAACGCTTATTTAATAAACAGATATTGCATTTTCTATCTTATTTTTCGTATGTGTTGATTTAATTAAACATTAATCTTTAAACTTTGTGTTTGTTTATTAATGGTCTATTTTACATCATTCTCTTCAGAATTAAATTCACTACAAGTTTTGTTTAAAAAGTTTGCGTGTTTATTACTCATTTAACAAAGTTAAGGTAGTTTAAATCTAAACGAAGCATGATTTTCGAGACCGAATTCTGCGTACTTTGTCTGATATCTCAGATATGGGTGATCCTAGAGGCTTGGGAATTGTTTTATTTAAGTTTTCAGTTCATTTTACATAAAATCCAATAAATGTAGCACCTAACTTAACGCCATAAAAAAATCAGTTTGGCTTTATTTCCGGCCTTTCCGGACATATGTTTATATGAACTTTTTTCATTATTTTGATGAGGAAACCATCTTAGAAGTTTGTCGGGTTCCTCGTGGAACACCCTGTATACTATTAATCTAAAAAATTCTCTACTGTCATGTAAAATTCAAGAATATGCCGATGATACACAATTGGTATATATATATTGCTGTAATAAGGGGTTGTTTAGGGGTGTATTGAGTAGTAAGGGTCATGTAGTAACAATAGATAGCAATAGGAATCAGAAAACTGTATTTACTTACCAGAAAATTAAGTACTTCGTACAATATGTAAATAGCAAGCATTTAACACCCTGTATATAGACCGTAATTAACTTTAAACGATGCAAGTAAGCATATCTTACAACAATTGAACGCGTATACAGCAGAAAAATAGGTAATTCGTACATTATGTAAATAGCAAGCATTTAATACACTGTATACAGACCGTTATTAATTTTAAGTAATGCCAGTAAGAATATCTTTCAACAATAGAACGCGTATTCAGCAGAGAAATAATCGTACATGTAACTAAACATATGTTGATAAGTGTCTAATTAGTTATAATACAAATACGCAGTGGAGTAGATAAAACCTAACAAAGCTTTATGCAATTACGCTGGAACGATGAGCGCTTTGATAAGAAAACGCAGTTTCAAAGATGCATAAATACATGAACGAAAACAGCATTAGAGTTACATTATTTATTTTGTACAATTATCCAAAAGGCGATATCTACACAAAACAACGTATGGCAAAG